>CM061062.1:205026061-206226061 GCA_030762895.1 Sophora flavescens
TCCGAAATTTCGGACGGATTTCACACAGATTGTGTTATTTTTTATATTTTCCTTGATTTATCTTACATCCGTCCGAAAATTTCGGACGGATTTTAGACGGATTTGTTATTTTTTATATTTTTCTTGATTTACCTTACATTACATCCGTCTGAAATCCGTCCGAAAATTTCGGACGGATTTCAGACGGATTTGTTATTTTTTATATTTTTCTTGATTTACCTCACATCCGTCTGAAATCCGTCCGAAAATACGGATTTCAGACGGATTTGTTATTTTTTATATTTTCTTGATTTACCTTACATCCGTCTGAAATCCGTCCGAAAATTTCGGACAAATTTGTTATTTTTTATATTTTTCTTGAAAAAAATTAAATAACTTGTCTTACAAATTAAATATGATTAAAAGATTCGATCTTAATAAATTTAAAAGTAAACAAGATTTATGAAAAAAAATTAAAAAACATATTTAGACTAATAAAATGTAAAATGTAAAATTAAATTCAAAAATTAAATTTTAGAAATTAAATTGTTGTAAAATTTATAACAATAGACTAATATACAACAATAAAAAATAGGCAACATAATTGAAAGAAACTTATCATATATTTTACTCTATGTAATTTTAGATTTGAAAATAAACTGATTTAGAATTAATCGGAGATTTATTTTAGGATTATTGATTTTCTGGGTTGATCAATTCAACTATCAAACTTTACCTTAATTCAAATTTTGAAATCATATTTTTGTCAACATTTATTTTTAGATTCAACAACTAAAAACATATTTATTTTTAGACTTAATATTTATCACTCTTTTGTACTCAATAATACACAAATAAAAAATTTCTCTCTCCTCCCAATTATTTCACGCGAACCCCTACCCCCTTTTACTCTCTCTGGCTCATTTTTTTTCTCACGACACCCATACCCTTCCTTTCTTCTTCCTTTCTTTTCTTTCTTTTCTTCATTCTCCCTCAACTTCATTTTTCTCCACCCTCTCCCTTGCTCTCAGCTGCACGCCGCCACCCCTTGGACGTCCGTCGCCGTCCAGCCGTGCTCCGCCATGGGAGGTCACCGTCTGGTTGCGTCTGGTAGCAGAGAAGACGACGCGCGTTCTGCTTCGTTTCGCTCCTCCTGTTCACGTTGTGCCTCCGCCACGGGTTAGCCTTCCGGTGCTGTCCAAGGCCGTTCGAGAGTCGTCCGACCACCGCGCTTGGTAGGGAGCCTCACGTAGGGTCGTTTGATTTCTTCCTGAACTGTTGTAGCAGCGCGAAAATGGAGCTCTACCGCTGTCTCGGGTCGTCCGCCGTCATCACCACCTTGGGTCGTCATCACAGTACCTCTTCCCTTCTCATGGGGTAAGTGAAATCTCATCTATTTTGCTCAGATTCAGAAAAAACCCCAAATTGATTTTAAAACCCTAAACCCTAGCTTTTGAATTCAGAGTTTAATTTTGAAATTGAACCTTGTTTTGTGCAATTGGGACTATTAATTAGTTATTCCCTAAATCAATTTCATCATTCTGTTGAATGTTCATTTGCGCAGATTGAACAAGGTACCAATAACTACTTTGACTTTTCATGAAACCATCTTTGAAGCTTCTATGTTATGAAATTATAAAATTCAGTGCTAATTATTTGTGTTGCAGTCATATAGTTGAAATGCAGTTATTAGTTATTATTGTAATTTAGTTTGTGATAGTTTCAGTTGTGGCTACCCTTCTGTGAAAAGAATGCAAATTTGTGAAAGTGTGTTTTTTGTTGTGGGGACTTTACATGAATGATATAAAAAAGTTTCCTTCTTCATGTTGTTGGTGTGGCCACTTGTACAAATTGCTTGCTTTCTTTGTTAGGAACATGGTTTTATTATACTATCTCTTGGTTTAGTCACTGAACCTTGTTTTGACAACACAACTGTATTAAGTGTCAGCGTTTGATGGCTTGGTGTTTTTATGAGGGGATTCAAGGAACTTGTAACTGTTTGCAGTATCGTTTGTCATGTTCTGCAACTCTAGTCATGTAGCTTGCTAGTGGCACCTTGCATTCCTAATGATTTTAGGTACTGACTTGCAGAATTGTATCTGTTTTATTGTTGACATCATGTATAAATTGGTATTCTATGTATGTCATTTGTGTAAATATGCTGGATGCACATGCTTGTCTCTATATTTGTCTCAGCAGTTGTTGAATTACGTCCTGACTGTGGTGTAAATCGCTTGGCAAGTTTCTCTAGCTTCTTGAAGTTGGATAGGATCATGTTAAAGCTCGTTTCTTTTCAGATTTATTCTAATTTAATGTTGTCATTTTAGTTGGTTGAGAAATTGTCTGCCAAAGCACCGGATGGTCCCACCAAGATAAAAATATTGTCTGCTATTGCTGAGGAGCATAATATCAAATGGGAACCCAAGTCGTTTGGAGATAATGATGGAAAGTCTTCGCAAGACCTGTTGGTGGGCTACTAGGCTTTGTTCATTTTGGATTATTATCTTTAGCTTATTTAATATAAAATGTAAGTTTGCTGTATTATATTATTTTGACATTATTTTTATTTATATGTTAAGGTTGGGCCAAATACTGTTGAGAAGGCTACTTATCCAGAATCTTATCAAGGCCATGTTCCATCTGTTCATGATGAAAAGGCTCCTCCCAACATAGGTGCTTCCTCACAACTTAGACCAATGGATGATGTATCTACATATTCATATGAGCAGAATGCAAGTGGTGCCTCTAGAAAGGCCGGTGGCAATCAGTCAACGGCATCAGGGGTGTCTAATCCAGAAACCAGACCTTCAGGTAAATTTTTGAAGACAGTAATTGCAAATGAATTTGGGGCTTTTGTTCTTTCTATTGCCTGAATATTTGGGATTCTTTCTTACAGGAACTGGAAGACAAGAAATAGATTTTAGAGATTCGAGTTCTAAAAATAGGAGTGCCTTTCCTATGGGTAAGCAGAATAGGAACATGGAATTCAAAGATGCTGCCTCTGCTGCAGAATCTGCAGAACTTGCAAGCATGGCTGCAAGAGCAGCTGCTGAACTTTCAAACCGAGAGAACATGACAAGGCAGTACTCAAGTGGGTCATATAGTTCTTCTGGTAACTTTATTTATTTTTTTGTTTGGTTCATTACATGACTTCATAGTTCACAGTGGCTTGATCTTCTGATAGTTTTTAAGTCATGACTTTTGGATTGCATGCAGCAATTGGTATTTGATTTTTAGAAGTTGTATGGTACCAAGGCTGTATTTTGTAACAATAGTCAAATTCATGATTTTGTGATTGAATGTGAAACTGCAAATGTTAGTGATCGGTGCCATATAATTCGCATAGATAGTGAAACAGTAATGTAAGTGAAGTGATCTGTCACGACCGTGATGGGCATCACGGCCTGGCCATGACAGCTTCTGCCTTGAATGTTGCTTCACTAAATGGTCTGTCACGGCCGTGACAGATTCTGCCTAGAAGGAGTCTGGCTCAGTTGACATGTCACGGCCGTGATGGGCATCATGGCCTAGCCGTGACAGCTTCTTCCTTGAACGCTTCACTAAATGGTCTATCACGGCCGTGATGGGTATCACGGCCTGGCCGTGACAGATTCTGCCTAGAAGGGGTCTGACTCAGTTGACATGTCACGGCCGTGATGGGCATCACGGCCTGGCCGTGACAGCTTCTGCCTTGAACGCTTCACTAAATGGTCTGTCCGAAATTCGTCCGAACAATAACCAATAAAATCACAACATCCGTCCCAAATCCGTTGGAAAACAAAAATAAATCTTTCCGAAATTTGTCCGAACAATAACCAAAATCTGGATTTGCATGTTGTCCATATTCCGTCCGCAATCCATCTGTAAATATTTTCGGACAGAATTTGGGACGGATTTTATAATTTCCCACGAGGCTTTTTCAGACGGGTGCCATTCCGTCCGAAATCCGTCCGAAATGAATTATCCGTCCGAAATCTGTCTGTAAATCTGTCCGAAAAAGATGGATTTCTAGTAGTGGTGGAAACCGGCTTTGAATTCTCCATCTTGAATTTCTTCAGAATATCACCAGCATATTTCTTCTGAGAAATGAAGATTCCATCATGCTGCTGGCTTTTGCTTGTATCCTTTAGCCACCAACCTTGCTTTAAAGCGATCAATCTCGCCATTGGGTTTATACTTTGTTTTGTATACCCACTTTACTCCGATTGGTCTTTTATCTATTGGAAAATTTGTCAGCTCCCATGTTTCATTATTCTCAATTGCATGAATCTCATCATCCATAGCTTTTTTTCCAATTCTTATCACTTGAGGCTTCTCCAAAAGTCATTGCCTCACAATCTGCAAATAAAGCAAAGTTGATAATTTCTTCATCAGATGGATAATTATCATTACTCACAACATAATCTTCCAATCTGGCTGGTAATCTATGATGTCTCTGTGGTCTGTTGGATGTCTCTGGCTCATTGGGAGTTTCTGGCTCATCAAGTGTGGGAACTCCATGTTCATTCTCCTCTTCATAATTCTCTGGAATCATCACCGCCTTCTTTTGGGCTTTCAAAGACCAATCCCACATTACTTCTTCATCAAATGTCACGTCACGACTGATAATCAACTTCTTTGTCTCTGGATTGTAAAGTCTGTAGGCCTTTGAGTTTGTGCAATAACCTATGAAGATACATCTTTCACCTTTGTCATCTAATTTCTTCCTGAGTTGATCCGGTACATGGGCATATGCAATACACCCAAAAACTCTAAGTTGACAAATTGAGGGTCTTCTTCCACTCCAAGCTTCTTCGGGTGTTTTGTCACAAACACTCTTTGTTGGACACTTGTTTAAAATATAGACAGCAGTAGCAACAGCTTCTGCCCAAAATTCTTTAGGTATATGTTTAGCTTTCAACATGCATCTCACCATATCCTGTTCTTCCTTTCTGCTACTCGATCATGATGATGTATTCCATGCTGCTCAAAAAAGTCTGTACAGGCAATGTATTCTTGGCCTCTGTCTGTTCTGAGCGCTTTGATTTTGCAGCAACTTTGCTTTTCTACAAACGCCTTGAATGTTTTAAAGGCATCACAGGCTTCTGATTTTTGCTTCAAAAATTGCACCCAAGTCTTTCTGCTAAAATCATCAACAAAAGTAATAAAATACATGCTATCACCTTGTGTTGGCACTTCAACCGAGCACAAATCTGAAGGAACTATCTCTAGCATCTTTTTTGCTCTCTAAGACTTTCCAGATGGAAATTATTCTGTGTTTCTTTCCCATTTGACAGGTCTCATATATACTATTTGGAATATTCACAACAGGCGATCCAGATAGAAACATATTCTTTTCGTGATAGATAATTCAATCCAGAAAAATGAAAGTGACCAAATCTCAAATGCCACAGCCAATCATCATTTGGAATTATAGAACTTAAACAAGGAAACTTATCATGTTGAAATTTCAAGGGAAATAGGCGGTTGGGAGTCATTTTTACTTCAGCAATGAATCTCTCATTTTAGTCAACCAACGTGTTGTAGCCGTGGTGGATCTGCATGTTATAGCCTTTCTCTTACAGTTGTCCCATACTTAATAGATTGTGATGTAGACCAGGAGCATAGAAACATCAGAGATAAAATTTAGTAAACCATCTTTCAACCTTATAGCAACTTGGCCTTTTCCCAAAATTGGAATATTTGTGTGATTTCCAAATTTTACGATAGATTTTACCATTTCATTCATTGAAAAAAATAACTCCTTCTTTCCACACATATGATTACTACACCCAGTATCCAAATACCAAATATTTTCTTCTTCTCAAAATGTATTACTTGCCAAAAATAAACTTTGTGGGTTATCAAAATTCTCACCAATATTTTGATACTGATTTTCTACCACATTTGCATGTTGTTTGAATCTGCAATTTGCGGCTTTGTGACCAAATTTTCCACAATTAAAATTTGTTCTTTCCTGGTAATTGTTGCCTCTTCCTCTTCCTCGGTTGGCAAGACCATAATTATTTCCACCTCTTCCTTGACTAAGTGGTTGAAAATTGTTGTCTCTTCCTTGGTTAAAATTGCTACGTCATTTTCCTCTGAAATTTCCTCGACCTCTACCTCTGTAATCTCCTCTTCCTCCATTATAGAAATTATCATGACTTCTACCTTCTGCACTTTGACTAGATTCAGCAACATTGTTGAGATTCACCTGACTCTTTAAGGATTCTTCATTTATTTTTTGTCTTTTCCAAGATTATGTTCATATGACTTTCAATGCTTCCCGCACTCGCTCATGTCACTTGTCTCAGTATTCGGGACTCAATTATTGTAGTCACCACATGATCAAACTTCATCGGCATGGTGCGTAGAATTTTTTCTTCCATCTTGCTATCTGGAATGTCTTCTCCATATACTCTCATCTTGTTGACGAGATTTGTAACACGTGAAAAATAATGTTCAACTGTTTCTGAGCTTGACATTTCATATCTTTCATATTCTCTACGTAGAGATTGTAATTTGGATTTCTGGGCCTTTTCAACTCCTTTATATGACAGCTTCAAAATATCCCACGCTACTTTGGTTGTTTTGACATTTGCTATTTTGCCAAAAACTGAATAGTCTACTCCTTGGTGAATTTGTGAAAGTGCCAACCGGTCCTTCCTTTGAGTAGTTTCATCAGCCCCTTACTGTAATCCTGCTACCTACACCCCCACACATGGGCATCCACCCCCCACATTTATAATTTTTATGTGTGAAATTACAAAACTGCCCCTTTTATTTTCAAAACACTTTCCCCTCCCCCAACCCCTTCTTCTTCTTCTTCTTCCCTCGATTTTCATGCACATGATTCTAAACATATGTCATCAGCCACCAAATTTGTTTCCATAAGTCGTTTAGATGTAAAGTTTCCATGCACATCACTTTTGTGGCAAACTTGTTTGTTATTAGGCAGTGAGCTAACATCCTTTATTAACCTCATTCCTCTTTATTAAACCAGAAAATTGAGAACCAGAATAAAGGATCCTATTCAGTTATTGGGGCCATCAACCCAACAACATATCTTGCAATGACCTCTTGGTAATTAATTTACTTATAGGGGATATTCTTGCGTTAATTTGAAGGAAAGAGAAGGAATTTTGCCTACTGCCAACTAAATGCCAGAAATACAAAATGTGACCTCCGGCATTTAGTTGCCGGATATTTTTTTAAAATTTTTTCAATTTTCCGACAATTAGTTGTCGGACGAAAATATTTAAGGTTTTGTCCCTCCGGAAATTAGTTTCCGGATTAATAAACAAGTTTACAAAAATGTGAATCCGGCAATAAGATGTCGGAGGAAAGCTTTTTATTAATCTGCCAACCGGAGTCACATTTTTTGTACTTTCAGCAACTAGTTATCGGATATATGTTTTCAAATTTTAAAATTTTCTGGCAATTAAATGTCGGATACTCAATTATTGAATCCAGCAATTAAATGCCGGAAGGTATAGAAAAATCGAAAAAAACAAATAGAAAACGCATAAACGCAGAAAGACTGGAGAACTCATGCACAGTATCTTTAGTTTATCAATTTATGGAGTAGTTTATCAAATTATGGAGGGAGATGAAAGAGAAAAGGGGGTGTAGGGGTGTAGGTAGCAGCTCCCATCAACTAAACCCAAAAAGGTTTAGGATGTCAGCAGCTTACTATTCTGAAAATTTGTCGGTCAGGCCCAACTATGTGAGGCCCGAAAGAAAAGAAATGCGAATAGAATGGACACAGATCATATATCATATATTAACCTAGAGTTGGAACTACCATTAATTTATCAATAATCAAACCACACTTTCTGTCAAACAATACTTTTTGTTTAGTTTTTTTTTTCTTTTGTTTTAAAAATTTAGGGTGAAGGGATGGTGCCCTATTTCAAGGCAGGGAAAAACTTCTGTCTCTATGAACACTTACAAAGAGACGAAAGAGAAAATGTGTATTGGATTAATATACCCATGTGTTAAATGTGTAAACAATGTGTAAACAGAATTTATTTATTAGGAAGTTAGTTTTATTAGTTAGAGAATTAGTTTAGAGCTATCTTAATTGTTTTTATATAAACACTCCTTTTATATCTTCTCTTTTTTTTTTTATAGGCAAATGTTAGATTGTTATTATTTGTTATGTTGGGGGTTGAACCCATGACCGCCACCTTATCACTTCAAATCCTATCTCCCTCCCCCTAAACCATCGAGCCACCTTGTAACTCCGTATCTTCTCATCCAACCAATTCAATCAATGAGGGTCCTATTAGATTGATATCTTTCTTGTGGAAATTGATTCATGATAAGCTTTTAACTAATTTGGAGAGGAAAAGAAGGGTTATGTCTGTTGATGACTTGTGCCCTCGGTGCAATTTGTGTCCTGAGTCTATAATACATATACTGAGAGATTGTGAAGAAGCTCATACTTTTTGGGAGAAAGTGATTTCACCTGCGAATTGGAGCAAGTTTTTCAGTCTAGGATTTTATCCCTGGTTGGAATGGAACATATTTTCTGTTTCTGTGGATGCTATTTGGAAGGATAGTGTCAGATTGGTATTTTCTCAGGAATCTAAAATGAGAAGGGAACTGTGGTTATGGATTACTTCTCAAGTGTGTGCTGTTGAGAAAGAAATTGCTCATCCTCTCGGTTTCATTGATGATAGAAGAATTTTGGTTCATGTAGGATGGCAGTCTCCTCCCCCAAATTTTTTGAAAGTCAACATTGATGGTGCTCGTGTGAATCAATCGGGTGCTTCTGCTTGTGGGGGTATTATCTGGGATTCGAATGGCTCATTTGTGAAGGGATTTTACTGCAGTTGGATAATTGCTCTTCTCTGTTGACTGAACTTTATGCTACCGTATGTAAAGCTGTCAATTCGGGTCGGTCCAGCCTATAGAGGAATATTATATTTTCGGATCGGATCGGATTGGGCCAATTTGAATATAAGCTACTAATTTATTAGCCCAATCCTATGCGGACTGCGGGCCAAACGGGCTGGCCCATGGGCCAATATGTTTCAATAAAGATAAAAAATTATATAGTTTTAAAATTAATACCATTAAAAAATTCAATAAGTTATAAATTAAAAATTAATTTTGTTGAAAAAAATTTATTTCTATTCTTTAATAATGAGAGATAAACTTAAAACACATATTATATATTACTACAAATATTAACGTGTTAAGTTACGTAATTAACGACGAGCAATCAACATGGATATAAAAGTGCATGCTGGGTGTTAAGTTACGTGTTTTCAACCAAAAGCCTGGGAGGGAGGTTTTATTATTTCTTTAATATCAATATAAAACTCTCTTGAGAAATGTATGTTGGACAATACAACATCTTTTATTCTTTTAGAAAGTAAGACAACATATTTTTTAAAACATTAACTACTTAAGCTTTTTGACAAATTTAACTAGTAAAATATATTATTCAAAACACCTGGAGGTGGAATTACTATCTTATAAACAATAATTTATTGTTTTTCAAAATAGTGAGAATGTGCAGTATAAAAATGTAATGCTTCAATTCAATTTATATCTTTTTATTTCAAAAACAGGGCCATCGGGCCTGCCCAGTCCATGTTGGGCCAATGAATTTTCTGGCCGGGCTGGATTGGGCCAAAATAATTTCGAGCATGGATTTTATCAATCCAGTCCATGCTTAATGTCGGGCTATTCGGGTCAGCCCATCGGACCGGGCTCATTTTGACAGTTCTAATCGTATGGCATAAAAGTGGCAAGAAGCATCAATCTTGAAAGAGTCGTTTTTGAAACTGACTCCATTGTTGTTACAAACTTGGTTTCTAGAGGCTCATCCCATAAATTCTCTCTTGGAAGAGATTCTGGCCCTTTTGTGTTCTTCTGACTGGCAAGCTAGTGTGCATCATGTCCTTAGGGAAGCAAACAAGTGTGTTGACTACTTAGCTAAATGTGGCTTTGAGGCTCCCAGTCATGTTCAATTAGTGAATAGTGTTAGTCCCTTACTAGAATGTTTGGTCAAAAATGATTGTAGTGGGTATATTACCCCAAGACTTGCTTTTACTTAATATATGAGTATCCCTCTTTCATAAAAAAAATAAAAAAATAAACTATTATCAAGTTTTTTCTGATAATATGATATCAAAGCAATTTTTTCCAATAAAATGAAACATGGACATTACTGATTATTAAATGTTACATAGGCATAAACATGGATATGTTCCATATTGTTTACACATTTAACACATTTGTTCATAATAAAGTGCTTGATCAAAACATAAAACTCAATACAAATGAATGCAGATAATCAAGTCTAATATATTTTAAATTTTTCAGACATAAATATTTACTTATTTCCTCATGATTGCAACTAAACAAAAGTGAAAATTAATATTAGTAAATATAGAGTTCTTTGACATCAGAATCATATTGTCCATCCTCAATGTAATAAAAAAAGAAAGATTTAAAGGGGTAACTTTTTCATTTCTGCTATGGCTAGATTTTGATTAGGTAGCAAGTCTCTTTCTCTCTGCCCAGAAGTAGTTGAAGGAAGGAATGAGCAGCAATTGAAGTTTATGGATGAAAGTGATCATCCAAAATCCAAATGATCATATTCATGCTTCTTGAGAAGATCCCAAATGTGTAACCCATCAAAATCAGGTTAACAATAGTAAACATCGTTATTGGACCTGATGTACTTCTGAGCATGTCCTTCATTGAGCCTACTCAATGATTTGGGAAAAAAATTATTTCTCCTATGTCTATATAGGCGGCTTTTAATCTGTTCAAAATTCTCCTATAGTTCTCGGGTGCAAATGTGTTAAAAAAGACACTTGTGCTAAAAATGTGGTCATAATTGTATTTTTCTCGTTTCGGCTTTTAAGATTTATGTCTCCAAAATTTCACACTACTTCTTTGGCCTTTGTTTTCCACGTATGTGCTATTCACAGCCTTCACTTTGACAACTGCTATAAATGAAAGGAGCAGCATGCTATATTCAATAATCTATACTGCATTGCCAACTATTGTTGTTATGCTTGACAAGGGTCTTATAAAAGGACTCCTAAAATATTCTTAGCTAGGGGAGAGACGAGGATGGAATTAGAGAGGTTAAGATGGGAGAGACAGTGAAATTAGGTTTCGGGGGCATAGCAGTCCTTTAAAATAATAATAAAATTCTCATATCTATACGAAATTAGGATTCCCAGTCCTTTTAAAAAATCTCTCACTACACTATGTTGTTAGTTAGAGTGTAAGATCTCTGTCTAATCATTGTACTATAGATATAAACAAACAACTATCTGCAGCGTCTTGAATTTCACTGGTTGCACATCCAGTGCTTTTGCTCCACCGTATATTATAGAACTTAGCCATTCCTCCTAACTTCATTTCATGCATAATCCTCTTATTATATGCTGCAAAACTAGCCAAGTTGAAAGAAGCTAGCCTGGCATGACGGAGGGAAAAAGACAAAAGAAGACATGCATAATCACAAGCAGGAATAAAAACAGGAGCAACCACTGAACCACATGCTATAACTTAAGGGCATGATTGGGAGGATTGGATGGGGTGAGGTGATATAGAAGGCTTGACCCATTGCAGATAGTTTAAGATGATAACCCAAACCACTTCATCCCATCCAAACCCCCAATTTTTACACCCTCCAAATTGAGGGGTTTGGGATTTCAATATCAAACTTCCAAACAATGGAGTGGTATATTTTTACCACCCCACCCCACCCCAAACCACTCCATTACTAACAACTTCACCCCATCCTCTCCAAAACTCCCAAACATTGCCCAAGGGAAATAATTGGCACGACGACAAAAGATAACCTGCAGAGGCATGTCAATTTTTTTTCCAAAAAAAAAACAATTGTTTAACAAGCATACTTAGCGAGTAATAATTGTTTCATTTCACCTACTTCTGCAGAATCAGCATCATAAAGGATTTAAATCATGACTTCGTATCTGAATCATGTCATGTGTAGGGAAGAAGTAATCTATCCAAATGGTTTAAGATGCAACAAAGGACAGGGTTAAGACTTTTTTGTTCTTGATTGCAGATTTCTGTATTGTTCAACCTCTTCACTTCAATTATTTTATTATTAGAAAAAGGAAGCAGGGGAAATAATTAAATAAAAGGTAAACCAAAAATAGCACACAACCATCACTCCATAAGTTACATCTAATCATTGGCAAGAAAATAAAAATAGAAGCAACGGTTAAAAGAGATAATCATGAACTAATTTAACGACAAGCATTGGATTCAAGGATTCCTATCTTGTAGATGAACAATGGTATGCAAAGGAAAACTCCGAGTTACTATGATAGACAATTCCAAACATAAGCTGCTATCCGCAACAACATAAATCAACTGCACTAAACGTCTAAACCACAAAGGAAAAACTGACTAAGAACAAAATAAAAATCTATCTTAACTTTGGCCGCTTTGGTAAGCTACTACTTAGACCGGCTCTTGACTTACCAAAGGCTTTTGCCTTCCTTCTTTTCCGGTCTTCTTCGCTGTCAGACTCATTCCGCTCCCTATCTGCATTGCTTGCTTCCCTCTCCAATTCCTCCCATGTCTTTCCCTTCTCTTCCTCAGAGTCCTCCTCTGAATCCTCCTCCTCCTCGTCATCCTCAGACTCCACAAGTGATTCACTGTCAGAAGCATCATCCTCTGAATCAGATTCAGGTTCCACATCAGATGGTTCATAACCTTTGTCCGACTCCTCGGAGTTCTCAGATTCGGAATCAGTGGCTTCCAAATTCAGAAACTCCCAACCACCTCCTTCAATAAAACTTTGTGGGTCATCAGTGATAGTCTTTAGGATCTGACGCCAGTTCAGATTCAACCTGCTCTCATAATACTTGATGTCTGTTGTGTCAAGCCACTCCTTGATGCCATCGAGTGATGTGGAAGGGATGGAATCAATCCTTAGGACATCACGCTTGAAGTCCTTAAATACTATTGTCATATCAAAGTTCTTCTGCCCAAGCCCAACTCTCTCTAGATTTACAATCTCAATCTCACCAAGTGTGACAACAAGGAAAGGGGTCTCTATCAGTTCAACAAGGCAGGCTGAAGTAGGAACAATAAACACTGAAGATTTATGAGGTACCCCAGGGAAGCCAAGTTCTCTCAGAGGTTGATCAAACTCAAGGTCAAGGCCATTGAATTGGGGTTGTCCCCAAAGATCATTGACCCGATTCACAAAGCTTTGAAATTCCACATTAATTTTATTCTTCCTTTCTCTCTCTCGTTGTTCTTCTTCCAGCTCATCGGGGTCATAGGCAGATCTCTTTCCTCCACCAACATTCTGGACCATGTCCATTACCTCAACATAAAACTGCACATCCTTGGTCTTCTTGTTTCCTACCATAATATGGTTGTGCAAATGGAAGTGCAGGAGTGTAATCATTTCATTCTCTGCTGGCTGAAAAAATGCATGCTTAATGTTGCCAAACATTACGTCCACACGCTCATCTTGCCGAGTGGTAGAATATCGAAATCCGTTCACATGAGCCTCAAGTGTACCCGGTATCTTCCTTCCGCGCCCACCAAAAGGAGGGCGGATCCAAAGGTCGGGCAATCTAATTGGCTTAAATCTATTATTAGCAAGCTGCAGTTTCTCCTGGGTAACCAATGTTGCCCTCTCAGCCCTCTCAGACTCCCTTGCAACAACTTGTCGTCTAAGTGTTTTAATGGACTGAACAACCTCACTTATGTGCCTTGAATCCTTGGAGCGGAAAGAAGCCTCCTTCAAATATATAGATCCCTGGAACTTCATTGAATTTGAATCATGAGGACTAAAAGGGGTCCCAGGAACATTAAAAATAATTCTGACATAGCAATTGCGGTTGGTGTCCTGCTGGCTGGAAACAGTTCGAATGAATGCCACATGAAAAGGTACCATGCTTCCATTTATAGGCAAGAGAACTGCTTCATTCTTCTGATCAATCTGAATCATCATCTCTCTGGGAGGGGGAAGGTCATTTATGTTCTTGTAGGCAAGCAGTTCTGATGATGTCCTTGCAGAGGAACGGTTCTCTCCTGCCTCGCTTCCACCACCAGCAAGTCGCCTTGCAGTCTCTTCATTTTTCTGACGAGCAAGTTCTGCCTGATGCTGCCTTCGGAGTTCCTCCTTTGAAATTTCATGGTTATCCGACCTTAGAGTTGTCTTGGACATAACGGGCTCAGCACCATTGGCATCAGCTTTTGTTCTGGGCTTTTCGTCTTCCTCATCCTCATTGAAAGAATAAGCCACGTCCTTTAGAGCCTTTGAGCTCATAGAAGTCACAACTTCTGTCTTATCTTTGTTGATGACGACCGTGTCAGCAAGCAAAAGAGAGAAGTGCTTGTACTTAGACTTACTGCTCTGGCTCTGCAAGTTCTGAAATCCAAGTGACACGTTGAAGACCATGCCCTCTTTGACTATCTGCTCATTTTTAGCATTAAGATTCAATCCTGACTCCCGAAACTCAATGCCAATGCCAGTCCCAGCAGATTTTGTCAAGTGGGAAATCAAGTCAGGAGCATCCTTTTCCACGACAGAAACTGCAGCTTGATATGCTGCACTCAGCTTGTTTCCAGGCTTCAACGAACCAATGACAGCTTCATGGGCTTTCAGAAGAACCTCATAAGCCTTACTTTGAAGAGGCTCTGCATCAATCAAGAAGGTCCTAGCTATGTTTGAGCAGTAACTCTTGTACCGGGCTCCAACTGCACATATAATCACACTGGCAGAGTCATAATGCAGTAATGCATCATTGCTGGCAGCACTAGGTCGGAGATCAAACTCCCCACCACTCTGAAAAATTGGCGGGTAACAAATATCAACATTCTCTGCCTTCAGTTTACAATTGACTTTTGAAGGTTCCAGTATAACTTTCTCAGTCTCCTCCATCAATGTTGAATGTTTAACTTGCTTCTCATCATCAATTACATTCTCAAGTTTTGAAACCACAAAATTTTTCATCACACTGGTCGTCAGGTAAGCTGCTCTCTTAATTGATGTAAGCTCCTCATTACTCTTGGAAGCAAACAAAATAGAAAACCCATTGGCCACATCGCTCAGATGAAAATTTGTATTTTTCAATTTTTCAGCCCAAGCTTCAAGCAAGTTCCCCTCAGGAGCCTCTCTTGATATGTATCCAACAGTGGCAGCATCAAGGCCATCAGCCTTCGACTGAGCACGGATGGCACGAACTATAGCATCCATCATAGAAGTTCCATCATCATTTTTAGGCTTGACATGCAAAACAAGATCAGCACCAACAGCTTCTTTGGCAGACTTTTTGACAGATTCAAGAATAGAAGCCTTCTTTTGGCTGCACAAGATATGAATCTGCTTCTTCATGAAGACCATAATCGTCTCCGGGAACTCAAACCCGAGAAGCCATAAACTCAGTGCAGTAGACTTCAGGTATCGCAGATCTTCTGAAGGTGGAGGACATGCAATTGCAATTGCATCAGAAGAACCCCACAGTTGAGTCTTGTGTTCATCCCAATGTGAATAAAAATTCTTCAGCCGGGTTTGAAATGCATTCAGATCAATAGAATAGGCTGTTCCTGCAGCACTGGCCTTTCCGTTCAGCAGGCTTCGCAGGTTGTTTACTTCCATTTCGATCCTCCCCCATGGTTCAAAGATCTCTGGAAAAATGAAATATAACAAAACATAGAAACAAGAATAAGCAACTGAACAGTGAATACACAGTTATGAATGCAAATTTTATTTTCTATTAAATTCGAGGCTTCAACATTGCAGGCAATCAAAGTAGAAACAAAAAATCGCACGATTCATACTTAATTAGCCAATAGTTAATAACAACAGACTATCACATGCAAAAGAACCAAAAAAAAATATGAACCCTAAAATTCGCTTCTGAGAACAAATCTAGGGTTTCGTGGTTTCAAATATCTGGAAACTACGCAACGATGCTTCCGCCGCACTTCGCATTTAAAGAGTGACTAAGAATCGAAAGCATGGCGGTGTATTGCAGATGCAACACCGCATCATCGATTTCGGTTCCGTGACAGTAATACGCAACAATCTAAGAAGATTGAAATCAAATACAGAAGAAAAAAACATGAAAACTTGAAAAATAAAGTACATACTCTGTGCGGTTTCGTGGTTGAGTTGAGAATGGTGGAGCGAGGGAATTGACGAACGAAAGAAGAGTGAAAGCGAAGATGAGCTCTTCGAAGTTCAGAGAGGGAAATTAGGGTTCAATCTCCGATGCTTCTTCGACTTGAAACCAGTGTGGGGCGGGATGGAATTGGAAAGAGAAAATAAAGATAAAAAATGCGCGAAACTGTGGGTCTTGGGTCATTATATATATATATATATAGAAAAGTCTGTAGAATTTTTATGCCAACAATAGATATTACTTTAACCCTTTGTTTTTTGGTACAATTGAAGAGAATTTGTGTGCTTGAAACTGTGACGGGTGATTAGAAAAATAAAAAAAAATTACCATGATTACAATTTTAGAGAGATGCGAAGACGATACGGTGTACCAGAGAGAGAATTTGTGTCTTTGGGAGTCTTTGTGATTAAATAAATTAAGATTTTATCATAACTGTAATTTTAGAGAAACGTAAATGTGTAATTGGATAACTAGCACAAAATCGTCTTTACATGGGATAATTTAGTGTGTTTCATTACTAGGGTAGATATCCGTACGTCACGAACGGGTATTCATCCTATAAATATTTTTTTCAATGTTTTAAAATGATCTGATCATAAAAAGAATAGATGTATAAGAATATGTATCATCAAAATATAAATATGGATACATGTATCATTTTAAAAATAATATCAATAAATAAAATAACTAAATTAGGAACCAATGTCATCTCTAAATTTGTTTTGACAAATTAAGAAGTTTAAATCATTCTCATTGTGTCAAATAATGTACACAAATAATTATGTTAAGAACACATCCCCCTTCTTGCAACTTGCAAACAACTAAGTTTATAGTAGCTTGCCAAACATTTCTGCAACACTTTCCAAACCAAACTAAAGAAGAAATTTTAGCCGAGAGCAATTCAATTGATGTCGAGTAGAAAAAACAATTTGGTTCATAATATACAATTAACTTTTCCAAAGCAAAATTCTAAATTAACACTAATCATTTCTTCTCCCTCTGCGGTATTATATGTTTTTGAACATTTGTTATATATATATATATATATATATATATATATATATATATATATATATATATATATATATATATATATATATATAAGTTTCTAAAACATCAACTACATATGAAGCTTATAAATCATTTCAATTTTCTACATTACATTTCAAGTTTCTTATCCACTACCTTCATATTGTATTGTATTTATCTGAATATTTAATACTATATATATGTTTTCTCTTTCTGCTGTGCAAGTTAATCATTTCTAGAAAATATATTTAGCTATTATATTATTTTTAGCATTTGGCATTTATCCCAATACTTGATGTTGTACTTCTCTCAACATTTAATTTTATAGTAAATTTGGTTTTTCTTAAAATAAAATTATAAATTAACAATAGTCATTTCTTCTCAATAATTATAAATGTAATGTCACAATTATCCCTATCTCTCTCTTATCAGCGTATAACATATTAGTCTAAACCAAAAATATAAAGTAAAAAAGAGGATTGTATCCACACAAAAAAAAGTAAAAAAAGAGGAAATCAAATAATGAAAAGATGATGCACTCCTACTTTAAGATGAGTAGGTTAGGCAAGACAAATCACTTAAAACGATTTAATAGGCAGCTGATAAGAACAATATATTTAAAAAAATTATATTATTAATTATTTTTAAATAAGATTCCAAAAAAAATACTCAAACATACATATTCAACTATAATAATTTTATTGATAATCAAGTAAACGACATATTCCAAGCCAGCACGATCAATTTGTTCATGTTTTGGCATTTGTAATGTTGCAAGCATTTAATTCTACAACTTTGCATATGACTTAAAGTCTAAATTGACAAACTTGCTCACAATTGCCTGTGTTCAATGGACTACTCCTTAAACCCTTCAGCTACCACTTTGGATCCAAAGTATGGCAAATGCCATTAAGAAAGCAAATACACTAAGGAGGTCTCTTGTTGCCGCAAGTCCTAGGGGTGTTCATCCATCGATCCAAACCAATGCAAACCGCAAAAACCGAACCGAAAAACCGAAAACCGAACAAACCGAAAAAACCGAAAATCGAAAAAAACCGCAATTTTTTATTGGACCGGATCGGATTTTGGATCCTATAGTGAAATCAAATCCAATCCAATCCAAACCGATCTATTATATACATATACTATTATTTTTGAAATTATAATATTACTCATACTTAAACATTATTCTTCATACTTTTGTGTCCATCATTCTCTTTAATATTTTTGTTGGAATGACATATATAAGACTATTTAGAATAAATATTAATGTCTTGAAGTTATATTTTACTAAAAGTTTTGATGCATAGCATATATATATTTGATTGAGTAATCATGAAAAATAGGAAAACAATTAAGTAAATTTGAAAAATAATTAGCTAAAATTTATTTGTAGCCGATTCAAGGGGGAAAAAATAGGATAAGTGGGAGTAGATATAGAGAATTAATATAAAAGAACGTGTTAAAAAATAACAATAATTTTTTTCTTCTCAAACTCCCAAATTAAAATGAAGATTATCTTTTATCCACTATTAAATAAGTAGAAATGACACTTGACATTAGGAAAAAAAATAAAGTATGACAAAAACCGAATTATCCAATCTAATCCAAACCGCATTTGATTGGATTGGATCGGATCGGATTTTTTTAACGAAGCAAATCGATCCAATCCAAACCGCACGATGTTTTCATTATTGGATCGGATGACTTTTTAGCTCAAAACCGATCCAATCCAATCCGCGAACACCCCTAGCAAGTCCTATATCAGGTAGCAACCCAAATATCCAAACAACATATAACACTACCAGAAAAGGAGCAAAATATTCCAGAAATATTCCAGAAAAGGAGCAAAATAACTCATTAATTGATGATTCAAGAGTCAGTGAACCCGTGATGAGAAACACGCTGTGAGGCGATTTGAACAGCTATCATCTTCAACTGAAATATCAACAGTTTAAAATTTAAATCAATCAATTGTCTTCCAAATTTAACAACAACTGCATAATCAAATGGCCAACAAAAAAACTTCGTAACAAATCAAGGAACATCAACGATCAAATTAGGAACCATACGCATATAGCAGGATTCAGACATTCAATTTATTTTATAACCACTTGGATATTACTCAAGTGGTGAATGCATTACATAGGGAAAAATGTATTCAAGTCAATCCTTTAATTTTTTTTGAAAAAACTGAAAAGGGTTGAAAATGGGCCATGAGTTTTATGTCAAAAACTTTCTGAAGCCATAAAAGACTGAATGGTAGTAAGAAAATGCAGAATAATCTGATAACCACATTCTTAACATATAGATGAACAGAATTGACTAATATGTATACTGAAGTGCAGGTTGACCAGAATAAAATGGGATAAGAAAGAGAAGAACACCTGCTATCATAAAAGAACCCATAAAGTCATCAATGCAAGAGAAACAAACAATGTTCACAAAGTAATGTTCGTTCCATCCCTGCAATTGTAAAAGTTTTCATTATAGCTAGAATAAATTCTTCCATTTCCATTTTCTATACAGTGAAAATCAATTTATCATGAATATGTAAGGATAGTTTGCACATCCTTCTCATGCAAAAGCAAAATGCACATCCTTCTCATCTTTGAGGAGGTAATATAGTTCTTGGTGAGTAGCTCCTCCCTAAAGAGTTTCAACAAGATAATTAAATGAACTCAAATAAGTAAACATTCAACTGGCAGATTTAGAATTAGAGACTAAAATTGATAATTTGATAAAAGGCAGTAGAAATCATATCACTACTTACTACTATGGTTCTAAGAAAAACAACCATGGCAGAATGTGTTTTGATAGTTTGACAAAGTTATCCTAAATCTCTAAACTCTAATATATAAAAAGGTGATCCTAAATCATATGTCCAATCTATGCCTAAGATGTAGAAATTCAAAGTGCTTTCTGGTTCGGCAACATGAAAATGTAATAATTTCACGCAGCACCTAACATTTGAAGGCTTGTATACTTGAATGATCCTACCTGTGCTGACTCAAGTTCTATGTAAATATTGAACTAATTCATTGTTAGTTCACTGTAGTATTAATTTTTTTTATTGTTTTGCCAAATAATTACAGTTAAAAAATTATACTAATTAACAAGCAGGTAGTTAATCCCGGATAGCGGCGCTGAGCGGCGGACCCAAAAAACGCTATAGCGGTATAGCGCATAGCGGGATGACTGCTATTTTAGGCTTTTTTATACAGGTTAGATAGGAAGATAAATTTATACTAGATACTTATACATGTACAAAATACTAAAAATACTCAAAATTCAAGTCATATTCATAATTCATCATAGATAGTCATATTGTCATATGTATGTCCTAAGCAAAGCACACTAGTTAAGTACAAAAGGTAGTGTGCACGTATCAATTTAAGCCCTACCATATCAGAGAATGAGAGACTGAGAACAAAGGGACCGAAACAGAGAATGAGAGAAACAGAGAGAAGACTCGCTTCGAACCGAAGCTGAGAATGCAAGGTCCAAGTACGGGAACAGTGTTTCCTGGCCGGAAACTCGCCGGAGATGACGGTCGGAGATGGCAAATGAGCAGGAAGGGAGAGAGGAAGGGAGCGCCGAAAATGGGAGACAAAGTGTCGAACAGATGAAAGTGAAATAGGGTTTTGGGAGTTTACCGTAAAGGTTAAAACTTTAAAGCCTGGTTCAGTAAAGAAAACTTTAAATTCGAAAAACCCAAAATACCCTTAAAAAAATGACCTAACAGAAATATTGGAGGGCGAAAATGGAAAATCGGGGCATGAAGCCCTAGCGGACCAAAAGCACCGCTTTTGTGCGCGATTCCGCGACAGACACCTGCAATAGCGCCCGCGACGGCTGCTCCCCAAAACTACACCGCCCCGCCGCCGAGGTCGCGATCACCGGCCGCTCCGCCCTGCACCTGTGCTATTGCGCCGCTAAAGGCCACTATTAACTACCCATTTAACAGACAATGGTGCATGCTCAATATACTACATGTGCTGGCATTTGCACAGAAGCAAAACAAAACGGAAAGTTTGCACAAAGTCCAGCAAAAAAAAAAAACAAATTAATAAATATCAGTACATCAAGCAAACACTGTAAGCCAATTTCTAATTCTTATATTCTATCCAATTGCATGTTCAAGTAGAAACTATCAAATGATTCAATGAGTCAATGGAAAAATCACAAGCAGAGGCAGCTGAGCATGAATATAATACACCTATATTAATGTTTGTATTTGACTATTTGTAAATGAATCAAAAAAAGAAGAAATTGAAGTCACTCCCATAACCATCTAAGGAATAACATGATGTGGACATAAATAGAAACTCCAAATTCCTAATCAATTTAACCTCCACATTGAGAAGCTGTAGTTGTTTCAAAATGTCCATCCTTGAACACATGAATGTATTGTAGTGGCAAAGAATGCTCCACCTGCAATAGAGGATGTGGTTAAATTTGGAGTTTACACATGATTGAGTTAGCATGATAATAGGATGGCAAATAAATCTCTTAAAGTATTAATGTAACATCATATGATCAAATGAATTATCAATCTTATAGTTAGCCTAAGGAGTTATAAGGTGGTCAAGGTGGTTAGGGTGGGGAGTTAAGGAGTGGAGTGATAAAGAGGTTGAGGGTTCAAACACCACCCACTAACAAAATACTAACATTAACACTAATATTTGCCTATAAAAAAAAAAAATCTTATAGTCATCCTATACCAAGTGCACATTATTAAAATTTAAACAAATATCCATGCATTGTAATTTGTGAATCCAAGAGTGCTTCTTCTACAGCACAATAACCCTGAATACATATGCCCTTTTAAAGCCACTACATCTACATGCATACAATGTAGACAACAGAGAAGGAATTTGTTACAAAGAAAGGTATTCAAAAACATTGACAGGCAGGGGAATCTTAGAATATTTTGTTTGTGTAAAAAATAAGCACATAAACCTTAAAGACAATAACTGAAAGATAAGAATTAAGTACAGAAGATGATTATGGATGCTATAGGTAGTTAAGCACTCACCTAAACAACGGCCTTTCCGCCATCAACCTCTAGAACAAGAAGCTGTGTATAAGCAAATAAAATTTAAATACATAAAATAAAAAATAAAAATGAAAGCACCGGAGTGGAATGTCATGATGACATGCAAGGTGTGGAGGTCACAGAAACAGATGCTGACGAGATTGGTGTAGCAGACTTTCTTGCAACTCCAAATGGTATTGTGCATTCCTGAACATGTATCTAGTCATCATGACATTGTACATGAGTTGCGCAAGGTTTTCAGCTACCTAAATAAAAGCCAAATGATTCAACTGGGAGTAAGTAATTAGACACATAAAATGTTAGTAATAAACATATGCAAGCAGGGAGGAAAGAATTGAAAAATAAGAGAAAGATGAATGGAACCTGGTTTTCCATGTGAGGAAAGAAGACAAAACGGCGATTGGGGAAGAAATAGGAAAAGGCCGATCACACAGCTGGCACCTGCAGGGATGAAAGCTTGAGTCCAATGGGGAGAGACAGGAGCCTCTGGAAGAAAAGGAATGATGACAAGGTGTGGGAGAACAAGGAGGTCGGTCACAGCCATGTTGTTAGGCGTGCATGGGATTATCTCCATGCTTGGAAATGGGCAAGGAAGAAACATGCTCTTCTTCTTGCGGCTGAGCCAGGAAACATCTCCACCACTTGGGAACCTCCTCCTCATGGTTTTTTCAAGTGTAATGTGGATGCTTCATTTTGGGAGTCTCATGGTTTAACTGGTCATGGCATGTGTTTGAGAGACAGCCAGGGGAGATTCTTCATGGCCAAAACTCTCTGATCTGCTCCAATATTACGTGTGCATGAGGGTGAAGCAGCTGGCTTGTTGGAGGCCATGCGCTGGGCGTTGAATCTTCAGCTGGAGCAGGTTTTCTTCGAGGTAGACAGCAAGATAGTTGTCGACTCCTTAAGGGGCTCTCAAGACAACATTTCAGAATTTGTGATGTTATCTCTAGTTTTCGAACCCTCCTATATATCATCCGATCAAAACTTCAAAGTTAAGTTTATTCGAATGCAAACTAACGTAGTCGCTCGTTACTTGATAATTTTAATGCTAGTCCTCACATTGAATCTTTTCGTTATCGATAGTTGTTGGAAGTTAAAATAAAAGGTTAGTCTTAAGTAGTTTGAGGTTATATATTGCATCAACTTTATTAAGACCCTTTGAGCATTGAATCTATTTCAGTTCTTATTAGAGTTGTGGAAGTAAAGGATGTGTATTGGTTTGACAGAATGCTGATAGTCTTTATGTCTATTTTTTATACTACGGGTGTGCAATATTGTTGTATAAGCAATTTTGGATTCTAGAATCAATTCTACAAGAAGCAGTTTGGAATAGCTTCTATTTCTGAATTGAAAAATTACACTATGTTTTATCTCAAACTTGTTTTTAAAATAAAATTATCCAAACATAAATCACTTCACTTCAAACTCAATTATATTGAAATCAATTCTACAAAATTAATCACATTCAAGATCATGTTTGTCAAACGATCATCCAAACACACACTAAAATGTAAATTTATAAAAACATGTAAGGCTCTAATGCTTTAAATTTCTTAGAAATTTATAATAGGGCTGCTATTTAGTATGAGAAGTGAGGCCATCTCCGATGGGTAATATTTAAGTAACTCGTTTTGAGTTGTTTATCTTCCATTAAGTGAGCCCCATTGTGACACATCATATTCAAGCAACTCACCAAACTTTTACTCCAATAATACCTATTTAAGCAACTCACATATTTATACTTTTTTTATTTACATTTTATTTTATTTTATTTTAAAATATTAACTCATAAGCAGCCCATCCTTGAGATTCGAGGAAAAAAAAGTTTTTCTTATACATAAGCAACTCATTTTTGTCATTCCTTATATAAACAATTTATCCTTATTTTAAGCAACCTACGTTATCACATAGATCAAGTAACCTTAATGGAGACGCTTAGTATGAAAATCCGACAAATTCTCCTCCGACAGTGTACAAGTGAGGTTGCATCACACTGACAAAATTAAAATGCAAATCAACAGCCTAAAATTTTCATTTTCCATTTCGCACTTCATCATTTCATCCTTTAAAGCATTTTTCAATTTACAATTTTCAAGCTTTCCTGTTTACAAGAGCCTCCATATTCATTTGTCATAATGTGTTGACTGGTGGTGGGGATCACTTCTTCCCATGATAGTAAATATGAAGCTTAATTTTTTATATACAACATACCTATTAATAATTAATAATATGTAGAATCGAATACAAGAGAGATATATTAGGTGATTTTAGTAAGTTGTAATGAAAAAAGTTATTGTTTTAAATCAAAAAATCTTATTACTTATAACTTATTCTGAAAAAACATGAAACACCTTGAAACAAAAACATAATTCAAATTCGTCCCAAAAACATGGAATCTAATTTCTTAATCATGAACCCAGCACAATTAACCTCAAGCCATGACGAATTAGTGGAGCGGAATGGATCTTAGCCCCCCACCCCATAGGGGTGGGCAACGGGCGGGTTCGGTCGGTTTCGGGCCGAAAAGACCCAACCCGAGGAAAACCGAAACCCTAAATATTGAACCCATTCCCGACCGTTTGTAGCATCGGTTAGGTCGGGTCGGTGAGCCGTCGGGTTAGCGGGTAGACGGTCGGGTTTTACGGTTTTGAGAAAGAAAAAAAAAATTGAAGAAGAGAAGACAGAACAATGACAAAGTCAAGAAGTTATTTTCAGATTTATAAACCAGTGAATAAAATGTTCAACAAACACCCAAAGAAATCAACTTTAGACAAAAAGGTTGAAACTTTGCAAGTGCCTTCTTCTTTGTTACTCAGATCTGCACTATTTTGGTCAGAGAAGAAGCATGGAGTGGGGAGAGGCTCCGGGAGCGAGCGGTGACGGTGAGGGGAGGGAGCTCGAGCTTAGTAGGGAGGAGAGGCAAGGTGAGGCAAAACGCGACGAGGAGAGTTCGAGACGCAGCGACGAGGAGGGTTCGAGACGCAGTGGCAAGGAGAAAGCTGAGTCGTAATGGCGATGCGCGGGAGCTGCGACGGCGGTGGGAGGGGAATGGAGAGACCCGACGATGGATGCCATTAGGAGAGGGCAGGGGAGACGAAAGAGTTTGGTGAGGGTCTGACTTCTGAGGGGGAGACAATAGACATGGAGCTCTCTAGGTTTTTTTAAGTGGAGTAGATATTTAAAAAAAATTGTTATTTTGCTAAAATATTACAAAAGAAACTTTGGGCAGTGGGATTGAGATAAAGCATTTAAAGCCCCTGACACAAGTCTTTACACCAGACCTTGGGCAGTGAAATATGGCTGGAATCACACATCCACGCCAATATATGTAGCTTTAATATTAATATATTGTGTATTTATTTATGCTAGCTGTGCAGTCCATCGGTCGGGTGCGGGTTCCGATGGATTTCATTTTTGAAATCCGAACCCGCCCAAATGAACTCAGCTGGAACCGAATTTCTGTAACAGAGGACCCGAGCACCGACCCGACCCACCCGTGCATGCAATTTTTTGGTCGGTTTTTTCGGGTTCCGGTCGGGCCTCGGGTTGCTGCCCAGCCCTACCACCCCAATTAAAAACTGACTCCCACAGATACTGGTTAGTGATTATTGCAAAGTTTAGCTTGCAAACAAATCTCAAGCTATTGCGTTTGTAGCCCAGCCACCCCAAAATAAATAAAAAATCAAATAACACAAAAATAAATCAAACAAACAAACAAGGGGGGAAAAATAAACAGAGAGAAAATGGCGGCCAACACACTACTCTCTTT
This sequence comes from Sophora flavescens, assembly GCA_030762895.1. Lineage (NCBI taxonomy): Eukaryota > Viridiplantae > Streptophyta > Magnoliopsida > Fabales > Fabaceae > Sophora > Sophora flavescens. The sequence continues at coordinate 205,052,031 of CM061062.1, forward strand.
TTTCTCTTTTCTACAAAACGGCGTAAATGCTTAATATGATAGGGCGACAAAACATGACCCTCTCTGGGTCTTTCACTCTTTGTCAAATGTTCAAAACAAAATTACAAGATAACCAAGCTCCATATTCAGACATCCTCAACAAAAAGCGCCTTATTATTATTACTATTTTGCTATCAAACTTGGAGCAGTACATAACTAAAATAGCACAAGACTGTCAAGATTGTATACAGTCAGATACATCTCAAAACTCATCAGCTTGCAGCTTCCTCACAGGTCCTCAGGGCCATTAATTTCCTGCACATGACAATTCAGGCTTTAGTCCTACTTAGAATGCCTAGCTCCAGCAGATCACGCGGATAAATAAGGTCTATATGTCTGTTAAAATACCTTGTTTTCAATCACAGCTCCATCAGGTATTTCCAGCTTTACACCAGGTTTTGCAACGATACTTACTTTCCCCTGTTAAGGCACCGGAAAGACAACAGATATCAAAAAGAGAAGCAGCAGCAAAATAATAATACAACAACAACAATCAAATCTTTTACCACTAGGTGGGATCCACAGAATATCTAATCAAACAATAATGTTATATTGTTTGATAGATAAAGGAAGGATATATTACAAGCAGTAAGAACATAAGACAGGGGACCTCGTCAAAAGAGTTCAGGGTCAATTTGGACACAACAACATAATAACATGGTTTTCTCGATAACATTCTTGGTATCCTTAAAACAGACCAAAACAATAGAAATTTTCTGAACTTTAAGATTTTCTATAAGAACATGTAAACAGTTAGCGTTACTATTTCAAGATTTTGGCATCATGCTACCTAGCATTCGAACAACAATTCTGAGCTCTAAAGTAATACAATGCAACTTTGATTTTAATCAGGGGATGGGGAGCCATTTTTGGGTGAGTAATTGGAGGCGCAAGCAACTAAATAGGGGAGGGGGATAGAAGGCCTAATAAAGGATTATACCTCCAACATTATCACCAATTCACCATATCACAACCCAATCTTAAAGACTGGGGCCGAAGCCATTGAGCTAAAAGCTTGTTTGCACATGGAGAACCTTTAGAAGAGGAAGTACAAAAGGTTTTGTGCTTTCACAGCTTATAATTGTGGAAAATTACATTCAAACGAGAAATTTTATAACCAATACATATAATGATAACAGTAAGCATTTCTCTTACCCATCAAGTAACCAAAATCATACACAAAGAATGAAACAAAACATTAAAGAAAAGAATTAGGCATATATAAGGATTAAATCGAAAACCTTGAGGGCAACGCCAGCTCCAAACCATACATCGCCTGCCACTTTTAGACCAGCAAGCTCAATGATACTAGGGATTGACTTGAACCGACTCAAGAAGTTGCTAACCTGCGAAACACTGGGTAAATTAATATTATGTTCACCAATTAAGACAAAGTAAGCAGTAATATAAATCTTAACCTTCTTAAACTCTGGCCCTAATTCAATAGAAGGGTTCTCAGGATTTGCCCTAGCTGGGTTCCTAACAACAAATCCATCCTGTAAAGTGTAGAGGTCCGACTGCAAAACAAGGCAACTAATTATGTTAAACAAAAGACTCATCAATTTCCAATCAAGTTCTCAAGACTTGAATCAAAAAATGCTTATAACCTGGACAAGAAGTAAATCTGAAGTTGCCTTCACTGGGAGGAAGCGAGATCGAGGCACATTAATCCCAATAGCCTTGTCAAAGAACTGTTTAAAAAAGAAATAAATTAAGGGCACTAGAAAAAAGGTTTCAGCATTAGCAACATGCAAGTATCATGTCAATAAACATCAGGTACCCTTATTGCTGCACCGGCTGCAGTTTCCAGCTGGAGAACTTTTACTCCATCAACTTCCTAAAATCCACAAATTTTGTCAGCAATTTTCCAACTGAATGTCAAAGAGTCTAGCAACTAACCCACAATAAACCATCCAGTCAAAGAAAAACAAAAGGGAAAGATGGGCTATGCCTATCACTTGAAAATGACCCAATTTGTACCTTTGGATTGGGGATAATCTCCATCTTAAGAGCATCAGCTTCAACAAGCCTTTTAATTGCTTTTAGGTTCACCCATCTGTAGATTATATATTGTCAATACACCATATAAGTACATAATCTAAAACAATCTGGAAACTAACCAGCAAAACTTACAAATTATTTGTGTTGAAAATTTTGAACTTTTCTATCGATTTGAATTCACTGACCTGCATAAAAGACAGCATTACATGTGAATGACATAATTAGCAAATTATCTATCAAAGTTGTGTAAACAAGCATGTTATGGCTGCTATAAATTATGAAAATATTATGGCTAAAAATTCTTGCACAATGTTATCAAGTAAGCATCACTATGAAGAAGGTGAACTCAGAGGAAAAGGAAATGTCAGGTAGCTTTTTTTTATTAACAATACTAAGGATGTTCATAAACTTTATTCCCCTTATTACTTATGGTGGTTGTAACAGATCAACAAACAGAAATTTGCAAAAGCATGTTTTAACATCATACCACTCACCTAAGAATCATCATCAAGCAAAAGTTATATACGTAACTAGCATAAATGTGAATGTGAATAGTGGATAAATTTTGATGAAGGGAGATTTAATAGTTCATGATTGCAGTTCATATCATCAATGGTTATAATTTTGAAGACCAACTGCTATGACAGCAAAACATGTCATGCAGTTTCACCGAGATAAGAGAAAACTCCTTATATCTTTCAATTTACTAGGCTTTCCTGTACAAACAAGCAAGAATGAAAGCAACAGCTGACAAAGCATATGGTTCAGCAAATAAATAATGCTCCAGAATTCCATGTGGTATATATTTTTCGACCTTCAAAGATTTTCCAGAAAAGAAACCTTGTGTAATTTTTAGTGAAAATGACAAAAGATTTGTGCTATATTTTTTTCTTTTCCTTTTTTATAATAAAAAATGTTTAGCCATAAGAATAAGATTTCCAGTCAAACAAGTATTCAGCAACCCATTAGAATCAATCCAACTTAAATGTCCTTGATTGCACCAGGGAAAATAACTATTTAAATCAACCAAGTTATTACCATCTCAGTCACTATATAAATGCTCACAACATTGATCATGGTCGTTATTCATCATAACATTATATTTAGAAAAAATAACTAAATGGTTAACTAAAACAATTGCCTGCACTTGGCAAAGAGGGATGATCCAAGAAGAGAGTGTAGTAGCTTACATGTTCATCTGGGACTTGGGCAATTTCCAGGAGCTGCATTAAAGAATCAAATATAGATGTCATTCATTGCCAATGTTTTTTTGTAAGATTCTAATTGTTCTTACATTTCTTATATTTTCTTTTAAAAGACGGAAGCCAAAGAGGGAGAGAGTAGGACTATTATGGATTTTTTTTTTCCTATTGGGATAAAAACTGTGGATGGAATATATTGAGTAGAAGCAAGCTTAAAAAGTGGGACTAAGACAATTTGATATAATCAGAGTACAGTGTTAAGCAGATAAATGTTGGTTAAGAAAAAATGAGATCAGCAACAGATACATGCCTGAACCCTTCCTTCATAAGAAATCAGAGTGCCACCCTTCACATCAGCCAATGTCTTGGGAGTCACCTGCATAACAATCATGAAAAAAATATGTTAAGTCTAAAGCAAAAAGCCAGTTGCTTGATAACAACCATCTTTCTTTACCTCCATACAGTACTCATTCTTGTTCTGGATCAAATGGTTTAATATTTCTAAATTAACCAGTCAAGGATACTGATGACACTAAAGATGCAGTTTTCATGCATAACTAACATGCAATACAGCCAAAAAATAAAAGCAACAAAATCAAAACTAAGATAAGGATACTCAAGTCAACTAGAGCACCCAAGTTATCTGAATTGGCAACAAACACGTACTCCTTTCCCTGTGCGAGAACAAAAAGGAAAAGAAAAAATAGTGATGGAAATAACCATGAAAAAAATTAAAATGAAAGAGAAAGTCCAACCAGAGATAAATTGGGTTCTGGTGTCCACCTTTGATAATAGAGCATCAAGTTTTCCACTGTTCAATAACGATGGGAAGACATCCCCATGGCCAGGAGGGTACCTATGCAAGAAGGAATTATTTATAAGCCAAATGTGGAAGTCGATTAGCATAGACATGCTCAATGAAATAAACAACAAATCAGAGGTACCACTTATGACATAACCATAATATGATAGCACTTGGGTTTAGGACATGTTTCTCTTAAATGTTGAAGTATATTGTATGCTGTCATACATAACAGGGGTCTAGCCCCAAAAGTTCGAGGAATGTGAAAACAGCCTATGCAAACTACCAATGTTCCCCGAAGCATGAAAACGAAATTACATCTAGATTAATTATCTGCAAGATGGCTGGCGCATGGGATTTAAGTGAATGACACATGTCATATACATACCAGAAACAAGAAACTCAATTAGGACTGACTGGGCCTCAAAAGGTGCATGATTTCCCATGAAAGGAGTTGAAAGCCAAGAAAGTGTTACTTATCCTTTTAACTAACACTTCAAAGGAATCTTATATCTCTCTTAATTTAGCCACTTGAACAAAACTTGAAAAGGGATATCTGTTATGCAAGTGGTTCAATGAACCTTTGATTCATGGTCAGAAACAGTTGCCTGCTTTCTTGTGGACCTGATAAAATTTCTTAATATAAGCAATATTAAACCTTTTCCTTCCTCTTAATTAGGTCAAGATAGTGCATTCAGTCCTAAGGTGTCTCATATGTCTATTTTCTGGAGGAATTGTTTTATAATAATGATGATGATAAAGTATCCAAAACAATCATGTGTTGAGCCACAATTTTTAATAAGCAGAGCAAGTACAGAGCAAACACGAACTCCAAATCCAACAATTGGACATGCTATTAGTTGAGATATGTTGAAAGAAGTCAGCATTGAAGAAATTCTTACTTACACGGTGGCATGGTGTTGAATAGGATTCAAGTACTCTAAACTATGTTAGGAGCTTTAAAAATGGTAAATATCATTCACTTGAATTTTTTTTTCATGAAGTTAAACATGAATTCCTTTACAACAATATGTTGAATTATCCATCGTAGCAGTGCTAAGCTGCTAATTAAAAAAAAAAAATATACTTCTTGTGAAACTAGTTAAGTCAATGCAATAACATAGCCAGAGACAAAATACAGAAAGAAATCATACCACCCGTCCTTGCCAGTCTGCCCTTTGGATGGCAATGGCAAAAAGTCCTCAACAACCAATCGAGGATATTGACTCTGCAAAAATTGAGTTTGTAAAACAAATTATCAAACAAGAATTTACAGCTCAAAGTCCAGAAAATCCATAATACATTAGTGCAAGAAATCAGAGGAACAAACCTGGTTAAAAGTATGAATCTCAACATTCGAGTTTTTATATTTTTCAACGATCTACAAACAGTCAAATTGTTAGTATACACAAATTTCTGCCTATAAATCTACCCAGCAAAGGGGATAAAAAGTAAAGCTCGGGTACCTTTTGAGTGTCATCATGAGTGTTGAATGAGTTCATCAAAAGCAAAGGAACATTGCTTCCATATTTGATATTGAGATTCTAGAACAATTTAAATTATCACTGGAAAGTCCTCATGAAGTAGGAAAACAGAATAAAGGCAAAGCAAAAGAAGGACCGGAAAATAACCTCAATTTGGATGACAATTAAATCAAGAAATGTCAGCCCATCACGAACTTCAATGACAGATCTGCATTAATAATTACAAATTAAGACTTACATACAGAACGAAAATTTCTCTTCCCAAGCTCAGAACATTGGATTAAATTTTCTTTTCCCCCTAGTTTCTGCTTTCAATATGTTGAAAAATGAAAAATAGTTTACAAGTTACAACTTTTCCCTTGAATAAAACGACGCATAATCGCATATTAATTTGCCTTAAATGCCATAAACACCTATGTGCATCTATTATAGCTTCTATGACAATGCTAATAATATGGTTGTGAATTCAAATTTGTAAGGACATTAATTTTTAATTTTCTTCTTTTTGCTAATAAATAATTAGTTAGCGGAAGAAACAAACTCAAGGCATCTTAAATTTTTTTCATTCAGTTGATCAAAGATAGTAAGAGAATCTGCGCTAATAATATTTAGAAAACTGATTTTTTTCGATAAGAATCAAAGCAAGCAAAATATGATAGTAATAAATAATCAAAATCACATAGATCATCTCAAACTTAACCTTTAATTGAAACTTCCAGCATCTAACGTAAACATAAAAAATAAAATAAAATCAGATTTGGCATACTTTGGACCAGTGCAACCCATAGTTGTCCCCAAGCCTCCATTGAGCTTCAACACCACAAGCTTATCCAAGAGGTTCTTCACCTCTGAAGAACCTGCATCAATTTCGATTCATCTAAACACACCGATCTATCGTATCATATCAAATCGACCGAATCAAACAAACAGAACACGAAGATTACCATCAGGAGGTGGTGCCAGAGTGTCATAAGGTACAACAACTTCGTCAGTTGGCGTCTGGATCTTACTCCACTCAACATGCTGAGCTTCGCCGCTGCATCGAAAAAGATCAACCAAAATAATCAGAAAAAATAAAACAAAAATTCATCGCAACTCCCAAGATCTTAGCATAGTTGCAGAATGAACACAGGTAGACGAAGATCGAGGCAAATTGCGAGTATGAACGTTAAAAACTTCGCGATTCACCTGAGGTAACGAGCGACGAGGTTGATGAATCCGTTCTTCTCATTCTCACTGCGAATTCAAAAATCCACAAAAAAAAAAAGAAAAAAAAGAAAGGAAAAATCGAATCATATTCGATTCGAGATCGCGAGAATCGTTCATGCAAAACGATTTCACGAGAATGCGAATGACGAAAGAGGTTGAAGAAAAAACTGAATCGAGAAATGCGAGAGAACCTGATTTGGTTCAATCCGGCGACGGCGGATTTGAGGCTAGGGAGCTTGTCGGAATCGGTGGTGGCCATTGCCGCGGAAGGTTCGAGAAGGTTGTGGAGAAGAGAGAGTGTGTGCGAGAGTTACGATATGAGAGAAGAAGGAAAAGAGAGTGGTGATTATTTATAAGCGAGTGATGTGAACAGTGTGTGGTTTGTGGTGCTTGCAGAAATTGACAACGAAACTAAACGTTAGCGTAGTTTTGGACAGAATATGCAGCGGAATATTTATTTTTTGCAGTTTGGTAATATATGCATGCTGCATATTTTCAGTTTGGTCTGATTTCCGATCAAAGTACCAAGTTATTTTAATCAAACCAATCAAGCTTTTTTATATGGAATCGATTGATTTGCTTTAAATAGAATTATTTTTTATCAGTTTTTTTATTATTATTTGTTATGCTCTTTTTTATTATTATCATGCTTGCTAACGAGTGCCCTTAAAATATTGATTAAGAAACCCAAAAAATAGTAGGATTTCATTGAAAATTCAAATGTTTATCTTCTCAAAATATTAAGGCTAAATTATACTTTTAATCCCCAAATTATTTTAAAATGTTCAATTTGATCATCAGGTTTTTAAAATGTTCATTTTGATCCTCAAATTGTTTTAAAACGTTCATTTAGTTCATTCCGTCAAGTTGACTAACGACGACGTTCTACCTAATATCACGTGGCATTAAATTTAATATTTTAATTCCACGTAGAATTAAATTTAATATTTTAATGACACGTGGTAATTTTGGGGAATAATATTTTTAGAATTTTTAATAATTTTTTGGCTAACTTACTCTTTTGGTCCCCAAATTATTTTAAAATGTTCAAATTGGTCCTAAAGTTTTTAAAATGTTCATTTTGGTTCTTTAGTCAACTTGACGTCGTCGTTAGTCAACTTGACGGAATGTGCGACACCCTAAAACCTGACATCACATGGTTACCCGTTGTGAAAAAGAAACCTATTTAAAACGTTAGTCGCTTCGGAAAAATAGTCTTTTATATAGGGTTACTGAAAAAGGGTACTCAAATTTTTTTTTTTGTTAAAAGAAGTTAAGAAAAGGTGATGAACACTCAGAACATGAAAATAAACATCATTCATATAAATATAACTGTCCCACTTGGGATCTTAGGTTTGATTACAAAACAGGCCTTGTCGAACCGGCCAACATACACTAAAACAGCTACTGAAGAAACAGGTAAAAAAAGAAACATCAAACCGGGGATAGGGAACTGGGTACAAGACTCAAAAGATGGCTCTAAAGGCCTAGGGACTATCGGGACAACTCCAAAAGCCGACGAACAATCTACCAATGCCTCTTGCATGCAGAGTGACCACAGACGCTACCCCCAAACGAGATATCAGATGCCGGATCGATAACGCCACCGCCATCGTCGATAGGGACGTCGTCATCTCCAGGATCCTGCGGATGGTACTCTGGCTCCTCCTCCTCCTCGTCCTCAACCTCTATCAGCTCAAGAGGCTCTTCCTCGGGATCCTCCTCCACTGGATCCTCCGCAAGCGGTTCAACTGGATCAAAATGCTCATGAAGGAGACCGGTGACTTGTAGCGTATGAAGGTAGTACCATGGAGGTGGAAGCGGCACAGTCCTCGTCTCGACGATATGAACCCTTCGTACAGGTACTCCGTTAGCATTCGTCTCGGTAGTCATGACTGGTCCTCGATACGTCGCGGTCGTTGCACCCTCATGTATAGTCCAGTTCCCTGTCGTCCCAGCATGATCAAACACTTCGCTCCTCGAGCTCAACTGTGCCAAGGGAACGTTCGAATTCATCTAAAAGCACGCGCATACCCGGTACAAGAAGAAAAGAACATAACATACAGATTTGCAAGAGTGAGATACCGTCATAAGATATATCCCACAACAACCATATACATGATACATATATCACATAATCATATAAGCAGTTAAATCATGCATATACATAACATAACAGTGTTATATCAAAGGGTCTCAAACCCGCACAGTCAACCTTTGAAAATATGCATGGCACTTCAATATCAGGCTCTAACTTAATCTCATGAGATATCAACACCGTTTTCCACTGGAGAAGAATTAGAGTTGGTCAATCTCTAGCCCACCGGGCAGTTGCCTCCATACCCTCATGCATTTAAGGTCTCAGGACGAGCAACATCACATGTGCCTCTAAACCGGTCACATGGACTGACTCCGAGATACCACCTTGTATCTGATATGTAAGAAAGCACGTCTGCCTGGGGAAATGCACATGAGAAAATATTTTATTCAAAAGGTTTTCTTTGTGTTTATTCTTTTTCGCTGTCCCGCTCAAAGCTAACTACTTAATCATCATTTCCCCATCACTTGAAAACTCAGAAACATAGGACACACAGTCCGAATGCTCAATCAGAAAGCCCGAGACCGATGTCGCAGTCAAGGGTTATGGTCATATAAATCACTTATGCTTTTATTCATGTTTTGAACTTATCATGATAAGGACAGTAACCCACAACAACGAAATCAGAACGCATTATCCTCGATTTCGAGAATTTGACTCTCAGTCCAGAACATCATGAATAGGACTCATGGCCCCGAATTAACACTGATCCAAGATCACGTGCGTATAACTAAATACTAGAAGCGACGTCTCGCGTACTAGATTCTCTTTCTCAAGTACTTATTTTTCGTTCAGTGAAAATCAAATTCAAAACCGAATCCTCGATAACCTATCCAGGCTATCGGAAAGTTTCTAAAACATTTAGGAGAAAACCTTTTCTTTGAAAACCTTTTATAAAGCATCTTTGAAATACTTTTATCTTTGAAAATCCCCAATAGGATATTGGAAAATAATCTTGAAAGTTTTCACTTGAAGACACTTAGTTCGAAAAGGATTTTTCTCTTGTATAACAATAGTTCACCAAAACCATTTCAACATTTAAAACAAGTACTTTAAGTTAATGAGCTTGTGGAAAAGAACACCAATCCTTTCATCTTTAAAGCTTATTAAGGTTTTTAATCCTTATAACAGTTGAGCACAAACACAAGTCTGGCTTAGCAAACTTTCAATCAACAGCAGTATATATTCTCAGTTCAATGCTAATATTACAGTTGAAAGCAATTCGTCACAAATATGCATTATAAAATTTAGAACAAGCACAGTTCGACACCAGATAATAGCATAACAGTTCAAGTACATTAGATAACCAAGTAAGCTCAATCAACGTATAAATATCCAGTTACATACACACATGCATACAGTTATTGAATATCTTTAGGAAATCCCCTCTTACCTCACGTCGGAGTTAAGAGTTTTGGATTTGAAATGAAGGTTCATGAACGTCCTCGCTTCTCCGGCGATGGAAGTCTAAGGTTACCAACATAAAATCATGAGTTAAAAAAAAATCAACTCGAGAACACTAACCACAAGGTATAGGTTCGGTTCATACAATAAACTAGGATTAGGGGTTTCCAAAATTTAGGCGACTCTTGGATTTATGATCCTTAAGTGCTAGAAGTTCATAAACAACAATCTTTTAACAAAGTTGAATTAAAAATCCCGCTAAGTACGTGATAAGCCTTTGGCTTATCTAGTTTTATAACTAGATGGACTGTGGTTTTTTTGCAAATTATTCGAGTTCAATCTCGTTTTTGCCCAAATTTGGCCTTGTTTTGTTCCTGAGTAGACTTTTACTCGTTCTAGGCATTTTTAGTAGTTTTTAGTCTATTTTGAATAGAATTACGCTTTTTGTGTCTTTTTATTGTTTCAGGTTAGAAGTGAAGCTCCGGGGGTCAAGGAAAGTCAAGAAATAGTGGAAATTGCCATTCTGGAGATGCTCGCCCCGCGAGTTGATTCTCGCCTCGCGAGTATGAAGATCAGCTAAGCAGCAACGTCATCAATTCTGTCTCGCCCCGCGAGAGTATTCTCGCCACGCGAATCATGAAGACCTGCAAGACAGAGACCATCACGGCTAAGCCGTGATGAATGTCACGGCTGTGACAGATTAAGGTTTGAAGTCTCGCCCCGCGATAAGCATCTCGCCCCGTGAGAGTTTGAAGACCCTGGAAGTCAGAGACCATCACGTCCTAGCCGTGATGAAGGTCACGGCAGTGAGAGATTGAAGTTTGAAGACTCGCCCCGCGAACACAGGCTCGCCTCGCGAGAATCCAAATTGAAAGCGTGCCAAAACTAATGTTCGCCTCGCGAAATATGGTTCGCCCCGCGAGCGTCCGAGAACCAGAATCCTTATTTATAGGCTGTTTCAGATCAGATTGAGGGACTTTTTGATACTCCACTTGTTTTAGATCAGTTTTAGGACGAATCCTTGTTTCCTTCTGGAGCTGCGTCTCCCTTTTTCTTAGTTTATTTTATTATGGAGATTATTGCCGATTGTTCGTTTGTCGTAACGGGCATGAGGAACTAATCCCCTCGTCTAGGGGATCGATGAAGCCACCCATGGCGGTATAGTGTTCATGTGATGTATGTTTTTCTCCCCTTTAATTCAATTCTTGTTTTCCAATTCTGATTTCATTGTGTCGATTATATGTATGCGTGATCGACTAGTTAAACGTGTTGAGGCTGAGAGGCGATTCGCGTTTTAGAACTTGAATTGGGATCATCGATCAAATATTACACGAGAGTGAGTAAGAGATCGGTGCAACCGTATAGGGAACGAGATTTAATAGAATTTGATGATTAGGATTATGAGACCTAGTAAGTAATTAATCCAATCTTCGAATACGTCCTATTGAGCACGAAAGTAGATATAGGAGAATTTGGGGGTCCCGGTTGACATTGTAATTGAACTTAGGGAGGAATTCATCATCACTTGGGTACTATGCATGATTGGGTAGGTGGAATTGAGACCCTAGATATTTTAATTCCTGATTTTTAATACCTTAGAGTTATTTAATTTGTTATTTGAATTGCGGCCTTAATCTCTCTCTCTCAACCACTTTCCTCGCTTGACTAAATGTATTTGATTTCCCGCGGATTAGTGAAATTGGTAGCCCAATCCCTGAGTTCGACCTCGGTAAATTCTTACCGTGTTATTTTATTACTTGCGACGACCCAGTACACTTGCCGGTGACTCAACAAGTTTTTGGCGCCGTTACCGGGGATTGGCACAACCAATTTTCCTAATTTTTAGGAAATTTGATTGATTGGTTAAGTTGATTTTATTTTTATTTTTATTTTTCTTTTATTTAATTATTATTCCTCTCTACTTCTTTGATTCCACTTGGTCTTGCCGTGTTTTTGTATGCGAGGTACCCTTCCACAAGAGGACCTGCTATTTGATTCGGAGATCACCAAGACTGAGAAGCGCTTAAGGAAGGAAGTCAGAGAAAGAAATAGGCTTGAAGCGATTAATCTTGAGGACATGGCCGAAGAAAATCCTCCGCCTCCTCCTCCTCGTTACAAGCCTCTCTTCGAGTACAGTCTACCCAACTTGGGGGATTGTGATTCTTCCATCGTGAGAGGCAACCTCAATACAGACTCCTTCAGAGTGGAAGGATGTGTCACAGCCTATATCCGTGAGAATCAGTTTGATGGGAGTGGCAGACAAGACCCTCACAGGCACATCACCCACTTCCTTGAAGCTTGTGACTTGCAGAGGACAAGAGGTGTTTCTCAGGATGAGTTTCGCTTGCGGCTATTCCCTCTCTCTCTTAGGGATGTCGCTCGCGATTGGTTTGACAGCTTGGATAGGAACAGTATCAGAACTTGGGAGCAAATGGCACAAAAGTTCCTAACTAAGTATTTTCCTCCTCAGAAAGCGGCACAAGCAAGAGTGGCCGTTACATCTTTCAGACAGACAGAGGATGAAACTTTTAATGAAGCTTGGGAAAGGTACAACGTGCTCTTGAGAAGATGTCCTTCAGCTTAGAAAGAATTTAGCCTTTTCTTTGTTTAGATGAGGAGAGAAAATGAGAGGAAAAAAATAATGATGATGTCTACAAAAAAATTCTGCTTACATGTGAGTTGATGATAAAAAGAGAGAATATTTTGGCTTAATTGTCTTTTGATCTCTCATATATTATGATTGTGTAATTTTGATCTTTTAGATCCAATTGTGCCAATTAGGTCTCCCAAGTATCCCTCTCGTTACAATCAAGTGTCTCTGTCATCATGTCGTCCAGTTTTTAATGCTAATAGCCTACATGGCACATGTGGGAATGATCTGACACTTAGTCTGTGCCGTCCAATTGCACTTTCCCTATCGTTTATGAACAAATTGGATTGACAATCTCATTTGACAATATACTAGTCCAGTCTTCATCATAATCACTATTATCTAATATCTAAAGAGATGTCATCTCCACTATTAGGAAAAATGTTTTCATTAAGAGCTTGTTTAGGAGCTTGGGAGGGGAAGGCTTTAATGGGGAAGAGAGGAGAAGGGGATGGGGAAGGGGGGATACTCCCCCGGGTTTAATTTTTAAAAAAAGAATCAAAACCCTCCAATTTGAGGGAACTAAAAGAATGAACTAGAAGAGGGTTTTATAAGATTTTGGAGGGCTATTCTCACTTTCTCATTCCTTTCTCCCTCACTCTCTTCTCAAACCATTCATCTCATTTCCCTGCTAACTCCCAAACAAAGACCCTAAATGCTAAATTAGTCACATGTATCCACAAAGTTTACTGACAACAAAAATTGGACGACACAGTTATAAAGGAACCTAATCGTAACAAGGAAAATACTTATGGAGTGGTTTAGAGTGGAGTGGGGTGGAGTGGTAAAAGCATACCACTCTATTGTTTGGGAGTTTTAATGTTTCATCTCAAACCCCCCGAATTGGAGGGTATGAAAAATAGAGCTTTGGATGGTTTGGAGTGGTTTGGCTTCCCATCCCCAACCATTCCACTCAATTGTTTAAAAAAATCCCAAACAATGGGTCAAGAGATTTGTACCATTACACTCCATTACTAACCATCCCACCCCATCCTCCCAAACACACCCTTACGGGATTCAATTGCAGCAATTGAAACCAGATAGACTAAAATTGTACATTCGTAATACTTGCAGAACCAAAAAATACAATCAAACCAATATTTTTATTTTCATTTTTTCCTTCAATTTTCCCTCACCGACTAGTCAAAAGCTCGTTCTTTGATTGCATGACAGGAAAGTCTATCTACTTTTTTTTAAGGGTAAAGGCTCATTTTGGACCTCGACAAAAATTGCGCCGGCCATTTTAGTCCCTGACAAAAAAAAAAACCTACTTATTTAGTCTCTTACAATTACTAACGTGGGACACGTTAGTCCCTAGGTTGACTTCCGTTTGCCCGAATCCGTTAGTTGGGTGACGTGGTTGTTAACTCATCCTACGTGACCGTTATCTTTGCTTTGTTGTATTATAATTTCTTTTTCAATTTTTTTTCCTTCAAAGGACCAAAACGACATCGTTTTGGGTCTATTAAGAATAGAAGGCTTGAGTTCTTTCTTCTTCTTCTCCCTGCCTCTGTTTTCTGCAACATCAAACAAGAACCCTAATTTTTCTAATAGGCGATTTGCATTATTTTGGTCCCTGTGTTCGCTCCAGACTTGTGCGCAATAACCCACTTGGGTTGAATTAAGGGGCTATTTGCATTAGAACCCTAATCCCTAGTAACTGCGATTTGGTCCCTTTTCACTTCTCTCTCAGAATGAGTCGCGGTTCCAATCCCATGACTAGGGGTGAGCATAGCTGGAGTGGTTCTTCAAGCTTTGCAACTCAGAAATTTTACCCTCCAATTTGTATTTGCAAGAAACCATGTGTCATCTTCATTTCAAGAACTAAGAAGAATCCAAATAGAGAATTCTATGGGTGCCCAAATTATAATAGGGTAAAGGAAATCGTTCATTCTATGGCTTCCTTTTATTCTTTGGGAATGCATTGCTTACTGTTTGTGATGGTTGTAGGATAACAAACCTTATTGTGAAAGGTTTGTTTGACTGGATGAATATGAGGAGCAGCAACATAAGCTGTTGTCAATGGCAAAACTTGAAGAAGGGCGTATCAATTGGCTGGAGATGGAAAACGATGACAACAAAGCAAGGTTGATTCAAATACAACTCAAGATGAGTGAAATGCTTATCAAGATGGTGAAATGCAATCAAAGATGAATGAAGTGCAATTGAAGATCAATGAAGTTACGCAACAGCAGAGATCTCTTAGAATGGTGTTAGCGGTTGTGATTGTTGTTTTGGTTATGATAGTTTGTGTTTGGAAGTCGGTCTAAGTGTTTGTAACAAATGTATTAAGTTTGGTGTATTAAGTTAGTTTAACTGTTGTTAATCTTGGTGTATTAAGTTAGTCTAAATGTTGTTACTGAGTGTGTTTAATTATTGTAATGAAATGGAAAGTTTGGCTTATGAATGTTCAATTTTGTGTTAGCAATTGTGTTTATAAGTATTGAAGTAAAATGACAACAATAATTAAATAGGTAAAATGACAATGAAGGTAATTTAATTGCAAATTTCATTCAAGCATTTCCGAAATATATTGTACTGAATTATATCATCATTGTCAACATATACTAAGAAAAGTATAACTAATGTAATTGACATCCCCCAAAAGTGTATCCTTTCTATGGATTCAAAAAAAAAAAAGCTTATGAGTTCTATCCCCCAAAAAGTGTATCATATGTATATCCCACAAAATCCTATACATCCCCCAAAATCCTATACTGTCCATCCCTTCAAGACTTGTCTGAGTTCTTCCTTCCAGTTTGTGGCTGTATACCAGGTGGTGTCATCATTGCAACCCTTGGCCCATGAAGTCTTGGTGGCCTAAGTCCAGGTGTTGGCATGAATGTCATCTCACTAGGAGTTCCTTGCAGTCTTGGTGGTATGTAAGGCCTCATTGGTGCTCCTGGTGGCTAATTTGAGATGATTCCCACTGAAGTAGATGGTATCAATGAAGGTGGCATAACTGGTGGTGTCCCTTGAGCAGTTGGCTTAATGCAGTTGGCCTAATTGGTAGTTTCATCCTCCCTTGAGCAACTGGCTTAATAGAAGATTGTCCCTGAAATGAAGTTAAACTAATTAGTATCGTGGGACATTTTAGTCCCCAACAATTTTTATATTGAGACTAATTAGTCCCTAACAATTAGTATCGAGGGACAATTTAGTCCCTATGTGTAAACCTGTGTTACAACAGGTGGTTCTTGTGTAGCAAATGCTGCTTCTGTGCTCTGCACTTCTTGTCTGGCGGGACTCTGAAATTATGATGATCACATTTTCAGAGAGTTAGAAAATTAAATCAATTTATGTGTTAAAACCAAATAAATTTGCTAATGCACAACCTGTGGCTCAGTTTCAGCTGAAGGATGATTCTGTGACAATGGAACTGCTTCTTGAGACTCTGCCTGCTTTTTCCTAACCCTTTTTTTCTTAGAAAATCCAGGCCTAGCAGGTCTTTTGCAAGTCTTTTCATAATGGCCAGTTTCACCACACTTGTAGCACACAACCTCATAGGACTTTCTGACTTTGTGCTGCTGACTACCTGACACTTCTTCTGACTGAGCATCCTTCCTCCTGTGCTTCTTTGGTCTGCCCTGTGCTTCTTTGGTCTGCCAATAGGCCTTTTGATCTTTGGAGGATGTGGTTTTGGGTAGTCAGTAGTGTCCCAATACTCCCTGCTGGCAACTGGTTTGATGAAATGCTCATGTGTTGCATTCATAGCTTCCATGGTCAACCACTGATGCACATAATCCTCTGGCCTCTCATTCTTCCATGCTATGGCAGCAATAGCATGAGTACATGGCCAACTGCCACACCTGGCATGTGCAAGTCTTCAGGGTAAGGTTGACCCTATCCTTCCTGCTATGCCTCTCAACCTCAAACTTCTCATTACCTGGATCACCTGTCCAGGTTGGTGTCCAGCCATTGCTATCTATCTTCAACTTTTCCAGACTCTTCTTTTGAGTTGGTGGCAGAATCCCTCTCACAAAACTTAGTTGCCTTATGTGTTTGGCTGTCCTCCTCATCATATAACACCTCAATTCTTCTAACATAGCCAATATGGGCTTCTCACTATATCTGGTAATCTTGGCATTCCAAGATTCACACATGTTGTTGGTAATGTTATCCAACTTAGGCCAATGACTAAAATATGCCTTCACCCATGCTGCTGGTTCAATGTTGTTTAGGTAACTCCTGGATCTCTCATTCTTAGACTTCAACCTCAACATTGTTGCTTTAAACTCATGCTCAGTTGTGCACTTGGCATAATCCCATGTATACCCCCTTAGCTCCCTATCCTTGAAATGCTTGATGAAATTCTTCCAAATGTATAGAACACAATTCTTGTGGTGTGCACCTGGCATGACTTCTTTCAATACAGGTACCAACCCCTGCGTACAGCATATATGACAATATACAAATTAGAAATGATGCACAAAATATTCCCTAACAATTACTAATAAGGGACATAGTAGTCCCAGACAATTCCTATCGGGGGACAAAATAGTCCCTGTAATCAGAAACAGAATCAAAAGTAAATCACTGATGCAAAAACAGAATCAGAAACAGACAATGCACTAAATTAAATTGTACCTTCTGTTGGTCAGACACAAAGTTCCATCCGTTTCTAACATGGTCTCCTATATCTTCTTCAAACAAGCTCAGAAACCATTTCCAGTTATCTTTGGTTTCAGCATCAACCATAGCATATGCAATGACAAACCACTGGTTGTTGGCATCCAGACTAACTGCAGACAGTAGCTGCCCCCCATAATAACCCTTCAAAAAACATCCATCAAGGATTATCAATAGCCTACAACTAGCCTTAAACCCATTCTTACATGCCTCCAAACAGATGTATATGAATTTGAAACAGGCAAACACAAGAAGGGTGGTTGAATTGTGTTTGTTAATGATTTTCGAAAACAACATTTTTCAAAACTTATTTTCTCACACAAGGAATATAAATCAGATGCACACACACTTAAAATGATCTTTTAAAAGATTAACAAAATCAAGTTCAAATCCCCATAGTTAATATAAACAAATAAAACTGTAAGAGTTAAGGGATTAGAAGATTCACGGAGATGTTTTATCCTGGTTCACTCTCTTCCAACCAAGAGCTACGTCCAGTCCCTTCTACTTGAAGGTTTTCTCCACTATTTCACCAAATAGATTACAACAAGTATTCAACACCTCTCCAGGCTACAAGTATTCCTTTCTTACCAAGCTTCCTTCAGGCTCTAACTCTAACAAAGAGATTGTTTGCTTTTGATCTTCTAACTCACTATGTGTGAGGAAATGAAAGTTGAAGATCAGTTGAATATTACAACAATATTCAAGCTAAGGTATTACAGACTTTTGCTCTTTAAGGAAAGAATAGCACAGATTCAGCTTGCAAGGATTTTGGCTAGCAAAAGCACAACTCACAAAAGTTCATGCTTCTTCAGAGGTTGAGGTCTTCTATTTATAGTGACCTTATTCTTCACTTGAAAAACAACGGTTATTTTTTATATACCCGTTTAAAGATAGTATTAAATGCATAATATCCATTGTGACTGATAACTTGATCGTGACCATTGTGAAATGTACTCTTGGTTATCACTTTTGCACGGTATGGAATGGTACACCTTTGAGTAATTTTAACTTGAAAAAATATCTTTCCTCCTTTGTGTAAATTCCTGCTATTCCAGCGATAAAGGTGACCGGGTACAGAGCGTTTTTCATTTCCTCATTGTACTATGTTGCTTTTTGTATTTCCTTGACGGTACTATGTTTCTCTCACAAGGAAACAAAGCATTAAAAAAGATAAAACAAATAGGAAGGACCAACATTCATTTGACATAAATATCAATCATTTGAAATAAATATTTCTATGTGGTCTGGGTAGCATTTAATTAGTTGGACGGAGCATATTAAGATTAATAACAAAGAGCTCGTCTACTTAAGATCTGTGTCTACACGCTCATGGGTAAGATCAAGTCTTATGGACTTGCATTTTTATTATCGCTCGTCTGCTGACGTGGCATATTCTCTCGTCTATCATCAAGTCTTTGGACTTGCTATATTTCAGCGAGTTATTTTTGATCTCGTCTGCTGACATGGCATATTCTCTCGTCTATCATCAAGTCTTTGGACTTGCTATATTTCAGTGAGTTATTTTTGATCTTGTCTGCTGACGTGGCAATTAAGCTTGTCTACTTATTGAAACTAAAATTCCCATCTACTTAGAACATTTTATTTTCCCGTCTACTCAAATATATTAAATAAATAAAATTACCAAGGTTTTGAGCAGCTCATCTATATGAATGGACGTGGATTCAATTTCTCAGTCCAAGCAGATATAAGGAACCTCATTCAAGGTTTCCAAAACTTATATAATTTTAACATTCCTGCAAGACTAGATAGAGCATGTTAGATCTGATCAACTAAAACTTTGCCAAGCAAATTTAATTCTTTTTGTTAACATCAAAACACAGACTATTAATCTAAATCACTTTGGTTCCAACAATCTCCCCCTTTTTGATGATGACAAAAACTAATTAATTTGAGTGAACAAAGTCTAAGAGAGCTTACAAAGCTCCCTCTAAGACAAGGCATTGAAACTTAACAGGAATAAAATATAAGACACAAACTCAGCAGCACATATAAGATATTACTTATCAGGTTAGTTCAACTACTTATCAATCAAAAGATGGTATCAGAGCATATAAATCATATAATAAGTCAGAGTATATACAAACAAACAAGATCATGCATATGCAGACAAATGTATACTTTCAAAAACTGACTTTAAAAATTTAATTCTCTTATTCTTTCTCCCCCTTTTTTGTCATCATACAAAAAGGTAAAAGGAATGGACCGTCATTGTCAGTAGGGAAACAACAAAAGAAAAGCCTAAGAAGAAGGTGGAGGAGGAGGATTTCGATTTAGGTTTGGTGGAGGAGCAGGAATTTGAGTAGGCAGATTTTGACTCTATTGAAAACTCAGCATGATGTTCATCATCTGGTTCATCATTAGATTTGTTGGAGCCAAGGCTTCTGCAACTTCTGCTTTAACTTGCTCCTTGAGTTCAACCTTTACCTTATGCTCTACTATCCTTCCAATTATCTCTTCAAAATTTGGTGGCAAAGAGGGTCTTGAACTTTCAGCAATGTCTTGAGCGTATGCTTGACTTGGAACAATGTCTAAAGCTCTGGAAGTCTGAGGTTGCTCTATTGGATGAATGACATTCAGGGCTAGTGGTTGAGAAGAGTGTTTCTCAGGAGTGCTTGGTCTAGGAACAGACTCAGCAACTTCCTCAACCTCAGCAACTGGTTGAACTGATTCAATCTCTGTAGCAGGGTCTTCAACTACGATTTCCTCATCAGTGTGCTCTGAAAGTGGTAACTGTAGGGGTGAGCCAGCATAATCAAGAATAGGTGAAGGCAGCTCTTTGGCCCAGTGTACTGGATCTTCTTCATAAACAAGACTGGTGACAGGAAGTCCCAAGATGTCCTTTTAGATGAAGAATCTGCAGTTTGAGAGTCCACACTTACCTCTGACTTTTGGAATGAGCTTTTTCTCTTTCGTGCTCAGACCATAAGATAAGGCTTCTTTTGCACATCCCACCATGTGAGTTCTCCAGATGTCAACAGCCACATATTCTTGAGTATCTTCAACTGGCTGTGCTAACCAATAGTCTATGACATTCTGATCAGTGAGATTGACAGCTTCATGATCGATCATGCAAGAATCTGAGAATGACATCTTTCCAGTGTTCCTTTGTTTCTTCTTATCCTTGTCCTTGTTCAAATCAATCATTGTAAGCCTTGGATAGAGCATATAGAGCTTGATCCCAATTTTTGTATCCTTCAGAGAGTGGATCAACCATGTAGGAGGTACAAAATTTGCAGCTCACAACTCTGAAATGCTCAAACTCTGATTTCAGCATGGCATACATGATGTGATCAATAATATCAACAGCTTTTCCATACTCTCTAGGATGTCTGAAGGTTTTCCATTTGGTCTTGTTATCCATGATGATTGGAATGTGTCTGAAGGATCTTGACCTCTTGTAGATAACATTATCCAGATTTCTCTTAGCTAGATCTTTGGTCCAGTCAGAGATAATATGTCTCTCTACAGCATCTGTGAATGGTTTGAAAGGAGGATATCTGACAAGGTTAGGATAGATTTTTCTGGGAGGGAATTTCTTTAAGGGTAGATGGGTGATAAGAGGTCCAAGGTGATTGTACAGTTTGGATGGTGGAAGGTCAATAGGGATATCAGGGTGAGGTTGATGCTAGGGATAGATAACAGTTTCAGATTCATAATTATACTCAGGCAAGGGATAGAAGGGTCTGGTAGAGACATGTTCTGGTTCATGTTCGTGGTGGAGAATTTTCCAGTTCCTTTTTACTTTGGCCTAGTTTTCAGATTGGCCATTATAAAGAACAGAGGTGTGTGTGTAAGGGAATTTGGTCCTTTTCTTTTTGGGAAAGGGTGCACCAGGGCTAATTCCATTGTCTGGTTGGTTGAACCATGGGTCATTTTCTGGAATAATGGGTGGGAATTTTGGTCTTTCTAGTAAGGCTATTTGTGGTTGGTCAAGGTAAGTCATTTTTGGTGAAGGTAGTATGGGTATATATACATCATCTAAGGTTTGATTCACATAATAGGCAAAAAGAGAGACATCATCTATTCTATCCTCTAAGCTAGTTACTAAGGCATCTACTGCTAACTTTACAAGATCATTAGCAGGAAGAGTTACCTCAGAAGTCATAATAGACTTAGCTTTTCTAGGAGGTTACCTTCTGGTTTGAGTAGGAATTTGAACATTGGCAACACCACCAGCAGCAGCAGTTCTCTGTTTCTTCAAAACAGAACTAATGGGGACCATGTCCTCATCATCCTCATCTTCATCATGAGATAGAATCAAGTTCCTTGTTCTCTTTTATGAGGGTGCAGGTTGAGGAACAACAAGTGATGGATCCCTGATTACAATTCCAGTAGAAGTAGGCCTTCTAGGCATTGGTTTTCTTACTGTAGTGGTTTTCTTTCTGACTGTTCTAGTTAGTCCAAGAACTTCTGCATTATTCTGCTCAACCATTTCTTCTTTGACCTTCATCATTCCTTCAGTCTTGGCCAAGTCAGCAGCAATGTAAGTGCTTAGATTCATGTTGGCAATATTCATTTTGCCAAAACGAGCAGCAGACATTGGCTTCTCAGTTATTATTCTTGCTTGCTCTTCAGGTGTCCTAGCAGTAATAAAATCATACATTCCTTGTGACTTGAAGATCTTTGATAGAAGATGGCAGTAAGGAAGTGCAGAGAGCTTCTTCCTATTAACAACAGCATCCCTGAATCTACTAAAGAGAATTATGGGCAAGTTTATCTTAGTCTCTGTGATGAGATGATAGAGACAAAACTTGTGCATAGCAGACAAGTTATCCTTTGACCCAGTCTTGTGTAGAACCACTTTGATCAGCAACTGATGAAGAATACGGACATGATCCTTCATTTCAACTGATTTCCAGAAATGGGATCTAACTGTGTCTTCTCTCATAAAAAAGGCAACAATGACTTCTGAACCACCAAGGTCTGTCTCCCATGACTCAGTAAAGACCACTCCTTCCTGAGCGCAGATGATGGCATCAGAAATGGTTTTCTTAGAAACCATTATTCTCTTTCCTAACACAGATGCGAAGACTTCTCTGTTAGAAACTTGAAGACCTCTCCAAAAATCCTTGATTATATTAGGGAAGATGGAGACTTTCTCCATGAAAAGTCCTCCCCAGCCCACAACATTTATATTCTTGCTAATGTCCAAGTTGTATTCCCTCAAGATTCCAAAATTGAGGTGATGCTCAATAGCAACATTCAGCTTGTCCATATTGAAAGTTGAAGAAGATGCCATTGTTGAGGATTTGAGAGTTAGGGTTTTGGAAGCAGAAAACAGAGAGTTCGAGAGAGAAAGAGAGTTCAGAGAGTGAAAGGTTTCTCAGTGGGAAGAGACTTGCTTAAAAACATTTTGAATTTCAGAGGTTTTTCTTTTGGAAATAAATCAAAAAGAAAATATTTGACAAGACATGTCATAAAGGATAAAACGACGTTGGTATTTTGAAACTATAAAAAGGTCTTTATGGGAATTAATGGAAGTCACTGACTCAGCATTAGAAAATATACAAGATAAATTTGTTTTAAAGAAAAAATAAATGCAACTAATAAATAAGAGAATGGACGGGTCCAAGTGAAATGCAATGAAACATAAACGCGACATGCAGTGGACGAGGCACACAAATACAGTGGACGCGGTATGCAATGGACGCGCACTTTAATTATGCAATAGACTTGAAATACTTTAGACACACATACATCAACAACAAAATTCTTAAGGCTGGACGCCTTAATCAATCCACACATAGCATATTAAAATGCTTTCTAATAAAATAAATCTGTCCTCAGCAAGAGGTTTAGTAAAGATATCTGCCCATTGATGGTCAGTATCTACAAATTGAATATTAAAAACACCTTTTTGCACATAATCCCTTATAAAATGATGTTTAATCTCTATATGCTTAGCTATAGAATGCAATATTGGATTCTTAGATAAATGAATTGCAGCAGTATTATCACACATAAGTGGAATACTACTTACAAACACATTGTAGTCCTCTAATTAATGTTTGATCCAAAGAAGTTGTGAGCAGTAATTAGCAGCTAAAATATACTCAGCTTCAACAATTCATAAGGTAATGGTACTTTGTCTTTAGCTTGACCATGAGACAAGATTAGCTCCAATGAAGTGACATCCTCCACCGATACTCTTTCTTTCAATTCTGTCTCCAGTATAGTCAGCATCACAGAAACCAACTAATCTGTAATCTTCACTTTTCTTAAAACACAAACCCAGATTAGTAGTACCTTTCAAATATCTAAATATTCTCTTAACTGCTGACAAGTGAGGTTCTCTAGGATCATATTGAAATCGAGCACATAAGCATACACTGAACATAATGTCAGGTCTAGACGCGGTAAGATATAGAAAAGATCCTATCATACCTCTATATACCTTTTGGTCTACCTTTTTAGCTTTATCATCTTTGTTCAGTATGGACGTGGGGTGCATAGGGGTATTCATTGGCTTGCAATCATCCATTTTGAACTTCTTCAGGAGTTCCTTTGTATACTTAGTTTGATGGATGTACACCTCGTTCATAATTTGTTTAACCTGAAGTCCAAGGAAGAATTTGAGTTCTCCCATCATGCTCATTTCAAACTCTTTCTGCATTAGCTTAGAAAACTCTTTGCCTAGAGATTCATTAGTAGCACCAAATATAATATCATCAACATATATTTGCACAATTATGAAATTAGATTTAATGGACTTTCTAAACAAGGTTGTATCAACCTTTCCTCTATTAAATCCATTTTCCATTAGAAATGAACTTAGCCTATCATACCAAGCTCTAGGTGCTTGTTTAAGGCCATATAAAGTTTTCTTAAGCTTATATACATGTTCAGGTTGGGTTTCAATTTCAAAATCCGGAGGTCGCATTACATATACTTCTTCATTAATAACTCTATTTAGAAAATCACTCTTAACATCCATTTGAAAAAGCATATTGCTATGATGTGCAACAAATGAAAGTAAAATCCTAATTGCTTCTAATCTAGCAACAAGTGCAAAAGTTTCAGTATAATCTATACCTTCTTCTTGAGAGTAACCTTGTGCAACAAGTCTTGCTTTATTTCTTACCTCCTTACCATTCTCATCAAGCTTGTTTCTGTAAACCCATTTTGTTCCAATAACTGATTTATATTTAGGCAGGGGTACCAGAATCCAAACATCACTTCTTTCAAATTGATTCATTTCTTCTTGCATTGCCAGGATCTGGCCATCGTCCAGTAGAGCCTCGTCTACTGTCTTCGGTTCCAACTCAGAGACTAGTACAAAATCTTCATGCTCTCTGAAAGTTTATCTAGTTCTTAGCTTATCACTGGGGTTTCCAATGATTTGATCTTGTGGATGATAATTTATGAAGTACTAAGATCTCTGAATAGCATCTTGTTGAGAGGTTGAGGTTTCTGGTTGTTGTGAAGGGTCGTCCATTTGATCATCAAATTTTACTTCTGTTGTATCTCCTGAGATATTTAGATCAAGATCTGCAAAAGCTTCATCTAGCTTTGATAATTTATTATCAGGCTGCTTGTCATCAAACTTGACATGAATATATTCTTCTACTACTAGAGTTCTATAATTATAAACTCTAAAGCCTTTTGAAGATTCAGAATATCCTAACAGTATTCCATTATCTACTTTTGCATCAAACTTACCAAGTTGATCTTTAGTATTCAATATATAACATTTACAACCAAAAGGATGAAAATATGAAATGTTGGGTTTTCGTCCTTTCCACAATTCATAAGGAGTCTTGTTCAAGATTGGTCTAATGTATATTCTTTTCTGAATGTAACAGGCAGTATTAACACATTCAGCCCAGAAGTGTCTAGGGACCGAGTTGTCATTGAGCATTGTTCTAGACATCTCTTGAAGAGATCTGTTCTTTCTCTCTACCACACCATTTTGCTGTGGTGTTCTAGGTATTGAGAAGTTGTGAAGAATACCACTTTCTTCACATAACTTATGGAATAGCTCATTTTCAAACTCTCCCCTATGGTCACTTCTGATTGAAGTGATACACATGTCTTTTTCATTCTATAGACGTTTACAGAATATAGAAAAGACCTTGAAAGACTCATCCTTGTAAGCTAGGAACTTAACCCATGTCCATCTAGTGTAGTCGTCTACAATGACTAGACCATATTTCTTACCATTGACAGAAGCAGTCCTTGTTGGACCAAAGAGATCAAGGTGTAGCAATTCTAGTGGTCTATTGGTGCTAACAACATTCTTAGATTCAAAGGAACCCTTAACTTGTTTTTCCTTTTGACATGCATCACAGAGAGCATCAGATTTGTACTTAAGGTTCGGTAGCCCTCTCACGAGGTTATGCTTATTTAGCTTTGACATTAACTTCAAGCTTGCATGACCTAGCCTTTTATGCCAAATCCATCGCTCATCTTCAATGGAAACTAGACATGAGACACTTTGATTTGTAAGATCCTCCAAGTCAATCTTATACATATTGTTTTGCCACTTAGTAGTGAATAAAAGTGATCCATCATCCTTTTTGACATTACACACGTTCTTATCAAAAGAAACAGCATATCCACTGGCACATAATTGACTTATGCTCAGCAGATTATGTTTTAAACCATTTACCTAAAGAACATTATCAATGGAGGGAAAAGGGTGTTTACCAATTTTACGTATACCAATGATCTTCCCTTTCTGTTTTCCTCCAAATGTAACACAACCGCCATCTTTATGTCTAAGGTCTTGGAAAATTCACCTTTCTCCCGTCATGTGATGTGAGCACCCACTGTCCAAGTACCAAGATGTTTGTTTCTTTCCTGTTGTTAAGCAAATCTGCAACATGTATTATGTTATTTTTAGGTACCCAAACTGACTTGGGTCTTTTCTTGTTAGTGTTCATTGGACGAGAATATTTAGCATGCTTACTATGTATGCATCTAGATGTAACATGCCCACTTTTTCCACACACTTTGCAAAAGATGTTGGACAGGCTTGACTTTATTTTAGCATGTTTATCTGGAGCTTTTGAAGCTCTATGCTGTGCATGTAGTTTTGACTTTTTGTGAGATGCTTCATGCTTTTCCTTGTCATAACCAAGGCTAGATTTATCATCAGGTGACCTAGAGTACCTTAGAATAAGACTGAGCTTATTTGAGCCACCTACGAACTTTGACAGAGTGTTTGTCATATATGTCACATCTTGTTTCAGTTTTGCAACTTCACAAGAAACATCTGGCTCGCACTTGAGTTTGTCAGGTAGACTGACATTCTCGGATTTGAGTTTGTTATTTTCATCTTTGAGGTTCTGTTTCTCCGTACAGGCTCTATCATATTCTTTTGATAGTTTTGTAAATTTCTTTTTGAGACTCTTATATTCACGAGATAATATGGATGAGTCACGCAACAATTCATCAAAAGCATTTTGAAGAGTGGACGGGTCAGATTTCATTACCTCAGCATCAGTGTATTCACTTTCTGATGCAGTGTCTGCCATGAGACAGATATTTGCCTCTTCATCAGCTTCATCCTCTTCATCAGATGAGGATAGATCCAGATCCTCCCAAATAGCCATTAAACCCTTCTTCTTTTTGTCCTTCAGATCAGGGCAATCAGCTTTGAAATGACCAGGCTTCTTGCATTCAAAGCACAAGGGTTTATATATATATATATATACACACACACACACACACACACACACACACACACACACACACACACATTAATATTTTCGGGTACTAACTAAACCAAACCGAACTAAACCAATTTTGATTGGTTCGGATTTTTATGTTACTTTATTATTGACTTTTTAAAGTTTATTTTTTTTATAAATGTTTTAACCATGAAAGGTAGCAAAGCTATCGTGTTCTTTGGGAAAGTTTAGGGGAGTGAGACCCGAACCAATAATTTGACGAGCCCGAAAATCTGAACCGAACCAATCAAATTGGTTCTTATTTTTTTTGTGTTAGGGTTTGAACCGAACTGAATCAACCCTGATGGTCATTGGCTCCGTTACCAGGTTCAAGGATTTTGGAAACGAACCAATTACTAATATTAGTATAATATAATTATAGTATAAATAATTTAAGTATTTTGTTTCAATCAATAAAATATAATGTTATTATATTTCAAAATAAAAATAGCAATTACAATGGGGACACATGTAATGGCTGATCCATTACGCAACTGTAGCACAACAATAGTGGGACACGTGTCGGCACCACAATTTTTGCCTTCCTTTTTAAAAAAAAATAGATTTTTTTATAATTTTTTTTTGGCAAACACTTTTTTTAATTTTTTTTAAAATATATATCTTTTTGTAATTAAATCTTTTTATAATTAAATTTGTTTCTTAAAAAAGTTTTTTTTTGCTAACACTTTTATTATTATTTATTTAGTAGGTTAAGGTGGAGCAATGCAATGCAACACTTTCATGCGTTCACATGCAATTCATCTCTTCTGTAAGGCTTAGGCATCTTGATTGGTACTCAAACACCTATTATTTCAGGCAAGTTAGGACAATTTGTGACTTGTGAACTTGGGCCGGGTTGGGTTCGGTGTTTGGAAGTGATGATCTTTGTGGCGATGGTGGGCTAAGCTTTAGTTAAAACATAAGGTTGGAAATGAGCCTTATGCATATGCTCATGACCTTAAAACAACTCACTTATGCATATGCTCATGACCTTAAAACAACTCACAAGTATTATTGAGCCAATGGGAATCCCCAAGACGCCATTAGAGTGTGTTTGGTTTCAAGTTGAAAACCTCCAGGATTGATTCTACCCCCTGTTGAACGTGCTTTTAGTAAAAATAGATGTTTGGTTACTAAAAGATAAAATTGATTTTGCCTCCAAAAGAGATTTTGACATGAAGTTACAAAAAGTAGCTTTTGAGTTGAATTGAAAAATTTACACTAAATTTTATATCAAACTTGCGTTCAAAATAAAAACAATCAAACATAAATTACATCAGTTCAAACTCAATTCTAACCAAAACAATTTTACAAAATCAATTATATTCAAAATCATTTTTATCAAACACTTATCCAAACACATACTTATATCTCTTGGTGGGCAACCCACTTCAAGGAGATCCCTGATACAAGAGCTGACCAGAATAATACAAGAGCTGGCCCAGAAATTAAAAGCAGCAACAATAGTGGGTCTCAAGCAATTACAAGGCCCAAATGTACACACAAGCCTACACTATACGATGACTTTGTTTGAATGTAGGCCACTGAAGATTCTAGAGAAATAGATATTGTGACTCCTGAGCGGTTAGTGGCTGGCCGATCTGGTAATGGCAAGGCACATGTTGCTTATTTATTTATTTATTTATTTATTTATTTATTTATTACCTTTGTCGAAAAACCGTGTTAAACTTATGGGTTTGTATTATGAATCAATTATAAATGTTTAATGTAATCCATTAGTTTGTGTATGAAACTTATGGATTTGTATTATGAATCAATTATAAATGTTTAATGTAATCAATTATTTTGTGTATGAATAATTGATATGTGTATGAATCAATGTAAAATGAATCAATGGTTGTCGGCCACACACTGTCGAGTGGTGGTAGGGCCCACGACGACCCTTTGACTTGAGTTGGAAGTGCTCGTGGTGGTTCCGTCAGATGCCATGGTGACCGAGTGGTTGGACATAACATTTTATATGTGAGTGGTAACACTGTCTTTACACCATAGTCATATTCAAGGTCAAATATATGGGTTAAGGGTAGGGGCATAATAGTAAAGTTGACATTTTAATATTTTTAATTTATTACCCTGTTTTGATCTGGACCATACATTTATTTTGTTAACATATCTAACAGTTGAAATTGATGGCCCACTCATGAACCACCCAACCCATTATTCCACCCTAGAAGCCACCTATTTATGAAGTAAAAAGTAAAAACTCATTCAAATAATTCTCAGGAATTGTTGTGAAACAAGAGATTATATAAGTCAATAATAATTCAATGTAAAATTTTTATATTATCAATCAATCACAAATTATCTTATACTCCCTCTGTACTCAATTATAAGCAAAAAACTCTTATATTTTTTGACTCAAATATAAGAAAAATCCAACCAACTTAACTTTATTTAATGTAAGTATTCCAAGAATAAAGTAAATTAACCAATCAAACCAATTCTACCTTTACTTTTCCAAGAGCATTGCATATTCCCGAGACAATTAATGGGTAATTTAATAATTATAACTCTTTTTTTACATAAATCAAGACAATTAAACTAAATTAACTAACTTCCTTAATAAGTGTGAAATTAGTTATTTTTGCTTATAATTGAGTCCGGAGGTAGTACATGATTTTAACATAATTATAATAAGAGTCAAATATTTGTAATAATATTATAATTTTAGAATTAATAAAAAAAATATAAAAGATCTTATATAAGATGGGTTTTCAAATTGAAGTGAATTCCAAAGAACTCAGTAAAAAAATTTAGTAATAAAAAAGCAAACAGAATATTTGACTAGACACCAATAGATATTAGATAATGGCATTTATTTGTTTTTGCAATCGGGAAAAACATGGGACACGTTTAATTGTGCAATTAACTAAAAAGGACCGTGTGGCACTCCCCAAACCCGCGAGTAGCGTGTCGCTTCACTCACACCCGCGAGTCAGTGATATGTTCGAAATTATCCACAAAGTGTTGGGTGTGTGTTTTATCCCACTAAATTAA
This sequence comes from Sophora flavescens, assembly GCA_030762895.1. Taxonomy (NCBI): domain Eukaryota; kingdom Viridiplantae; phylum Streptophyta; class Magnoliopsida; order Fabales; family Fabaceae; genus Sophora; species Sophora flavescens. Next base: position 205,082,262 of record CM061062.1, read on the forward strand.
AAAAATAAAACATTGTACCAAAATAAATATATAAAACAAAATCGCAACGAAATTTCCCTTTTTCTGAAAAAATCGAAAAGTAACTAGACAACTATCCGCCACGTGTTCACGACTACCTTCGACATGATCCACAAGATTACTGCAAATTCTCGAGATTTCAGATGTCGGAGGAATAATAAAAAAACATTTTTTATTTTTATTTTTTATTTTTCAAGGAGAAAATAGGAATTCAACATCTGACGTGTCATCCCTCCTTGCTCATTCTTTCGCCCCTCAAAATCACAAGCACTAGGGTAGGAAAACCTTGATCATGTTTTGTGTAACACCCCCTAGGGTATTACTACGCAACACATGCGGAAGTAAATTAAGAGATAATTTGCTGGTTGCTTTCGAAAAATTATTTTCTTTTAAGTCATAAAACTGGTGTATAAAATTTTTCTTTAAGGATAACTCTGAAATCCATAATACATACATTTAAAACGTAAAGTCACATTCGTAACAAAGTTACCATGACATACAAAATTTCTCTAAGTCTCCATTTTCGAAAGAAAAAGTTTAAACTACAGATGGATGTATATAACATTATATTTACTGACCACTTTAGATATACAACCCAACTCAGACTCCTAAGGTGGTCATTCTATCAAATGTTCATTGGGGAGACCCCCAAATCAGAATACTTTCCCAACCTCTAACACTAGGTCTTCATGTGACTTAGAAAGACTCCTCTGCAACATCGGTATTAGAGTACCAAGATACTACAGTAAAATCCGAAGAGACCTGATATAACTGTAAGAGTGAGACACCGGCAAATGGATATATTGCACAACAACCATACACATGATACATACAACACCTTGGCATATTAACATTTTAAACATTACTCATAGGTAAACAACAAGTATTATTTCAGTGGGTCTCATACCCGAATCAATCAATTTTATAAAGATAATGCATGACACTTCAATCATCAGGCTCTAATCTTAATCTCATGAAATACCATCACCGTTTAATCATTAAGAAAGAAAGAGTTGATCAGGCTCATACGCCACATTTGGCAAGTTGTCTCCGTCACCTCATGCACCCGGATCAACATCATCATGAATCCCTTATAACGGCCATTCGGATGTATACCGCATTGAATACCACATCTTAAGCGGGTATTTGGTTAACTCAAGAACTTCTGCTAAGGGGAAATGCGTGTGAATAAAATACTTTTCATTATCGAGACTTTTCTTTGTGTCCACTCTTTTCCGTTGTCGAAGCCCAAAGCTAACGATTATTCACAATTTTCATTACTTGAAAATCAATAAAACGGGACACGCAGTCCGAGTGCTCAATCACAACACCTTAGACCGATGCCGCAGTCCAAGGTTGTGGTCATAGAAAAAATTATAATTTTATCCATGTTTTATTTCAACATGATAATGACTCCTAGCCCATAACAACGAAACTAGGACACACAGTCCTCAATTCCAAAATTAGGACTCCTAGCCCATAAAACCCTTGGTCCATAATTCTTGACATGGATCCCAGATCACATGAATAAACTGAATGCTAGAGGCGACGTCTCGCGAACTAGTATTCTCTTTCACATGTGCTTACTTTTCGCTCAGTGAAAATCAAAAACCAAAACAAAACCTCGGTCACTTATCCAAGTAACCGGAATGTTTCTAAATCATTTAGGAGAAAATCTTTTCCTTTACAAAATCTTTTATAAAACATTTGAAAATTCGTTTGCTTTTGAAATCCTTGATGGAATAAAGTCAAATATTTTCAAAGGGGTTTTTCCTTCATGAAACACATAGTTCGAAAAATGTTTTCTCTCGTACAAACTTTGGCTCACAAAAAGGTAGTTTCTATTGACTTAAAAACACTTCAATGTTTCTTTTCAAAACTAGAATCTCATTCTCTTGAAGTAAGCGTTTTAAACAAGGAACTTTTACAAATGAAACCAATACTTTCAAAGCTCTATTCAAGGCTTATTAAGGCTTTTAATCCTTATAATCATTGTGCATAGACTCAAGTCCGGCTTGTCAAACTTCAATCAACAGTAATATATTCTCAACAATAATATCACAGTTAACGACAATTCATCACATATATACAACTCACAATACTTTAAGACAAGTAATAATCAACTTCAAGTAATAATCACAATAGTTCAAGTAAACAAGTCATTCAAGTGTTTGCTCCACATCATAATGATATTCAAATCACTCAAGTAAACACATACACACATGCATATAGTCATTGAATATCCCTAGGCAATCCCCTATTACCTTCGGTGAAGGTAAGGAGATTAGATGCTCGAAGAGGTATACCACGAACGTCCTCATTTCCTTCGCGATGGAAGTCTAAGGTTATGAACACAAAATCACAAGTTAAAATCGAACAAGAACACTAAACCACAAGGTATAGGTTCGACCAAGAATAATTCTTAGGGTTAGAGATTTTCGAAAATTATACAACTCATGGATTTATGATCCTTAAGTGTTAGGAGTTCATAAACAATGATCATTTAACAAAGTTGAATTAAAATCACACTAAGTTATAAATTTAGGGTATTCAGCCAAGACTAGTAAAATAGGCTAGCATTCACTAAACTTTCCAATCTCTTAGGTTTAGCATCCATATGTATTAAGGAGCTCAAAACCACGATCATTTTGGAAAAATAAGAACAAAGTATCCTAGGTCCATAACCTTCTAGGTTCGGCCTTCATAGGATTTATAGGCTAGAAATCTTTAAACATTCCAATCTCTTAGACTTAGCATCAAAATATCTTGGAGCTCAAGTCCATGATCATATTGGAAAACAATGGAAACTTAAACATTCCAATCTCTTAGATGTTGACGAATCTGGCCAAGTATACCCAGTCGTGCAAGTAATACGGTGGTGAGACCGTTTTATCGTTCCCACGAGGACTGCAACAAGTACTAGCACGTACCACTTCAACTACTATCTAAGCGATTCTTGGATTGAAGAGAGTTCTAAACTGATTATCAAGTCCACAAAAGTAAAAATAAACAAAATAAGAAAAACAAACTCTTTTTGTAATTTTCTCAAACACTTGGAAGGCAATAAAAGATGGGTTTCAAATATGATAAAAGGAGCTGGGGTTAGGTTCACTAAACTTCATCCTCATGCAATGAAACACTCACAAACAGTTTCTACTTCAGTTATGACAATCAATCCACTACTTTACTCAAGCCCCGATTCCTCGGATGACAAGAGCCTAAATCCACTAATAGACCCTAATTCCTTAGGAGGCCTAGATTAGTGAATTTGCAGTAAGCTTAGGGAATACACAATTGCTAATAAACCTAGTTCCATTCCTAGATACCAGATTTACTAGGTGATTGAATTTAATTCCGGTTTTAACACGAATTTTCCAATTGCATATTAAAACACTAAACAAGTCATGGGGGTGCTAGCCACAACAAGCATTAAGCACAGACATTCAATCACTCAATAACAAAGTAGAAAATGTATTGCAAGCTTAAATCAAATACATGAGAATTCAGACATAGTTACCCTAACCCCAACAATGGAGGTTTAGCTACTCATAATAACAACCACAACAAGAGAAACATGGAAGAAGGAGAGAAGGGAGTCCATGGGAGCAATCCTCCACACTCTGCCTCTAGTTCCCAGAGCCTTTTTGGTTTCCAAACTCGTAACCTTTCCAATTCTCCCTGGTTTCTCTTCAGAAACGTGAATTTATACCAATTTATACCGGTTCTGCTCGTCTGCCAGCGCTGGGCGCCCCTGGCCTGCGTTGAGCACCCAAAACATGCTCTCCTACCATGCTTGGCTGGCGCCTCTTCACCGGCCGCTGGCGCTGGTCCATCGCTTCAGATGCAGTTTTCTTCTCTTTTCAGGTTCAGTCTTCCTCCCAGCTCCACCAAGGATATTCTTGAACATTTTTCCTTGAATTCCTGCAAAACAACAACAAGAAACCGCATCACCCGTTCCAATGGAAAATCTAACAAAAATCAAATAACTAATGCCTAATCTATATGCAAAATGCATGCAAAAGTATACAGGAAACATCATGTAAAATCACACTATCAAATCACCCCAAGCTTATTCAATTGCTTGTCCTCAAGCAATCACTAAGGCCAGAAGAAGAAACAGAACATGGATAGTGAACTAAGAACCCGAGTAAATGATCCAAGTAATAGGCAATTCAAACAATTCAGCAAGAGATGATCAATTCAAGTCCAATTAGAGGCTTAGGTTCCTTAGACTCATGTTCTCACTGATTTGGGCACTCATTCTCACTTGAAGCTCACCCCAAACTTGTTCATTTGCTTGGCTCTCTTTTTCTCCTCACTCAAGTGTTTAGGGGATAAGACTTTTCACTCAAATTTCCTCAAGGAATGAAGCCTACCATGGGCTTGACTATCAACCAAATCTCTACTTTATTAATGAAAACGATTTAGAATCAAGAGGTCTTTACTTTGGTTGTAATGGGGCCATGGGATTAATCTTTAGGTGGGACAATCAAAAAAAGACATCTCAAAAGGGCTAAACAACATATCAACATTTGTCAAGCATGACCTTCTAAAATACCTTTTGGGTTTCAATTCACTTTCCACCTTTCTTTTCTATCTTTTTCTTTTTATTTCTTATTTCTTTTGTCATCCCCTTCTCTACTTTCTTTTTCTTTTTCTTTTATTTTTCTTTTGCTTGGAGAAGGGGAGATTTTTCAACTCAAGAGAATTAATTTTTTCTGATTCTTTTCCCAAACTTTCAACCACCTTTTTCACCCTTTTTGTAATACTTCAGAAGGTCCCTTATCAAACATACTTAACAAAACATTTCAGGATACCAAGAAAAGCATTTTTTTTTCATGTAGGCTCAAAATGGGGCAACTAAGGGGCAGCATTTCATCATTCAAAGCTCAGAAGGCAAGAAAAAAACCTATTGCCTCAATCATTTTCAAAATTGCTTTCAAAAAAAATTTTAAGCTTCAAAATGGTCTCAAGTCAAGTTCTAGAGAAAACAGACCAAGAGGAATAACACTCTAACACAAAGAATGGGGTAAAATTTAGTGAGTACCCCTTTGGCTCAAAATCTCACATTTTAGTTCAGAATCAATGAAAAATACAAATCCACAGAACCATATGCTAATTATCAACTATCCAAGATTATCTCAAGCATTCTTCATTTGCAGCCATATCACAAGAATAACAAATTGGGTTCAACAATTCACTATCACAAATTATTGGGCACTTAGTTCTCACAATTGGATGCAAAATCTAAGCAAGGGCAATCTAATTGTGTGATCATGCAAAGCTATCATGCAAAACTATATGAATGCAACATGCAAAATGCAACTGCAAAAATACCCCTACCCCAAGCTTAAGAATTTACATTGTCCCCAATGTAAACAATCAAGTTGGAGAGAGGAGAATAAAAATAAAATCAAACAAAAAAATTGGAACGGCTTACCGAGGCGGTAGCGAGTGTTGACTTGCTTTTTCTTATCTTCTTGCTCTTCCCTCCTTCCTTATTACCCTGCAACACTTGGCAATTCTCAAAAATTTATTTTTCCTCTTGAGCTTCTCAAATTATTCAAGAGGTTAAAACCAAAAACAAAATTATTAAGAAAATGAAAACAACTAAAGAGAAGGGTTAAGAAACTTGGGTTGCCTCCCAAGAAGCGCTTCTTTAACGTCACTAGCTTGACGTGTTTCTTTCAATTAACCGGGGTTTGCTGGGCATAGAAGTGCAAGAACACTTTTCTTCCATGGAACTCCTGTAAAGAGCTGATTTTTCTTATAGGGCCAACATTTGTGCTTCCCCTTTGCCCATTTCACTCTGGGCCTCTTGCCTTTTTTCTTACTCCTTCCCGGCGGATGTTCTGTTTTCACAACTTCATCACCAACTGATACATCATTTGTCTTGCAGAGCTTCAGATTTGCTTTCATATTGGGCTTTTCCTTCTTCTCAGGAGTAGAGGGGTAGTGCTGATGTGCAACGATTTCCTTAGCTCCTGTATCCACAATGTCCATACGGAAACACTCCTCTTCATTGCTCGTGCGATGCACAGCTTCCAATACATTGAAAATGACTTCTTCTTCTTGCACTCTGAATTTCAGCTGGCCTTTTTCTACATCTATCAAAGCTCGCCCAGTTGCTAGAAAAGGTCTCCCCAGTATGAGCGGAACTTCTGCATCCTCCTCCATATCTAAAACCACAAAGTCTGCTGGAAAGATAAACTTATCCACCTTTACCAGAACATCTTCCAAGATACCATAAGGATGCTTGATTGATCTGTCAGATAACTGCAATGCCATCCTGGTTGGTTTCACCTCTCCTCCTCCAAGCTTGTTCAAAATGGAGAGCGGCATCAAATTGATACTCGCTCCCAAGTCACATAAGGCCTTCCTGATAGGAACACTCCCAATAGTGCAAGGGATTGTAAAACTACCAGGATCTTTCAGCTTCGGAGGTAGCTTCCTTTGCAGTATCGCACTGCACTCCTCAGTTAAGGCCACAGTTTCGCCTTCTTTGAACTTTCTTTTCTTCGTGAGCAGTTCCTTCATGAATTTTGCATAATTGGGCATCTGCTCAAGTGCTTCAGCAAAAGGGATATTGATCTGCAACCTCTTGAAAATATCAAGGAACTTGGCAAATTGTTCGTCTTTCTCTTTTTTCTCGCTCAAGTGTGGATAAGGCAACTTCACATAATAGGGGATCACTTGAGGTTTGTCTCCATCCTTCAAAATCTGACTCTTAGTTCTCCTCAAAATTGAATTCTCATCTACTAGCTTCTCCCTCTTGTCTTATGCACTGCCCTTTTCTTCTTCCTCAACTATAACATCTTGATCTTTTGCTTCTTTTTTCTCAGCACTCAATTCTGTTTTCCCATCAACATTCTGATTCTTCACCAAAGGTTCACCGCCCACATTCTCAAGACTTTTTCCACTCCTCAAAACAATAGCATTGCAATGCTCCTTCGGATTAGTTTGAGTGTTACCAGAAAAACCGCTGCTAGTTTGCTCCGCTAGGTGCTTTGCAATTTGGCCAACTTGAACCTTCAGATTTTTTATAGAAGCATCGATATTTTTCTGGTTTGCCATGGTCAACTGCATGAACTGATTGAGGGTGTTCTCCAAGCTAGAAACCCGGTCTTGAAGTGGTTGTGTAGGAGGAGGCTTGCTTGTTTGCCCGGCATCTTGATTCCAACCAAAATTTGGTCGATTCCTCCACCCTTGGTTGTTGCCTTGCCTCCCATAGTGCCCCATATAATTGGCTTCTTCATGGGAACTAGGTGGTGCCTCACATCTTCCATTCTCATGATCACCTCCACAAAAATCACATCTCATTACCTGTTGTGGTGACATGGTCGTCCCTTGAACATTTTGGAGTTGTTGTGGGAGGTGAGCTAGTTGCTTGGTAAGAGACTCCAATTGTTGTGTCATGAGCTTATTCTGAGCCAACAATACAGTTTGGGAATCTAACTCCAACACTCCCCTTCTTTGTGTGGGACCCCGATCATGATGCATCAAATAATCATTAGAGGCCATTGCCTCTATCAAAGTCAGGGCTTCCTCTGCGGTCTTTGTATTCATTGAATCTCCAGCTGAGGCATCCAACATGTACCTGGTTGATGGCCTCAATCCATTACAGAATGTTTGCATCTGAGTAAGATCATCAAAACCATGATTTGGGCATCTCCGAAGCAATTCCTTGAACCTTTCCCAGGCGTCATGCAGAGTCTCACCTTCTTGTTGAGCAAAACTCATGATGTCACCCCTTGCCTTTACAAATCTTGAAGTGGGGAAGAACCTTGCCAGAAATTTTTCCTCTAAGTTGTCCCATGTAGTGAAACTCCCCCTTGGTTGTGATTGGAGCCAAGACTTGGCTCTATCTCTTAGAGAAAAAGGGAACAATCTCGCATTTAATTGCATCATCAAAGGCACCATTTATCTTCACTGTATCGCACAACTCCAGGAAAGTGGAAATATGACTGTTAGGATCTTCCTTTTCCAACCCAGCAAACTGATTTTGTGAAACCATGTTGATGAGATTTGGCTTGAGTTCAAAATTGTTGGAGTTCACCGGAGGTCTCACTATACTAGTGACATGCCGGTTGAAATTTGTATTAGAATAGTCACCAAGTGTCCTCCGTGGTGGTGGAGTATCTTCACCATTCCCTGCCATCTTGAGTTCTTCTTGAGTAACCTGAGAGATGGAAGTCTCTTGTTCTTCTCCTTGTTGTCTTAACAAATTCTGCTGTCTTGCTTGCTTCCTATTCTTCCTAGCTGTTCTTTCAATTTCTGGATCGTATAGGAGTTGGTCAGCTGGAATAGTACCTCGCATACAAAAACAGTCTAGCAAGCAAAAGTGTTAGTAGCAAAGGTTAGCACAAAACAAAGAACAAAACAGAAAAAATGACAGCAAACAGTTTATAACAGAAAAGAAAAATTTCAAAACAGAAAAATTTTGTGCTCAAATTAGTAACCAAAATGGGTATGCTAATATTGAGACGCAGTCCCCGGCAACGGCGCCAAAAACTTGTTGATGAATCTGGGCAAGTATACCCAGTCGTGCAAGTAATACGGTGGTGAGACCGTTTTATCGTTCCCACGAGGACGGCAACAAGTACTAGCACGTACCACTTCAACTACTATCTAAGCGATTCTTGGATTGAAGAGAGTTCTAAATTGAATATCAAGTCCACAAAAGTAAAAATAAACAAAATAAGAAAAACAAACTCTTTTTGTAATTTTCTCAAACACTTGGAAGGCAATAAAAGATGGGTTTCAAATATGATAAAAGGAGCTGGGGTTAGGTTCACTAAACTTCATCCTCATGCAATGAAACACTCACAAACAGTTTCTACTTCAGTTATGACAATCAATCCACGACTTTACTCAAGCCCCGATTCCTCGGATGACAAGAGCCTAAATCCACTAATAGACCCTAATTCCTTAGGAGGCCTAGATTAGTGAATTTGCAGTAAGCTTAGGGAATACACAATTGCTAATAAACCTAGTTCCATTCCTAGATACCAGATTTACTAGGTGATTGAATTCAATTCCGGTTTTAACACGAATTTTCCAATTGCATATTAAAACACTAAACAAGTCATGGGGGTGCTAGCCACAACAAGCATTAAGCACGGACATTCAATCACTCAATAACAAAGTAGAAAATGTATTGCAAGCTTAAATCAAATACATGAGAATTCAAACATAGTTACCCTAACCCCAACAATGGAGGTTTAGCTACTCATAATAACAACCACAACAAGAGAAACATGGATGAAGGAGAGAAGGGAGTCCATGGGAGCAATCCTCCACACTCAGCCTCTGGTTCCCAGAGCCATTTTGGTTTCCAAACTCGTAACCTTTCCAATTCTCCCCGGTTTCTCTTCAGAAACGTGAATTTATACCAATTTATATCGGTTCTGCTCGTCTGCCAGCGCTGGGCGCCCCTGGCCTGCGCTGGGCGCCCAAAACATGCTCTCTGTCTGATGCTTGGCGCTGGACGCCCCTTCCTAGCACTGGGCGCCCCTTCACCAGCGCTGGGCGCTGGTCCATCAGCTCAGGATGCAGTTTTCTTCTCTTTTCAGGTTCAGTCTTCCTCCCAGCTCCACCAAGGCTATTCTTGAACATTTTTCCTTGAATTCCTGAAAAACAACAACAAGAAACCGCATCACCCGTTCCAATGGAAAATCTAACAAAAATCAAATAACTAATGCCTAATCTATATGCAAAATGCATGCAAAAGTATACAGGAAACATCATGTAAAATCACACTATCATTAGACTTAGCATCCAAATATCTTATGGAGCTCAAGTCCATGTTCATCTTGGAAAAATGAAAGTAATACATACTAGCATTAATAACATAGAATAAACAAGTTAGAAATCCTTAAACTTTCCAATCTCTTAGACTTAGCATCCAAATATCTTATGGACCTTAGGTCCATGATCATTTTGGAAAAATAAAAACTCAAACATCCTAGCACCTAAACTCTAAGTTTCGGTCATCACAGGATGATGAAGAAAATATTCTTTGTTTAACAATAACTCTTAGGTTTAGAATCACAAGGTATTAAGAGTTCTAAATCCATGATCATACTTGGAAAGTTTAAACATAGTATCCTAGGCCTACTTATTCATATTTTCGGCCATCATAGGAACAACCTATCAAAACTTGCAAGATTTATAGATTCAAGATCAAGGGTTAGCTAGAAACTCAAACACATGATCATATTCCAAAAGTTGAAACTAAAACTTCCTAGGTCACAAATGCAAGCATTTGGCCTTCATTGGAAGAGATGGGTAGAGATTTTTGTTTTACACAACCTCTTAGTATGTGAAAATATAAGTTAATTCAAGACTATAGAAAGTGGTTTCAACTCAAAAGGAGTTTTCTACCATTTTAAAGAGATTTTAGAAGTTTAAAGCATATAAAGAACACATGAAGTAAACTAAGAAATAAAAGATGAAACTTGCAAAAAGATTCATATGAGAGCATTACCCTTAGTATAAGGAAGAACTTTAATGAAGAACTTAAGTAGAAAAGATGAGTAAAAACTAAAGCTTTAAGAGCTTAAACTTTTAGAAGAAAGAAGAAGATGAAGGTTTAATGGAGTTTGAAGAAGAAAAATGATGAAGTGAAAATGAGAGGGATATATATAGAGAGGGGAGAGAGTGGCACGAAATTGAGGAGAGAGGAATAAGCTTGGAGAGCAAGTTTTGACCTTGTGCCTTGTTTGGTTTGAGAAGAGAGAGAAAAATAGGTTTTTAGAATATAATATGTTATATTTCAAAAAGTGTCATCATGACCACTTTTTAGGAGGTAGCTTAGGCCATACCTCTAGTGAGTCACCTCACTCCCTCATCTCACCTCAAGCCTTTTATGTCTCCTATTCTTCTCCATTGTATAACCGGTTCAAGTTTCCGATCGTATTTCGCCCGGGATAAATATTATATTTTATTTTTGAACGAAAATTTTCAAAATAACCAAAGTTGAAGGAAACATAATAAAAACACTAACCGTCTCGTTCACGGGTCAAAATTAGGTTTTCTCAGACAAGAAACTTATGCAGCGGTGAAAACACAGATCGGCTTCCGCCTGAATTTTCAACCGAAAATTTTACCGTGTTTTCATGTGATATAACAACACAAGAAAATGATTTTAATTTATTTAAAATCATGCTCTGGATTTTGTTGAACATAAATACATATAAATATGTATTTACTACTACAGAAAGCATAGGAAAAACAGGGTGTTACATTTTGTTTACTCTGTTGTGCCAAGTTTTTGTGAATATCGCCAATTGAAACTATTCCAGCTGGTCCTATTACCTGGATATTATAGCTTCTAATTAATATTAGTGTTTGTTTGATAATTATGTTTTGGATCAAGAACATGGGTCTATTTCTCCACAGAATTTGCTTCATTGTATTATAGGATTATGATTTGGGGATTTGGTTAAAGAAAGAGTAGTTTTGTTTTTGTATTTAGTGCTGTGAGGTTAAGAGAAGAAGGAAGTATAAATATCCAATAACAAAGTTGAAGATATATCAGTTTGGCAGTGATGAGAGCCCGGACAAAATCTTGACCGTTGGTTTCTGCTGCTATGGCGATTCAGGTATGTAATATATGAGTTTTTGCTATTTTTTTTTATTTCTATCAATTATTTGACATCACACTCTCATCATTTTCATGAGGTAGCTGAGATTGTTGTTTAATGTGTTGATTGTGTATTTTTTATGGGTTTGCTCTTACAGATAGAAGGTGAACTGTAATTATGATTTGTTTTACCTCTTTCAAATGTCAAAGATATATGCATACTTTAATTTACACCCCGGAAAAAGTATAATTTGAATGTTTCACTTCAAGAAACTATTTATTAGGACAATAGGACTTAGGAGGAGGAGACCTGCATAAGGGCCTTTTCTTTTCATTGATTTTTGCCACGTGTCTTCTCGTGGAGTGAACGATTCATTTGAAAGATGAATGATTGCTTGGTGGATAATTGATAAATGATTCACTTGAATTGAATGTAGGATCAAAATGGAGTTATTGGATCACAGGGCGGTCCTCCAGAAGGAAATGGAGAATCTTTGAGTTCTGAACTGCATTATGTTACACATATATAACTAAATGATCGGTTTTCTTGCAGAAATGACTATGCTCCAAAGGTTCTACCTGAATTCTTATGTATTGTGGCATTGGCATGTTATAAAAATTTGATTTTCATTGTGTCATCTTTGCTTAAATCAAATTTATTTTCTACTTCAACAGGTAAGGAAACCGTAAACTATCACCAAACAGCGAGAGAGATGGATAGATGAAGAACACAAGAAGTTCTTTGAAGCTTTAAAGCTGTATGGTCGTTCCTGACGATGCATTGAAGGTATCATGATTAATTTAGAACTTCCACATCTTAGTCAAGTATGCTATGCTATCAGGATTTGTAGCCAAAAATAGTATAAAGAGTAATGAAGGAGTATGATTGTGCTTGTTATAAGTTTTGGGATCCTTTATTTTCACTACATAACATGTTGGCACAAAGAGTGCCGTTCAGATTAGAAGTCATGCTCATAAGTTTTTTCTAAGGTTTACTACTCTATTAACTTTTATAGCTATAACCATATTTCAAACTATGTCAAGATTTTGATGAGCCCAGGATATCCAAAGTTCTAACCTCTAATTGAAGGGTTCATAGATCTGAGCTTGAATTCACTCTAACTCCTTTGTCTTCATGACAGGTTCTTCGTGACTCAAGCGGGAACGTCACAAACTCAATGGAGTCAATTGAAATTCGTCCTCCAAGACCAAAACGAAAGTCGATTCATCCTTACCCTAGCAAGCTAGTAATGACCCCTGGGAAAGGAATTTCCATCCTAGAACAACCAATGAGGTCTAATTCTCTAAAGTCATCATATTTTGATCAACAAAACCAATCCTCCAAATCAGTATTATCTGTAGTTGGCTTAGCCAGCCTTGGTTCCTCTGATTCAGGTACACCGAATGGAAGTTTATCCCTGATGTCATCGATTAGAGGTGTCCATAAGACCGAATTTTCACTTTTTGAACCCAAAACACCATCTGAGGAAGGTGGACTAAATGTTGATTCAACTCATGATGAGAAGCATCTTATGGTACTTCCTGATCCATTTCATTTTATTGACTACAATATCATTAATAGCATAGCTCTTGAAAATGATACATGATGTTGTTTTTCTATTTGTTATTGATGTCTCCAGAAATTCGGGTTCTTCCCAGAAGAAAGTGTTTCTACCAAAGAAGACACAGCAGCAGAAGAATCATCTGGCAGGACACTGAAACTTTTTGGGATGACTTTAAGGGAAACAGATGCATGCAGATCATCTTATCCAACAATTGAGGGATGCAAACTAATAATACCTTCAGACATAAATGTGCATTGCTTTAACAAGGAGGATAGAAAATTGGAACTTCTTGGCCACAGTACACCAAGTGAAACATCAGCCGTACCAAAGCTAAGGGTAAGAGTGAGACCTCAAACATGTGGGAAAGGGTTTGTGCCATATAAAAGGTGCATTGCAGATAGAGAAAACCACTCTTCATCTGTAACTGCTGATCATAAGAGAGAGGAGCAATTTTTTGTTTTTAGGGAATATGATTATAATACTCACATTATATAATAATTTTGATTTTAGAGTTTTAGGTGTGTGTGTGTGTTTTTTTTATGAATGAGTTTTATGTGTTTTAATAGTTGAAATAAAATTTATATGACATAAATAATGTATTTCATAATTTGACATACCCTTTGTAATTATTATTAACTTTATTAGTATGTTAGTGTTTAGATATGAGTTTTTCATAATACCTTTGGGCCAAATATATTTTAGCCCAAGCCAAAATTTTTTTAAGAAAAGGAGTTCCCCTTCCTTCCCTCATTTTCTTCATCACCACCAAGAAACCCTAAGCTAGAGAAAGTGGGAGAGCTAAAGCTCTAAGAGGATGAAAAGTGTAGGGAGTGGTGCTCATCTTCTCTTCTTCTTCCATTTTCATGTGGGTCTATCAAGTTTCAAGTTCAACCAAGAATATACTCATCTTTATTCCTAAAAACTCCACCACAAGAAGCTAGACCAGGACATCCCATGGCAGCCCCATCTGTGTTACACTTCACCCAGTTAAATAAAGGAGTATACCAAAACACCGATTTAATGGAAAGAGTCTTGCATAAGTGAGCCTCCACTGAAAACTGGTTCAAAATCGTGATCTCAGTAGAGGAAGCTGAAACTGAGCCTCTACAAAGCTTACCCGACAGAGAACAATTAGCAATAACAAGGTTTACAGCAGCAGGGAATGGGATTGCTTTATTGTCAAACCTTATTCTGTTTCTACAATGCCAAATGACCCAAATAATGTTTGTAATTCCAGTCAATTGCTGACAGAATCAAGAGTAAACTGGCCTCTTGAAAAGGTTGTTTACTCTCTATTATGGGAAAGGTTCAGTTAGTCTCTTCCATCATACAAAGTATGTTGACTTATAGCTTTACTGTTTACTCTTGGCCAGTTTGCTTACTGAAAACTGTTGACAAATGGATTAGGAGTTTTATCCGGGCTTGTAACATTAATGCTAAGAAGGTTGTTACTGTTTCTTGGAGTAAGGTTTGTGCTCCAATTCAGGAAGGAAGGTTGGTATTAAGATCCATCAGAGCAATTAACAATGAAGCTATGCTAAAACTTAGTTGAGATTTGGTCTCTTCTCACAATTAATGGTGTGGCATTCTTAGAGCCAGAGTTATCAGAAATGGCACATGTGTCAGTCATCATATCAGCTCATCCATTTGGCTAGGCATCAAGAATTTGTTTCCAACTGTTATGAAGAATTTATCTTGGCAAATTGGAAATGGCACCAATATTAACTTCTGGTCTGATCCATGGATTTCCATCCCAATAGTTAACATGGTTAATGTTCCTGTTGAAGCTCATTCCTTGCTGTGTGCTAAGGTCAGTGGCTTTATCAAAGATGGTAAATGGTGTGTCCCTGCTATGCTGTTGCAGAAGATACCTGGTCTGATTGCTGAAGTGGAGAAGGTAACAATTCCAGTCCAGAACTGTGATGAAACAATTAGGTGGAAAAACTCTGATTCTGGTAGCTTATCTCTCAAGGAGGGTTTCATTTTTCAGAATCCTTTAGCTCACCCTCTTCCATGGAGTAACTCCATTTGGTCTCCCAACATTCCCCCTTCGAAATCCTTTCTTTTGTGGAGAATTATTCATGGCCGAATGCCTATTGATGAAAATTTAAGGTCCAAGGGCTGCACTGTCGTGTCAATATGCAATCTGTGCTATGCCACAGAGGAGTCTACAGAACATTTATTCTTTAGATGTAACTTTGCTAAAGCTTTGTGGAACTGGTTGAGGAGCATCATTTCATGCTCTCTGGATTCCTCCTCTTTGTCATCTATTCTCGACTTGTGTAACAAGTGATGGAGTTCTTAGACTAAGGATCTGGTGATTACTAGAATTACAAACATTATTTGGGTCATTTGTTATTGTAGAAACAAAATAAGGTTTGACAATAATGCAATCCCATTCCCTGTTGCTGTAAACCTTGTTATTGCTAATTGTTCTCTGTCGGGTAAGCTTAGTAGAGGCTCAGTTTCAGCTTCATCTACTGAGATCAGGATTTTGCACTAGTTTTCAGTGGAGGCTCACTTATGCAAGGCTCCTTCCATTAAATCGGTGTTTTGGCATACTCCTTTATTTAACTGGGTGAAGTGTAACACATATGGGACTGCCAAGGGATGTCCTAGTCTAGCTTATTGTGGTGGTATTTTTAGGAATAAAGATGCAAATGTTCTTGGTTGTCTTTCTGCTCACATTGGTGTTTCTAATGCTCTCCATGCTGTATTGATTGGTGCAATGTTTGCAATTGAGCTGGATAAAGATAAAGGCTGGGACCATCTCTGGCTAGAATGTGATTCTCAATTAGTCATCTCGGCCTTCAAGAATATTAACATAGTTCCTTGGCGTCTTAGGAATAGATGGTCTAATTGTTTGTTTATATCTAGGAATATGACTTTTGCTTATTCTCATATTTATCGTGAAGGCAATAGTTGTGCTGATAAGCTTGCCTCACATGGTCTGTCTATTCAGGGATTTTATTGGTGGGATTCTTATCCTACTTTTATTGGGGAAGACCTCTTTCATAATTGGAAAGGTCTTCCAAATTTTAGATTTAGTTGATTCCTTCATGGGTAAGGTTTATGCCCCCCCCCCCCCCAATGTCTTTTTTGTATTCTTTTGTTTTTATCAATAAATCGGGTGTGCTGCAGATGATTGGTAGTTGATAGTGTGATTTTACATCATATTTCATGTACATTTTTGCATGCATTTTCATATAGTTTAGGCATATTTAAATTGATTTTTATTAGTTTTTACCTTGGAACGGGTAAGGTGGTTTCGTGGTGCTGTTTTGCAGGAATTTAGGGTAAAATGCTCAAGATTGGCCATGATGGAGCTTGGATGAAGATAGAGCTTGAAAAGTGCAGAAAATGAACCAAACAGAGACCATCACGGCCTAGCCGTGATGACCATCACGGCCATGATCGAGCAAAACTGAAGAAGAAAGAAGGCAAAAGTCAGAAGCTGTCACGGCCTAGCCGTGATGCCCATCACAGCAGTGACATGTTAATTGAGCCAGACCCTTTCTAGGCAGAATCTGTCACGGCCAAGCCGTGATGCCCATCAAGGCCGTGACAGACCATTTGGTGAAGGCAGAAGCTATCACGGCCTGCCGTGATGAGCATCACGGTTGTGTCTCATTTGGTGGTATCAGAGCAGTTCGATTCTAATCGGACTGTGAGGTCTAGGAAGTTGTTACTGGCCGTGTCTAATTGAATCCACATCGGATTTTAACTATGCTTAGAAGTTGGGTAGTGAGTCCCGACACGATAGTTAACAGTTATATGACATATATGTATATTTTATGTAGCATTATATGTTGTATATTAGTGTTCAGAGAGGTGGAGCTGGAAAAGGAGTTCCAGCAGCAGGACAACAGATGGTCAGACCTCAGGCCACTGAAAGAGTGTTTACCGTGAAAGGAGCTGAATTCTCAATCTGGGATCTTATACAAGGTATGTATTTGATATCTGGTAGACTTTGTTTGTTTGTCTAAGTAGCATGATAGACAAGAAAGTGATGAGAGTTTTGTTGAGGTATAGCTGTGACTGGTAGGATGTGAACCCTTAAGATCACTATCAGTGAGTAAGACAATTACTATAAGTCAAATGTTGATCGAGGCATAATATCATTATGGAACCTAGGGCAATGATCAAGGATCGTAGTTAAGATGGATTGTATGAGTTTGGGAAGAGTAAACGAAAGTGTATATAGTAATTTCACCTAAGTTGAATATGAGCTTTCACCTAAGTTGAATATGAGCAGAAAAGATGATTTCTGATGTAAATTGAGGTTACTAGAGAAATTCAAATTGGTTAAGTTAGATAATCCTAACAGGTGTTGATCTTTTGATTGCAATTTATCTTACGGAGTGTTGAGATGTTTATTTGGAGACTTGAAAGGTGTGATTTTGATATAATCTAGAATAGTGAAATACATTCTAAGGAACTAAGACTGTGATTGGATACATGAAGTAGGAAGTTAGGGTAGTTCGATTGTGGTGTTAATTACAGGTGTTAGATGTTGAAATAAGGTTCTCTAGTGGATCAGTAGTAAGAAGAGGAAGGGATTAAGTTTTGATTATGTCCTTTAAGGATGTTAGATCAAGTTGGAAAGGTTAAGAACAATGATTAGAATATAGTGATGGATAAGTTCGAGGATAAATAGAATGATATAAGAATGAATTCTGTTATGAAGTTACCGCTGTCACCTAGGGAAAAGACAGTGATGAGAAAAATAATGTGGGATCTTTTAGATTAAGATACGATTACAAGATGGCGTCTAGTTTTGAGTTAAGAAATTCTGAGGACGTAATTTTTTTTCTAAGAGGGGTAGTAATGTAACACCCTACTTTTTATTTTCCGATTTTTATTTTTTTCAGTAAAAATATTTTCGCTGTATTAACTGGTATAAATGTATTTATTTATATTTTTATCTGATTTCATGGAGATTGATTTTTATGAAATAAAAATCATATTCATACTCTATCTTAGGGTAGAAGCTTAGGATAAAATTTTGGGTTGAAAATTCAGACGGAAATCGGTCTGCGTTTTCACCGACAAGATAATTTCTTGAGCAGAAAACCTAATTTTGACTCGTGAACGAAATGGTTTATATTTAAATCATATTTCCAACGAGTTTGGTTAGTTTGAAAATTTTCAGTAGAAAACGAAATATTACGCTTTTACGCAGACGTAAAACCCTAATCAGGAAAACCGACGGAGTCAAAAACGGAGCTACAGAGATCCGTCAAGAGATCGGGATAACGATTCATACATGATGATTCATGGGGATGAGTCACACTTTTGAGTCTAGAAGATTCTTCAAGTCAAAGTGGCAATTTATGGATTTTGCACTTAAGTCCTTGAACTTTCTCCTAATTGCACTTTGGGCCCTAAGTTAGTTTCTAAGTTTTTTTTCAAGTCAATTGGGCCAGAATCCTTGCTCCAAATCTATGAGTGGACCGTGGCCATGAAGCCCAAATTCCTTGTCCATGGATTAATTTCATAAAGCCCATTAGAAATTATATAAGTTTCCTATGTCATGTTTAAGCTTTAAGCCTTTTGGTGGGCCCCACAAAAATAAATCCAAGCCCAAATTTATTAGGCCCATGCGCAAGCCCATGAGGGAGTAGGAGCTGCCCTCATCTTGGATGAGCCAAGATTATTCTAGAATTTTCTACCATGCTCTCACATATTCTACAAGGTTCCACACCATTCCACTATGTTCTCCATCCTTCTAGGTTTGTCCAAAAAGTCTCAAGGAAAATTTAACCAAGATGAGTCAAGATGAGGACACATTTAATGTGGCACATGGTCATCATTTCAATCTATTGACAAATTGCAAAATAGTCCTTATACTTTTGGAATCTTTGCAAAATGGTCCCTAGGAATTATTTGCACTCTAATCCTTTGAACAAGCCAACTCATTCCTACTAGATCATTCTAAAGTGGCGCAACCAACCCCTATAAATACCCTCCCTCACATTTCATTTTCTTCCTATTACCATTTGTTTTAAAAACTCTTAAGTTTATAAGTCTTTTAGCATCACTTTGTGAAGCAAGTCCTTGGATCTTCACTTGTTTTTGATCTTCAAGAGGTGAATCCTATTCATCTTCCTTAATCATGTCTATGTTCTTCAATAATTTTCAGGATTCAAAGTATATTTCATCTATGTTCATCACTTTTAAGTTTCTAGATCTAGAACTTGTAATAATTCTAGAAAATTGTAGAAAAATCATAAAAATGTGAAACCAATTTCTATGATCTAGTTATGATCCCTAATTTCATTATCCAAAAGTATGTGATCAAAGTCATTTTCCTTCCCTATTTTCTTTAAGTGGCCGAATCTCACTCAAAGGAGGGTTTGATGATTTGGTTTTCATTTTAGAAATCTAATGCTTGAATTAAACTCTCTAGTACCTACATGATCTAAATCCAAGAGCTTGAATCCAACTAAATTTCCTAGCCTATTTTCCTAATATGGGCCGAAACCCTAACCCTAAAGGTTAGAGGATTTTGTTTCAAATTTTAGTCTTGTAATAAGTAATCTATGTTAGTTAAGACTCTAGTAACTAGGATCCAAAAGATGGCATTAAGAAGATAACCCTAAACCTATTTTCTAAGTCTTGGCCGAACCTAGCCCTAAAGTGTCATAGATGGTTGTTATTTGATTAATTATGGTTATGTTGTTTGGTTCAAGGTGAAACTATTAAGCTGTGGTGTGATAGCGAGGAACGTCGAGTTCAAGATTTCGGTGCTAGCTCAGGTGGGGGAAAGAATCAACCTATCGTCGGAATCGATAAGTAGTAGATTATATGATAATTGTGTAGGGCGACCTAAACCCTACTAGTAGTCGAGTAATCGACAAGACCAAAATCCCATTGGAAACCTTTTCTGTAAAACCAATGTGATTCGGGGATTGTAGGTTTATCGACATTAAGTTGATTTTAAGTATTTGAGGATGTTTTATTTTGCTATCGAATTTACTATGATACGCTAGTTGAGGTATTCCATATGCATGTGACGTATTATTTCGGTGTTTGAATATTTATGATATTGAGGATGTTTGTTGTCTGTCACGGCCGTGATGGTTGTCACGGCCAGGCCGTGACGGGTTCTGTTTTGTAGAATTCTTGCCTTTGATGTCTGCCACGGCCGTGATGGCTATCACGGCCAGGCCGTGACAGAATCTGACTTGCCTTTGTTTCTGTCACGGCCGTGACAGAGTCTGACTTTGTTATTTATTTAGTTGGACCATTATGAGTTGGTTGTGATAAATTACCTTATATGATATTGAGATATTTGAATATTCTGTTGATTAATGTGTTATGCATGATCTGCCTGGGTTTAATATTGTGCTTAGCTGATTTTTAAGTAAGGATATGTGTTGTTCGGGAGATAATTGTTTGGGTGAGAGAATAAAGGTGATTTAGAGGTGCCTAGCCTAATTAAGTTGTTTTATCTATGAGGAAAAAGGTGTTGAGACTTTGATGGAAGGTTGAGGCACTAGGTTGTTTTTGATATAAGTTAGGGAGATTCATTTGTAGATGTATTGTTATTCACAGCCGTGTGAGTGGAACACACGAGGTCAGGATATCCTATCTTGGGATATCGGATATTGCGGGTGAGTGCCCTACGGATGTGGATGCCGAGGTAGACTACCGTAATATTCTTTTAGTTCTTGACACTGGACCGTTCTGGATCGATACTCCTTGACGCGTTCACATATTCTTGGTACTGGACCGTTTTGGACTAACACTCGCTTAGTCGTTGACACGTTCGAAAGTTATTGGCACCGGACTGTTTCGGACTACTGACTAATGTGACAGGAGTAAAGATGGCCACATCAGTATAAAGTTTTAGTTGCATGGGCTGAGGGTAGAGGATGATATAGTGAATTGAGGATGATTGTTGATTTTGAGTGATGCGTGTCTGTGACAATTACTGTATAATTTACTATTACTCTTTTCCGCTTTTTGATGATAGAACTGTTTCTTATTCCCTATATCTTTCTATGTGTTGTATTTTATTTCTGATGTGATCGTACAAGAAGACCCGATGGAGGAACCAATTGCTGAGGAGTTAGATGGAACTCCTTACGAACCAGATGCTGGAGGTCAAGCTGTGATTCATGGCGATTAGAGTATAGACATTATTGCCAGTGTGTCTAAGGAGTATTTATATTTCCGCTAAGTATGTCGGTAGTGAAGTTTATGCCTGTGAGGGATCTTACTGAGAGGGTACCCTTAACAGTGCTTTGGTATTGTCATAAATAAACAGGTGTGTATTTATATATATTAACGTTGGTGTGTTTTAAATTTGAAGAAGTTATATGATAATTAAATAAGTTTTAATTTTTACGTATTTTCAACAATAAGCGCGCGATTAAGTAAATAAATAATAAGGTTCTAATTTAATAATACAATGGGGCACAACGGGGTGTCTCAGGCTGCAAATCAACATACCCTTTGCTGAAGCACTTGAGCAAATGCCAACTTATGCAAAGTTCATGAAGGAGTTGCTTACGAAGAAAAGAAGGTTTAAAGAAGGTGAGACTGTTGCCTTGACAGAAGAATGTAGTGCGATACTCCAAAGGAAGCTACCCCAAAGCTTAAGGATCCTGGTAGTTTTACAATCCCTTGCACAATTGGGAGCGTTACTATTGGGAAGGCCTTGTGTGACTTGGGGGCGAGTATCAATTTGATGCCGCTTTCAATCTTGAACAAGCTTGGAGGTGGTGAAGTGAAACCAACAAGGATGGCATTGCAACTAGCAGATAGATCAATCAAGCGTCCTTATGGTATTCTGGAAGATGTTTTGGTGAAAGTGGATAAGTTTATCTTCCCAACGGATTTTGTGATATTAGACATGGAGGAGGAGGCGGAAGTTCCACTTATATTGGGGAGACCTTTTCTAGCAACTGGTCGTGCTTTGATAGATGTACAAAAAGGCCAACTTCGACTCAGAGTGCAAGATGAAGAGGTTACTTTCAATGTATTTGAAGCTATGCATCGCCCGAGTGATGAAGAGAATTGTTTCCGCATGGACATTGTGGATGTGGTGGCCAATGAAGTCTTTGCACATCAGCACCATTCATCTACTCTTGAGAAGGTAATTATGAACTCTATTGAAAACCTTGATGAGGAAGAAGAGAAGGAAATAGAGGAGTGTTTGTGTGATTTGGAAGCTCAACCTAGTCAAACTTCTGTCAATACTAAGAAAGAAGAGCTCAAAAAGGATGAAGTCCAAGAGAAGCTCAAGTTGGATCTTAAGCCTCTACCTCCCCACTTGAAGTATGTGTTCCTTGGTGAGAATGATGAAAATCCTATCATAGTGAGCAATGTCTTGTCCAAATTGGAAGAGGAGAAACTTGTAAGGGTGCTTAGAGAGCATAACACAGCCATTGGATGGTCCATCTCAGATTTGAAAGGTATTAGCCCCACATTTTGTATGCACAAGATCATGATGGAGGCTGAATTTAAACAAGTGGTCCAACCGCAAAGGAGGCTCAACCCTACAATGAAAGAAGTGGTAAGGAAGGAGGTGCCGAAACTCCTTGAAGCTGGAATGATATATCCGATTTCCGATAGTGCTTGGGTGAGTCTGGTACAAGTGGTTCCCAAGAAAGGTGGCATGACCGTCGTGAACAACGAGAAAAATGAGTTGACCCCAACTAGAACGATCACCGGTTAGCGAATGTGTATAGATTACCGGAATCTAAATCAAGCTACTAGGAAATATCACTTCCCACTTCCATTCATGGACCAAATGTTGGAGAGATTGGCCGGGCAAGCTTATTATTGTTTCTTGGATGGTTATTCGGGTTATAACCAAATTGCGGTTAACCCGGAAAACCAAGAGAAAACTGCCTTCACATGCCCTTTTGGAGTTTTTGCCTATCAGAATATGCCTTTCGGTCTTTGTAATGCGCCCACAACATTTCAAAGGTGCATGCTTTCCATTTTCTTTGATATGGTAGAAAAATACATTGAAGTTGTCATCGATGATTTTTCTGTTTTCGGTTCTTCTTATGATAATTGCTTGTCTAACCTTGCTGCTGTGTTAAAGAGGTGCATGGACACCAATTTAGTCTTAAATTGGGAGAAGTGTCATTTTATGGTGCAGGAAGGCATTGTGCTTGGGCACAAAATTTCAGCTAAGGGGATCGAAGTGGACAAATCCAAGATTAATGTGATTGAGAAACTACCTCCTCTAGTGAATGTCAAGGGTGTGAGGAGTTTTCTTGGTCATGCAGACTTCTACCGACGGTTCATCCAAGACTTCTCAAAGATAGCCAAGCCGTTGTGTCGCCTTTTGAACAAGGACACTCCATTTGTGTTTGATACTGCATGTCTCACTTCTTTTCAGATTTTGAAGGAAAAGTTTATCACTGCTCCCATTCTTGTTGCACCCAACTGGGAGTCACCATTTGAATTAATGTGTGATGCCAGTGACTACGCAGTAGGGGCAGTTTTGGGGCAGCGAAGGGAAAAGTTTTTCCATGCCATTCACTATGCTAGCAAGGTTCTCAATGAGAACCAAATAAATTATGCAACAACTGAAAAAGAGCTGCTGGCCATAGTGTTTGCATTGGAAAATTTCGTTCATACTTGATTGGTTCACAAGTCACTGTTTTTACTGATCATGCTGCAATTAAATATTTGTTGACTAAGTTAGATTCAAAACCAAGACTCATAAGGTGGATTATATTGTTGCAGGAATTTGACTTAGTCATTAAGGACAAAAAGGGCAGCAAAAATGTGGTGGCTTACCACTTATCTCGGCTAGTGAATGAAGAGGTTACTGCAGAAGAAAAAGACATTCGGGATGAGTTCCCGGATGAGGCCTTATTTCTGGTGCATGAAAGACCATGGTTTGCCGACATGGCAAACTACAAGGCAGCCAACAATGTTCCAGAGCACCTCACTTGGCAACAAAAGAAGAAATTCTTTTGGGATGCCAACCATTTCATGTGGGATGACCCATTTCTGTTCAAGGTTGGACCGGATGGCTTATGGAGGAGGTGTGTTAGTCATAAGGAAGCGAGGAATATTCTGTGGCATTGCCATAACTCTCCATATGGTGGACACTACAATGGGGATAGGACAGCTGCAAAGGTCCTCCAATCTGGGCTCTTCTGGCCCTCAATCTCCAAGGACTCTTACAATCATGTGAAGAGTTGTGACAAGTGCCAAAGGACTGGGAACATATCTAAAAGGGATGAGATGCCACTGCAAAACATATTGGAGGTTGAAGTATTTGATTGCTGGGGCATAGATTTTATGGATCCACTTCCACTTTCATTCTCCAATCAATATATCTTGGTGGCGGTGGACTATGTTTCCAAATGGGTGGAGGCCATTGCAACACCGAAGAATGATGCACAAACAGTGATCAAGTTCATCAAAAAGAACATTTTTGCCCGGTTCGGTGTCCCAAGGGTCCTTATAAGTGATGGGGGATCTCACTTCTGCAACTCACAACTGAAAAATGTGTTGACCAAGTATGATGTGAGGCATAAGGTGGCATCTCCCTATCATCCACAAACAATTGGGCAAGCGGAGGTTTCTAACCAGGAGATCACGAGAATTCTGGAAAAAACTGTGGCCACTTCAAGAAAAGATTGGGCAAAGAAGCTTGACGATGCTTTGTGGGCTTACCGGACTGCATTAAAAACTTTTGTGGGGTTATCTCCGTTTCAGATGGTCTATGGGAAGTCATGTCATCTACCCGTAGAGTTGGAGCATCGAGCCTTTTGGGCATTGAAGTTCTTGAATTTTGATGCAACTCTGGCAGGTGAGAAAAGAGTCAATCAGCTGCATGAATTAGACGAGATGCGCCTTAATGCATATGAGAATGCAACTATTTACAAGCAATGGTCAAGACTTATCATGACAAGAAGATCATGATGAAAACATTTCAGCCGGGACAACAAGTTCTATTATTCAATTCCCGGCTGAGATTGTTTCCGGGCAAGTTGAAGTCTAAGTGGTCGGGACCGTTCATTATCAAAGAAGTCTCACCTCATGGAGCTATAGAAGTGGAGGATCCTACTTCAAAAAGGATCTTCAAAGTCAATGGCCAGAGACTCAAGGCCTACTTGGGTGGCGACATCGAGAGATTGACCACAGCTGTGCGCCTTCATGATCCTTGAGATCACCTACCCGTCAAGCTAGTGACGTTAAAGAAGCGCTTATTGGGAGGCAACCCAAGTTTTCTTTTCCTTTTCCATTTGTTTTTGATTTTTACTCTTGAATAATTTGAGAAGATCAAGAGGAAAAATATCATAAACTAATAAATGTGTTAAGTGTTTTCAGGGCAAGAAGGAAGGAGAAGCAAAAAGGGCAAGGACAAGCAAAGTCAGCAACCATCACGCCCAGACCGTGACACTGGTCATGACCGTGATGAGCCAATCATGAAGATCAGAAAGGATCACGGCCCAGCCGTGATACCCATCACGGGCGTGATGAGAGGACCCTGAAGATCAGAGAGCATCACGGCCTAGCCGTGATGGTGGTCACGGCCATGACAGGCCAGCCTATGGACCAGAATTGATCACGGCCTGCCCGTGAGGAGCATCACGGCCGTGACACACTTTTCAGCCTCCTTTTGATTAGGCATGTGAGTCAGCACCCGCTACCGCCTCGGTGAGTTGTTCCATTTTTCTCCTCTCTCCGACTTGATTATTTACATTGGGGACAATGTAAGTTTTTAAGCTTGGGGTAGGGGTATTTTTGCATTTTGCATGTTGCATTCATATAGGCATAGTTTTGCATGATCACACAATTCGATTGCCCTTGCTTAGATTATGTATCCAATTGTGAGAAACGAGTGCCAATTAAATAGAGATAGTGAATTTTTGAACCCATTTTTTTTTATTCTTGTGAGAAGGCTACAAATAAAAAATTTCTTGAGATAATCTTTTGATAGTTGATAATTAGCATGTGGTTCCATAGATTCGTGTTTCTCATTGATTTTTGAACTACTAAAATATGAGATTTTGAGCCAAAAAGGGGTACTCACTAAATCTACCCCATTCTTTGTGATAGAGTGTTATTCCTCTTGGATTGCATTCTCTAGAACTTGACTTGAAACCGTTTTGAAGCTTAAAAATTTTTGAAAACATTTTTGAAAATGATTGAGGCACTAGGTATTTTTCTGGCCTTCTGAGCTTTGATTGACTAAATGCTACCCCTTAGTTGCCCAATTTTGAGCCTGAAAGAATAAAATACTTTTCTTGGTACCTTGAAATACTTTGATGAATGATACTTGATAGGAGACCTTCTAAAGTATTACAAAAGGGTGAAAAGGTAGTTTGAAAAAGTATGGGATGAGAAAATTAGAAAAATATTTCTCTTGAGCTGAAAATCCCCTCTTCTCCAAATCAAAAAAAAAAAAAGAGAAAGAAAATATATAAAGAGAAGGGGATGACAAAAGGAAGTGAGAAATAAAAAGAAAAAGAAATAAAGAAAGGTGGAAAAATGAATCAAAACCCAAAAAGGTATTTTAGAAGGTGGCATGCTTTGCAATGCTTGATATTTTTTGTAGCCTTCTGAAATTTCCTTTTCTTGATTTCCCCACCTAACGATTAATCCCATGGCCCCGTTACAACCAAAGTAAAAGACCTCTTGATTCTTAGGTGTTTTCATTAATAAAGTAGAGATTTGGTTGATAGTCAAGCTTATGGTAGAATTCATTCCTTGAGGAAATTGAGCGAATTGTCATATATCCTTAAACACTTGAGTGAGGTGAGAAAGAGTGCCTGAATCAGTGAGAATAGGAGTCTAAGAAACCTAAGCTTCTAATTGGACTTGAAATTGATTGTCTCTTGCTGAATTATTTGAAAATGCCTGTTACTTGGATTAGTTACTCGGGTTCTTGGTTCATTATCCACGTTCTGATTATTTATCTCTTCTGGCCTTAGTGATTGCTTGAGGACAAGCAAATGAATAAGCTTGGGGTGATTTGATAGTGTGATTTCACATCATATTTCATATACATTTTTGCATGCATTTTCATATAGTTTAGGCATATTTAAATTGTTTTTTATTAGTTTTTATCTTGGAACGAGTAAGGTGGTTTCATGGTGCTGTTTTGCAGGAATTTAGGGTAAAATGCTCAAGATTGGCCTTGATGGAGCTTGGATGAAGATAGAGCTTGAAAAGTGATGAAAATGAACCAAACAGAGCCCATCACGGCCTAGCCGTGATGACCATCACGGCCTAGCCGTGATGACCATCACGGCCATGATCGAGCAAAACTGAAGAAGAAAGAAGGCAAAAGTCAGAAGCTGTCACGGCCTAGCCGTGATGCCCATCACGGCCGTGACATGTTAATTGAGCCAGACCCCTTCTAGGAAAAATCTATCACGGCCAAGCCGTGATGCCCATCACGACCGTGACAGACCATTTGGTGAAGGCAGACGCTATCACGGCCTGCCCGTGATGAGCAACATGACCGTGATGAATCAAAAGTTGAAAGCACACCCAAGGCAGAACGCGTCACGACCTGGCCGTGATGGCCATCACGGCCGTGATGCGCATTAATTGAATCCTATTCTATAAATAAGGCATCATGGGCAGAATGAAGACAGATTTTTGGACCCAGAACAGAGCAAACCCTTACCCTAAAACAAAAAGACATATTCTCTGAGCCAGGGAGCTGCTAGGACTGCATGTGGAGAGCTTCCATGGAGTTCCTTCTTCCCCTTGTCTCTATTACTCTGGTTTTGGCTTTCTCTGTAATCATGAGTAGCTAAATCCCTCTTTGTTGGGATTAGATGTAGCTAAACTGAATATCATGTAATTGCTTTGATTTATCAATCTGTGTGTATGCCTTCATATTAGTGTTTAATTCCTACGCTTAATGCCTTTTGTGGTTTGATCACCCATGAATTGATTTTGAGATTTGATTTGTAATGGGGACGTTCTTATCAATTCTTGATCTGGAATTAATCACCTAGTAAAACTTGCATCTAGGAATGGATTTTGGTTTATTAGTAATCGTGTAATCTCTACTCTTAATGCAAATTCACTAATTAGGCCACCTAAGGAATTAGGGTCTATTAGGGGATTTAGGCTCTTGTCATCTGAGGATTCAGGACTTGAGTAATCTAGTGGATTGATTTTAATATTTGATGCATAAACTGGATTGGTAGTCTTAGTATTGCATGAGACTAAGGTTTAGTGAAATATAATCCCAACATGTTTTATCTATTTGAAGAATCCCTTTTTCTGCACTCCAAGTGTTTGATAAAAGTTCTCTAAGATCTTTTTCCTTTTATTTTGTTTATTTTAACTTTTGTTAGGCTTGGTAATTAGTATAGAATTCCCTTCAATCCAAAAAAATTCGATTAGATAGTAATTGATTCGGTACGTGCTAGTACTTGTCTCAGTCCTCGTGGGAACGATATCGGTCTCACCACCGTATTACTTGTACGACTAGGTATACTTGCCTAGAAATCGTTCAACAGTAGTGGTTGAGGTGCCAACCTAGTTGGGATGTCCTCCACTTTTGTGACGCCTATGCATGTCTTTTTGCCTTAAAAAAAATATCAAGTTTCAAGTTTTCATCAAGAGGTGAGGGAATTTTGGAGTTCTGAATGATGTATTTATGGGTTTTGAATTAGATATAGTGATGATGTTAATCTAAGAATAATGATTATCAATAATTTACTACTGTGAAGCTTTTCATGAACCCTTGTAAATACATGTGATTATTTTGCTATGTCTCTATATATGCTGTGTTTATGTATCGTTGTTGTCTTTGTTTTTCTCATTTTTTTCATGTTCATATTGAAACCAAAATGCCAAGAGAATGAATATTTTTCATAGGAAAATGTTCGATAAGAATGACAATTTTTTTTTACTGTCATGGTGTCGAACAGGAACAAATAAAGAACTTGCATATGTTATTACAAATTTACAATATTATATTAGTATAATAAAACAAAATAGGGAGCTTACGGGGAGAACTTATATATATATATATATATATATATATATATATATAATAATAATAATAATAATAATAATAATAATAATAATAATAATAATAATAATAATAATATAGTAAAGAAGAAAATATTTTTTATAAAGGTATCATGATGATGAGTTGATATAGAATTTTTTTCTTCTTCTTTTCAATTGAGTGTACATGGATTAGGTGATGAGTTAGAGATATGTCTAAGTATGAGTTAATTGGATGCAAATTTATGGATAATGAATATGTAAGTATAAATTTTGAAATGAAAGAATAAAGTGTAAAAGTATGATGATATAAGTAATGGAAAATATGCTTATGAGAGAATGAGATTAAAGTATCAATTGTATATTATGTTTGACATATTCAAAGTGTTGAAAAGTTGAAACATTTGTGATATAGGTTTTGGTATGTATGGGTTGTTGCATGAAGTTTTTAAGGTTTGCAGGTTCATGGATGCTAATGATTCTGTTTGCCCTTGGAAGTTCCTTGATCCCTTGTCTTTGCAAGGATCCACTTCTGTCTCTCCTCCTTTACGTAAATCCTTTGCTCAAGCTCTTAATAATTCTTTTGATATTCCTGTGAGCCAAGTTTCCAAACCTTGCATCAAGGACAATCGTATTTCAGTCAAGATTTCTCAAGATGAGTACGTTAAAGGCCTTGAAAGTTGTATGAACAACCTGCATGGACGCCTGCTCTTGTCAAAAGGAGATAAACCTCTGAAGGCTAGTGATCTTTGTAACATTCCATCCAAACTTTGGAAGCCAATTGGACAATGGAAGATGACTCCATTGGGGAAAGGTTATTATGAATTCAATTTCGCTTCACTCGAAGATCTTCGAAGTGTGTGGGCGATTGGTACATGGAGCATCAATCCAGGAATTCTTAGATTATATCAATGGTCTCCTGATTTTATCCCAAACATTCAAAAGCAGACGCATATTCAATGTTGGGTTCGAATTTTTGACTTGCCTCAAGAGTATTGGAGGCCCAAAATTCTCTATGAGATTGCTGGTGTATTAGGGACTCCTATTGCTTTGGATGAAAATACAATTAATAGATCCCTTGGTCACTTTGCTAGAGTATTAGTTGACATTGATTTATCTGGAAAATTCTACTGAGATTATGGTAGAAAGGGACAGTTTTGCGTTTGTTATGAATATTGAATATCAAAGGCTTCTGGCTTTTTGCTCTTTCTGTCAATCCATAGGGCATGACATGTCGGGTTGCAAGAAGAAGAATGGAGATATTGTTAAGTCAGTCAGTGATAGACAAATGCCTCCAAAAGAAAAACAGGTTTATGTTCCAAAACAAAGAACTGAAGCTCATATTCAGTCATCTGTGTAGAAGGAAACTTTGAATCTTGATCTTGATCAAGAAGCTAACAAGATTCAATCTTCTATAGAAGTCTTGCCTCGGAATGAGCAGGTTGTGCAGGCCATTCAAAGTTCTGTTTTGCCTGATTCTGTGCCTCATGTCCTTGAACAAATAATCCATGATAATCGCATTAATAATGATGCTGAAAATCAACAAAAGGATACGGCTGTAGCAATTTTTGTTGATGAGGATTCAAATTCCATTGAAACTATTTTTTATGAATCCTTAGTTTCGGGTGGCCCTGAGAATGTGATTCAAAATCATGAGATGGATTATATTTCGGATTCTCAAAAGTCTCCATTGGATTCTCTGCATCTTGAAGCTTCAGTGGGTAATAGATGTTCTCCAGGACAGGTTGAAAGAGTGGAATTTACCTCTGAAAATCTGTTATCTGATGCTGCAAGGAATGACATAAGAATTGTGTCAAAGTTCTGGGCTGATCAAACTGATAATGATTTTCAGGAACATGCTGATAATTCAGTTTTAAATCCTATGGAAGGTGCTGTGGCGGATAAAGCTAATACTGGTTTCACTCCCGTGTTGTCGAAATCTCAGAAGAAGAAGCTTAAACAGATTAGGAAAAATGATGCTATTAATCCGAAGAAAGTGGATGGGAACACCCGATCTAGGGCTGGTCCTAG
Source organism: Sophora flavescens (assembly GCA_030762895.1). NCBI lineage: Eukaryota > Viridiplantae > Streptophyta > Magnoliopsida > Fabales > Fabaceae > Sophora > Sophora flavescens. Next base: position 205,113,420 of record CM061062.1, read on the forward strand.
AAACTTTGCTTGATGAAGATACTTTTTTGGAACATCAGAGGTCTAGGTAATGCTGAATCTAGACTAATTATGAAAAAACTGTGTAATCAGTTTCTGTCCAGCACTGCTCCTTCTCAGTGGTTTGGGAAAATCAACAGATTTGCATATCAGGTATCAATGCCTCTACAGCTTACTTGGGCAGGAAACAACTTTGGCATGAACTGTCCTTGATGAGTGTGATTACACCTCATATTTTCTTATCATATTGCATGCATTTTTCATATAGATTAGGCACTTTTAATTTGATTTTGGTTAGTTTTTACCTTGGAACGGGTAAGGCGGTTTTGTGGTGTTGTTTTGCAGAAATTAAGGGTTAAATATTCAGGATCAACCATGATGGAGCTTGGATGAAGATAGGGCTTGAAAAGTGAAGAAGATGAGCCAAACAGAGCCCATCACGGCCTAGCCGTGATGCCCATCACGGCCATGATCGAGCAAAGCTGAAAAGAAAGAAGGCAAAAGTCAGAATTGGTCACGGCCTAGCCGTGATGCACATCACGGCCGTGACATGCATACTGAGCCAGACCCCCACAAGTCAGAATCTGTCATGGCCTAGCCGTGATGAGCATCAAGGCCCTGACAGACCAATCACTGAAGACACGCGCAAGGCAGGATCCGTCACGGCTTGGTCGTGATGGCCATCACGGCCGTGACGCGCGCCTAATCTATAAATAGGCATCTGGGCAGAACATGGGAGAGGACTTTTACCCTAAAAACACATTCTCTCTGAACCAAGGGCTGCTGTGACGGCTGTGGAAAGCTTCCATGGAGTTTCTTCTCTCCTTTGTTCCTATTTCTTTTATTTTGACTTTCTCTATGACTATGAGTAGCTAAATTCCCTTTTTGTTGGGATTAGATGTAGCTAAACCGAATCTCATGTATTTGCCTTGATCTATTAATATGTGTTTATGCCTCTTTATTAGTGTTTGATTCCTATGCTTAATGCTTTTTGTGGTTTGATCACCCATGAATTGTTCTGAGATTTGATTTGCAATTGGGAAGTTCTTATCATTTCTTGATCTAGAATTAATCACCTAGTAAATCTTGCATCTAGGAATGGATTTTGGTTTATTAGTAATTGTGTAATCCCTACTCTTAATGCAAATTCTTTAATTAGGTCACCTAAGGAATTAGGGTCTAATTAGGGGATTTAGGCTCTTGTCATCTAAGGAATTAGGACTTGAGTACTCTTGTGGATTGATTTTAATATTTGAAGCATAAATTGGATTGGTAGTCTTAGTATTGCATGAGGCAAAGGTTTAGTGAAGTTTAATCCCAACATCTTTCATCATATTTGAAGAATCATTCTTTTTGCATTCCAAGTGTTTGACAAAAATCCTAAAAGAAATTGTTCCTTTTATTTTGTTTATTTCAACTATTGTTTGGCTTGGTATTTAATATTGAGCTCCCTTCCATCCAAATATCCGCTTAGATAGGAGTTGATTTGTTACGTGCTAGTACTTGTCTCAGTCCTCGTGGGAACGATATCCCTCTTACCTCTTTATTACTTGTACGACTAGGTATACTTGCCTAGATTCGTCCAACAAGTTTTTGGCGCCGTTGCCGTGGACTGTGTTTCAATATTAGCATACCCATTTCGATTACTAATTTAAGCACAATTTTATTTTATTTTTGTTTTATTATATGTTTCTCTTTGCTGTCATTGAGTGCTAACATTCTTGGTCTCTAGGCTTTTGTGCATGCGAGGTACTATCCCAGTTGACCAACTTCTCTATGATCCTGAAATAGAAAGAACGGCTAGGGAGAATCGGAGTCAAGCAAGACAGCGGAAGTTATTAGCACGCCAAGATGGAGAACAAGGGACCTCCACTGCACAAGTTCATCAAGAACCACTTGAGATGGCAGGCAATGGTGAGGGTGCTCCCCGGAGGACACTTGGGGATTATGCCAATACAAATGTCAATCGGCATGTCACTAGCATAGTGAGGCCTCCAGTGAATTCCAACAATTTTTAGATCAAGCCGGCTCTCTTGAATATGATGCAACAAAATCAATTAGCCGGGATGGAGAAGGAGGATCCTAATAATCATGTCTCCAACTTCATTGAGTTATGTGATACGGTGAAGTTAAATGGTGCTACCGATGATGAAATTCGCCTAAGGTTGTTTCCTTTCTCTCTAAGAGATAGAGCCAAGGCTTGGCTCCAATCTCAACCAAGGGGGAGCATCACTACATGGGATGACTTAGAGGCTAAATTTCTTGCAAGGTTCTTTCCCGCCTCAAGATTTGTGAAGACACGGGGTGATATCACAAGCTTTGTTCAACAAGAGGGTGAGACTCTTCATGACACATGGGAAAGGTTCAAAGACTTGCTCCGAAGATGTCCAAATCATGGGTTTGATGATCTTGTCCAAATGCAAACATTTTGCAATGGATTGAGGCCGTCAACCAAGCTTATGTTGGATTCCTCAGCTGGAGGTTCCATGAACACAAAGACACCGGAGGAAGCATTGACTTTGATAGAAGCTATGGCATCTAATGACTATCTGATGCATCATGACCGAGGTACCACATCAAGAAGGGGAATGTTGGAGTTAGATTCACAAACTGCACTTTTGGCTCAAAATAAGCTTATGACACAACAACTTGAGTCCATTACCAAGCAACTAGCTCAACTCCCACAACAACTCCAAACCATACAAGGGACAACCATGCCACCTCAACAGGTAATGATATGTGATTTTTGTGGAGGAGATCATGATAATGGAAATTGAGGCCACACCTAGTTCCCATGAGGAAGCTAATTATATGGGGAACTATGGGCGGCAAGGTAACAACCAATATTCTAACAATTACAACCAAGGGTGGAGGAATCAACCAAGTTTTGGTTGGAAACAAGATGCCTGACAAGCATGTAAGCCTCATCCCACACAACCGCCTCAAGACCGGACTTCTATCTTGGAGAACACCCTCAATCAATTCATGCAAATGTCCATGTCAAACCAGAAGAACACCGATGTTTCCATAAAGAACTTGGAGGTTCAAGTTGGACAAATTGCAAAGCACCTAGCGGAACAATCTAGCGGCAGTTTTTCAGGTAATACTCAAATGAATCCTAAAGAGCATTGTAAGGCTGTTGTTTTGAGGAGTGGTAAAAGTCTTGAGAAAGTGAACGGTGAGCCTTTGTTGAAAAATCAGAGAATTGCTGAAAAAACAGAGTTGAGTGCTGAAAAAAGAGCGAAAAATGAGGAAAAAGGCAAAGAGGTTGTAATAGAGGAAGAAGAAAAAGATAAGAGAGAAAAGTTAGTGGATGAAGATTCAATTTTGAGGAGGAGTAAAAATCAGATTTTGAAAGATGGGGACAATCCTCAAGAGATCCCTTCTTATGTAAAATTGCCATATCCTCACTTAAGCAAGAAGAAGGAGAAGGAAGAGCAATTTGCCAAATTTCTTGACATCTTTAAGAGGTTACAAATCAACATACCCTTTGCTGAAGCACTAGAGAAAATGCCAACTTATGCAAAGTTAAAGAAGGAGTTACTTACGAAGAAAAGGAGATTTAAAGAAGATGAGACTGTTGCCTTGACGGAAGAATGCAGTGCGATATTTCAAAGGAAGCTACCTCCAAAGCTTAAAGATCCTGGTAGTTTTACAATCCCTTGCACAATTGGGAGTGTTGCTATTGGGAAGGCCTTGTGTGACTTGGGGGAAAGTATCAATCTGATGCCGCTTTCAATCTTGAACAAGCTTGGAGGTGGTGAAGTGAAACCAACAAGGATGGCATTGCAACTAGCCGATAGATCAATCAAGCGTCCTCTTGGTATTATGGAGGATGTTTTGGTTAAAGTGGATAAGTTTATCTTCCCAGCGGATTTTGTGATATTAGACATGGAGGAGGATGCAGAAGTTCCACTTATATTAGGGAGACCTTTTCTAGCAACTGGTCGTGCTTTGATAGATGTACAAAAAGGCCAACTTCGACTCAGAGTGCAAGATGACGAGGTTATTTTCAATGTATTTGAAGCTATGCATCGCCCGAGTGATGAAGAGAATTGTTTCCGCATGGACATTTTGGATGTAGTGGCTGAAGAAGTCTTTGCACATCAGCACCACTCCTCTACTCTTGAGAAGGTAATGATGAACTCTATTGAAAATCTTGATGAGAAAGAAGAGAAGGAAATAGAGGAGTGTTTGTGTGATTTGGAAGCTCAACCTAATCAACTTTCTGTCAATACTAAGAAAGAAGAGCTCAAAAAGGATGAAGTCCAAGAGAAGCTCAAGTTAGAGCTTAAACCTCTACCTCCCCACTTGAAATATGTGTTTCTTGGTGAGAATGATGAAAATCCTGTCATAGTGAGCAATGTATTGTCCAAATTGGAAGAGGGGAAACTTGTAAGGGTGCTTAGAGAGCATAAAACAGCTATTGGATGGTCCATCTTAGATTTGAAAGGTGTCAGCCCTACATTTTGTATGCACAAGATTATGATGGAGGCTGAATTTAAACCGGTGGTGCAACCGTAAAGGAGGCTCAACCCTACAATGAAATAAGTGGTAAGGAAGGAGGTGCTGAAACTCCTTGAAGCCGAAATGATCTATCCGATTTCCGATAGTGCTTGGGTGAGTCCGGTACAAGTAGTTCCCAAGAAAGGTGGCATGATCGTTGTGAAAAACGAGAAGAATGAGTTAATCCAACTAGAACGGTCACTTGTTGGTGAATGTGTATAGATTACCGGAAGCTAAATCAAGCTACTAGGAAAGATCAATTCCCACTTCCATTTATGGACCAAATGTTGGAGAGGTTGCCGAGCAAGCTTATTATTGTTTCTTGGATGGTTATTCGGGTTATAACCAAATTGCGGTTAATTCGGAAGACCAAGAGAAAACTGCCTTCACATGTCCTTTTGGAGTTTTTGCCTATCGGAAGATGCCTTTCGGTCTTTGTAATGCGCCTGCAACATTTCAAAGGTGCATGCTTTCCGTTTTCTCTGATATGGTAGAAAAATACATTGAAGTTTTTATGGATGATTTTTCTGTTTTCGGTCCCTCTTATGATAATTGCTTGTCTAACCTTCTCTTTGTGTTAAAGAGGTGCATGGACACCAATTTAGTCTTAAATTGGGAGAAGTGTCATTTGATGGTGCAGGAGGGCATTGTGCTTGGGCACAAGATTTCAGCTAAGGGGATCGAGGTGGATAAATCCAAGATTGATGTAATTGAGAAACTACCTCCACCAGTGAATGTCAAGGGTGTGAGGAGTTTCCTTGGTCATGCAGGCTTTTACCGGCGGTTCATCAAAGACTTCCCAAAGATAGTCAAGCCGTTGTGTAGCCTTTTGAACAAGGACACACCATTTGTGTTTGATACTGCTTGTCTTACTTCTTTTCAGATTTTGAAAGAAAAGTTGATCACCGCTCCCATTCTTGTTGCACCCAACTGGGAGTCACCATTTGAATTAATGTGTGATGCCAGTGACTACGCAGTTGGGGCAGTTTTGGGACAGCGAAGGGAAAAGTTTTTCCATGCCATTCACTATGCTAGCAAGGTTCTCAATGAGAACCAAATAAATTATGCAACAACTGAAAAAGAGTTGCTAGCCATAGTGTTTGCGTTGGAAAAATTTTGTTCATACTTGATTGGGTCCCAAGTCACTATTTTTACTGATCATGCTGCAATTAAATATTTGTTGACTAAGTTAGATTCAAAACCAAGACTCATAAGATGGATTTTATTGTTGCGGGAATTTGACTTAGTCATTAAGGACAAAAAGGGCAGCGAAAATATGGTGGCTGACCACTTGTCTCGGTTAGTGAATGAAGAGGTTACTGCAAAGGAAAAGGACATTCGGGGTGAGTTCCCGGATGAGGCTTTATTTCTAGTGCATGAAAGACCCTGGTTTGCCTACATGGCAAATTTCAAGGCAGCCAACATTGTTCCAGAGCACCTCACTTGGCAACAAAAGAAAAAATTCTTCCGGGATGCCAACCATTTCATGTGGGATGACCCATTTTGTTCAAGGTTGGATCGGATGGCTTATGGAGGAGGTGTGTTAGTCAAGAGGAAGCGAAGAGTATTTTGTGGCATTGCCATAACTCTCCATATGGTGGACATTACAATGGGGAGAGGACAGCTGCAAAGGTCCTCCCATCTGGGCTCTTTTGGCCCTCAATCTTCAAGGACTCTTACAATCATGTGAAGAGTTGTGACAAGTGCCAAAGGACCTGGAACATATCTAAAAGGGATGAGATGCCACTTCAAAACATATTGGAGGTTGAAGTATTTGATTGTTGGGGCATAGATTTTATGGGCCCACTTCCACCTTCATTCTCCAATCAATATATCTTGGTGGCGGTGGACTATGTTTCTAAATGGGTGGAGGTCGTCGCAACACCAAAGAATGATGCACAAACAGTAATCAAGTTCATCAAAAATAACATTTTTGCCCGGTTCGGTGTCCCAAGGGTCCTTATAAGTGATGGTGGATCTCACTTCTGCAACTCACAACTGAAAAATGTGTTGAACAAGTATGATGTGAGGCATAAGGTGGCATCTCCATATCATCCGCAAAAAAATGGGCAAGCGGAAGTCTCTAACCGGGAGATTAAGCGAATTCTGGAAAAAACTGTGGCGACTTCAAGAAAAGATTGGGCAAAGAAGCTTGATGATGCCTTGTGGGCTCACCGGACTGCATTAAAAACTTCTGTGGTGTTATCTCTGTTCCAGATGGTCTATGGGAAGGCATGTCATCTACCCGTAGAGTTGGAGCATCGAGCCTTTTGGGCATTGAAGTTCTTGAATTTTGATGCCACTTTGGCGGGTGAGAAACGAGTCCATCAGCTGCATGAATTAGAGGAGATGCGCCTTAATGCATATGAGAATGCAGCTATTTACAAGCAGCGAGTCAAGGCTTATCATGACAAGAAGATCGTGATGAAAGCATTTCAGCCGGGACAACAAGTTTTATTATTAAATTCCCGGCTGAGATTGTTTCCGGGCAAGTTGAAGTCTAAGTGGTCGGGACCGTTCATTGTCAAAGAAGTCTCATCTCATGTAGCTATAGAAGTGGTGGATCCTACTTCAAAAAGGACCTTCAAAGTCAATGGCCAAAGGCTCAAGGCCTACTTGGGTGGTGACATCGAGAGATTGACCACAGCTGTGCGCCTTTGTGATCCTTGAGATCACCGACCCGTCAAGCTAGTGACGTTAAAGAAGCGCTTACTGGGAGGCAACCCAAGTTCTCTTTCCCTTTTTCCATTTGTTTTTGAATTTAACTCTTGAATAATTTGAGAAGATCAATAGGAAAAAGATCATAAATTAATAGATTTGTTAACTGCTTTCAGGGTAAGAAGGAAGGAAGAGCAAAAAGGGCAGGGACAAATAAAGTCAGAAGTCATCACGCCCAGGCCGTGACAGTGGTCACGACCGTGATGAGCTAACCATGAAGACCAGAAAGGATCACGGCCCAGCCGTGATACCCATCACGGGCGTGATGAGAGGACCCTGAAGATCAGAGAGTATCACGGCCTAGCCGTGATGGAGGTCACGACCGTGACAGGCCAGTTCCTATGGACCAGAATTGATCACGACCTGCCTATGACGAGCATCACGGCCGTGACACATTTTCCAACCCCCCTTTGACTAGGCATGTGAGCCAACACCCGCTACCACCTCGGTGAGTTGTTCCATTTTTCTCCTCTCTCCGACTTGATTATTTACATTGGGGACAATGTAAGTTTCTAAGCTTGGGGTAGGGGTATTTTTGCAAATTTTTGAATTTTTGCATTTTTCATATTGTATTCATATAGGCATAGTTTTGCATGATCACATGATTAGATTGCCCATTGCTTAGATTATGCATCCAATTGTGAGAACTTAGTGCCAAATAAATTGAGATCGTGAATTTTTGAACCCAATTTTTTTTATTCTTGTGATAAGGCTACAAATAAAAATGCTTGAGATGATCTTTGATAGTTGATAATTAGCATGTGGTTCCGTAGATTTGTGTTTCTCATTGATTTTTGAACTACTAAATGTGAGATTTTTGAGCCAAAAAGGGGTACTCACTAAATCTACCCCATTCTTTGTGATAGAGTGTTTTATTCCTCTTGGATTGTATTCTCTAGAACTTGACTTGAAACCGTTTTGAAGCTTAAAAATTTTTGAAAACATTTTTGAAAATGATTGAGGCACTAGGTATTCTTCCGGCCTTCTGAGCTTTGATTGACTAAATGCTACCCCTTAGTTGCCCAATTTTGAGCCTAAAAGAATAAAATACTTTTCTTGGTACCTTGAAATATTTTGATGAATGATGTTTGGTAGGAGACCTTCTAAAGTATTGCACAAAAGGGTAAAAAGGTAGTTTGAAAAAGTATGGGATGAGAAAGTTAGAAAAATATTTCTCTTGAATTGAAAATCTCCCTTTCTCCAAAAAAAAAATATAGAGAAGGAGATGACAAAAGGAAGTGAGAAATAAAATGAAAAGAAAGAAAGAAAGGTGGAAAAATGAATCAAAACCCAAAAAGGTATTTTCGAAGGTGTCATGCTTTGCAATGCTTGATATTTTGTTTAGCCTTCTTGAAATTTCCTTTTCTTGATTTCCCCACCTAACGATTAATACCATGGCCCCGTTACAACCAAAGTAAAAGACCTCTTGATTCTCATGTGTTTTCATTAATAAAGTAGATATTTGGTTAATAGTCAAGCTTATGGTAGAATTCATTCCTTGAGGAAATTGAGCGAATTGTCATATATCCTTAAACACTTGAGTGAGGTGAGAAAGAGTGCCCGAATCAGTGAGAATATGAGTCTAGGAAACCTAAGCTTCTAATTGGACTTGAAATTGATCGTCTCTTGGTGAATTATTTGAAAATGCCTGGTACTTGGATTAGTTACTCGGGTTCTTGGTTCACTGTCCATGCTCTGATTATTTATATCTTCTGACCTTGGTGATTGCTTGAGGACAAGCAAAGTCTTAAGCTTGGGGTGATTTGATGAGTGTGATTACACCTCATATTTGCTTATCATATTGCATGCATTTTTCTTATAGATTAGGCACTTTTAATTTGATTTTGGTTAGTTTTTACCTTGGAACGGGTAAGGCGGTTTTGTGATGTTGTTTTGCATAAATTAAGGGTTAAATGCTCAGGATCAACCATGATGGAGCTTGGATGAAGTGAAAAGTGAAGAAGATGAGCCAAACAGAGTCCATCACGGCCATGATCGAGCAAAGCTGAAAAGAAAGAAGGCAAAAGTCAGAACTGGTCACGGCCTAGCCGTGATGCACATCACGGCCGTGACATGCATACTGAGCCAGACCCCCACAAGTCAGAATCTGTCATGGCCTAGCCGTGATCAGCATCACGGCCGTGACGGACCAATCACTGAAGACACGCGCAAGGCAGAATCCGTCACGGCCTGGCCGTGATGGCCATCACGACCGTGACGCACGCCTAATCTATAAATAGGCATCTGGGCAGAATGTGGGAGAGGACTTTTACCCTAAAAACACATTCTCTCTGAACCAAGGGCTGCTGTGACGGCTATGGAAATCTTCCATGGAGTTTCTTCTCTCCTTTGTTCCTATTTCTTTTATTTTGACTTTCTCTATGACTATGAGTAGCTAAATTCCCTTTTTGTTGGGATTAGATGTAGCTAAACCGAATCTCATGTATTTGCCTTGATCTATTAATCTGTGTTTATGCCTCTTTATTAGTGTTTGATTCCTATGCTTAATGCTTTTTGTGGTTTGATCACCCATGAATTGTTCTGAGATTTGATTTGTAATTGGGAAGTTCTTATCATTTCTTGATCTGGAATTAATCACCTAGTAAATCTTGCATCTAGGAATGGATTTTGGTTTATTAGTAATCGTGTAATCCCTACTCTTAATGCAAATTCCTTAATTAGGCCACCTAAGGAATTAGGGTCTAATTAGGGGATTTAGGCTCTTGTCATCTAAGGAATTAGGACTTGAGTACTCTTGTGGGTTGATTTTAATATTTGAAGCATAAATTGGATTGGTAGTCTTAGTATTGCATGAGGCAAAGGTTTAGTGAAGTTTAATCCCAACATCTTTCATCATATTTGAAGAATCATTCTTTTTGCATTCCAAGTGTTTGACAAAAATCCTAAAAGAATTTGTTCCTTTTATTTTGTTTATTTCAACTCTTGGTTGGCTTGGTATTTAATATTGAGCTCCCTTCCATCCAAATATCCGCTTAGATAGTAGTTGATTTGGTACGTGCTAGTACTTGTCTCAGTCCTCGTGGGGACGATATCCCTCTTACCTCTTTATTACTTGTACGACTAGGTATACTTGCCTAGATTCGTCCAACAGTCCTCTTTAGCCAGCAATTACTCTTGTCGTTGGATTTTCATTGGAGACTTCAATGCTGTCTTGGGGGCTCATGAGAAGAGAGGGGTCTCTTTACCTTTGAAGCATTCTTGTGAAGATTTCAGCAACTGGTCTAATGCCAACAAGCTAACTCATGTTCAGACAAAAGGAGCGCAGTTCACTTGGTGCAATAGGAGATCTGGGAGTGCTTATACTGAACTTAGGCTCGATAGGGCTATTGTAAATGATAGTTCCATAGCCTTTTGGGACAAAATTTCCTGCACCACTCTAATTAGGAACAAATCTGATCATTTCCCAATCCTTTTATCTCTTGACAAAGGTTATGTTCCTAAGCCTTCCTCATTTAAATTTTAGTATGTGGTGTGATCATATGGATTGTGGTAGGATCGTTAAAGAGGTTTGGTATAGGAAAATTAATGGCTGCCCCATGTTTATCTTAGCTCAGAAGCTGCGATTATTGAAAGTAGAATTGAGAATCTGGAATGAAAACATTTTTGGGAATGTCACTCAAAATGTTGAGAAGGCCTTCTCCGATCTGAATTTTGTGCAGCAGCAAATCCAGGATGCTGGCCATACGGATTCCCTTCAAGAGCAGGAAAATCAAGCACAAATTGAATTGTAAAAAGCCTTGTCTTATGAGGAGGACTTTTGGAAATAGAAAAGTCAGTTCAACTGGTATTCAAAAGGAGATAGAAATACTGCATTTTTTCATAAAATGGCCAAAGTTAAACACACTACAAACCAGATGACAGTTTTGAAAAAGGATGATCTTGTGATTGATTCTCAAGCTGATATAGAGCATCATGTTCTTGAATTCTATTCTAACCTCTATGCTTCTGAGAATGAGTGTTCTGATAACGGTTTGATTGATAGAGCCATCCCCAAATTGGTCTCTAATGTGGACAATTGCATGTTAACCAACCTTCCTTCTATGGAAGAGGTAAAGACAACAGTTTTTGCTATGAATGGTTCTGGTTCTCCTAGTCCAGATGGTTTTGGGGGCTGCTTCTACCAAATTTTATGGGAAATTATTTGTGAAGATGTTCATAGATCAGTTTTGCAATTCTTTACTCAAAACTGGTTGCTGCCTGGGTTGAATTCTAATTATGTGGCTCTTATTCAAAGTTCCCTGAAGCTATTAAAATTGAAGATTATAGGCCTATTGCGCTTGCTAATTTTCAATTCAAGATCATCACCAAGATTCTAACCGACAGATTAGCTTTAATTGCCCCCAAGATTGTCTCTATTCAGCAGAGTGGTTTCATTAAGAATAGGCACATATCTGATTGCATTTATACTGCTTCTGAAGCAATCAACCTTTTAGACTCTAAATTTTTTGGTGGCAATGTGGCTTTGAAGTTTGATATAAAAATGGCTTTGACACTTTGGATTGGGCTTTCCTTCTTAAAGTGCTTGTTGCTTTTGGTTTTGATCCGAAGTTCTGCAATTGGATCCTCACAATCCTTAAATCAGCTAAACTTTTTTCATGGTTAATGGTCATGATGTAGGCTATATATCTTGTAAGAGAGGTGTTAGACAAGGCGATCCACTATCTCCTCTTCTTTTTTGCCTAGCAGAAGATGTTTTAAGCAGAAGCATTGATCTTTTAGTGAACCCTAAGCAGCTTTTGCCTATGACAGGTCCTAGGGGGTTCCAAACTCCTTCTCATGTCCTTTTTGTCGATGATGTTCTGGTTTTTTGTAAGGGAACTAAAAAGAACTTATCCACTTTGATGTCTTTATTTGATGATTATGCTGCAATTTCTGGTCAGCATCTTAGCATTGGGAAATGTAGGTTCTTTGCAGGCTCAGTTTCTTCCAGAAGATTGCAAGAGTTAAAATCCATTCTTGGTTTCCCGGCAGGTAGTATGCCTTTCATTTATCTAGGTGTTCCAATCTTCAAGAGAAAACCTAAAGTGTCTCACTTACAGCCTATTGCAGATCGAATCAAGGCCAAATTAAGTGCTTCGAAAGGCTCTCTTTTATCCATTATGGGTAGAGTGCTGCTGGTGAATTCAATTATTAATGGCATGTTGCTATATAGCTTCCACATCTACTCTTGGCCTGTTTCTTTACTTAAGTCTATTGATAGATGGATTAGAAATTTTGTTTGGTCTGGGGATATTCATTCTAAAAAGCTTGTCACAGTTGCTTGGAAGAAAGTGTGCACTCCTCTAAAGGAAGGTGGCCTTGGCCTTAGATCAATCCGAGCCATTAATGATTCTGCCTTGCTAAAGCTAACTTGGGAAGTTGTTTCATCAAACGAATACTGGGTAGCCTTCTTGAGAGCTAGATTTCTCAGAAACAGAAGGCATCCTTCTACATACTGTAAGTCATCCATTTGGCTTGGCCTTAGGAAATTCTTGTTCTTGGTTTATGACAATTCCTCTTGGATTATTAGGGATGCAAAAAGTATTAATTTTTGGAAAGATAGTTGGCTTGATCATCCTATTGCAGATGCCATTCATTTGCCTTCCAATCTTCATGATTCTCTTCGAGCTAATGTTCATGATTTCACAAGTCATGGTTCTTGGTTGCTTCCCCCTGAATTATGTGAAAAGTTCCCTGATCTTTGTGAAGACATTAGCAAGCTGGTGACCCTAATTTGTGTTGATGTGAAAGACCAGTTGGTTTGGAAGAATACAGACTCGGGTGCACTGTCTCTTAAAGAGGCTTTTATGGTTCTCAACCCTCCTGCAGCTCAGAATTGGTGTTAGGTTCTTTGGTCTAGCTATATTCCTCCTACTAGATCTTTTTTATTTTGGAGAATATATCATAGAAAAATGCCAACTGATGACTGTCTTAGAAAAGAGGTATTATCTTCGTTTCAATGTGCTCATTATGTGGAGAATCAGATGAAACCGCTGAACATTTGTTTTTACATTGTAAATTCTCAATCCATTTATGGAAATGGTTGAGTCACGCCCTACAATGTCCTTTAGATCTGTCCTCAATTGCTGCAATCTTTTCGGTTCTGGACAGAAATTGGAGCAGACAGCTTACTTTGGTCATCAAGGCTGCCATCATCAATGTGGTATGGATGATTTGGAGCTGCAGGAATCAATGCAGATTCAATAACATTTCAATTTCTCATTCAAGGGCTATTGGTGCTATTTTAACTGCTACCAATCTTTCGGGTTCGTTATCTCCTGGTTCAATGTTTTCCTCAATAGAGGAGTTTAATATTCTTAAGCATTTCTCAATCTCTGGTAAGTGCTGCAAGGCTCCTTCCATAAAGCAGATGGATTGGTATCCACCAAAGTGTTCTTGGATAAAATACAACATTGATGGTTCGGCTAAGGGCTCCCCGGGTCATGCTGCTAGTGGGGGTATTTTTCGGGATTCAAGTGGTGCTATTCTTGGTTGTTTTTCAACTTACATTGGTATAAACTTTGTTTTCAAGCTGAGCTTATGGCAGCCATGAATGCTATTGAGATTGCTTTTAACCAAGGTTGGGTTAAGCTGTGGTTGGAAAGTAATTCTAAGCTAGTAGTGGAAGCCTTCAATTCTAATAAGGCTATTCCTTGGAGACTTAGAAATAGATGGAGAAACTGCTTTGTGTATGCCTCTCAAATGCAATTTTCAGTTACTCACATTTTCAGAGAGGGTAATACTTGCGCTGACAAATTAGCCTCATTTGGAACCTCAAATCATGGTTTCCATTGGTGGGATCTCCCACCTCCTTTTATTAAGGATGACTTCATTAGGAATAGACAAGGTCTTCCTAATTTTAGATTTTGCTAATTCTTTCATGGGTTTTGGTTATTGCCCCCCATGTATTTTGTATTCTTTTTATCATTTATAATAATATTTAGGTGTGCTGCAGATGATTGGTAAGGCTGGTGGTGCCAACCTAGTTGGGATGACCTTCTCTATTGTGATGCCTATGCATGCCTTAGCCTTTTATTTTTTTTTAAAAAAGTTTTGGTATGTATTGATGAAGTGATAATATTAAGTTTATGGATGGATAAATTAATGTTTTGTGTGAATATTGGTTTTTGGATTATGTGTTCATGAAATTGTTTCTACGATGCTGGAATTCAATTTTGTTGATGAATTCCTATTATGCTTCTTTGACTCTTTGTGAATGCCTTGATATTGTTATTCAACTATGTTAAATGTGCTCAGGTGATGATGATTGATGTGTGTGGTTGAAAATTTATGAGAAGTACTTAGTGGAATGGATTGCCAAGAACTTGATATGAATCTTTGGGAAGGCCGACCGAGGAGCGGAAGGTTCCGGTATATAAATAGCACCGCCGGGGATGAGGGACCCCATTAGTCACCCGGGAGTAAGGAGGGATGTCATCATTGGTCGGAGGGAGCGGTATCTCTGAGGTAAAAAATTAAAACCGTCAGGGCAGGAGGTTCTCGGAGAACCCACCTCCTAGGATACCCAAAGACTCGATGATATTATGATATGTAATATGTACACATGAGAAATATCTTGATCCATCGTGAGGGACTTGAGATATGAGGTAAATGAAGGGCAAGGCATTCCACAAGTACTTGAGTTATGGACGAGATGTCATTTTGAGTTGTGATTACTATATGAATATTTTATGTATTATTGTTATGGTATTTGTTTGAGATGAATTTATGCATGGATTTATTGTGTGCTTGCGTGACTATGTGGTATTATTTTATTCATATCTAGCATGCCTGCCTGTGTTTGGGGGAAACTTCATCACTGAGTCAGTGGACTCGCCCCACGTTTAACATTTCAGTTGCAGGTATCTGCGATGCCTCCAGAAGCCTTTGATGGCATGTGGATAGCTTAAGGGAATGTAACCTTTGTTTTATTTTTTTTTTGTTTTTTTATTTAGGAAGGACTTTGTAATTCTTTGTATGTTAGTTACTCTGATGTATTATATTCCTTATGTAAGTAATGAACATAAACTTTTACTTTGGATGAGACGGATTTGTGTATGCTTGTGAGGCGCTGCGAAGGGGAAAGAGAAACCTTTTCCTTTCCGCCGATCATGGCTACGAAATTCGGGTCATGATGTAACACCCTACTTTTTATTTTCCAATTTTTTTTCAGTAAAAATATTTTTCGCTGTTTTACCCGGTATAAATGTATTTATTTATATTTTTATCCGAGTTCAGGGAGATTGATTTTTGTGAAATAAAAATCATATTCATACTCTATCTTAGGGTAGAAGCTTATGATAAAAATTTTGGGTTGAAAATTCAGACGGAACCCGGTCTGTGTTTTCACTGACAGTATAATTTTACTGAGCAGAAAACCTAATTTTGACCCATGAACGAAACAAAGTATGTTTTTATCATGTTTCCAACAAGATAGGCTATTTTCAAAAATTTCGTAAAAAATAAGATATTCGACGGCGTTCGGGCATTTCGTCGTTAAATTGGGTAATCGACGGGGCCGGGAATGGATGGAAATATCTAGATATTTATATCTTAACTTAACCATGGTTAGTTAAACCTAATCTAGGTTAAGACAATTCCCTATCTATAAATACCACTCTCCCCCCACGGCATCCCCCCCCCAAAAAAAATTCTCCTTCATTTCTTCATCTTCTTCTCTTCACTCGCATTTCTCCAAGAACACCATATTGGATTTGTGAAGAACTTCATCAATTCTTGCCATTTATTCAAGCTTCAAGAGGTAAAACCTCTTCTCCTTAATAATCTAAGTCTTCTCCTTCATTTATTTTGTAAGATCAAGCCATGATCATCAAGTTTTCATAAATTTCCATTCCTACATCTAGAACTTCAAATAATTCTAGAAAATTGTAGAAAAATCCTTTTAATGTGAAACCAATTTCTATGATCTTGTGATGTCTTCTATTTTCATTATCCAAGAGCATGTAATCAAAAACATTTTCCTTCCCTATTTTCTTTAAGTGGCCGAATCTCACTCAAAGGAGGGTTTGATGATTTTGTTTTCATTTTTGAAATCTAATGCTTGATTGGAGCTCTCTAGTACCTATATGATCTAAATCCAAGAGCTTAAATCCAACTAAATTTCCTAGCCTATTTTTATAATATGGGCCAAAACCCTAACCTTTGGTGTTAGAGGAGTTTGTTTCAATTCTTTTAGTTATGATCATTGGTTTTATAATTATAAATGCTTAAGGATCATTGATCTAAGAGTTTGCGAAGTTTTGAAATCCCTAGCCTTATTTTGGGTTGTCATCTAGCATAAAAAGGGTATAGTTGGATTTGTTTGATTAATTATAGTTATGTTGTTTGGCTCAAGGTGAAACTGTTAAGCGGCGGTGTGATAGCGAGGAACGTCGAGTTCGGGATTTCGGTACTAACTCAGGTGGGGGAAAGAATCAACCTATCGTCGGAATCGATAAGTAGTAGATTATATGATAATTGTGTAGGGCGACCTAAACCCTACTAGTAGTCGAGTAATCAACAAGACCAAAATCCCATTGGAAACCTTTTCTGTTAAACAATGGTGATTCGGGGATTGTAGGTTTATCGACGTTTGGATGATTTTATCTTATTTGAGGTTAATTGAATTTATGATTATTATTGAATTGCTTATGTGATATATTGTGGTGTTTGAATATTTTATGATGTTATGTTATGCATGATCTACCTGGTTGTTAATATTGTGCTTAGTGGATTTTAAGCAAAGATATATATGTTGTTCGAGAGATAGATGTTTGTTTTGGGTGTGAGAATAATGGTGACTTAGAGGTGCCAAACCTAGATGATGTATTTTAATACGGTATGGTGACCTAGAATATGTGTTGAGTTCTAGTGAAAGGTTAAGGCACTAGGATGTTGTTAAAATTGGTTGGTGAGATTCACGTATATTGGTAATATAATACACAAGGTCGGTGTTGTTGTTCACAACCGTGTATTGGTAATATAATACATGAGGTCAAGAGTTCTCGCTAGACCGTTCCACCTTAGAAATAGGTTGTGCAGCTATAGTGTCATTGAATTTCATTGAGCACCCCCGGGAGTGGACGGGGTGTGCACCGGGAGCATCGTGCAGCTATAGTGTCATGCTGTGCATGAGCGTTCTCACCATGGAAGAGAATGTGCACCGGGAATTTGGAACCTGTCGCTTGAACAATTGACTGACATTCCCCACGAGGAATGCATGAAAGAAATCAGTGGTGGCCACATCAGTATTAAAGTCTAGTTGTACGAGACTGGGGTAGAAGTTGAATACTTGAATTTGAGGATGTTTTGTTAGTTAGGTGTTGAATGATGATTTATCTGTGATAATTACTATATGATTTACTATTACTCCTTTCCGCTTTTTGATGATAGAACTGCTTCTTATCCCCTATGTTTCTGTATTCTTGTGGGTTACTTTACTTACATTAGAAGACCCGATGGAGGATTATGTTGCTGAGGAGCTGGACGGAGCTCTGTATGAAAGAGAGGCTGCTGAGGAGTTGGATGGAACTCCTTACGAACCAGACACTGGAGGTCGAGCTGTGATCCATGGCGAGTAGAGTATAGATAGTATGGCCAGTGTGTCTAAGGAGGAGTACTTTTATATGTTTCCGCTAAGTATGACTTTTATTTTAAGTTTATGTCTGTGAGGGATCCTACTAAGAGGATTCCCTCAACAGTGTTTTGGTAATTTAATAAATAAACAGGTGAGTATTTATACATTAAAACCTTGGTGTGTTTAATTTGCAGAAATTATATGATTGTTTAAATAAAGTTTTAATTTTTACATACTTTTCACGCTAAGCGCGCGATTAAGGAATTAATTAATAAGGTTTTAAACTAATAAAACACCGGGGCACAACGGGGTGTCTCATTTGGTATCAGAGCAGTCCGATTCTAATCGGATTGTGAGGTCTAGGATGTTATTACTGACCGTGTCTAGTTGAATCCATATCGGATTTTGACTATGCTTAGAAGTTGGGTAGTGTGTCCGATTCTTCTGCTAGAATTAATATTGGTATGACATATGGTATGTATATACTTGCCTATGTAGTATTATATGTCATACTAATAAGAGAGGATGATTTATTTTACAGAATCATGGCCCAAGGAAGAGGACGTCCAACCAACAGTGGTGACAATTCCGGAAAGAATTATTGGAGCTGTCAACAATGACACCAATGGAGGAGGGTCATATGCGACTCCCAATACCTTGGAAACAATAGCTGCTGCTATGCTGTTACAAACCCAGCATAATGCTGAGATGCCGTAGATGAACAGAGACCAGCTGGAACTAAAAAACCAGATGAGGGCTGCAGCAGCTGAAGATGCAGTGTTGGCTACTTTTATGAAAGGGAAGCCACCTCAATTCCAGGAGAATATGACCCGGAGAAGGCTGAATGGTGGATTCAAGAGATTGAGAAAATATTTACAACTGTGCGCTGTAACGAGGAGAGGAAAGTGACTTATGCTGCCTTCATGCTAACTGAAGGAGCATAGTTCTGGTGGAAGGGAAAAAAATGACTATTGGAGGCTGAAGGTAGAACAATTAACTGGCTGTTATTCACCGAATGCTTCTTCGAAAAATATTTTCCGCGTCTAGTTCGACGCTAGAAGGAAAAAGAATTCACAAACCTCAAACAAGGCAACATGTCTGTAGGTGATTACGCATCACGTTTTGAGGCACTGATCAAGTTTTTAGAGTACTATCAGAGGTTTACGAATTAAGACTGGCAATGTAGGAGGTTTGAGGAAGGACTTAGGAACGAGCTACAGAGGGCTGTGGTGTCTCTCGACATTCAGTATTTCCCGGAACTGGTGGAAAGATGCAGTACTATTGAAAGTATCGATCTGAGGATGGCCAATGAGCAGAAACAATTAAGAAGTGGAGGCCCTAACCGATCAAATTTTCAGAGGTGCGAAGGAAGTGGTTCTCAGTGGAGACAGAGACCATATGCAAGACTAGTGCAGGGACCTGCATCAGCACCAGTGACTAGAGCAGGTCAGCAACAACAAGACTTAGTTTGCTTTAGATGTGGAGGACCACATTATGCTAAAGACCGTATGAATAGGCCTAGTTGTTTCAACTGTGGGAAACCGGGTCATATGGCACGAGACTACAGACAACGGTTTGTGAAACAACCGGCGGTTGCGGGAAGAGGAGCTGGAAACAATAGAGGTGGAACTGGAAGAGGAGTTCCGATAGCAGGACCACAAGTGGCTAGACCTCAAGCCATTGGAAGAGTGTTTACTGTGAGGGGAGCTGAATCCTCTCAATCTGCTGATATTATACAAGGTATGTGTTTGATAGCTGGTAGACTCTCGTACGTGTTATTTGACTCAGGCGCTACACATTCATTTGTTTCGTATGAGTGTGTGGATCAATTAAAATTAACTGTTTCTCAATTACCTTATACCCTTACAGTATCTACTCCAACTAGTAATCCTTTGACTACTATGTCTGTTTGTTTATAGTGTTCTATAGTTGTTGATAATAGGACATTTATTGTAGACCTTGTCTGTTTGCCTATGCAACAGATAGATGTTATTCTCGGCATGGATTGGCTTCCATGTAATGCTAGATTATTCTAGTAAGACCTTATCATTTCTTGAGTCTTCTAGTGTAGTCTCTGCCAATGAAGGAGTGTCCATGAGGAGCGACGATTCTCGGCAGTACGTGATGCTGTTCGCGGTGGAAACTAATGAGACTCCTAGTATAGATTCTATGCCTATTGTGAGAGAGTTTCTTGAAGTTTTCCCTACCGACGTACCAGGTTTGCCACCAGAGCGAGAAGTGGAATTCACCCTAGATCTTGTACCAGGGACAGGACCTATATCTATGGCGCCTTATCGGATGTCACCTGTAGAATTGGCGAAGTTAAAGAAACAGTTGGATGACATGTTGGGAAAAGAGTTCATCAGATCGAGTGTTTCGCCATGGGGAGCACCGGTGTTGTTTGTTAAAAAGAAGGATGGAAGTGCTAGGTTGTGCACGGATTATAGGCAGTTAAATAAAGTGACAATTAAAAACAAGTATCCGTTGCCTAGGATAGATGATTTGATGGATCAGTTGAAAGGAGCAGTAGTGTTTTCTAAGATTGATTTGCGGTTTGAGTACCATCAGATTAGAGTAAGAAAGGAATATATACTTAAAACAGCTTTTAGGACGAAGGTATGGACATTACGAGTATTTAGTTATGCCTTTTGGTGTGACTAACGCTCCAGGAGTGTTCATGGATTATATGAACCGAATCTTTAGACCATTCCTCGATAAGTTTGTCGTTGAGTTCATTGACGATATTCTTATCTATTCTCGTACGCTGGAAGATCATGAGGAGCATTTGATAGTGGTACTGCAAGTTTTGAAGGATAGGCAGCTTTATGCCAAACTGTCGAAGTGTGAGTTTTGGATGGAAGAAGTTCAGTTTTTAGGTCATGTGATCGATAAAGAAGGAATAAAGGTAGATCCAGCAAAGGTTGAGGCAGTTCTTAAGTGGGAACGACCCAAGACTGTAAGTGAGGTACGAAGCGTTTTAGGATTAGCTGGATACTATCGAAGGTTTATAGAGGGATTCTCAAAGATTACGTTGCCTATGACGCAGTTGACGAGGAAAGATACAGCTTTTGTATGGACAGATAAGTATGAATAAACTTTCCAAAAGTTGAGGGATAGGTTGACAACATCACATGTGTTGACCTTACCTGATCTTTTAGGACAATTTGACGTATATTGTGATGCGTCATACCAGGGTTTGGGATGTGTATTAATGCAAGAGGGAAGAGTTGTGGCGTATGCTTCCCGACAGTTAAGAATTCATAAGAAGAATTATCCAACTCATGATTTGGAGTTAGCAACCATAGTGTTCGCACTAAAGATATGGCGACACTTTCTGTATGGTGCAAAATTTAATATTTACAATGACCATAAAAGTCTGAAGTATCTGTTCGACCAAAAGGAGTTGAATATGAGATACCGGAGATGGATGGAGTTTATCAAAGATTATGAGTTTGATTTACTATACCATCCCGGGAAGGCGAATGTTGTAGCGGATGCCTTGAGTAGGAAATCATTGCATATATCTGCTATGATGGTTAAAGAGTTAGAATTACTGGAACAGTTCAGAGATTTGAACTTAGGAATGGAGTTGGTTGAGGATAAAATTTGCTTAGGTATGATCACTATTGTAGTGATTTCATGAGAGATCTTAAAGATAAACAGGTTCAGGATCTATATCTACAGGAGATAAGTAGAGGTATAGATGAGGGTAAGATTTCTGAGTTTAGTAGAGGAACAAATGGTGTACTGAAGTTTAGGGATAGAATATGTGTGCCAGAGGATTTAGAACTTAGGAAGGTGATATTAGAAGAAGCACATAAGAGTAAGTTGAGTTTTCATCCTGGATCCACTAAAATGTATCAGGATTTGAAGAAATTATTTTGGTGGATGAAGATGAAGAAAGAGGTAGCAGAGTATGTCTTATCTTGCCTGGTGTGTCAGAAGGCTAAGATAGAGCATCAAAAGTCGGCGGGTTTATTGTAATCATTAGATATCCCAGAATGGAAATGGGATGACATAGCTATGGATTTTGTGGTTGGATTACCACAAACTCCTAAAAGACATGATGCGATTTGGGTTATCATTGATAGGTTGACGAAGTGTGCTCACTTCTTACCTAATGGGTGAAAGTTATAGTTTGGAGAAGTTGACCCAAATTTACATCAAAGAAGTTGTTAGGTTGCATGGTGTGCCATCGAGCATTGTCTCAGACCGAGATCCTAGATTCACATCTAGATTTTGGAAGCAGTTGCATAATGCTTTAGGGACCAAGTTGAGGATGAGTTCTGCTTATCATCCCCAAATAGATGGACAGCCAGAAAGGACGATTCAATCATTGGAGGATCTTTTAAGAGCTTGTGTTTTGGAACACACTGGCAGTTGGGATGAGTTATTACCATTGATTGAATTTACTTACAACAATAGTTTTCACAGTAGTATAGGAATGACACCATATGAGGCTTTGTATGGTAGGAAGTGTAGGACCCCGTTATGTTGGTATGAGATTGGTGAAAATCAAGTCTTGGGTCCAGATTTGGTGCAACAGACTATGGAACAAGTTAGGAAGATAAGAGAAAAGATGAAGGAAGCACAGGATAGGCAAAGGAGCTACAGTAACCAGAGAAGGAGGCCTTTAGAATTCCAGGAGGGTGATCACGTGTTTTTTAGAGTCACTCCGAAGACCGGAATTGGCAAGGCTATCAAAACTAGAAAACTTACTCCTAGATTCATCGGACCTTTCCAGATTCTTCGAAGGATTGGTCCAGTAGCTTATCATATTGCTTTACCACCTAACTTTGCTAACCTTCATGACGTCTTTCACGTTTCTCAGTTGAGAAATTATTATCCTGATCCTTCACATGTTATTGAGTCTGAGTCTATACAACCGCGAGAGAATCTAGAGTATGAGGCTCTACCTGTAGGGGTAGCAGATAGAGAGATTAAGGAGCTTCGCGGTAGACAAATTCCTTTAGTTAAGGTCATATGGGATGAAACTACAGGAGATGCTACTTGGGAACGTGAAGCAGATATGCAACAACAATATCCACATCTTGTCTGAGGTACGTAAATTCCGAGGACGGAATTTGTTTCTAAGAGGGGTAGTAATGTAACACCCTACTTTTATTTTCCGATTTTTTTTTCAGGAAAAATATTTTTCGCTGTTTTCACCGGTATAAATGTATTTATTTATATTTTTATCCGAGTTCAGGGAGATTGATTTTTATGAAATAAAAATCATATTCATACTCTATCTTAGGGTAGAAGCTTACGATAAAAATTTTGGGTTGAAAATTCAGAGGGAACCTGATCTGCGTTTTCACTGACAGTATAATTTTACTGAGCAGAAAACCTAATTTTGACCCGTGAACTAAGCAAAGTATGTTTTTATCATGTTTCCAACAAGATAGGCTATTTTCAAAAATTTCTTAAAAAATAAGATATTCGACGACGTTCGGGCATTTCGTCGTTAAATCAGGTAATCGACGGGGCCGGGAACGGATGGAAATATCTAGTTATTTAGTAAAAATATCTAGATATTTATTTGAAAATATCTAGGTATTTGGTTAAAATATCTAGATATTTAATTTATTTGAAAATATCTAGATATTTATATCTTAACTTAACCATGGTTAGTTAAACCTAATCTAGGTTAAGACAATTCCCTATCTATAAATACCACTCTCCCCCCACGGCATCCCCACCCCCCCACCCCCCACAATTCTCGTTCATTTCTTCATCTTCTTCTTCTCTTCACTTGCATTTCTCCAAGAACACCATATTGGATTTGTGAAGAACTTCATCAATTCTTGCCATTTCTTCAAGCTTCAAGAGGTAAAACCTCTTCTCCTTAATAATCTAAGTCTTCTCCTTCATTTATTTTGTAAGATCAAGCCATGATCATCAAGTTTTCATAAATTTTAATTCCTAGATCTTGAACTTCAAATAATTCTAGAAAATTGTAGAAAAATCCTTTTAATGTGAAACCAATTTCTATGATCTTGTGATGTCTTCTACTTTCATTATCCAAGAGCATGTAATAAAAAACATTTTCCTTCCCTATTTTCTTTAAGTGGCCGAATCTCACTCAAAGGAGGGTTTGATGATTTTGTTTTCATTTTTGAAATCTAATGCTTGATTGGAGCTCTCTAGTACCTCTATGATCTAAATTCAAGAGTTTGAATCCAACTAAATTTCCTAGCCTATTTGTATAATATGGGTCGAAACCCTAACCTTTGCTGTTAGAGGATTTTGTTTCAATTCTTTTAGTTATGATCATTTGTTTCATAATTATAAATGCTTAAGGATCATTGATCTAAGAGTTTGCGAAGTTTTGAAATCCCTAGCCTTATTTTGGGTTGTCATCTAGCATAAAAAAGGTATAGTTGGGTTTGTTTGATTAATTATAGTTATGTTGTTTGGCTCAAGGTGAAACTGTTAAGCGGTGGTGTGATAGCGAGGAACGTCGAGTTCGGGATTTCGGTACTAACTCAGGTGGGGGAAAGAATCAACCTATCGTCGGAATCGATAAGTAGTAGATTATATGATAATTGTGTAGGGCGACCTAAACCCTACTAGTAGTCGAGTAATCGACAAGACCAAAATACCATTGGAAACCTTTTCTGGTAAACAATGGTGATTCGGGGATTGTAGGTTTATCGACGTTAGGATGAATTTATCTTACTGTGGTGTTTGAATATTTTATGATGTTATGTTATGCACGATCTACCTGGTTGTTAATATTGTGCTTAGTGGATTTTAAGCAAAGATATATATGTTGTTCGAGAGATAGTTGTTTGTTTTGGGTGTGAGAATAATGGTGACTTAGAGGTTCCTAACCTAGATGATGTATTTAAATGCGGTATGGTGACCTAGAATATGTGTTGAGTTCTAGTGGAAGGTTAATGCACTAGGATGTTGTTAAAATGGGTTGGTGAGATTCACGTGTATTGGTAATATAATACACAAGGTCGGTGTTGTTGTTCACAACCGTGTATTGGTAATATAATACATGAGGTCAAGAGTTCTCACTAGACCGCTCCACCTTAGAAATAGGTTGTGCAGCTATAGTGTCATTGAATTTCATTGAGCACCCCCGGGAGTGGACGGGGTGTGCTCTGGGAGCATCGTGCAGCTATAGTGTCATGCTTTGCATGAGCGTTTTTACCATGGAAGAGAATGTGCACCGGGATTTTGAAACCTGTCGCTTGAACAATTGACTGACATTCCCCGCGAGGAATGCGTGAAAGAAATCAGTGGTGGTCACGTCAGTATTAAAGTCTAGTTGTACGAGATTGGGGTAGAAGATGAATACTTGAATTTGAGGATGTTTTCTAAGTTAGGTGTTGAATGATGATTTATCTGTGATAATTACTATATGATTTAATATTACTCCTTTCCGCTTTTTGATGATAGAACTGCTTCTTATCCCCCATGTTTCTGTATTCTTGTGGGCTACTTTACTTACATTAGAAGACCCGATGGAGGATTATGTTGCTGAGGAGCTGGACAGAGCTCTGTATGAAACAGAGGCTGCTGAGGAGTTGGATGGAACTCCTTACGAACCAGACACTGGAGGTCGAGCTATGATCCATGGCGAGTAGAGTATAGATAGTATGGCCAGTGTGTCTAAGGAGGAGTGTTTTTATATGTTTCCGCTAAGTATGACTTTTATTTTAAGTTTATGCCTGTGTGGGATCCTACTGAGAGGATTCCCTCAACAGTGTTTTGGTAATGTAATAAATAAACAGGTGAGTATTTATACATTAAAACCTTGGTGTGTTTAATTTGCAGAAGTTATATGATTGTTTAAATAAAGTTTTAATTTTTACGTACTTTTCACGCTAAGCGTGCGATTAAGGGATTAATTAATAAGGTTTTAAACAAATAAAACACCGGGGCACAACGGGATGTCTCACATGACAGATAGGCTATTACTATATAGTTGTTTCGGCTGTTGGAATAGCTAGTTAGTATGAATGAGGGAGAGAGCTGAAAATTTTGACATTTCTATTGCATTGCAAATTCTCCACCAATTCAAACCCACAAACCTAGCTTTTCTTTTTCAGACTTTCAACTGTAAGTTGTATAGTGTGTTTGTTTTTCAACATTTTATGATTGGCACTTGGCAGGAAAAAACCAATCCATAAGGTGGTTCATTATATGCTAACACGATTTACATTTAGCTTATGCAATCTTAAGTGGCGCAACATAGTCTTGGTGTATTTTACACGTGTTTCTCTTTATAAACGTTTCCTTTCACATTAAACTGGTTTATTGAATAAAGGGTTTATGAAGTTCCTATAAATAAGTTTTTACTCAAATACTCAATCTAAAACTTAATTCTTAATATACTATGTAACATGAAATTTGTAGAATTTAACATTTGGGAGTAAGGTAACATTAATAATTGAACTTAAGTCTAACTCAACAAGAAGTTATTAAAATTATTATAAGTAATTCTTTAGGACTTTGTCCTGACCATTTCTTCATGTATAATAATGCTAGGTCAAAGTATAGTCACGAAACTTTAATGATATGTGTATGAATCAATGTAAAATGAATTAATGGTTGTCTGCCACGCACTGTCGAGTGGTGGTGGGGCCCACGACGACCCTTGGGCTTGAGTTGGAAGTGCTCGTGGTGGTTCCGTCAGATGCCATGGTGACCGAGTGGTTGGACATAACATTTTATATGTGAGTGGTAACACTGTCATTACACCATAGTCATATTCAAGGTCAAATATATGGGTTAAGGGTAGGGGCATAATAGTAAAGTTGACATTTTTATTGTTTATTACCCTGTTTTAATCTGGACCATACATTTATTTTGTTAATATATCTAACAGTTGAAATTGATGGCCCACTCATGAACCACTCAACCCATTATTCCACCCTAGAAGCCACATATCTATGAAGTAAAAACTCATCCAAATAATTCTCAGGAACTGTTGTGAAACAAGAGATTTTACAAGTCAATAATAATTCAATATAAATTTTTTATATTAACAATCAATCACAAATTATCTTATACTCCCTCTGCACTCAATTATAAGCAAAAAACACATAAATTTTTGGACTCAAATATAAGTAAAATCCAACCAACTTAACTTTATTTAATGTAAGTATTCCAAGAATCAAGAAAATTAACCAATCAAACCAATTCTACCTTTACTTTTCCAAGAGCGTTGCATATTCCCGAGACAATTAAAGGGTAATTTAATAATTATAACTCATTTTTTTTTACATAAATCAAGACAATTAAACTAAATTAAGTAACTTCCTTTATAAGTGTGAAATTAGTTATTTTTGCTTATAATTGAGTCCGGAGGTAGTACATGATTTTAAGATAATTATAATAAGAGTCAAATATTTGTAATAATATTATAATTTATAATTAATAAAAAAATATAAAAGATCTTATATAAGATGGGTTTTCAAATTGAAGTGAATTCCAAATAACTCATTAAAAAAATTATTAATAAAAAAGCAAGCAGAATATTTGACTAGACACCAATAGATATTAGATAATGGCATTTATCTATTTTTGCAATCGGGAAAAACATGAGCCACATTTAATTGTGTAGTGAACTAAAAAGGATCGTAGGGCAGTCCCCAAACCCACGAGTAGCGTGTCGCTTCACTCGCACCTGCCAGTCAGTGATATGTTCGAAATTATTCACAAAGTGTAGGGTGTGTGATTTCTCCCACCGAATTAAAAAATAAAACATTGTACCAAAATAAATAAATAAAACAAAATCACAGCGAAATTTCCCTTTTTTCTAAAAAAAGCGAGAAACAACAAGACAACTGTACGCCACGAGTCCACAACCACCTTCGACGTTATCCACAAGATTACTGCGAATTCTCGAGATTTCGGATGTCGGAGGAATAATAAAAAACATTTTTTATTTTTCAAGGAGAAAATAGGAATTCAACATCTGACGTGTCATCCCTCCTCGCTCATTCTTTTCCCCCTCAAAATCACAAGCACTAGGCTTAGGTTTTCACTCTTCTTCTCACCTCTGAAACCTCCAAGCTTTAAACTTTATCTCTTTCTGTTTCACACCCAACAATAACACTATTTCCCATTAGAGAGAGGAGGTAGAATAACCTTGATCTTGTTTTGTTTACTCTGCTGTGTCAAGTTTTTGTGAATATCGCCAATTCAAACTATTCCAGCTGGTCCTGTTACCTGGATCTTATAGCTTCTAATTAGTGTTAGTGTTTGAATGATAATTCTGTTTTGGATCAAGAACATGGGTCTATTTCTTCACAGAATTTGCTTCATTGTATTATAGGATTATGATTTGGGGATTTGGTTAAAGAAAGAGTAGTTTTGTTTTTGTATTTAGTGCTGTGAGGTTAAGAGAAGAAGGAAGTATAAATATCCAACAACAAAGTTGAAGATATATCAGTTTGGCGGTGAGGAGAGCCAGGAGAAAATCTTGGCCGTTGGTATCTGCTGCTATGGCGATTTAGGTATGTAATATATGAGTTTCTGCTTTTTTTTATTTCTATTAATTATTTGATATCACACTCTCATCATTTTCATGGAGTGGTTGAGATTGTTGTTTAGTGTATTGATTGTGTATTTGTTATTGGTTTGCTCTTACAGAAAGAAGGTGAACTGTAATTATGATTTGTTTTACCTCTTTCAAATGTCAAAGATATAATGCATACTTTAATTTACACCACTGAAAAATTAAAATTTGAATGTTTCACTTCAGGAAACTGTTTATTAGGACAATAGGACTTAGGAGGAGGAGACCTGCTTAAGGGCCTTTTCTTTTCATTGATTTTTGCCACGTGTCTTCTCGTGGAGTTAACGATTCGCTTGAAATATGAATGATTTCTTGGTGGATAATTGATAAATGATTCACTTGAATTGAATGTAGGATCAAAATGGAGTTATTGGATCACAGGACGGTCCTCCATAAGGAAATGGAGAATCTTTGAGTTCTGAACTGCATTATGTTACTCATATGCAACTAAATGATCGGTTTTCTTGTAGAACTGACTATGCTCCAAAGGTTCTACCTGGATTCTTATGTATTGTGGCATTGGCATGTTATAAAAATTTGATTTTAATTGTGTCATGTTTGCTTAAATCAAATTTATTTTCTACTTCAACAGGTAAGGAAACCGTATACTATCATGAAACAGCGAGAGAGATGGACATATGAAGAACACAAGAAGTTCCTTGAAGCTTTAAAGCTGTATGGTCGTGCCTGGCGACGCATTGAAGGTATCATGATTAATTTAGAACTTCCATATCTTAGGCAAGTATGCTATGCTATCAGGATTTGTAGCCAAAAATAGTATAAATAAGTAATGAGTAATGAAGGAGTATGATTGTGCTTGTTCTAAGTTTTGGGATCCTTTATTTTCACTACAGAACACGTTGGCACAAAGACTGCTGTTCAGATTCGAAGTCATGCTCAGAAGTCTTTTTCTAAGGTTTACTGCTCTATTAACTTTTATAGCTATAACCATATTTCAAACTATGTCAAGATTTTGATGAGCCCAGGATATCCAACGTTCTAACCTCTAATTGAAGGGTTCATAGATCTGAGCTTGAATTCACTCTAACTCCTTTGTTTTCTTGACAGGTTCTTCCTGACTCAAGCGAGAACGTCACAAACTCCATGGAGTCAATTGAAATTCCTCCTCCAAGAACAAATCGAAATTCGATTCATCCTTACCCTCGCAAGCTAGTAATGACCCATGGGAAAGGAATTTCCATCCTAGAACAGCCAATGAGGTCTAATTCTCTAAAGTCATCAGATTTTGATCAACAAAACCAATCCTCCAAATCAATATTATCTGTAGTTGGTTCAGCCAACCTTGGTTCCTCCGATTCAGACACACCGAATGGAAGTATATCCTCGATGTCATCGATTAGAGGTGTCCATAAGACCGAATTTTCACTTTATGAACCCAAAACACCATATGAGGAAGGTGGACTAAATGCTGATTCAGCTCATGATGAGAAGCCTCTTGTGGTACTTCCTAATCAATTTCATTTTATTGACAACAATATCATTAATAGCATAGCTCTTGAAAATGATACATGATGTTGTTTTTCTATTTGTTCTTGATGTCTCTAGAAATTCGGGTTCTTCCCAGAAGAAAGTGTTTCTACCAAAGAAGACACAGCAGCAGAAGAATCATCTGGCAGGACACTGAAACTTTTTGGGATGACTCTAATGGCAACAGATGCATGCAGATTGTAACACCCCGACTTAGAAATTTATATAATTATGTTTATATTTTTATCTGAGACTTAGAAAATTATTTTAAATGAACGGAGTTTAGTACTCAATCCTACTTGAAGGTAGGAAGCTACGATGAAAATTTAGGTTGGAAAGTCAGGCGAAACCCGGCCCGTGAATTCCATTGACAGTATAATTATACTGCTCAAAAGACCTAATTTTAATTCATGAACGAAAGACTTAAGATTTTTATTTTATTTCCTACACTTCTGTATTTTTAGAATTATTTCAGAAAAAAATAAAATAATTCACGTTTTACGGACGGAATACGTAACCGGGTAAACGACAGAGTGGATTTCGGAGCTTCCAAGAGTAGATAAAGAGTTTATATTAGGATTTTGAGATGATTCATGGGGATGAATCATACTTTTAAGTCTAGAAGGTTCTACAGGGTTAAAGTAAAAATTTTTGAATTTTATGCTTAAGTCCCTGAACTTTCTGTTAATTACCCTTTTGTCCCTAAGTTAGTTTCTAAGTTTTTTTCAAGTAAATTGGGCCAGAATCTTTGTTTCCAATCTCTTATTGGACCGTGGCTATGAAGCCCAAATTCCTAGTCCATGGATTAATTCCATAAAGCCTATTTGAAACTATACAAGTTTCCTATGTCATGCTTAAGCTTAAATCTTTTAGTGGGCCCCACAAAAATGAATCCAAGCCCAAATTTAGTAGGCCCATGTGCAAGCCCATGAGGTAGAAGGGGCTGCCCTCATAATTTTTGGATGAGCCAAGATTGTTCTAGAATGTTCTACATTCTTCTACATTATTCTACAACATTCTCAAATCTTCTCAAGTGTTCTAGGGTTTTCTTAAAATATCTCATGACAAAATCAGCCCACAATAGTCAAGATAAGACCACATTTAATGTGGCAAATGGTCATCATTACAATTTATTGGCAATTTTCAAAATAGTCCTTATACTTTTGGAATCTTTGCAAAATGGTCCCTAGGAATTATTTGCATTTCAATCCTTTGAACAAGCCAACTCATCCTTACTAGATCCTTCCAAGATGGTGCCACCCATCTCTATAAATACCCTCCCTCACATTTCATTTAGTTTCTATTGCCTTTTTGTTCAAAAACCCTAAAGTTCATAAGTC
This sequence comes from Sophora flavescens, assembly GCA_030762895.1. NCBI lineage: Eukaryota > Viridiplantae > Streptophyta > Magnoliopsida > Fabales > Fabaceae > Sophora > Sophora flavescens. The sequence continues at coordinate 205,144,585 of CM061062.1, forward strand.
TTTTAGTGTCAAATTTGTGAAGCAAGTTCCTGGATTTCCTTTGTCTTTGATCTTCAAGAGGTAAATCATAATCTTCTTCCTTAATCATGGCTATGTTCTTCAATAATTTTCATGATTCAAAGTCTATTTCATCTATGTTCATCACTTTTAAGTTTCTAGATCTAGAACTTTGAAAATTCATAACTAATTCTAGAAAAATCCTTTTGACATGAAACCAATTGCTATGATCTTATAATCATCTCTATTTTCATCATCTAGAAGCATATGATCATGAGAAATTTCTTTCCTAAATTTCTGGACTGGGCAGAACCTAGGAGAATAGGTTTGATAGGGTTTTGTTCATGTGTTGTCATGTATGATCATGTATTTCATATGACATGTATGCCTACACACTCTAATCCATGTTAGTTTATTAAAATGAAATTTATTACTCAAAATCTCTATGTTGGCCGAACCCTAGGTGGATGAGATTTGATGAGTTTTGTTCAAAGTTTTCATAAATGATCTTGGTAATCAAGCTATTAGTATGTATTCTTAATAAATCCAAGTTGGTTTATCAAACTAAAAACCCTAGCCCTATGAACATGTTGAGGCCGAATCTTGGTATATGAGAGTTAGGAAGTTTTGAGTTTAAAATTTAGTTGTTTAGCCACTAATCCATGATCTTTGTTGATTAGGACCATTAATCCATGATTTAATCATGATTAGGAATTTTAGTCACCCAAAACCCTAAGTAGGTCGTGACCTATTAGAGAGGATGAGGTGTTTGTTTTGCTTGTTTTGATTTATTGTGTGGATGTGTTGTTGAAGGTTAATTGTTGTACGGCGTGCGAGGGTTTCCGACAACCGGCAGAGTTCTTTTAATTTCACTGAGGAGCTTCGAGAGGTAAGGGGAGCTTACCTGAGGGATTTTCTCAATAAATATTTGCTTTTAGTGTGGTTTATAGGATTTATATGTGGTTGTGGTTATTTATTTATGTTGTTTACGTTGTGTTGTTTATCTGTGTATCGGTATTTGATCTGCTTTTGATTTATTTAATTATCAGCAGTTGTATATGATATTGTTATGATGCATGATCTTCCTGGGGATATAATTCTGATAATTGTTGTTGAATGTTATTTGTGAGTGTTGTTTGAGAAGCCTGACAGTGGTCAGTGCACAACCGATTAATCAAATAAAAGCTTTAATAAGGTGTGAAAATTATATTCAATGTTTTATGGAAAATATTGAAATATAATAGTGGTGGAAAATATTATTTTGGAAAAATAATGAGTTTTGAGAAATATTATTATTTTAATGATTTGTTAGTGTAAAAGTAATTTATGAGTCGCAATGAGAGCGAAACTGTGAAAATATTTTTGCACTGCTAATTTTTACGTAAGAAATTCCGGAATATTACAAAATATTATTTTATGAAATTAATTGGTGAAAATAAGTTAATTAGGATTTTAGAAAATTATTTAGGTGGAAAAAGCTAAATTTTGACTTAAAAAGCCTTAAAAATAATATTTGACGGCAAAATTGGAATAGTGTAAACGGCAAGTATTTTGAAACGGCAGTGCATATTTTGAAGAAGTTAAAAACTCAAGTGACTCATTGGTTTGTGAAAAACTAAGTTTTATTATTTAAGGATTTTATTAATGAATTTCCAATTTGAAAAGAATGTCTGAAAAACCAAAAATTAATTCAACCGTGTTGAAAGTGCAGTTGAACTTAGTAACCGAGACGTCGGGGTACTAAGGTTCTGTGTTGTTATGAACTTGGGGTCATTTGGGCCTTGAGGTTCTGTACTGTATACGTGGTGTATACCGTATTTAAACATTTAAGATGTTTTCTATTGCCACGAACCTATGACTGGTGCATCGGTCGAGAGGTGTCGTGATTGAGCACTCGGACTGTGAGGTCCTGTGTTTTAATGAAAGTTTTAAAGATTGTTAAAATTGCGTGAATCGTAAACCATTTTGAACTTCGACAAAGAAAGATCGAACACAAAGAAAAGTGTAAAGAACATAGTGTTTTTGCATGCATTGGGCAGACGTGCCTGTAATCTGGCTGTGGGCCTGTATTCTGGCTGTGGCCCTGTATTCTGGCTGCGTGCCTGGAGTCTGATCAACTCATTTCTGGTTGGGATATCTCATGAGATTAAGTGTGAATGTTTAGATGATGTATTGAAGTGTTCATGCATAGTTTTCCAATGTTGATGTTTGGGGTGTGAAACCCACTGATAAACTGTATGTTATAATTGAAATGTTTATGTATATGTGTATGTGTCTTCTTTTGTGCGAGCATTTAGTTATCGTGTTAAATCCATATATTGGTGTCTCACCCTTACAAACATATCAGAGTAGTACAAGGGGTGTGACTCTACAAGAAGAAGAAGACTGTCTAGTTCGGAGCATGCTGTTGTTGCTTCTATGGGTTGCAGTGTCCGTTAGTTACGACCATCCTAGGTCCTATTGTGTTATATTATGTTTTAAGAATAAATTAAACTGGTAATGATCTAGGTGTGGAAACCTATGAGGCAGTATAGTTATATAACTTATATACCGTATGTATTTAAGTGTGGTTTGATTTCGTTGTTGCTGTCTTGAGGATTAAAAGAAAAAAAAACTATCACCATATTTTGAAAAGATAAACGTTGAGAAAACATTATTTTCCGAAAGTAACCAGCAAATTAAGTTTTATTTCTGCAAATGGGTAACCATGTGATGACCCGAGTTAGGGTGTCACATTAGTGGTATCAGAGCTGGTCGAGTTTTTCGGGATCTTTGGGGAATTGGTCTGTTTTGTTGACATTGTGTTTTCTCTGAGTTAAGTTTTGTTTGAATTACTTCTTAGAAGTAATGTGTGTTAATACACCAATTCACGTTTCATTTTCTGGTTGCGATCTAACTGATTTTGTTCTACAGGTCAGTTATGGAACAAGCACCAGAAGGTGGACGTGGACGTGGACGAGGACGTGGACGCGGTCGTGGACGTGGTCGTAGAGGTGGTCCTATTGGTGGGGATGCTGATAATGAGAAAGATGATTTATGGATTCAGGAGCTGGAGAAAATCTCTGAACTAGTGGTGGCGATGAGTCAGAAGATTGAGCAGATGAGGAAATGAAAAGATAATAAGGGGAATGATGGAGGACCCTCTCGTTCCAATAACCAGAATCAGAATCAGAAATAGGAACGAAATCAGCAAAAGCCTTATTTCCGACCACCAGGAAATAACCAAAATCAACAACAATATCGTTCTAATTCTTCTGCATCATGGGGTGGAGGCCCGAGGAACCAAGGTCAAGGCCAAGTCAGGAGGTGTTACAATTGTGGGGATATAAGCCATATGGCTGATAAATGCCCAGTGAAGGGAATCAAGTGTTTTAATTGTGATCAAGTGGGACACATATCGAAGAAATGCAATGCGCCAAGGCATGGATCGACTGTCAATAACACCAATGCTATCAAGCCAAAGACTGTGGGTAGAGTATATAGTGTGTGGGGAGCTGAAACTTCAAACCATAACGGTAACCTCTTAACTATACTATTTTAATTCGGGTACAATTCATACTTGTTTCGATGGATTGTATGTGGATATGTTGAAATTACTTGTTTCTGTGAATATCATGAGATGATTGCTTCAAATTTCAACTATTCGATTGGTCACTGTGACATTTAGTATGTTTGACTGTCCTATTTTTTTTGGGATGGACGCTTTCTTGACAAAACGAGTTTCTCAATGAGACTTAGTCTAGTTACTTTTACCATTGGGGAAAGTAACCCAATCTGCATTTTGTCGGATTGATATCCTTTTAAAATTGTTATGTTCTTGTGAGAGAAGAAACTTTCTTAGATTCATGTTTGTAAAGGTGTACCGATCATACATTTTTACTTCCCTGAATTTGTTAAAGAATCTTTATGCACAGAATATTCTTGCATTCTTATCAGATTGATGAAATTCTTTTAAATACTTTCTTGTGAAAGTAAGGCTTCGAGATCTTTCATTCCAGTCTAACTTCGTGTCACAAAATTTCGAGGACGAAATTTTTTTTAGAGGGGTAGTATGTAACACCCCGACTTTTCGCCGTTATCTAATATCAGAAATTTATATAATTATGTTTATATTTTTATCTGAGACTTAGACAATTATTTTAAATAAACGGAGTTTACCACTCAATCCTACTTGAAGGTAGGAAGCTACGATGAAAATTTAGGTTGGAAAGTCAGGCGAAACCCGGCCCGTGAATTCCATTGACAGTATAATTATACTGCTCAAAAGACGTAATTTTAATTCGTGAACGAAAGACTTAAGATTTTTATTTTATTTCCTACAATTCTGTATTTTTAGAATTATTTCGGAAAAAAATAAAATAATTTACGTTTTACGGACGGAATACATAATCGGGTAAACGACAGAGTGGATTTCGGAGCTTCCAAGAGCAGATAAAGAGTTTATATTAGGATTTTGAGATGATTCATGGGGATGAATCATACTTTTAAGTCTAGAAGGTTCTACAGGGTTAAAGTGAAAATTTTTGAATTTTATGCTTAAGTCCCTGAACTTTCTGTTAATTACCCTTTTGTCCCTAAGTTAGTTTCTAAGTTTTTTTCAAGTAAATTGGGCCAGAATATTTGTTTCCAATCTCTTATTGGACCGTGGCTATGAAGCCCAAATTCCTAGTCCATGGATTAATTCCATAAAGCCTATTTGAAACTATACAAGTTTCCTATGTCATGCTTAAGCTTAAATCTTTTAGTGGGCCCCACAAAAATGAATCCAAGCCCAAATTTAGTAGGCCCATGTGCAAGCCCATGAGGGAGAAGGGGCTGCCCTCATAATTTTTGGATGAGCCAAGATAGTTCTAGAATGTTCTACATTCTTCTACATTATTCTACAACATTCTCAAATCTTCTCAGGTGTTCTAGGGTTTTCTTAAAATATCTCATGACAAAATCAGTCCAAAATAGTCAAGATAAGACCACATTTAATGTGGCAAATGGTCATCATTACAATTTATTGGCAATTTTCAAAATAGTCCTTATACTTTTGGAATCTTTGCAAAATGGTCCCTAGGAATTATTTGCATTTCAATCCTTTGAACAAGCCAACTCATCCTTACTAGATCCTTCCAAGATGGTGCCACCCATATCTATAAATACCCTCCCTCACATTTCATTTAGTTTCTATTGCCTTTTTGTTCAAAAACCCTAAAGTTCATAAGTCTTTTAGTGTCAAATTTGTGAAGCAAGTTCCTGGATTTCCTTTGTCTTTGATCTTCAAGAGGTAAATCCTATTCTTCTTCCTTATATAATCATGGCTATGTTCTTCAATAATTTTCATGATTCAAAGTCTATTTCATCTATGTTCATCACTTTTAAGTTTCTAGATCTAGAACTTTGAAAATTCATAACTAATTCTCGAAAAATCCTTTTGACATGAAACCAATTGCTATGATCTTATAATCATCTCTATTTTCATCATCTAGAAGCATATGATCATGAGAAATTTCTTTCCAAAATTTCTGGACTGGGTCGAACCTAGGAGAATAGGTTTGATAGGGTTTTGTTCATGTGTTGTCATGTATGATCATGTATTTCATAGGACATGTATGCCTACACACTCTAATCCATGTTATTTTATTAAAATGAAATTTATTACTCAAAATATCTATGTTGGCCGAACCCTAGGTGGATGAGATTTGATGAGTTTTGTTCAAAGTTTTCATAAATGATCTTGGTAATCAAGCTATTAGTATGTATTCTTAATAAATCCAAGTTGGTTTATCAAACTAAAAACCCTAGCCCTATGAACATGTTGAGGCCGAATCTTGGTATATGAGAGTTAGGAAGTTTTGAGTTTAAAATTTAGTTGTTTAGCCGCTAATCCATGATCTTTGTTGATTAGGACCATTAATCCATGATTTAATCATGATTAGGAATTTTAGTCACCCAAAACCCTAAGTAGGCCGTGACCTATTAGAGAGGATGAGGTGTTTGTTTTGCTTGTTTTGATTTATTGTGTGGATGTGTTGTTGAAGGTTAATTGTATTACGGCGTGCGAGGGTTTCCGACAACCGGCAGAGTTCTTTTAATTTCATTGAGGAGCTTCGAGAGGTAAGGGGAGCTTACTTGAGGGATTTTCTCAATAACTATTTGCTTTTAGTGTGGTTTATAGGATTTATATGTGGTTGTGGTTATTTGTTTATGTTGTTTACGTTGTGTTGTTTATCTGTGTATCGGTGTTTGATCTGCTTTTGATTTATTTAATTATCTGCAGTTGTATATGATATTGTTATGATGCATGATCTGCCTGGGGATATAATTCTGATAATTGTTGTTGAATGTTATTTGTGAGTGTTGTTTGAGAAGCCTGACAGTGGTCAGTGCACAACCGATTAATCAAATAAAAGCTTTAATAAGGTGTGAAAATTATATTCAATGTTTTATGGAAAATGTTGAAATATAATAGTGGTGGAAAATATTATTTTGGAAAAATAATGAGTTTTGAGAAATATTATTATTTTAATGATTTGTTAGTGTAAAAGTAATTTATGAGTCGCAATGAGAGCGAAACCGTGAAAATATTTTTGCACTGCTAATTTTTACGTAAGAAATTCCGGAATATTACAAAATATTATTTTATGAAATTAATTGGTGAAAATAAGTTAATTAGGATTTTAGAAAATTATTTAGGTGGAAAAAGCTAAATTTTGACTTAAAAAGCCTTAAAAATAATATTTGACGGCAAAATTGGAATAGTGTAGACGGCAAGTATTTTGAAACGGCAGTGCATATTTTGAAGAAGTTAAAAACTCAAGGGACTCATTGGTTTGTGAAAAACTAAGTTTTATTATTTAAGGATTTTATTAATGAATTTCCAATTTGAAAAGAATGTCTGAAAAACCAAAAATTAATTCAACCGTGTTGAAAGTGCAGTTGAACTTAGTAACCGAGACGTCGGGGTACTAAGGTTCTGTGTTGTTATGAACTTGGGGTCATTTGGGCCTTGAGGTTCTGTACTGTATACGTGGTGTATACCATATTTAAACATTTAAGATGTTTTCTATTACCACGAACCTATGACTGGTGCATCGGGCGAGAGGTGTCGTGTTTGAGCACTCGGACTGTGAGGTCCTGTGTTTTAATGAAAGTTTTAAAGATTGTTAAAATTGCGTGAGTCGTAAACCATTTTGAGCTTCGACAAAGAAAGATCGAACACAAAGAAAAGTGTAAAGAACATAGTGTTTTTGCATGCATATGGCAGACGAGCCTGTAATCTGGCTGTGGACCTGTGTTATGGCTGCATGCCTGTATTCTGGCTGTGGGCCTGTGTTCTGGCTGCGGGCCTGTATTATGGCTGTGGCCCTGTATTCTGGCTGAGTGCCTGGATTCTGATCAACTCATTTCTGGTTGGGATATCTCACGAGATTAAGTGTGAATGTTTAGATGATGTATTGAAGTGTTCATGCATAGCTTTCCAATGTTGATGTTTGGGGTGTGAAACCCACTGATAAACTGTATGTTATAATTGAAATGTTTATGTATATGTGTATGTGTCTTCTTTTGTGCGAGCATTTAGTTATCGTGTTAAATCCATATATTGGCGTCTCACCCTTACAAACATATCAGAGTAGTACAAGGGGTGTGACTCTACAAGAAGAAGAAGGCTGTCTAGTTCGGGGCATGCTGTTGTTGCTTCTTTGGGTTGCAGTGTCCGTTAGTTACGTCCAGCTTAGGTCCTATTGTGTTATATTATGTTTTAAGAATAAATTAAACTGGTAATGATCTAGGTGTGGAAACCTATGAGGCAGTATAGTTGTATAACTTATATACAGTATGTTTTTAAGTGTGGTTTGATTTCGTTATTGTTGTCTTGAGGATTAAAAGAAAAAAAAATTATCACCATATTTTGAAAAGATAAATGTTGAGAAAACATTATTTTCCGAAAGTCACCAGCAAATTAAGTTTTATTTCCGCAAACGGGTAACCATGTGATGACCCCAGTTAGGGTGTCACACAGATCATCTTATCCAACAATCGAGGGATGCAAACCAATAATACCTTCAGACATACATGTGCATTGCTTTAAAAAAGAGGATAGAAAATTGGGACTTCTTGGCCACAATACACCAAGTGAAACATCAGCCATACCAAAGCTAAGGGTAAGAATGAGACCTCAAACATGTGGGAAAGGGTTTGTGCCATATAAAAGGTGCATTGCAGATAGAGAAAACCACTCTTCATCTCTAACTGCTGATCATAAGAGAGAGGAGCAACGCATCAGGTTTAGCTTGTAGCTCCCCCCAATGGCGTTTTCTTCAAAGAACTTTTCCCTTTTAGATAGTGTAATACCCGCTATTTTTTTTAAGTGTCTTTCATAATTTATGCAATAATTTATCATTTTTGAATATTTTGGTTGATTTTTTGTTTTTAGGGAATATGATTATAATAAGCACATTATATAATAATTTTGATTTTAGAGTTTTATGTGTGTTTTTTTTTTTTTATGAATGAGTTTTATGTGTTTTAATAGTTGAAATAAAATTTATATGACATAACTAATGTATTTCATAATTTGACATACCCTTTGTAATTATAATTAACTTTATTAGTATGTTAGTGTTTAGATATGAGTTTTTTATAATACCTTTGGGCCAAATATATTTTAGCCCAAGCCAAAATTGTTTTAAGAAAATGACTTCCCTTTCCTTCCCTCATTTTCTTCATCACCACCGAGAAACCCTAAGCTAGAGAAAGTGGCAGAGCTAAAGCTCTAAGAGGAGGAAAAGTGTAGGAAGTGGTGCTCATCTTCTCTTCTTCTTCTATTTTCATGTGGGTCTATCAAGTTTCAAGTTTTCATCAAGAGGTGAGGGAATTTTGGTGTTCTAAATGATGTATTTATGGGTTTTGAATTAGATATAATAAAGATGTTAATCTAAGAATAATGATTATCAATAATTTACTAATGTGAAGCTTTTCATGAACCCTTGTAAATACATGTGATTATTTTGCTATGTCTCTATATATGCTCTGTGTTTATGTATCATTGTTGTCTTTGTTTTTCTCATTTTTTTTCATGTTCATATTGAAACCAAAATGCCAAGAGAATGAATATTTTGCACAGGAAAATGTTCGATAAGAATTGCAATTTTTTTACTGTGATGGCACCGAAGGGAACGAATAAAGAACTTGCATATGTTATTACATATTTACAACTTTATATTAGTATAATAAAACAAAATAGGGAGCTTACGGGGAGAACTTATAATAATAATATTATAGTATAGAAGAAAAAAAATTTATAAAGGTATCATGATGATCAGTTGATATAGAATTTTTTTTCTTCTTCTTTTCAATTGAGTGTACATGGATTAGGTGATGAGTTAGAGATATGTCTAAGTATGAGTTAATTGGACGCAAATTTATGGATAATGAATATGTAAGTATAAATTTTGAAATGAAAGAATAAAGTGTAAAAGTATGATGATATAAGTAATGGAAAATATGCTTATAAGAGAATGAGATTAAAGTGTCAATTGTATATTATGTTTGACATATTCAAAGTGTTGAAAAGTTGAAACATTTTTTCTAATGGATAGATAAATTAATGTTTTGTGTGAATATTGGTTTTTGGATTATGTGTTCATGAAATTGTTTCTACGATACCGGAATTCAATTTTGTTGATGATTTCCTATTATGCTTCTTTGACTCTTTGAGAATACCTTGATATTGTTATTCAACTATGTTAAATATGCTCAGGTGATGATGATTGATATGTGTTGTTGAAAATTTATGAGAAGTACTTAGTGGAATGTGTTACCAAGAACTTGATATGAATCTTTGGGAAGGTCGACCAGGGAATGGAAGGTTCCGGTATATAAATAGCACCGCCAGGGATGAGGGACCCCGTTAGTCACCCGGGCATAAGGAGGGATGTCGTCGTTGGTCGGAGGGAGCGGTATCTCCGAGCTACAAAATTAAAACCGTCAGGACAGGAGGTCCTCAGAGAACCCACCTAGTAGGATACCCAAAGACTCGATGATATTATGATATGTAATATGTACACATGAGAAATATATTGATCCCTCGTGAGGGACTTGAGATATGAGGTAAATGAAGGGCAAGTCATTCCACAAGTACTCGAGTTATGGACGAGATGTCCTTTTGCATTGTGATTACCTTATGAATATTCTATGTATTATTGTTATGGTATTTGTTTGAGATGAACTTATGCATGGATTTACTGTGTGCTTGCGTGACTATGTGGTATTATTTTATTCTTATCTAGCATGCTTGCCTGTGTTTGGGGGAAACTTCCTCATCGAGTCAGTGGACTCGCTCCACGTTTAACATTTCAGTTGCAGGTATCTGTGATGTCTCCAGAATCCTTTGATTCCATTTTGATAGCTTAAGGGGTTGTACCCTTTTTTTTTTTTTAGGAAGGACTTTGTAATTCTTTGTATGTTAGTTACTCTGATGTATTATATTCCTTATATAAGTAATGAATATAATCTTTTACTTTGGATGAGACGAATTTGTGTATGCATGTGAGGCGTTGCGAAGGGGAAAAAGGAAGCTTTTCCTTTCTGCCGATCATGGCTACGAAATTCGGGTCATGACAGATAGACTATTACTATATAGTTGTTTTAGGTGTTGGTACGACACCCTAAAACCCGGCATCACATGGTTACCCGTTGCGGAAAAGAAACTTATTTAAAACACTGGTCGCCTTCGGAAAAATAAACCTTTATATAGGGTCACTGAAAAAGGGTACTCAATTTTTTTTTGTTAAAAGAAGTTAAGAAAAGGTGATGAACACTTGGAACATGAAAATAGACATCATACATGTGACACCCTACACTCGGGTCATCACATGGTTACCCGTTTGCGGAAATAAAACTTAATTTGCTGGTTGCTTTCGGAAAATCATCTTTTCTCAACGTTTATCTTTTCAAAATATGGTGATAAAAATTTTCTTTTTCTTTTAACCTCGTAACCATATAACATAAACAAATCACACTTAAATACATAATGTATATAAGTCCTCCAACTTTACTACCTCATATGTTTCTCCCTTAAATCATAATCAGCTTTATTCTTAAAACATAACATTACCTAAGCTGGTCGTAACTAAAGGACACTACACCCGATAAAATCAGCAACAGCATGTCTCGAACTAGACAGCCTTCATCTCCTTGTAGATATCATACCCCTCGTACGATTATGATATGTTTGTAAGGGTGAGACGCCAATATATGGATTCATCACCATAACTAAATGCGCAACACAAAAGAAGGCACATACACATATACATGTCTATAACAACATACTCATTCATATCATAATATCTCGTTTATCAATGGGTTTCACACCCCAAACATCATCATTGGAAAACTATGCATGAACACTTCAATACATCATCTAAATCTTTGTACCTAATCTCATGAGATATCTCCAACCTCGTAAACCTCGTGATGAGTTGATCAGACTCAATTGCCACAGGCATACAGCCACAGGCACGCCCATCGCACACTGTCCAACATCGTGGCACAGTGATAACACTCGGAGATGGGGCCTCATTGTCCAAACCCTGGGCACAATGAGAACATCTTTGTATGATCTACCCTGACGCCGCAAGGTAATCCCTCGTTTAATCATGGCACGTCTGCCAAATGCATGCAAGAAAACATTTTGTTCTCAACACTTTTCTTTGTGCTATATCTTTATTTGTCAAAGCTCTCAAAAGCTACAACCCATCATCGTTTTAAACATCTAATGCTCTCAAAAACATCATCGTTAAAACATGGAAGCTCTCAAAAACTTATGACTTAACATCGTTTAAAACATCTTTACATCTTTTATTAACAACACAGGACCTCAAAGTCCAAGTGCTCAATCACGAAGCCCCTAGACCTTGCAATCAGTCTTAGGTTCGTGGTAGTAGAAAACAACTTAAAACGTTTTAACTTCTTTAAATAGATACCCAGTTTACAACATAACGAACCTTAATACCCCGACGTCTCGGTTATTAAGTTCTATATCTTTGTACATCTTTTTACATCGTTGTACATCTTTCACATCGTATTACATCTTTTACATCGTTTTACATCTTTTACATCATATTACATATTTTACATCTTTTACATCGTTTTACATCTTTTACATCATATTACATCATTTTACATCTTTTACATCGTTTTACATCTTTTACATCATATTACATCTTTTACATCTTTTTACATCATTTTACATCTTTTACATCGTTTTACATCTTTTACATCATATTACATCTTTTACATCTTTTTACATCATTTTACATCTTTCTACTTCTTTTTCATCGTTTTACATCTGTTACTTTGTTTTACATCTTTCATCTCTTTTTCATCTCTTTTACATCATTAAGTAAAACTCATTTACCGAAAATTCTTTCTACTTGAAATTTGTTTATAAAACGTCAATTCATAAAAAAATCCACATTTCCTTTGGAAACACATTTTTTCCAAAATAACCTCAAATCATCAACAACTTCTTTTTATTGAAACTTCAACTCTAATAAATCAATTCAAATTAAATCTTTTTTCAACATAAGTACTGCTATTTTTAAACTCTTACCGTAAATAATTTCGAAACTTGTCGTCGTTTAGAATTTTCAAAGAAAACGTCTTTAAGTCAAACTTTGACATTTCTTCTAAAATAACTTTCATATATAATAAATAAGGTCTTTTCGAATATCAATTTCACAAAATCACTTTTTATAATATTTCATAATTTCTTGCGTAAAAATCAGCAGTACAAAAACAAATTTCACGGTTACGCTCTCACCGTGACTCATAAACTTCTTTTACACTAATAAATCATTAAACTAATAATATTTCTCAAAACTCATTATTTTTCCAAAATCATATTTTCCTCTACTACCATATTCCAACATTCCCCATAAAACGTTGAATATAACTTTCACAGCTTATTAAATCTTTTATCTCATTAATCGGTTGTGCACTGATCACTGTCAGGCCTCTCAAACAACATTCAACATTCAACAACATCATCAACATCATCATAATTATATCCCCAGGCAGATCATGCATCATAACAACATAATATACTACTTCAGATAATTCAGAGCAGATCAATCACCGATACACAGAAAATCAACACATCATAAACAACATAAACAATTAATCACAAACCACATATAAATCATATAAGCCACACTAAAAGCAAATGGTTATAGAGAAAATCCCTCAGGTAAGCTCCCCTTACCTCTTGAAGACTCAACTAACGTTTTCAAACAACCTCCCGATTTAATCCGATTTCCTCCGTAGGCTTTAGGTCAAACCAACCCGATTGATTCCTTCAAACAAATTGCAATCAAATCAAACCACAACATACCTAATTCATGAGGATTAGGTTTCGGCCTAGGGCTGACTTTTAGGGTTCAAAATCCTTAAAATTGCTAATCATGATTAAGTCATGGATTAATGATCCTTGATTAACCTAAATCATAGATTAGTGACTAAACAACTAAGTTTCAAACTCAAAACTTCTTAACTCTTTTATACAAGGATTCGGCCTCAACATGTTTATAGGGCTAGGGTTCTTAGTTTAATAAACCAACTTGGATTTATAAGACATACATACTAAGAGTTTGATTAACAAGATCATTAAGGAAAACTTTGACCAAAACTCATCTAGTTCCAAGAACTAGGGTTTCGGCCAAGTCCAGAAATTAGAGAAAGAAAATTCTCATGATCATATGCTTCTAGATGATGAAAATAGAGATGATTATAAGATCATACCAATTGGTTTCATGTCAAAAGGATTTTTCTAGAATTAGTTATGAATTTTCAAAGTTCTAGATCTAGAAACTTAAAAGTGATGAACAACTATGATATAAGCCTTGAATCAAGAAATTGATTGAAGAACATAGACATGATTAGAGAAGAAGAATAGGATTCACCTCTTGAAGATCAAAAACAAGTGAAGATCCAAGAACTTTCTTCACAAACTTGACATTCAAAGACTTAAGAACTTTAGGTTTTTGAACAAAAGGCAATAGAAACTAAGTGAAAGGTGAGGAAGGGTATTTATAGGCATGTGGGCTGCGCCACTTTTGAGGACTAAGTAGAAAGGAGGTGGCTTTTCAAAGGATTTAAGTGCAAATAACTCATAGGGACCATTTTGCAAAGATTCCATAAGTTTAAGGACTAGTTTGCAAATTGTCATTAAATTGTCATGATGGCCATGTGCCACATTAAATGTGGTCTTATCTTTACTCATCTTGGCTGATTTTTCTTCATAAATATCTTAGGAAAACCTAGCTTGTTGAAGAAGATTTGAAACAATAGTAGAATAATGTGGAAGAATGTAGAATGGTGTGGAATGTAGTAGACAATTCTAGAATGTTCTTTGCTCATCCAAGATGAGGGCAACCTTAACTCCATATTGGGCTTGGGCATGGGCCTAGGGAATTTGGGCTTGAATTCATCTTTGTGGGGCCCACCAAAAAGGCTTAAAGCTTATGTTGACATAGGAAACTTATATGGCTTCAAATGGGCTTTATGAAACTTAAGTCATGGGTAAGGAATTTGGGCCTCAAAGCCACGGTTCTCTATGGATTTGGAACAAGGATTCTAGCCCAATTCACTTGGAAAAACTTAGAAACTAACTTAGGGACAAAAGGGTAATTAACAGAAAGTTCAGGGACTAAAGCGTAAAATTCCCAAATTTTCACTTTAACCCTGAAAAACCTTCTAGACTTAAAAATATGATTCATCCCCATGAATCATCTCAAAATCCTAAGATAAACTCTTTATCGGCTCTTAGAAACTCCGAAATCCACTCCGTCGTCTACCCGATTACATATTCCGCCCGTAAAACGTAAATTATTTTATTTTTTTACCAAAATTTTCAAAACTTCCAGTATCGTAGCAAATACGATAAAAACATTTTTCATCTCATTCACAACTTAAAATTAGGTCTTCTGAGCAGTAAACTTTTTCTGTCGGTGAAAATCTAGAAAACGCAGACTGGCTTCCGTCTGAATTTTCAACCCAAAAACTTCCCCGTAACTTATGAAAATAAGTATAACATGGAAATGACCTTGGTTTGTCCAAAATCATTTTATAAGTCTCGGATAAAAATATATATGTTTATATATTTATTACCGATATTACGAAGCAGCGAAAATCGGGGTGTTACAATACATATAAATATAAGTGTCCCACTTGGGATCTTAGGTTTGATTACAAAACAGGCCTTGTTGAACTGGCCAACATACACTAAGACAGCTACTGAAGAAATAGGTAAAGAAAAGAAACATCAAACCTGTAATAGGGAACTGGGAACAAGACTCAAAATATGGCTCTAAAAGCATAGGGACTATCGGGACAACTCCAAAAGCCGACGAACGATCTACCAATGCCTCCTACATGCAGAGTGACCACAGACGCTACCCTCAGACGAGACATCAGATGCCGGATCTATAACGTCACTGCCATCGTCGATAGGGTCATCTCATCTCCGGGATCCTGCGGATGGTACTCTGGCTCCTCCTCCTCCTTGTCCTCCACCTCTATCAGCTCAAGAGGTTCTTCATCGGGATCCTCTTCGGGATCCTCCTCCACTGGATCCTCCGCAAGCGGTTCAACTGGATCAAAATGCTCATGAAGGAGACCGGTGACTTGTAGCGTATGAAGGTAGTACCATGGAGGTGGAAGCGTCACAGTCCTCATCTCGACGGTATAAATCCTTCGTATGGGCACTCCGTTAGCATTCGTCTCGGTAGTCGTGACTACTCCTCGATATGTCGCGATCGTCGCACCCTCATGTATAGTCCAGTTCCCTGCCGTCCCAGCATGATCAAACACTTCGCTCCTAGAGCTCGACTGTGCCAAGGGAATGTTCGGATCCATCTAAAAGCACGCGCATACCCGATACAAGAAGAAAAGAACAGAACATACAGATGTGCAAGAGTGAGATACCGTCATAAGATATATCCCACAACAACCATATACATGATACATACATCACATAATCATATAAGCAGTTAAATCATGCATATACTTAACAAAACAGTGTTGTATCAAAGGGTCGCAAACCCGCACAGTCAATCTTTGAAAATATGCATGGCACTTCAATATCAGGCTCTAACTTAATCTCATGAGATATCAACACCGTTTTCCACTGGAGAAGAATTAGAGTTGGTCAATCTCTAGCCTATCGGGCAGTTGCCTCCATACCCTCATGCATTTAAGGTCTCGGGACGAGCAACGTCACTTTTGCCTCTGAACCGGTCACATGGACCGACTCCCAGATACCACCTTGTATATGATATGTAAGAAAGCACGTCTGCCTAGGGAAATGCACATGAGAAAATATTTTATTCAAAAGGTTTTCTTTGTGTTCATTCTTTTTCGCTGTCGCAGCTCAAAGCTAACGACTTAATCATCATTTCCCCATCACTTGAAAACTTAGAAGCATAGGACACACAGTCCGAATGCTCAATCACAATGCCAAACACCGATGCACCAGTCCTAGGATTGTGGTCGTAGAAAACAACATTCACCTTTAACAACGTTTATCACAACGTGGTTAGGACACACAGTCCACAACAACGTGATTAGGACACACAGTCCACCACAACATGATTAGGACACAGTCCACAACAACGAAATCAGAACGCACTGTCCTCGATTTCGAGAATTGGACTCTCAGTCCAGAACATCATGAATAGGACTCATGGCTCCGAATTAACACTGATCCAAGATCACGTGTGTATAAATGAATACTAGAGGCGACGTCTCGCATACTAGATTCTCTTTCTTAAGTACTTATTTTTCGTTCAGTGAAAATCAAATTCAAAACCGAATCCTCGATAACTTATCCAGGCTATCAGAAAGTTTCTAAAACATTTAGGAGAAAACCTTTTCTTTGAAAAATCTTTTATAAAGCATCTTTGAAATACTTTTATCTTTGAAAATCCCCAATAGGATATTGCCAAATAATCTTGAAAGTTTTCACTTGAAGACACATAGTTCGAAAATGATTTTTTCTCTTGTATAACAATAGTTCACCAAAACCATTTCAACATTTAAAACAAGTACTTTAAGTTAATGAGCTTTTGGAAAAGAACACCAATCCTTTCATCTTCAAAGCTTATTAAGGTTTTTAATCCTTATAACAGTTGAGCACAGACACAAGTCTGGCTTAGCAAACTTTCAATCAACAGCAGTATATATTCTCAGTTCAATGCTAATATCACAGTTCAAAGCAGTTCATCACAGATATGCATTATAACATTTAGAACAAGCACATTTCAACATCAGATAATAGCATAACAGATCAAGTACAATAGATAACCAAGTAAGCTCAATCAACTTATAAATATCCATTTAAACACATACACACATGCATACAGTTATTGAATATATTTAGGAAATCCCCTCTTACCTCACGTTGGAGTTAAGAGTTTTGGATTTGAAAAGAAGATTCACGGACGTCCTCGCTTCTCCGGCGATGGAAGTCTAAGGTTACCAACATAAAATCATGAGTTAAAAAAAATCAACTCGAGAACACTAACCACAAGGTATAGGTTCGGTTCATACAATAAACTAGGATTAGGGGTTTCTGAAATTTATGCGACTCTTGGATTTATGATCCTTAAGTGCTAGAAGTTCATAAAAAACAATCTTTTAACAAAGTTGAATTAAAAATCCCACTAAGTACTTGACTTAGGGTTTCGGCCAAGCATAGGTAAATAGGCTAGGAATTTCTAAACTTTCCAATCTCTTTAGGTTAGCATCCATACATAGTAAGGAGCTTGAAACCATGATCATTTCATAAAATGGAAAAATCAAATGTCTTAGACCATGAACTCAACAAGTTTGTGAGGTTAGAGATCTTTAAATCATCCAATCTTTTGGAAATAGCATCCTTTAACATGAAGGAGCTTTAATCCATAATCATCTTGGAAAACAAAATAAAATAACACATTCTAGGTCAAATGTTACATTCGGCCATCATAGGAAAATAAAGCAAGAAAATATTTTAAACTTTCCAATCACTTAGACATAGCATCCTTTAACATAAGGAGCTTTTTAGTCCATGATCACTTTGGAAAACAAAACTCGACATCTTTGCCATAACCATTTAAGGTTTCGGCCTTTTCAAGAAATAGGGGTTAGAAATCTTTAAACTTTCCAATCTCTTGGACTTAGCATCCTTCTATATCAAGGAGTCTTAATCCATGATCATTTTAGAAAACAAAACTTAAACACCATTGCCTTAAAACTTATTGGTTTTTGTCTTTACATAAAAATAGGGTAAAAATCTTTAAACTTTCCAATCACTTAGACATAGTATCCTTTAACATAAGGAAGCCTTGGTCCATGATCATCTTGGAAAACAAAACTTAAATACAAACTCATACATGTAAAAGTTGAAACAAGATTCACCTAAACCATATACATGGTTTCGGCCTCCTTAGGAAGAAGAGGTTAGGAAACTTTGTTTTACACAACCTTTTAGCATGTGATAGTATGAGTAAATACAAGAATATAGAAAGTGGTTTCAACTCAAAAGGAGTTTTCTACCATTTTTGAGAGGTTTTAGAAGTTAAAAGCACATAAAGGACATATGAAGAAAAATTTGAAACAAAAGATGAAACTTTGAAAAAGAACTACATAGAAGTATTACCCTTAAAAAGATGAACAACTTTGATGAAGAACTCTAAGAGAAAAGCTTGATAAAAATGTAAACTTTGTAAGAGAGAAGAAGAAGAAATGTAGTAAAGTGTAAATGTGAGAAATGGAGGAAAGTGATGAAGTTTGGAAATGAAGAGTATTTATAGAGAGTGAGAGAGAGAGTCACGATTTTGGGAGGAAGAAAGAAGAGAAGAAAGAAGGTGAGTTGCTTGTAGAGAGGATAAGGAGTTAAGGTGACGTGATGTGATTGAAGAGAGAAAGGTGAAAAAGTGAGATTTTTGAAAAAAAGTCAAGATTCACCATTGGGAGGTGTGTCATAACCTTCACATCAAGTCACTTCATATCACTTCATCCTCTTGATGCTCTACTCCATTGCGTATCAGATGACTTCCCCGGTCGTATTTCCCGACGATTTCGCCTGGGAAATCCCTAAGATTTGGCCCCGAACAAGAGTTTTCAAAAAACTCCAAACCCACACAAAACATCATAAAAACACTAACCTTCTCATTCACAAATTAAAATTTGGTCTCTAGCTCAGTAAACTTGTACTGGCAGTGAGAACCCAGACCGGTTTTCGTCTGAATTTTCGACCGAAAATTTTATTGTGACTTCATACGGTAAAACAACATAAGAAAATGATTTTATTTTAAATAAAATCATCCTCTGTATTTTATCAAAAATAAACACAGTAGAGCATGCATTTACTGATAAAGAAGCATACGAAAAACAGGGTGTTACAGTTTTTTTTTTTCAATAAAGGCTATGGCTTGCAAAGGCATCACTAAAGCAGAAGGCATCCCAACTATGTTGGCACCCCAACTACTAACAATCATCTACCAGAAGCCAACGGTGTTACAGTTGGAATAGCTAGTTAGTATGAATGAGGGAGGGAGCTGAAAAGTTTGACATTTATGTTGCATTGCAAATTAACCACTTGTTCAAACCCACAAACCAAGTTTTTCTTTTTCAGACTTTCAACTGTGAGTTGTATAGTTTATTTGTTTTTCAACATTTTATGATTGGCACTTGGCAGAAAAAAAAAACCAATCCATAAGGTGGTTCATTATATGCTAACACGATTTACATTTAGCTTTTGCAATCTTAAGTGGCGCAACATAGTCTTGGTGTATTTTTCACGTGTTTCTCTTTATAAACGTTTCCTTTCACATTAAACAAGTTTATTGAATAAAGGGTTTATGAAGTAATATAAATAAGTTTTTACTCAAATACTCAATCTAAAACTTAATTCTTAATATACTATGTAACATGAAATTTGTAGAATTTAACATTTGGGAGTGAGGTAACATTAATAATTGAACTTAAGTCTACCTCAACAAGAAGTTATTAAAATTATTATAAGTAATTCTTTAGGGCTTTGTTCTGACCCTTTCTTCATGTATACTAATGCTAGGTCAAAGTATAGTCACGAAACCTAAATGATATGTGAATGAATCAATGTAAAATGAATCAATGTAAAATGAATCAATGGTTGTCGGCCATGCACTGTCGAGTGGTGGTGGGGCCCACATCGACCCTTGGGCTTGAGTTGGAAGTGCTAGTGGTGGTTCCGTCAGACGCCATGGTGACCGAGTGGTTGGACATAACATTTTATATGTGAGTGGTAACACTGCCTTTACACCATAGTCATATTCAAGGTCAAATATATGGGTTAAGGGTAGGGGCATAATAGTAAAGTTTACATTTTAATTTTGTTTTAATTTTTTAATTTATTACCCTGTTTTAATCTGGACCATACATTTATTTTATTAATATATCTAACATTTTAAATTGATGGCCCACTCATGAACCACTCAACCCATTATTCCACTCTAGAAGCCACCTATCTATGAAGTAAAAACTCATTCAAATAATTCTCAGGAATTGTTGTGAAACAAGAGATTATACAAGTCAATAATAATTCAATGTAAAAATTTTATATTATCAATCAATCACAAATTATCTTATACTCCATCTATACTCAATTATAAGCAAAAAACACCTATATTTTTGGACTCAAATATAAGCAAAATCCAACCAACTTAACTCTATTTAATGTAAGTATTCCAATAATTAAGAAAATTGACTAATAAAACCAATTCTACTTATACTTTTCCAAGAGCATTGCATATTCCTGAGACAATTAAAGGGTAATTTAATAATTATAACTCATTATTTTTTATATAAATCGAGACAATTAAACTAAATTAACTAACTTTCTTAATAAGTGTGAAATTAGTTATTTTTGCTTATAATTGAGTCCAGAGGTAGTACATGATTTTAAGATAATTATAATAAGAGTCAAATATTTGTAATAATATTATAATTTATAATTAATAAAAAAATATAAAAGATCTTATATAATATGGGTTTTCAAATTTAAGTGAATTCCAAAGAACTCATTAAAAAAAATTATTAATAAAAAACCAAGCAGAATATATGACTAGACACCAATAGATATTAGATAATGGCATTTATCTGTTTTTGCAATCGTTAAAACATGGGCCACGTTTAATTGCGCAGTGAACTAAAAAGGACTGTGTGGCACTCCCCAAACCCGCGAGGAGCGTGTCGTTTCACTCACACCCGCGAGTCAGTGATATGTTCCAAATTATCCACAAAGTGTTGGGTGTGTGTTTTCTGCCACCGAATTAAAAAATAAAACATTGTACCAAAATAAATAAATAAAACAAAATCACAGTGAAATTTTCCCTTTTCTAAAAAAAGGGAGAAACAATAAGACAACTGTACGCCACGTGTCCACGACCACCTTCGACATGATCCACAAGATTACTACGAATTCTCGAGATTTTGGATGTCGGAGGAATAATACAAAAACATTTTTTATTTTTCTTTTTTATTTTTCAAGGAGAAAATAGGAATTCAACATCTGACGTGTCATCCCTCCTCGCTCATTCTTTTCCCCCTCAAAATCAGAAGCACTAGGTTTAGGTTTTCACTCTTCTTCTCACCTCTAAACCTCCAAGCTTTAAACTTTATCTCTTTCTGGTTCACACCCAACAATAACAGTTTCCCATTAGAGAGAGGAGGTAGAAAAACCTTGATCATGTTTTGTTTACTCCGTTGTGTCAAGTTTTTGTGAATATTGCCAATTCAAACTATTCCAGCTGGTCCTGTTACCTGGATCTTATAGCTTCTAATTAGTGTTAGTGTTTGTATGATAATTCTGTTTTGGATCTAGAACATGGGTCTATTTCTTCACATAATTTGCTTCATTGTATTATAGGATTATGATTTGGGGATTTGGTTAAAGAAAGAGTAGTTTTGTTTTTGTATTTAGTGCTGTGAGGTTAAGAGAAGAAGGAAGTATCAATATCCAACAACAAAGTTGAAGATATATCAGTTTGGTAGTGAGGAGAGCCAGGAGAAAATCTTGACCGTTGGTTTCTACTGCTATTGCGATTCAGGTATGTAATATATGAGTTTCTGCTATTTTTTTATTTCTATTAATTATTTGTTATGGGTTTGCTCTTATAGAAAGAAGGTGAACTATAATTATGATTTGTTTTACCTCTTTCAAATGTCAAAGATATAATGCATACTTTAATTTACACCACTGAAAAAGTAAAATTTGAATGTTCCACTTCAGGAAACTGTTTATTAGGACAATAGGACTTAGGAGGAGGAGACCTGCTTAAGGGCCTTTTCTTTTCATTGATTTTTGCCTCGTGTCTTCTCGTGGAGTTAACGATTCGCTTGAAATATGAATGACTGCTTGGTGGATAATTGATAAATGATTCACTTGAATTGAATGTAGGATCAAAATGGAGTTATTGGATCACAGGACGGTCCTCCAGAAGGAAATGGAGAATCTTTGAGTTCTGAACTGCATTATGTTACTCATATGCAACTAAATGATCAGTTTTCTTGCAGAAATGACTATGCTCCAAAGGTTCTACCTGAATTCTTATGTATTGCGGCATTGGCATGTTATAAAAATTTGATTTTCATTGTGTCATCTTTGCTTAAATCAAATTTATTTTCTACTTCAACAGGTAAGGAAACCGTATACTATCACGAAACAGCGAGAGAGATGGACGGATGAAGAACATAAGAAGTTCCTTGAAGTTTTAAAGCTGTATGGTCGTGCCTGGCGATGCATTGAAGGTATCATGATTAATTTAGAACTTCCATATCTTAGGCAAGTATGCTATGCTATCAGGATTTGTAGCCAAAAATAGTATAAATAAGTAATGAGTAATGAAGGAGTATGATTGTGCTTGTTCTAATTTTTGGGATCCTTTATTTTCACTACAGAACACGTTGGCACAAAGACTGCTGTTCAGATTCGAAGTCATGCTCAGAAGTCTTTTTCTAAGGTTTACTGCTCTATTAACTTTTATAGCTATAACCATATTTCAAACTTTGTCAAGATTTTGATGAGCCCAGGATATCCAAAGTTCTAACCTCTAATTGAAGGGTTCATAGATCTGAGCTTGAATTCACTCTAACTCCTTTGTCTTCATGACAGGTTCTTCGTGACTCAAGCGGGAACGTCACAAACTCCATGGAGTCGATTGAAATTCCTCCTCCAAGACCAAAACGAAAGTCGATTCATCCTTACCCTCGCAAGCTAGTAATGACCCCTGGGAAAGGAATTTCCATCCTAGAACAGCCAATGAGGTCTAATTCTCTAAAGTCATCAGATTTTGATCAACAAAACCAATCCTCCAAATCAATATTATCTGTAGTTGGTTCAGCCAGCCTTGGTTTTGTCTGATTCAGATGCACCGAATGGAATTTTATCCCCGGTGTCATCGATTAGAGGTGTCCATAAGACCGAATTTTCGCTTTATGAACCCAAAACACCATCTGAGGAAGGTGGACTAAATACTGATTCAGCTCATGATGAGAAACCTCTTGTGGTACTTCCTGATCCATTTCATTTTATTGACTACAATATCATTAATATCATAGCTCTTGAAAATGATACATGATGTTGTTTTTCTATTTGTTCTTGATGTCTCTAGAAATTCGGGTTCTTCCCAGAAGAAAGTGTTTCTACCAAAGAAGACATAGCAGCAGAAGAATCATCTGGCAGGACACTGAAACTTTTTGGGATGACTCTAATGGCAACAGATGCATGCAGATCATCTTATCCAACAATTGAGGGATGCAAACCAATAATACATTCAGACATACATGTGCGTTGCTTTAACAAAGAGGATAGAAAATTGGAACTTCTTGGCCACAATACACCAAGTGAAACATCAGCCATACCAAAGCTAAGGGTAAGAATGAGACCTCAAACATGTGGGAAAGGGTTTGTGCCATATAAAAGGTGCATTGCAGATAGAGAAAACCACTCTTCATCTCTATCTGCTGATCATAAGAGAGGGAAGCAACGCATCAGGCTTAGCTTGTAGCTCCCCCCAATGGCTTTTTTTCTTCAAAGAACTTTTCCCTTTTAGATAGTGTAATACCCGCTATTTTTTTTCAGTGTCTTTCATAATTTATGCAATAATTTATCATTTTTGAATATTTTGGTTGATTTTTTGTTTTTAGGGAATATGATTATAATAAGCACATTATATAATAATTTTGATTTTAGAGATTTATGTGTGTGTTTTTTTATGAATGAGTTTTATGTCTTTTAATAGTTGAAATAAAATTTATATGACATAAATAATGTATTTCATAATTTGACATACCCTTTGTAATTATAATTAACTTTATTAGTATGTTAGTGTTTAGATATGAGTTTTTCATAATACCTTTAGGCCAAATATATTTTAGCCCAAGCCAAAATTGTTTTAAGAAAATGACTTCCCTTTCCTTCCCTCATTTTCTTCATCACCACCGAGAAACCCTAAGCTAGAGAAAGTGGCAGAGCTAAAGCTCTAAGAGGAGGAAAAGTGTAGGAAGTGGTGCTCATCTTCTCTTCTTCTATTTTCATGTGGTTGTATCAAGTTTCAAGTTTTCATCAAGAGGTGAGGGAATTTTGGTGTTCTAAATGATGTATTTATGGGTTTTGAATTAGATATAATAAAGATGTTAATCTAAGAATAATGATTATCAATAATTTACTAATGTGAAGCTTTTCATGAACCCTTGTAAATACATGTGATTATTTTGCTATGTCTCTATATGTGCTCTGCGTTTATGTATCATTGTTGTCTTTGTTTTTCTCATTTTTTTCATGTTCATATATTGAAACCAAAATGCCAAGAGAATGAATATTTTGCACATGAAAATGTTCGATAAGAATTGCAATTTTTTTTACTGTGATGGCACCGAACAGGAACAAATAAAGAACTTGCATATGTTATTACATGTTTACAACATTATATTAGTATAATAAAACAAAATAGGGAGCTTACGGGGAGAACTTATAATAATAATATTATAGTATAGAAGAAAAAAAATTTATAAAGGTAACATGATGATGAGTTGATATAGAATTTTTTTCTTCTTCTTTTCAATTGAGTGTACATGGATTAGGTGATGAGTTAGAGATATGTCCAAGTATGAGTTAATTGGACGAAAATTTATGGATAATGAATATGTAAGTATAAATTTTGAAATGAAAGAATAAAGTGTAAAAGTATGATGATATAAGTAATGGAAAATATGCTTATGAGAGAATGAGATTAAAGTGTCAATTGTATATTATGTTTGACATATTCAAAGTGTTGAAAAGTTGAAACATTTGTTATATCAGTTTTGGTATGTATTGATGAAGTGATAAAATTAAGTTTATGGATGGATAAATTAATGTTTTGTGTGAATATTGGTTTTTGGACTATGTGTTCATGAAATTGTTTCTACGATACTGGAATTCAATTTTGTAGATGATTTCCTATTATGCTTCTTTGACTCTTTGAGAATACCTTGATATTGTTATTCAACTATGTTAAATATGCTCAGGTGATAGAATAGCTCATGAATATTTCCCATTTCATTTTATTGACTACAATATCATTAATAGAATAGCTCTTGAAAATGATACATGATTTTGTTTTTCTATTTGTTCTTGCTGTCTCTAGAAATTCGGGTTCTTCCCAGAAGAAAGTGTTTCTACCAAAGAAGACACAGCAGTAGAAGAATCATCTGGCAGGACACTGAAACTTTTTGGGATGACTCTAATGGCAACAGATTCATGCAGATCATCTTATCCAACAATTGAGGGATTCAAACCAATAATACCTTCAGACAAAAATGTGCAGATGATAGAAAATTGGAACTTCTTGGCCACAGTACACCAAGCAAGCATCAAAGATAGTTGCACTCTACCATCTGCCATCAGGCTTCCAGAGGTAATGCATGCCTTTTTTTTTTACTAGTATTGCATTCGTAGTTAAATACATTCAATTGGATGCCTTAATTCACAGCTTATTCATCTATCATTGGATTAGGGTGTCAACTCATGTCAGCTATATTTATCGACCCCAAACTATCGTATGGTTGCTATGGGTAAAGTATACAATGAGCCGGGTGTTACACTGCACAATTGGACCAGACTACCCTTAACCATGTGAAAGTTGGAGTTGATGTTGCAACTGAGGGGGATGCGCCATTGCCGGTACCTATCGATCATGCAGATGTAATGACAGTAAGAGATGCAATAGGTACTTATGTGGCATGGCCAATTGATCTCGTGGTTGTAATTAATATGGTATGTAATTGCATTTTTCCACCTTTTCATATACGGCATATATGCATTACATTAGTTGATCACTAACTGGCATATTGAAATGCAAAATTTTCAGGCACCTGCAAAAGCTAAAGGCAAGGGCAGAGTGTCTGGATATACAAAGGAGTCAATTACAACCCCAGAAAATAAAGGAGGCAACTCTGAGGCCAACCCTCCTACAGCTGGTTCAACTACAATTTCTCTGGAATATTTGAATTTTCTTAAAATACATGAACGAAAGAATATGAAAAATGATGACCAATTGTACATAGAGATGGAACAAAATATTTTTGGTCAGCATTTCAATGAGATGATCAATACTGAAAATATCAGAGAAGTTGTAAATCATGAATGGGTATCTGCCTCCGTTATTTTCGTATATATCAGGTACTAAATCAGGCTTAAAGTGTACAATATTTTTTTAGTCTTTCCATTTAAATATTGATGTCATTGGTGTAATCCATTTTTATATTTTAATTGAAGGTATTTGTATGAAGAATTGTTGCTTCCAAAGGAAAGAACGAGGAGGTTTCTGTTCTTGTCCCCACACCAAACAAATACATACGGCTACTTCGGGAGGGATTCACAGACAACGTATCTAGCTGACCGGTTTGCAACTAAAGAAAGAGAATATCAGCCCTTGTTTCTAGCGTCGTGCAATGTTGGGTGAGTCGCTTATCCTATAGGACTTAATTCACAATAATGAATTACATAAAAGTTGAGGTGCTTAGGATTTGTTATCTCAACATTTTTGTAGGAATCATTGGGTGCTGTGCGCAATAAATATTGTTGAAGAGATTATTTATTATCTGGGTCCCTTGAATGTTGATCCTAGGGGTCGCCCAGAATTAAAGAATCTGTTCGATAAGTAAGCATGCTTTTATATTTCTGATTTTCTATGATTTTGTCGAATGGCTTCCATGGTAGATACATGTTGCAAGTTGTCATGGTCCTAATGTGCTTTTGATTTTTGACATTAGAACATGTGTTGAATTGACATATACTGGGTTGTGGCTGTTGTGGTTCAAAATAAAATAAAGCATGCGTGTGTTTGTGATGATTGAAAATATGTTTCTTAATGAACTCTGTTTGATTTTGTGATTAGTGCTTTGCAAGTTTATCGTGCAAATATCGGAGCTAAGGTGCCGCGTTTAAAGGCAACCAACATTAAATGGATTCAGATAGAGGTACATTTGCAAAAACTTAATGCGCAATTAGATAAAAAAACCTATATTGATTTACTAGTTTATTTTTTATAGTGCCCAAGACAACCCAACAGTACAGATTGTGGGTACTATGTGATGCGTTTCATGAAGGAAACTATCTTGCAGAACCAAATTAAAATACCAATGGCGGTATGTTGTTTACTTAGCTTTTAATCGTGGATTGTTCAAATGTTTTAGCAATTGTAACTTAATTTATTTAATTTTTATGTCGCAGATACTTCCCCGACTTCAAATGCTCCACATACTCCCCTTGCTCAACTATCTGAAGTCAAGGAAGATTGGTGTCGCTATATTGTTGAGAAGTTCGTTTGATTATGTCAAATTGATCACAGTAGTTGCAGCAATACTCATTAGTATGCGAATAATGCTTTTGATCACAAAGTAATGCATGTTACAAGTGTATGTTTTGGCTTCGTAGGATGCAGAAAGTGAATGGCAATTTATAAATATTACATGAAATTGTATATAGCACTTGCTTTCTTTGGTGATTGGGTTATTGATGCTAAATTTCAAAATCTTGTTCATAAAATGTTCATTATGGGAGTTTTCTATAACAACCAACAGGACGTATGGTTATACTTTTCTATTGGCAATCTTTAATTTATTTTATGCCTAATGAATCTGGAAATGGTGGTTGATATACACCTTTTTCAGCATATACATGCCTTCTCTTTAGCTCGGTGGATGTGTACTATATATCTTCTCTTGGTCCTGGTACACTAAGTTCAAACCATATTGATTTGGTGCTTGTGTTTGCTTACAGACCCGACAGGATTTTACACCAAAACAAATAAATGAAGCATGCTATGTTGACATGAAGGCTAACAAAGATGTTTTCCAGAGGACATTGCTTTTATTGACCTTAAGGATGCTTACCCAACTGTGATGGAGGACTTTTATTAGTTTCTTGTTATTTGTTGAACATTTCTGACATTGATGGTTCAGTAACATTGTTCATTAGGGCAGGTACAATGACTTGTATTAGTTTCTTATTATTTGTTGAACATTTCACATTTCTGACATTGATGGTTAATTCAGTAACATTGGTAGATTTGTTCATTGATATATGTTTGTTCTTATTTCTCACAGATTTCCATCCTCTTTGCATAAATGAATTTTGGTGTAGTTCAATATGCAGGAATGGATTTAGTTAAGAAATATGTAAAAATTAAAAAAAAGGGGGAATAGATAGCGTTTGTTATTAACAAACGCTATCTAAAGTGACTTTAGATAGCGTTTCCGTGTACAAATGCTATCTAAAGTCAGACTTTAGATAGCGTTTGTACAAGGAAACGCTATCTAAAGTCTGACTTTAGATAACGTTTGTACACGGAAACGCTATCTAAAGTCTGACTTTAGATAGCGTTTCCGTGTACAAACGCTATCTAAAGTCTCATTTTAATAGCGCTTCCTAAATGCTATCTTTGCTAACGAGTTTTAATAGTGGTAGCATAGATAGCGGTTACAAACGCTATTAAAAGGCATACGGAAACGCTATCTAAAGTCTAATCTGTTGTAGTGGAAAGGGTTTATGACATATAAAAGGTGCATTGCAGACTCTTCATTTGTAACTGCTGATCATAAGAGAGAGGAGCAACACATCAGACTTAGCTTGTAGCTCCCCCCAATGGCTTTTTCTTCAAAGAACTTTTCCCTTTTAGATAGTATAATACCCGCTATTTTTTTAAGTGTCTTTCATAACTTATGCAATAATTTATCATTTTTGAATATTTTGGTTGATTTTTTGTTTTAGGGAATATGATTATAATAAGCACATTATATAATAATTTTGATTTTAGAGTTTTATGTGTTTTTTTTTTATGAATGAGTTTTATGTGTTTTAATAGTTGAAAAAAAATTTATATGTCATAAATAATGTATTTCATAATTTGACATACCCTTTGTAATTATAATTAACTTTATTAGTATGTTAGTGTTTAGATATGAGTTTTTCATAATAGCTTTGGGCCCAATATATTTTAGCCCAAGCCAAAATTGTTTTAATAAAATGACTTCACTTTCCTTCTCTCATTTTCTTCATCACCACCAAGAAACCCTAAGCTAGAGAAAGTGGGAGAGCTAAAGCTCTAAGAGGAGGAAAAGTGTAGGAAGTGGTGGTCATCTTCTCTTCTTCTTCCATTTTCACGTGGGTCTATCAAGTTTCAAGTTTTCATCAAGAGGTGAGGGAATTTTGGTGTTCTAAATGATGTATTTATGGGTTTTGCATTAGATATAATAAAGATGTTAATCTACGAATAATGATTATCAATAATTTACTACTGTGAAGCTTTTCATGAACCCTTGTAAATACATGTGATTATTTTGCTATGTCTCTATATATGCTCTGTGTTTATGTATGATTGTTGTCTTTGTTTTTCTCATTTTTTTCATTTTCATATTGAAATAAAAATGCGAAGAGAATGAATATTTTGCACAGGAAAATGTTCGATAAGAATGGCAATTTTTTTTACTATGATGGCGCCGAACAGGAACAAATAAAGAACTTGCATATGTTATTACAAATTTACAATATTATATTAGTATAATAAAACAAAATAGGAGGCTTACGGGGAGAACTTATATATATATATATATATAATAAAATAATAATAATAAATATTACAGTAAAGAATTTTTTTTTTATAAAAGTATCATGATGATGAGTTGATATAGAATTTTTTTTTCTTCTTTTCAATTGAGTGTACATGGATTAGGTGATGAGTTAGAGATATGTCTAAGTATGAGTTAATTGGATGCAAATTTATGGATAATGAATATGTAAGTATAAATTTTGAAATGAAAGAATAAAGTGTAAAAGTATGATGATATAAGTAATGGAAAATATGCTTATGAGAGAATGAGATTAAAGTGTCAATTGTCTATTATGTTTGACATATTCAAAGTGTTGAAAAGTTGAAACATTTGTGATATCAGTTTTGGTATGTATTGATGAAGTGATAATATTAAGTTTATGGATGGATAAATTAATGTTTTGTGTGAATATTGGTTTTTGGATTATGTGTTCATGAAATTGTTTCTACGATACTGGAATTCAATTTTGTTGATGATTTCCTATTATGCTTCTTTGACTCTTTGGGAATACCTTGATATTGTTATTTAACTATGTTAAATATGCTCAGGTGATGATGATTGATGTGTGTGGTTGAAAATTTATGAGAAGTACTTAGTGGAATGGATTGCCAAGAACTTGATATGAATCTTTGGGAAGGCCGACCGGGGAGCGGAAGGTCCCGGTATATAAATAGCACCGTCGGGGATGAGGGATCCCGTTAGTCACCTGGGCTTAAGGAGGGATGTCGTCGTTGGTCGGAGGGAGTGGTATCCCCGGGGTAAAAAATTAAAACCGTCAGGGCAGGAGGTCCTCAGGGAACCCACCTCCTAGGATACCCAAAGACTCGATGATATTATGATATGTAATATGTACACATGAGAAATATATTGATCCCTCGTGAGGGACTTGAGATATGAGGTAAATGAAGGGCAAGGCATTCCACAAGTACTTGAGTTATGGACGAGATGTCCTTTTGAGTTGTGATTACTATATGAATATTCTATGTATTATTGTTACGGTATTTGTTTGAGATGAATTTGTGCATAGATTTACTGTGTGCTTGCGTGACTATGTGGTATTATTTTATTCTTATCTAGCATGCCTGCCTGTGTTTGGGGGAAACTTCCTCACTGAGTCAGTGGAATCGCCCCACGTTTAACATTTCAGTTGCAGGTAGCTGCGATGCCGCCAGAAGCCTTTGATGCCATGTGGATAGCTTAAGGGGTTGTACCCTTTGTTTTTTCTTTTCTTTTTTATTTAGGAAGGACTTTGTAATTCTTTGCATGTTAGTTACTCTGATGTATTATATTCATTATGTAAGTAATGAATATTATCTTTTAGTTTGGATGAGACGAATTTGTGTATGCTTGTGAGGTGCTGCGAAGGGGAAAAAGGAAACTTTTTGTGGCGCCCTTTCCCCGAGCATCACATTAATTACCTCGTTTCACGAAAAATGATATTATTAACAATATGTCGATGTTCTTTCGGAAAATATATATATTCATTGTGGATATTTCCCATCTTGGGACATCATAAAACTTTTATCATAAACATCTTTGTTATAAATAACTGGTAAAATAACACCATGAATACACATAACATCTTATATAAATAAAAAGCCTTCTTGGTGACAGGTCACTTGACAGAAGTACATAGAGTGAATACAACATAGTTCTTCATAGCAACTAATTTAATTATTGATAGACTTGCAAAAAGTTAAACTAGATTAGAGGGACATAGTCAGATACAAAATAGAACAACAACTTTGGACACTACTACCACAAATGACAACCCTATGGCTGGTCTAGTCCTAGTGGTATCTGTTCGGGAGACCACCATGATTTTCTCCACCCTACAGAGACATAACCGGGGAGGGGTCCTCCACTTCGCTGCGCTCATCAAGATCATCATCATCAAGGGGATGATACTGTGGGTCCTCTTCTATCTCCCCCGTCGGGTCCTCCTCCGGATCCTCCTCAGGATCCTCTTCCATGGGCTCCTGCGGATCCTCCTCCATAAGGGCAATAGGTGCCTCCTGCTGGGGTAAGTCCTGGGGTGGCTGTTGTCCTAAGACCACCAAACCATGCGCAACCCAGTGCTGGATGCAGATATCCACGGGTGGCAGTGTGATCCGTACTGTCTCAAAAGTTTGAACCCTCCGCATTGGTCCGTTCAAAACGCTGCCCTCTACTGTAGTAACGGGACCAGTATAGTGAGCTACGTGGGCCCTCGGTCCGAACTCCCACGCCTCCGGGTCAAAGTAGTTATCAAAGATTAGGGCTCGCGCCCAGGAATGAGGCAGTGGTGCATTTGGGTTCATCTATTTTCCGATACAAATAATATTTGCCACATAAAAATAAAACAAACAAAATGCAAGGGTGAGATACCAATGTATGGATAATTATGATAAACTACATACGTGCATCACAAACAACATACACAACAGATATCATCATATTTACAGCATGTGAAATATTAAACTAAATATAATATCACACCAATTCAACAATCAACTTTGAAAAACAATGATGTTCATGAAAAATTCAACTTTGATGCAAGACTCTGGAGTTTTCAACTTTCTTTAAAAATGAGCTGATCAGGCTCGGTTGCCATAGAGGCACAACGTGAATTTCTACTACACTGTCCAAACTCCTGGCATAGTGTGCAACGTGCGTGGAATGTCCATAGCATACTGTCCAACACAAGGCACAGTAGTTCCGGCTAATGGACTTCATTGTCCACCAAGGCACAATGAAACACCGTAGCATGAAATACCTGGCCCTTCCAGATATTCACACGAAACAACATAGCATGAAATACATGATCTTTACAGATATTCATAAAAAAACAACGTGGGTATGTCTGCCAAAATAAATGCATGAGAAAATCATTTTTATTTTCAGCTTTTCTTTGTACTTGATATTTTCCTTTCGTCGAGGCTCAAAGCTAACGACTTTTCAACGTTTTTAATATCTTGCAACTTTTATCATCAACACAGGACTTTCACGTCCGAGTGTCTAATCACAACAGTCCCAGACTTATGCATCAGTCCTTGGACTTTGTGGTCGTAGAAAACAATTTTCACTTTTTTATTCCTTTCACCATGTTTCAACTCAACGTATATGGAGTAGCAGTCCATAGCAACGTACATTGGAATATAGTCCATAACAACGTAACACGGATCATAGATCAACGTGCTTTTAAAACACTAGTTTTCCGACGCCTCGGTTACTAGGTTCAACTTTTCAACTTTTCTTCTTTTTCGCTCGACGAAAATACAAAACCCAAAACAAAACTTCCGTGACTCGTCCTAGTTATCAGATACTTTATTCCAATAAAACCTTCTTTTGAAAATCATTTTTCCTTAGAAATTCATTTTAAAAACCTTATAATAAAACTCTAACAGTCCATCCTTAAAAAGAAAGTCCTCTTTTAAGGATAGAGATTTTTAAGAAGAAGCTTAGTGTTGGATATTTGGCAAGTGTACCAAATCGTGACAAGTAATAATAGTGAAAGTAGAGTATCGTTCCCAACGAGGATTATGTTTCAAGTATCAACTTAGCCTAGGCAATAGCTGTAACACCCCGATTTTCGCTGCTTCGTGATATCGGTAATAAATATATAAAAATATATTTTTATCCGAGACTTAGCAAATGATTTTGGACAAACCAAGGTCATTTCCATGTTATACTTATTTTCATAAGTTACGGGGAAGTTTGTGGGTTGAAAATTCATAACTAATTCTAGAAAAATCCTTTTGACATGAAACCAATTGGTATGATCTTATAATCATCTCTATTTTCATCATATCGAAGCATAAGATCATGAGAAATTTCTTTCCTAAAAATCTAGCCTTGGCTGAATCTAGTAAAGTAGGTTTGGTAGAGTTTTGTTCATGTGTTGTCATGTATGATCATGTATTCTATATGACATGTATGTATACACATTCAAATCCATGATAGATTATTAAAATGAAAATCTTTACTCAAAAATCCCTATGTTGGCCGAAACCCTAGGTGGTTAGATTTGTTGAGTTTTTGTTCATAGTTTTCCTTAATGATCTTGATAATCAAACTCTTAGTATGTATGCCTTATAAATCCAAGTTGGTTTATTAAACTAAGAACCCTAGCCCTATAAACATGTTGAGGCCGAATCCTTGTATAAAAGAGTTAGGAAGTTTTGAGTTTGAAACTTAGTTGTTTAGTCACTAATCCATGATTTAGGTTAATCAAGGATCATTAATCCATGACTTAATCATGATTAGAAATTTTAAGGATTTTGAACCCTAAAAGTCAGCCCTTGGCCGAAACCTAACCCTCATGAGTTAAGTATGTTATGGTTTGATTTGATTTATTTTGGTTGCAATTCGTTTGAAGGAATCAATCGGGTTGGTTTGACCTAAAGCCGACGGAGGAAATCGGATTAAATCGGGAGGTTGTTTGAAAACGTTAGTTGAGTCTTCAAGAGGTAAGGGGAGCTTACCTGAGGGATTTTCTCTATAACTATTTGCTTTTAGTGTGGCTTATATGATTTATATGTGGTTTGTGATTAATTGTTTATGTTGTTTACGATGCATTGTTTATCTGTGTATCGGTGATTTATCTGCTTTTAATTATCTGCAGTAGTTTATTATGTTGTTATGATGCATGATCTGCCTGGGGATATAATTATGATGATGTTGTTGAATGTTGTTTGAGAGGCCTGACAGTGGTCAGTGCACAACCGATTAATGAGATAAAAGATTTAATAAGCTGTGAAAGTTATATTCAATGTTTTATGGGAAATGTTGGAATATAATAGAGGTGGAAAATATTATTTTGGAAAATAATGAGTTTTGAGAAACATTTTTATTTTAATGATTTATTAGTGTAAAAGTAATTTAGGAGTCACGGTGAGAGCGTAACCGTGAAATTCTTTTTAGTACTGCTGATTTTTACGCAAGAAATTATGTAATATTATAAAAAGTTATTTTGTGAAATTAATATTCGAAAATAATTTATAAAAATAAAAATAAAAATAATATAATATAATATAATATAATAATATAAAAGTCTAAGTTTGATTTTAAAAACATTTTCTTGGAAAATGATAAATGACGACAAGTTTTAAAATTATTTACAGTGAAAGTTGAAAAACAGCAGTACTTATCTTAAGAAAGAACTTTAATATGAATTGATTTAAAGAGTTGAAGTTTCAGTAAAAGAGTTTTAAACGATTTGATGTTTTATAAATGAATTACAAGTAGAAAGAAATTAAGGTGAATGAGTTTTACTTAATGACTTAAAAGATGATATAGAACTTAGTAACCGAGACGTCGGGGTACTAAGGTTAGTGATGTTGTAGATTGGGTATCTACTTAAAGAGGTTAAAACATTTTAGATGTTTTCTATTACCACGAACCTAAGACTGATTGCAAGGTCTAGGGGCTTCGTGATTGAGCACTCGGACTTTGAGGTCCTGTGTTGTTAATAAAAGATGTAAAAATGTTTCAAAAGATGTTAAGTCGTAAGCTTTTAAGAGCTTTGACAAATAAAGATATATCACAAAGAAAAGTGTTGAGAACAAAATGTTTTCTTGCATGCATTTGGCAGACGTGCCATGATTAGAAGAGGGATTACCTTGCGGCATCAGGGTAGATCATACAAAGTTGTTCTCATTGTGCCCAGGGTTTGGACAATGAGGCCCCATCTCAGAGTGTTATCACTGTGCCACGATGTTGGACAGTGTGCGATGGGAGTGCCTGTGGCGGTGTGCCTGTGGCAATTGAGTCTGATCAACTCATCAAGAGGTTGGAGATATCTCATGAGATTAAGTATGAATGTTTAGATGATATATTGAAGTGTTCATGCATAGTTTTTCCATTGTTGATGTTTGGGGTGTGAAACCCATTGATAAACGAGATATTATGATATGAATGAGTATGTTGTTATAGACATGTATATGTGTATGTGCAATCTTTTGTGTTGTGCATTTAGTTATGGTGATGAATCCATATATTGGCGTCTCACCCTTACAAACATATCAGAATCGTACGGGGGGTATGGTATCTACAAGGAGATGAAGGCTGTCTAGTTCGAGGCATGCTGTTGCTGTTTTTAAGGGGTGTAGTGTTTGTTAGTTACAACCAGCGTAGGTACGATTATGTTATATTATGTTGTTAGAATTAAGCTGATGATGTTTTATGTGAGAAAACATATGAGGTAGTATAGTTAGAGGACTTATATACATTATGTATTTAAGTGGGACTTGATACGTTGTTGTGGTTATGAGGTTAAAATAAGGAGGAAAAGGAAAATTTTTAACACCATATTTTGAAGAGATAACCGTTGAGAAAACATGATTTTCCGAAAGCAACCAGCAAATTAAGTTTTATTTCCGCAAACGGGTAACCATGTGATGACCCGAGATTAGGGTGTCACATTAGTGGTATCAGAGATGGTCGAGTCTTTCGGGATCTTTGGGAAATAGGTCTGTTTTGTTGACGTTGTGTTTTCTCTGAAGTGAGACGACGTTGAGTTTCTCTGAAGTGAGATGATGTTGTGTTTTTTCTGAAGTGATATTTGTTTGAATTACTTCTTAGAAGTAATATGTGTTAATAAATAAGTAAGGAATTACAGAAAAGTGCCTATGGTTGTTTTACCTAAGTTGAATGTGAGCGGAAAAGACAAGTTCTTGAGAAAAATTAAGTTGATAGAAAAGTTCGAGGATGAGGATATGCAATGAAGTTATTTTGAGGATGAGATGTGTGAGGTGATATCGAATTAGAGTGGTGAATTATAATCAAGAGGAACTAAGACTATGGTTAAATATTTTGAGTAGGGAGTTGATGTGTGGTGCTGTGAAGACATTGTTAGTATTAATGATAATATTCAGAGTTAGATGATTGGAATAAGGTTTATGGTGGAACCATGTTGATAAGAGAAGTGATTAAGTTTTGATTTTGTTTTTCGAGGGTGATAGGCTTTGATGCAATTTTGAGGATAGTACGGATATGTAGAAATGACGTAAGAATGAATTGTGTTATGGAATATGGAATTAGAGGAATGAAGTGATGTGAAGGGCAATGTAAAATCTTAAGTTTAAGATGAGATTGAAAAATTCTGATTAGTTTCGAGTGACGAAATTTCGAGGACGAAATTTTTTTAAGTGGGGTAGTAATGTAACACCCCGATTTTCGCTGCTTCGTGATATCGGTAATAAATATATAAAAATATATTTTTATCCGAGACTTAGAAAATGATTTTGGACAAACCAAGGTCATTTCCATGTTATACTTATTTTCATAAGTTACGAGGAAGTTTGTGGGTTGAAAATTCATAACTAATTCTAGAAAAATCCTTTTGACATGAAACCAATTGGTATGATCTTATAATCATCTCTATTTTCATCATATAGAAGCATAAGATCATGAGAAATTTCTTTCCTAAAAATCTAGCCTTGGCCGAATCTAGTAAAGTAGGTTTGGTAGAGTTTTGTTCATGTGTTGTCATGTATGATCATGTATTCTATATGACATGTATGTATACACATTCAAATCCATGATAGATTATTAAAATGAAAATCTTTACTCAAAAATCCCTATGTTGGCCGAAACCCTAGGTGGTTAGATTTGTTGAGTTTTTGTTCATAGTTTTCCTTAATGATCTTGATAATCAAACTCTTAGTATGTATGCCTTATAAATCCAAGTTGGTTTATTAAACTAAGAACCCTAGCCCTATAAACATGTTGAGGCCGAATCCTTGTATAAAAGAGTTAGGAAGTTTTGAGTTTGAAACTTAGTTGTTTAGTCACTAATCCATGATTTAGGTTAATCAAGGATCATTAATCCATGACTTAATCATGATTAGAAATTTTAAGGATTTTGAACCCTAAAAGTCAGCCTTTGGCCGAAACCTAACCCTCATGAGTTAAGTATGTTATGGTTTGATTTGATTTATTTTGGTTGCAATTCGTTTGAAGGAATCAATCGGGTTGGTTTGACCTAAAGCCGACGGAGGAAATCGGATTAAATCGGGAGGTTGTTTGAAAACGTTAGTTGAGTCTTCAAGAGGTAAGGGGAGCTTACCTGAGGGATTTTCTCTATAACTATTTGCTTTTAGTGTGGCTTATATGATTTATATGTGGTTTGTGATTAATTGTTTATGTTGTTTACGATGCGTTGTTTATCCGTGTATCGGTGATTTATCTGCTTTTAATTATCTGCAGTAGTTTATTATGTTGTTATGATGCATGATCTGCCTGGGGATATAATTATGATGATGTTGTTGAATGTTGTTTGAGAGGCCTGACAGTGGTCAGTGCACAACCGATTAATGAGATAAAAGATTTAATAAGCTGTGAAAGTTATATTCAATGTTTTATGGGAAATGTTGGAATATAATAGAGGTGGAAAATATTATTTTGGAAAATAATGAGTTTTGAGAAACATTTTTATTTTAATGATTTATTAGTGTAAAAGTAATTTAGGAGTCACGGTGAGAGCGTAACCGTGAAATTCTTTTTAGTACTACTAATTTTTACGCAAGAAATTATGTAATATTATAAAAAGTTATTTTGTGAAATTAATATTCGAAAATAATTTATAAAAATAAAAATAAAAATAATATAATATAATATAATATAATAATATAAAAGTCTAAGTTTGATTTTAAAAACATTTTCTTGGAAAATGATAAATGACGACAAGTTTTAAAATTATTTACAGTGAAAGTTGAAAAACAGCAGTACTTATCTTAAGAAAGAACTTTAATATGAATTGATTTAAAGAGTTGAAGTTTCAGTAAAAGAGTTTTAAACGATTTGATGTTTTATAAATGAATTACAAGTAGAAAGAAATTAAGGTGAATGAGTTTTACTTAATGACTTAAAAGATGATATAGAACTTAGTAACCGAGACGTCGGGGTACTACGGTTAGTGATGTTGTAGATTGGGTATCTACTTAAAGAGGTTAAAACATTTTAGATGTTTTCTATTACCACGAACCTAAGACTGATTGCAAGGCCTAGGGGCTTCGTGATTGAGCACTCGGACTTTGAGGTCCTGTGTTGTTAATAAAAGATGTAAAAATGTTTCAAAAGATGTTAAGTCGTAAGCTTTTAAGAGCTTTGACAAATAAAGATATATCACAAAGAAAAGTGTTGAGAACAAAATGTTTTCTTGCATGCATTTGGCAGACGTGCCATGATTAGAAGAGGGATTACCTTGAGGCGTCAGGGTAGATCATACAAAGTTGTTCTCATTGTGCCCAGGGTTTGGACAATGAGGCCCCATCTCAGAGTGTTATCACTGTGCCACGATGTTGGACAGTGTGCGATGGGAGTGCCTGTGGCGGTGTGCCTGTGGCAATTGAGTCTGATCAACTCATCAAGAGGTTGGAGATATCTCATGAGATTAAGTATGAATGTTTAGATGATATATTGAAGTGTTCATGCATAGTTTTTCCATTGTTGATGTTTGGGGTGTGAAACCCATTGATAAACGAGATATTATGATATGAATGAGTATGTTGTTATAGACATGTATATGTGTATGTGCAATCTTTTGTGTTGTGCATTTGGTTATGGTGATGAATCCATATATTGGCGTCTCACCCTTACAAACATATCAGAATCGTACGGGGGGTATGGTATCTACAAGGAGATGAAGGCTGTCTAGTTCGAGGCATGCTGTTGCTGTTTTTAAGGGGTGTAGTGTTTGTTAGTTACAACCAGCGTAGGTACGATTATGTTATATTATGTTGTTAGAATTAAGCTGATGATGTTTTATGTGAGAAAACATATGAGGTAGTATAGTTAGAGGACTTATATACATTATGTATTTAAGTGGGACTTGATACGTTGTTGTGGTTATGAGGTTAAAATAAGGAGGAAAAGGAAAATTTTTAACACCATATTTTGAAGAGATAACCGTTGAGAAAACATGATTTTCCGAAAGCAACCAGCAAATTAAGTTTTATTTCCGCAAACGGGTAACCATGTGATGACCTGAGATTAGGGTGTCACAATAGCTATTTGAACCAATGAGTTTCATAGTTCCAAAGACTTTTTATGGATTTTTGATTACAAGTTGTCACAATAATGAATGCAATGCAATGCAAGTAAAGAATGTAGTCAATATATGTAAAAGCGGTTAGGTGTCGGAATCCTCTAATTCTTCACTTAATGTAAATTCATTCAGTCCTAATTCCAATTCATTCCACTCAATTGACATTCAAATCATTAACCTAGATTTATCCCTAATTCCTTAGGTCACTACAAAAAAAAGGTTGTTTAGCGACCGAAAATAGTGACCGAATTTTTCGGTTGCTTTTTGCGACCGAACTAGCGACCGATTGTAGGATCTACATGAAATAGTGATTAGAGATAATACTGCGACCGAAATAGCGACCGAAATAGAGCGTAGCAGGGTTATCGGTCACTATTTCCGTCGCTAAATAAAGGAACTTAAAAGTCAGTAATTTTATCCCTTCTTAGCGACCGAAATAGCGACCGAATTAAATGCAACGGTTGAAAGTCGGAAATTTTATGTATTCTTAGCGACCGAAATAGCGACCGAATTAAATGCAACTGTTAAATTTTATTTACATTTGCGACCGATATTAATTCGGTCACTAAACGGCGCGAAAAAAAAATTAAAATCGCGCGTTTTAGCGACCGATTGAGTTCTCCATCGCTAAATTTATGAATTCAAATTTCAAATTAACTCATCCCGCGACCGAATTTAGCGACCATTTTTTATTTAAGTGATTGGCGACCGATTTAGCGACCGATTATTTCGGTCGCTAAATTATAAATCCATAAAATCATGAAATCTTTCCCTTCTTCCTCATTTCTGCCTTCTCTTCCTTCCTCCCTCACCCATCTTCGATCTTCTCCCTCGCGTTCAGGCCGCCACCACCGTGCAGTGGGCACCGCCACCACCGCCGTCTCCGGTAAGCCTCCGTCCTCCTCCTCCTCTTCTTCCATCTCTTCCTGCTCTGTTTTTAATCCCCCCCCTCTATTTCAGGCCGCCATACTCCGCCCCCTCTGTTTCAGGCCGCCATACGCAGTTCTCCGGTCACCACGCACGCGCAGAGCTCCTCCTACCCTCTTCTCTCCTCATTTTGTGCATTCCCTGCTCTGCCTTGAGGTAACCATGCATGGACTCTCTATGTATAATTTTTTATTTTGCTTCATAGTTTCATTGCTTGCTTTATTGCTTACTACTGAGAAGAGCTACTTGTGTATTTCATGTGAGTTGTGATATAGGTGACTGTGATTGAGTAGAACACCTTACCATTGTTTCTAATGTAAGTTGTGATTAATGTTGATGTAAATTCCTATTTAAAAATTACTGTGGTTTTCAATTTTCATTCATATATTTATATCATGTAATGAATATTAAGATACATATAATAGATGTCATTATATGAGATGTGAGATTTGTTTAAAATAAGACCTTACCATTGTTTCTAATGTACACGACTTGCTTGTTTATAAAAAAAAATTATGGTGGTTAGTGGTTACTTGTCAAGTTTAATTCTTATGGGTTATAAATACTTGTTTGGGGGAATTGGTAAAGGTATATGAAGGGGTGACATTAATTGAGATGTGTTGTAGAGATGTAGAGATAATGGCAATAAATTGTGGATAAAAGAGATTGAGACTGATATTACAGACATTAATTTCTAATTAATCTTGTTAATAGATTCATATCTTATATTTAATACTGAGATTTGTGGAAGATATGTTTTGATATGAGATATGTGAGATTTGTTTGAACTAGAAAATTAAGAATATGATACGGGTTGCTTAAGAGAAGGTAAAATTACAGGGAGAGCAAAGAGTTTTGACAGGAGAGTAAGTGTGGCTACTTTGCCAATTACCTTTTTTTGCTTGAGTATTGGTAATTGTTTCCTATTTATTACCCATCTCATTTTTTTGTTTCGTTTTGTGAGAGAAGTCAAAAGATTAATTGTTGCACGGTTGCGAATATGAGGGGTATATATGGTTATCAAGCTTTATCTATTAATTTAATTTAACATTTGTTACTTGAAGTCTATAACTTTATATAAGTAATTTAAACCATTCTATTGATAGGCTATTCACCCATGGTTCTTCAGTTTATGAATCACTTCTTTTTGGTGATTGATGATTTCAGAAAGCACATGAAATGACCATGGTCTATTTCATTGTATTTGAGTGTACCTTATTTTTATGGTTAATAATATGTTTTCTTAATGCAACATAGAAATAAATTTGCTGACTTTTTTGGTCTTACAACACTTCTCAGTTCAAGACTTTTACGTAGTCATCTGGCCAAAATGGTTTTATTAGCAACCAGGATTCATATAGGGAAATATGCATTTATTGAT
Source organism: Sophora flavescens (assembly GCA_030762895.1). NCBI lineage: Eukaryota > Viridiplantae > Streptophyta > Magnoliopsida > Fabales > Fabaceae > Sophora > Sophora flavescens. The sequence continues at coordinate 205,187,079 of CM061062.1, forward strand.
GGTGGAAATTTTATTTTTGATGGTATCTTATTTGGTTGATGATGTAAATTTATTGAAGGCTGGTACTTATATCTGAGCATGTTCATACATTTGGATTGCTATGAAGAATAGTTTATTCTCTTTAAAATAAAAATCTTTCAATAACAATGAATCAATGTAATTAGAATAATTTGATATGTATTTATTGATAACTTGTTTGGAAATGATTATGGAATCATATTTGTATATATTTACATTATAAGCATTGGAATGAATTGATAAAGTGTTATTAGTTCAGTAAATGGCATGACTTTGTTGTTGTTAATATTCATTTACTAATTTAAAGTCCATGAGCTTAATTAGAAAGTCTCTTCTTGAAGCCAACAAAAGCGAGTCTCTTAGATAATGAAGGATTAAGTATAGGGTTAGATAAAATGAAGGGCTAGGCACAGTTTGCCAGGCACATGCATGACGGGCCGTCATCATTAAAACATTATTCACATTAGAAAGCAGCTTTGTACACAATATTATGAAAACAACTCTGGTTTTTACTCATTTGTTTTATTAGGAAATGGAGCTTTCCAGAAATAGTTGTTGATGACAATCCTTACTAGGTTATCTAGGAACTTATGGTAGTAAAAGTCCTCTCTATGACCATCCTTCAAAACGACGTAAAAGCATCTGCTTTCCTGAAAACTACTATGTTTGCTAATATGTAAAGTTGCATGTGAAGTTGCATTTCTTTGTTCTATTTTAACATGATAGTATGCTACATGGATCTTTGCATCTTTTCTTATTATCACTTGATGAAGTTTAGACATATGACTTGTTTTCCTTATCGTTTTATCAGAAAATGGACCCGACTAAATGTTTTGAGACAGCCATCCATATAGACCAGGTGCGAGTATCTCATCAACTTAAGAATAACGATCGGATTCACGTAATGATGGTTAAGGCATAAACTAATCATTTACTAAATTGTTCTTGTGTATTTGCAGGATTTGATTTCAATCCCACGATCATTCTACCGTCGTTGGGGACAACAAATACCGCGTGTTGTGACTATTGAAGACAAAAGCGGAAATCTGTTCAATGGGAATATAGTAATCCATGAGGATCGCCCATATTTTGCAACAGATACAAATGGTATCAGGGAGTTGTATTTGTTGTCCACTGGTGCATTGGCAAAGTTTAAGTACCTTGGGGGGTTCTCGTTTCTACATGTTCATCCCTTTGGAAGATTGATGAGTTTTGATATTTTGATTAGTACTTATTGATTGTGGTGTATTTTTATGTTTTGATCGTTAATTAATACTTATTAAACTTTTTTTTATAAACCATTATTAAACTTGCGTTAATTAATGTATATGTTTTCTTGATCATATTGACTGTGGTGTTTTGGATCGTTAGTACATCATATTTATGTTTTCTATTTATTTAAAAAAAATATTGGTGTATTTTGTTTATATCAGAAATTAAAAATCAATGGGGTAATAGTTGAAAAACTATATTTGGTCGGCAGGATCGTTACAGGAAAAAAAATCAAAATTTTGCGACCGAAATAGCGACCGAATATCGGTCACCAAAATTAGGCGAGCTGGTATGCGACCAACTATACGGCGACCGAAATATATATTTTTCCAACCGAAAAATCGGTCGCAGATTTGCGACCGAAATTATAATTTCGGTCGCTAAACATTTAGCGACCAGGGTTTCTGCTACCCCCTTAATTCGGTCGCTAATTCAGTCGCTATACAGTATAGCAACCGAATTATCATGTTTAGCGACCGAAATCTTCGGTCGCTAAATAGGTTTTTTTTTGTAGTGGGTCATTCAAGCATTTGCACAAACATTAAGCATGCGATTCATAAGAATGCATTGACATATAGTTCTATTCCTAGAATAAACATTCCAATGTTAATCTACTTCAATTCCAATCCATTAACCAATTTTCCAATTGTGAAATTGAATCTAACATCAATCTAGAGTTGATCAATCAATAGAAGCATTAAGCATAGAAGTAAATCACTCTAATTGAATGAAACAGAATTGAATTCAGAATCAAAATCAATTACATCAAGAATCTAATTAGAATCATCCTAACCTAACCTAAAATATCTAACAGCTCATAGTAAAAAGAGAGGAGAAGAAGAAACTCGAGTGGATGTGAGTGGAGGAAGCCATGGAAGCTCCAAATCTTGTTCCCAAGCTTGGATCTTCAAGGAGCCAGAGAGAAGTGATGAACCTCGAGTGTGAGAAGTGAAAAATGAGCCAAAAGATCCCACTTCAACTGCAGAGACGCGAATTTATACTGGTTCGCACGACGTCGCCCGATCGAGCGCCCCCAGCTGGGCGCCCAAACGGTGCTCTCTGTCTTTTACTGCTCCAGCACCAGCGCTGGGCGCCCCATCCTAGAGCTGGGCGCTGCTTCCTTCCAATTATGCCAGCGCTGGGCGCTGGCCCATGCACTGCAGGATGCAGTTTTCTTCCGTTTCTGTCCGTGCTGAGCGTCCAACTCCAGGGCTGAGCGCTGGGCTACTATTCCTACACATTTTCAACATATTTTGAGTGTACTTTTCACATAAAAACATCAAAACTATAATCCAATGAATCCAAACTTTATTCATATCAAAGTATGTATTTTCCTATCACTTTTCCTATGATTTCTAAGATTATGTATAAACTCTTTCCTAATTACACTTCCAAACTAACATATTTTACACATTCATCACAACCCCAAACTTAGAAATTTTGCTTGTCCTCAAGCAAACAATTAAATTCAAAACAGGGGTGAATGAGATAGATTTTCATGTTCAATTCTCTTGTGAAGCAAATTACTCATGCAAGACTTCAATTCCTTGACACTTTTGCAAAATGGACAAGCATCACACAATCATTCATAAATTCCAATTGATCACAAGTTTCATGCTTTAGAACAATCAAACATAGTACAAAATTAGCTCCATTGAATGCACAAAATTATCCCTTGCAACCTCTCTGTTTCAGTGTTTCACACATCCTCACTTGGTCATGTTTGCTCTCAATTCCAATCATCATGCACTCCCCAATCCTAATCTTGACAAGATGCTAAGAACACACATCACAAATGTCAATGCAACACATATCATGAGGTCTTTTATTTGGATGTAATGGGGCTAAGGTGTGGGTGGATGAGAATAAGGATATATATATGCTTTGCTACTTTGGCTTCAAGGACTATTTGGACTCTTTTGGAATTTTCACTTGCCTAATCTAACTACAAGCACATAAGCACACAGTTTGTGCTATTTCCCTGTTTATTCATTTCCAACTATTTCTTTTTCTCTTTTTCTTTTGTTGCTTCTTGTTTCATTTTCTTTTCTTTCTATTTTGCCTTTTTCTCACTTTTTTATACTTTCTTTGTTTCTTTTTCTCTTTGGCTTTTTCTATTTTTCTTTTTCTTTTTCAGTTTTTCTTTTTCAAATTTTTTTTCCTAGTAGGCATCTTTAGTGGCCTACTCTCACCCCAAACTTAATTTGCTTGCTTATCCCTAAGCAAGAGAACAACCCCAAACTTAAGTCCAAACATTCCTCTAAGCCAAAGTAGTGGGACAAAATGGTTTTTTTTTCGCTTTTTGGCTTGTAATGTGCTATCATACCAAGAACAATAGGTCAAGGCTCTATTGGGCATAGCAATGGTAAATGATAGGTTGGCAATTATGGCACCAAGCTTAAACAAAGAATTATTGCCTCAATCATTTATGCATATGCAAGGACATTGCAACAATGACAAGCATTCAAGGCAAGAAAAGGTGAGAACATGCAAGTGATGGACAATCACACATGAAAGAAATCAAGTCATCTAGATAATGTGCCAGAGCATTTGGGCTCAAAAGCTCACAGTTTATGGTTATGTGCAAGAGAAAATCCATGAATTCAACATTTCATCAATCATAGCATGAAAAATTGTCACAAACAATTCACAAGGATCAATGGTTTCAATGAATTCATATACTCAGCAAGTATAAATTGCATCATGTTAGAAATTCCAGCCAAGCAAAAGAGTCATGTTCACAAGAGAATCTACACAAAAAACCATTCAACACAAGTTTGTGCAAAATGTGTAAGTTTGGGCATTTTATTCCTACAACTAACTAACAAATTAAGGATGGCAAAGAAAATTAATAGAGTTCAAAGCACCCCCTTTCTTCTGCACAATGGATGAGCATGTGCAAAATATTTTTTTTTTTTTGGAAAGACCAGCGCTCAGCCTCACATGGGCGCCCAGCTCTGGCTGCGCCCAGCTCTAGCTGTCTAGCGCCCAGCGATAGCTGCCCAGTAGTTGCACAAATGTGTAGCGCCCGTCCTTCTTGTAGAGCGCCCAGCGCCACCCATCCTGGTAGTCTCTGACTTTTCCTACGCTGGGCGTCAAGCTGAGCGCCCAGCGCCAGCATTTTACCTTCACATTTTCCCACTTCCTCTGCAGCTAATTCTTTTGCCTACCCAGATCATTCTAGTTTGTCATTTCTCCCCTTCCTTTGCTCCACTTTCCTTAGATGTGCCTGCACAACAATTTAAACCAATTCCACTACATTAAATGGTTTACACATCAAGGAACCACTCAACAACTCAATGAACTACTTATTTTTCGTGCTAAGGAAAAAAAATGAAAGAAATGCAAGAAGAAAATGCTTGGGTTGCCTCCCAAGTAGCGCTTCTTTAACGTCACTAGCTTGACGCCTTGTCACCCCATTAGGGTGGATGATATGATAAAAAGAAAATTTCATCCTTCCGCTTCCTTCTTTTAGGTAACAATCCCATATATTTGGCATAGGGACAAGAATGTTCCCATGCTCCCACAATTAAGCATTTGGGATATGTGTTCCCCCATTTTTGAAGCATGTACAAGTCATCATGTGGAGGACTCTTCTCTTCGATCTCCAAGGGTTGAGTCTTAGTCATATGAATCTCTTTTTGTATCACCCTTGGTTTCTATTCAATGTCACTGTTTTTGTTTTTCTGTTTTTCAACTACTTCTAAAACTACACTTTCTTTTTGTTTTTCATCCACCACCTTGACGCGCTATCGCGCACGCGTCAAAAGATGAGCGGTTAGTAAAAAAAAATGTAGTTTAGTGTGCGACAACTCGGGTATCGCATCACAAGGACTCTCGTAGTGCTATTATCGCAGAAAATCAGTTTTCTTGGGGGGGTGTTTGGTTTGAAATTGATTGGAAAACAGAATGAAAACAGAGCATAAAAACAGAGCAAATTACGTGATTATCAAATAAGACTAAGACGATCAATCTGCTGTTTCGTTTCCCACTATCATCGGTTCATGTAATTCCATGCCCTAAGCGGAGTCTAATCCCTTTTCGATTGTAGCATCGATTAACAAGCGAAACCGACGCTACGGGACATATATTTCTAATTCCGAATTAAGCAAACGGATGAAGCCCTTCGTGAATTAAGCAAACACGAATTGAACGCACGCGAATTAAGCAAATGCGATTAAGTTTAGGAATATACAATCATCGAAAATAAATCAACACTAATTCGATACAAACTGAATTAAGCAAACAGAGAATAACGAATAGCATTGAAAGAGAGAAGAGAATTAAATCAGAAATTACAAGACCTCAAGTGTTGGCGGAAGCCGATTACAGCAGATCAACCTAGGGAGATTAGTTCTCCATCAAAAACGCAATATAACCAGAGAAATTCGAAAACAAGGATTAGCAAAAGATCCACCCTTTCTGTTCTGCCCTAAACAGCTATTTATAACTTTCAGAAACTGCGCATTCTCGCGAGGCGAGTGGCCTCTCGCGAGGCGAATATTAAAATGGCGCCTTCTTGAATTTGTATTCTCGCGAGGCGAGCGTGATTCTCGCGAGGCGAGTCTTCAAAACCTGGGTTGTCACAGCCATGATGCCTATCACGGCCAGGTCGTGATGGTCTTTGTCTTCGGGTGCTTATCGGTCATGGCCGTGACCTTCATCACGGCCAGGCCGTGATGGTCTCTGTCTTCCAGGGGTTTCTCTTCACGCCCGTGATGGGTGTCACGGGATGACCGTAATGCTTGCTGACTTCAGGCTCGCGAGGCGAGCAATAGCTCGCGGGGCGAGGCAGAGAACATGACTTTTCTGGCACTGGCTGGTCCTCACTCTCGCGGGGCGAGTATCTGCTCACGTGGCGAGTGTTTCCAGATTGCAATTTCCATTGTTTCCTTCATTCCTTGGACTCTAAGTCAACCTGAAAACATGAAATAGCCATAAGTGCTTTATTTGACTCAAAAACTGACTAAATAACCCTAAAACTACTTAAGGGACTCAAAACCTTGCTTGAGGACAATCAAGCCTAATTTGGGTGAAAACGAGATATAATTGGCACAAAACCACGGTCATACTAGTCATAAAACTAGATGAGCCAGAGGTTTATCAAAATACCCCAAACTTGAACTTTGCTTTTCCCCAAGCAAACTAAAACTCAAAACGACTCAAGACATGGCAAGCTAGAAGGATTTCAACCAATTCCGCAAAAATTTCAAGCAATTCATCAAAACAATTTTCCTTCAATGTTCCCCCATTTTCAACAATGTAATCCCCACAATCATTTATTTTGAACATCTGAGAATTTCATCAATCAAACAATCATTAATCTAAGTAGGGGATCTAAGTTACACACAAGAGGGAGATCACCAAATTCAAACAATCGCCTTCCTCACAAAGGGGTTTAGTGTTCACTCAATCTCTCAGTTTGTCTAGGCTAACAACATTTCACTCAGTTTCACTTTTAAGAGCACTTCCCATGAATTTGATTTTCATCTCAAAATGGTTCCCACAGAAAACATGCATGCAACATCAAAAGGTCTTTCAAGGTTGTAATGGGGCATGGCTAAGGGAAGGATATACAAAGGTACTGGGCTGAAGTCCCTAGGAACTAAGAGAGCATGAAGCTGTTTACACATTGAATTCCCTACTCAAGTTCCTATTCTTATTCTTCTTTTTGCCTTGGGTGGCTACAGCCCTTTTCTTCTAATACCCTTCTTGACATTTTGCTTTTTTTTTTTTTTTTTTGAAAGGTTTATTTTTGCCCTTTGGCTCCAACCTTTATATTTTTTTTTCTTTTTCTCGATCCCCAACAACACATCATATCCCTGTAGCCACCCCAAACTTAGTTTCTTGCAACCATTCTCTTGCTAAGCTTCCATGCTCTCCTAATCCTAAGATCGGGTTAACATGGTTTTTCCAGATTCAGGCTCATAACATAAGGTCATCATGAAACAATAGGCTAATTAGGCTCAAAGGGGCTAACTAGGGAACATGCATTAGGGACTGGTTCAATTTTAGGCCAAGTAGTTAATTCAAAGAAAATTGCCTAAATCATTTGATGCAAACACATAGACATGCAAACCATGAAGAGATTCAAGCAAAATCGGGAAAATGCAACTTGAAAGCGAGTCACACAATCAAAAACATGTTGGAGGCTCAAATCCTCACCCGGACATTCATGCAAATTGTTTGACCGAGATTCTATCCCTAGTGTGTGCACCCTATCACCCCATCTTATCATAAATCATGCCATCACAACAAAATATCTCAAAGTTCAGTTTTCAATTACATGGGGATCAATTTTTTCAAATTTTCAAAACTAGGGGGAATCAGTCAACAATAAACATGCAATTCATCTATGCAAAATCAATCAAATTCCAGCAAACTTGCCAACAAAAAACTCAAACACAACTCCTGAGCTTCTCAAATTATTCAGGAGCTTTATTGAAAACAAAACAGAAATAAAGCAAGGAAAAGAAAATTAACAAGGAGAAAGGGTTAAGAAAACTCATTGAGGCGGTTCCACCCGGATCCCACTGTCTGTAGCATAAGGCCCACGTGGTAGCCAAAGGTCTGAAGTTTGTTCCATGCTTCTCTAACTCGCAGCCTTGATATGGGAGTGAGCGCTTGATAATTATGGTAACTCTGCCCAGTGCGGCGGACTTCTCACTCCCTCTTGGGTCACAGATGACCCTCTTCTCAACAAAGTCTCCCCAATAAAATTGGGGTTCAACCCCTTGAACTGGCCATGGTGCAAAATCCAAAGGCTCAAACTCCATCACTGGTGGCTTCTCAGGGGGAGGTGGCAAATAGGACACTGGTGTCTCCGGTGCTGCTTCAACTTCTGCATTTTCTTCATTCACTGCACTAACAAATTTATCACCTGCTATACATGCAGAAATTTCAGCACACACCACACAAAGGTTAGTGTTAGTAGAGTCAATACATATATCACAATAAACTGAATCAGTAAAGGTCTGAATGTCTGGAAATTCAGCACTCAATTCATCCACCCCATCACTCTCAACACATGCATTTGATTTAATTGAATCATCTACTTCCAAAGGTTCTTCATCATCCTCAAGCATGGTGAAGCAGATGTCCTCCTGATCCTCCTGATCCTCATTTTCTACGTTTCCTGAAAAGAATAAACCTGCATAACATTCTATACACAAAGCGAGTGTCAAGACAATCAGCACATGCATTAGAATCGGGGATTCAACACACAGTTCATCAACGAAGTATTATAAAAATCATCCTCAGAGGTATTGTCAAGAATAACTTGTGAATCTGTATGTTCTTCAAGGGGGTGTGGAGTTAGCAGTGCAGCAGAGTTGGCGACAATTTGATCAATTAGAATGGCCAACTTCTGAGACTTAGCTTCTCCTCTCCGATGGCTTTCAAGACTTTGTTCTGTCATTCGTTGAAGATTTGCTTGAAATTCTGTCATATGTTGTTGCATCAGAGAAGCTAACTCATCCAGGCTGGGTTGGACTTCATTTACTCCAATCATGCCAAAACCACTACTAGACTCATAGCCTTCAGCAAAGTTAGGATAATATATGCATGGTGGTGGCTCATAATCAACATAAGGCATATAACCTTGCATGTAATTATTCATGGCAGTACTAAGATTCCTAACCAGACAAAGCAGCCATAACTAATTTAGCAATGAATTATTTTATTATATTTTTTTATATTTTTTTTTATTTATTTTTTTTAATTTTCTGTTAATAACAACAAGAGTCCCCGGCAACGGCGCCAATTTGACGCGCTATCGCGCACGCGTCAAAAGATGAGCGGTTAGTAAAAAAAAATGTAGTTTAGTGTGTGACAACTCAGGTATCGTATCACAAGGACTCTCGTAGTGCTATTATCGCAGAAAATCAGTTTTCTTGGGGGGGTGTTTGGTTTGAAATTGATTGGAAAACAGAATGAAAACAGAGCATAAAAACAGAGCAAATTACGTGATTATCAAATAAGACTAAGACGATCAATCTGCTGTTTCGTTTCCCACTATCATCGGTTCATGTAATTCCATGCCCTAAGCGGAGTCTAATCCCTTTTCGATTGTAGCATCTATTAACAAGCGAAACCGATGCTACGGGACATATATTTCTAATTCCGAATTAAGCAAACGGATGAAGCCCTTCGTGAATTAAGCAAACACGAATTGAACGCACGCGAATTAAGCAAACGCGATTAAGTTTAGGAATATAAAATCATCGAAAATAAATCAACACTAATTCGATACAAACTGAATTAAGCAAACAGAGAATAACGAATAGCATTGAAAGAGAGAAGAGAATTAAATCAGAAATTACAAGACCTCAAGTGTTGGCGGAAGCCGATTACAGCAGATCAACCTAGGGAGATTAGTTCTCCATCAAAAACGCAATATAACCAGAGAAATTCGAAAACAAGGATTAGCAAAAGATCCACCCTTTCTGTTCTGCCCTAAACAGCTATTTATAACTTTCAGAAACTGCGCATTCTCGCGAGGCGAGCGGCCTCTCGCGAGGCGAATATTAAAATGGCGCCTTCTTGAATTTGTATTCTCGCGAGGCGAGCGTGATTCTCGCGAGGCGAGTCTTCAAAACCTGGGTTGTCACAGCCGTGATGCCTATCACGGCCAGGTCGTGATGGTCTTTGTCTTCGGGTGCTTATCTGTCATGGCCGTGACCTTCATCACGGCCAGGCCGTGATGGTCTCTGTCTTCCAGGGGTTTCTCTTCACGCCCGTGATGGGTGTCACGGGATGACCGTAATGCTTGCTGACTTCAGGCTCGCGAGGCGAGCAATAGCTCGCGGGGCGAGGCAGAGAACATGACTTTTCTGGCACTGGCTGGTCCTCACTCTCGCGGGGCGAGTATCCCGCTCAGCGTGGCGAGTGTTTCCAGATTGCAATTTCCATTGTTTCCTTCATTCCTTGGACTCTAAGTCAACCTGAAAACATGAAATAGCCATAAGTGCTTTATTTGACTCAAAAACTGACTAAATAACCCTAAAACTACTTAAGGGACTCAAAACCTTGCTTGAGGACAATCAAGCCTAATTTGGGTGAAAACGAGATATAATTGGCACAAAACCACGGTCATACTAGTCATAAAACTAGATGAGCCAGAGGTTTATCACACCTCTCTTAAGTCATGTACTTTTTCTTCTTGCTCAACCATTTCCCAAACATGTGACTCTTGCTCTGCTACCAACTCTTTCTTTTTCTGCACAAAACAACCCAATTGCTTAGATAGTGTCTCAACTTGAATCTCAAGATTCTTGATTGAAGCTTGTGTGTTCTTAAAATTTGCATGAGTAGCTTCAATGAATTGAATTAAAACATTTTCAAGGTTGGACACACTATCTAGGGACTCATTGGATTGATGGTGAGGTGGAGCATCTTGCTCCCATATGAGGTCCTCCATGTAATAAACCCCCTCATTTGCATTGAGTTTGGCCTCACACTCTTCAAATTTATGGTATGCACCACAAAAATCACATGTAGGTTGCAATGGTTTCATTGCCTTCATGAGCTATAGTGGATACTTTCCTCACAAAACAAAAATCCAAAGTAAGCAAAAGATGATAATATCCAATATATCAATTATTCAAACAAAACCAGAAAATAAACACAGAAAAACAAATGTTCAAATTAACAATGCCTTTGCTTCGTTGATATTGAAATCAACAATCCCCGGCAACGGCGCCAAAAACTTGTTGGATATTTGGCAAGTGTACCAAATCGTGACAAGTAATAATAGTGAAAGTAGAGTATCGTTCCCAACGAGGATTGTGTTTAAAGTATCAACTTAGCCTAGGCAATAGCTATTTGAACCAATGCGTTTCATAGTTCCAAAGACTTTTTATGGATTTTTGATTACAAGTTGTCACAAGAATGAATGCAATGCAATGCAAGTAAAGAATGTAGTCAATATATGTAAAAGCGGTTAGGTGTCGGAATCCTCTAATTCTTCACTTAATGTAAATTCATTCAGTCCTAATTCCAATTCATTCCACTCAATTGACATTCAAATCATTAACCTAGATTTATCCCTAATTCCTTAGGTGATAATCCTTTTGTACCAATCAAGAACCCTAATTCCTTAGGTTATTCAAGCATTTGCACAAACATTAAGCATGCGATTCATAAGAATGCATTGACATATAGTTCTATTCCTAGAATAAACATTCCAATGGTAATCTACTTCAATTCCAATCCATTAACCAATTTTCCAATTGTGAAATTGAATCTAACATCAATCTAGAGTTGATCAATCAATAGAAGCATTAAGCATAGAAGTAAATCACTCTAATTGAATGAAACAGAATTGAATTCAGAATCAAAATCAATTACATCAAGAATCTAATTAGAATCATCCTAACCTAACCTAAAATATCTAACAACTCATAGTAAAAAGAGAGGAGAAGAAGAAACTCGAGTGGATGTGAGTGGAGGAAGCCATGGAAGCTCCAAATCTTGTTCCCAAGCTTGGATCTTCAAGGAGGCAGAGAGAAGTGATGAACCTCGAGTGTGAGAAGTGAAAAATGAGCCAAAAGATCCCACTTCAACTGCAGAGACGCGAATTTATACTGGTTCTCCACGTCGCCCAGTGCTGAGCGCCCCTGGCCAGCGCTGGGCGCCCAAACGGTGCTCTCTGTCTTTTGCTGCTCCAGCACCAGCGCTGAGCGCCCCATCCTAGAGCTGGGCGCTGGTTCCTTCCAATTATGCCAGCGCTGGGCGCTGGCCCATGCACTGCAGGATGCAGTTTTCTTCCGTTTCTGTCCGTGCTGAGCGTCCAACTCCAGGGCTGAGCGCTGGGCTACTATTCCTACACATTTTCAACATATTTTGAGTGTACTTTTCACGTAAAAACATCAAAACTCTAATCCAATGAATCCAAACTTTATTCATATCAAAGTATGTATTTTCCTATCACTTTTCCTATGATTTCTAAGATTATGTATAAACTCTTTCCTAATTACACTTCCAAACTAGCATATTTTACACATTCATCACTTAGTGTAATATATGAGAGCTAAAATCATTTTGGTAAATAACCAAGAATTTAATTTATTTTTAAATAATTTCTTTACCATAAATAGTCTCCAAAAATTTAAGATTTTTATAGAAAATATCCTTCAAATCTTCTAAAATGATCTCTTTTCACCTTTGTGAATAAAATCTTTATCTTCAATCTTTTGAATTTTTTTTTTCACCTAGAGAAACATTTGCCTTTTCTAAAAATATGCTTTAACTTAAAACATTTATTTTTCAACTTGTGTAAAGTTTTCTTAAGGCTTTTATCTTTCCTTAAGAGTTGAGCTCTAACCAATGGTTAGGCTACTATGCAACAATCAACACAACTTCAAGCACTTACAACATAAGTAACACAATTCATTTTAAACACATAATTAAATTCAACATGTCATCATATAAATTCATCTAATTCTAAAACATCCATATTAACAACAACTTCATAAACTAGCACATAAACATATATATATATATATATATATATATATATATATATATATATATATATATATATATATATCTAATAAAACTTTCACAGATTAAAAAACACAATCAATAAAAACAAACAAACAAAAAATACAAGTACATAGTTACCATAATTTTAATATCCCTCAGGCTTTCTCCTCTTACCTTAATTCCAATGATAAAAAGCTTTGGTCGGGTATGCTAGAGGAAACGACTCGGACGTTAAGTCACGACCTCAAATCTAAACAAATATATATATATATATATATATATATATATATATATATATATATATATATATATATAACATAAGTTAAGAATTTTATAAAATCATCCTAATTCTCCATGCATGCATTCGGCCATGCTAAAAATTTCATGCTATAGATTTTAAATTTCAAGTTTTACTCCAAAGGAATTGGCGAGGGTTTACAACCTTGCTGCACCGAACAGTACGGTCTGCTCTTGAGCACGCCCGTGCTCCCTTGCCCAGAACAGAAAATAGAAATGGTTTGAGATAGGGGTTCTTACCCCAAATGCTTAAAAGACTAAATAAGATACCAACAAAACATGAAGACCAAAAGACAAGTGAAAATATGTTGTACCTTGGTAGCCTAGTGTCCAAGGGGCCTTGATGCGGGATGGTCAAGGTGGTAATCTCTAGTGCCTAAGGGGCTAGAGTGACAATGATGATGTCCATTGGTAGCCTAGTGGCCAAGGGGACCTCGATAGCCGAGTGGTCCAGTGGTAACCTCTGGTGCAAAATGACCAGAGTGATTAAAAGACTTAACGATAAATGTTAAACAATAATCCTCGATAGCCTAGTGGTCGAGGTGATGATGGTGATAAGACTTGGGTAGCCTATGGGCCCAAGCGGAGGTGGAGGTCATGATGGTATGATGTTTGTCATGCATTCACGCATTGGAGATGTTGATGGGAGGTTGTGCGACATAGGGGAGTTCTCCCAAGAGTAAGGCGTTCTGGCTGTCCGCGGGACCTGGTACCCCCATGGTGGCGCATCCGTGAGTAAGGTGCATCGACTATCTAAGAGGTCCAACCAAGGTAAGTTGGATTACCCCGGCGTTGGTTCCTAGTGGCCAATGTGGATATTTAACTCCGAAGTTGCTCATCCTGAGATAGATTGGATCCAAATGCTTAGTAGAGGCATGGAGCAGGATTGCATTGCATAGCATATATATTATGATGATGATCTTATGATACCGTTGTTGATATAACATGTTTGTTTGTTGTATGCTCGTCTTGCTAATTGCTTCCTTGCTGTTATATTCATATATATGTTTCTTGCTCCCCGTTGTTATGTTTTGTGTTGCATGTACCTTTTGTATATATGCAGAGGATGGCGATCAGTCCGTTGAGGGGTGACTCCGAGGAGCCGGTACCTTCATTTAGGATTCCCAGTTTTTCTTAGTTATTAGTTAGTTGTTTCGGTTGTATCCGAGGATTTGTTATTTTGGATTTTTGGTTATACAAGCTCTGTATGTGACATCGGGGTTGGGGTTTATGTCTTTGTTTATGTTTACGTTACGTTATGCCTTTTGAACTTATATTATGTTTATGCTTTCTTTCCGCGTTGTATATGTTGAGATTTGAAACCTTTTTATCCAAGTATTTATTTTATTTAAATAAATGCAAGTTTTTATAATCCTTCTTTTAAGTAAATGTTTTATATTAACGTGCGGGGTAGAAGGGTGTCACACATTTATTTTGTCAATATATCTAACAGTTGAAATTGATGGCCCACTCATGAACTACTCAACCCATTATTCCACCCTAGAAGCCACCTATCTATGAAGTAAAAACTCATTCAAATAATTCTTAGGAATTGTTGTTAAACAAGAGATTATACAAGTCAATAATAATCCAATGTAAAAATTTTATATTATCAATCAATCACAAATTATCTTATACTCCCTCTGTACTCAATTATAAGCAAAAAACACCTATATTTTTGGACTCAAATATAAGCAAAATCCAACCAACTTAACTCTATTTAATGTAAGTATTCCAAGAATCAAGAAAATTAACCAATCAAACCAATTCTACCTTTACTTTTCCAAGAGCATTGCATATTCCCGTGACAATTAAAGGGTAATTTAATAATTATAACTTTTTTTTTTACATAAATCAAGACAATTAAACTAAATTAACTCACTTCCTTAATAAGTGTGAAATTAGTTATTTTTGCTTATAATTGAGTCCGGAGGTAGTACATGATTTTAAGATAATTATAATAAGTGTCAAATATTTTTAATAATATTATAATTTATAATTAATAAAAAAATATAAAAGATCTTATATAAGATGGGTTTTCAAATTGAAGTGAATTCCAAAGAACTCATTAAAAACATTTATTAATAAAAAAGCAAGCAGAATATTTGACTAGACACCAATAGATATTAGATAATGGTATATATTTATCTGTTTTTGCAATCGGGAAAAACATGGGCCACGTTTAATTGTGAAGTGAACTAAAAAGGACCGTGTGGCACTCCCTAAACCCGTGAGTAGCGTGTCGCCTCACTCGCACCCGCGAGTCAGTGATATGTTCGAAATTATCCAGAGTGTTGGGTGTGTGTTTTCTCCCACCGAAATAAGAAAATAAAACATTGTACCAAAATAAATAAATAAAACAAAATCACAGCGAAATTTCCCTTTTTCTAAAAAAAGCGAGAAACAACGAGACAACTGTACGCCACTTGCCCACGACCACCTTCGATGTAATCCACAAGATTACTGTGAATTCTCGAGATTTCGGATGTCAGAGGAATAATAAAAAAACATTTTTAATTTTTATTTTTCAAGGAGAAAATAGGAATTCAACATCTGACGTGTCATCCCTCCTCGCTCATTCTTTTCCCCCACAAAATCAGAAGCATTAGGCTTAGGTTTTCACTCTTTTAGATAATGTGGGGTCTGGTATGCAACAAAGAAGAGAATAACAAATGACATGCGCACCCTCCAAGGCGTGTAAGAACACTAGGCTTTAGGTTCGATTCGCCCCCACCAATCTCTCCTCGTAGATTGGATGCAACAGGTATAACCGGCGAATCCCCTTCAAGATACAACGGAAAACCTTGGTTTGGTTGGCACACCCTAAACCAAGCGTATCGTCAATGGCATTTTACAGAATAATAGTTTCCTTAATTCTCTCTGCGCATTAAGGGAAGAAAGGAAGTGATTTGGCTTGCAGAAGTTTAGCCAATTTTCAGACCTCATTTTGCATGCACAAGTGGTTCTATTTATAGACCAACTTATGCCTCTTGGTGAATGAAATAACCTTTCGTGTATTTGAAAGAATGATTGCAACCTTTCATGAATGTACACTTGATGAATGAACACATTTAATCATGAAAAAACACACCTATTAGGAAAGATTTGAAAGCCATGAAGAGACACACCTATTGGTGTCCTTCAACCTCTTTCCAACTTGGTGTCTTGGACTTCCATTATTTTGGAAATCCCTCACAATCCCCACCATTTTCAAAATAAACCCAAATCCCATTATTCCAGAAATCGCATGCTTTTAGACAAAGGTATCTTGGGGATTTGAACCTTTGCTTAGTAAGCCATGGTTGCACTCATCCCCAAATAAAGTGGTAGACAAGCTTTGAACCAAATATTCATTAGAACAAGCGTGCATGACTTACACATGTAATCTCGGTACCATTGAACGACGTGGTAGTGTGACACATTTGGTAAGGCCTTGTGTCATGTATCCTTTTCATGAGAGCTTACAGAGTCAAGCCCAACTCTCAGAAGTGGCCCCACTTCACTCTCATATAGGTGGACTTTACCAAAAGCACTCCCATAAGTTGGGCACCTCAGCACATATGTGCTATAGGTCCATTAAGAGCAAAAGCTCCCCCTTTTTCCTTTTGTCCTTATGGTATCCAAGTACTTTTAAACCTTGGGATGTATCTATTCGTCAAGTACTTGCAATCACTCTCATAGTGTACTTTGGCCACATTGAACTCAAGACTTGATGCTACTCAAGTGTGAGTTGGGTTTCCACCATTGATGATCGTGTAGATATGGGCTTGATTCCCATCCCTAATGATGTTTTTCCACATCATATCACTTGTCAGTCTTTTCGTCAAAGGATGCAATATTTATTTTCGTCTTATAAAGACCTTGGATATTACTCCATTTGCAATTAGTTCCTCGACATAACTATGTCTTAGCCCAATGTTCCTGGACTTTCCATTATAAACCTGGCTATATGCTCTTGATAGTGTTTACTGACTATCCCATTGTATGGATACTGGTGCCATTAAAATTGGTAACTCATACAACAAATTTCTGAGTCAGAACTACCTCTTTGTTGCCTGCTGCCAATGCTATGAATTCTGCAGCCATGGTGGAATTTGCAATGTAAGTTTGTTTCTTGGATCCAAAGAAATAACACCCCCCACCAAATTTGAAGACCCAACCGCTTGTTGAAGCATGGTCTCCTGTATAATTCACCCAATTGGCATCTGTGTATCCTTTTAGTACTGAAGGATATCCATTATAGTTTAAACTATAGTTCATTGTCCCCCCTCGAGTATTTCAATACTCTTCGGACAACATGCCAATGGTCTTTGCTTGGATTACCTGTATACCTACTTAGCCTCCCCACAACATATGTAATGTTTGACCGGGTACATGTCATTGGCATACATTAAACATCCAATTACTTTTGAGAATTCAAGTTGTGCTACTAGACTACCTTTATTTAGCACTAAATTAATGTTTTGATCATAGGGAGTAGTGATAGGTTGACAATCAAAGTGATTAAATTTCTTTAATACATTTTTCTACATAGTGATATTGGGGTAAACCTACATTCTCACCATCTCTTATTATTCTAATTCCTAGAATCACATCAGCTACCCCTGAGCCTTTCATGTCAAAATTTCTAGATAAGAACCTCTCAGTTTCTTCTACCTAATCTAGATCAGTACCAAATATTAATATATCATCAACGTATATATCATCAACATATAAACAAATCATGACCCATTTTCCTCCATGGAATTTACTATAAATATGCTTGTCAGATTTATTTATTTTATATCCATTAGCTAGTACAACTTGATCAAACTTTTGATCCCATCGCTTAGGATCTTATTCTAGTCCATACAATGACTTATTCAATTTACACACTTTCTTTTCCTAACCATTAACCACAAACCCTTCATTTTGTGTCATATACACCTCTTCATCTATTTCCTCATTTAGGAATACCACATCCATTTGATGGATGACAAACTTATAGATGGATCCAAGTGCCAACAACACTCTAATTGAGGCAATTCTTGCCACCGGTGCATATGTATATAGCCAATGCCCTCTTTTTGTAAATCCCTTAGCAACTAGTCTTGCCTTAAACATCAATGGTTCCATCTACCTAGATTTTCCTTTTGAAAATCCATTTACAACCTATTGGTTTGAAACCAGGTGGGAGGTTTACTAGTTTTCACATTTTATTCCCCATTACTGAGTCCATTTCTTCTTGTATAGATTTCATCCAAAAAGTGGGACCTTGAGACTTATTGCCTCTTTAAATGTGTCTGGATCACTTTCTGTATTCTAACAGATTGGCCTATAACTGTCTATGGACTCTCTTATTCCTTCAACAAGGAACATGAAAAACATCGGTCTGTAAGTTTTCTCTTTTCTAGCTCTCTGACTTCTCCTAAGTTCTAAACCCACCAAAGTATCTTTATTAGATACATTATTTTCCGGATCATGTGAATTACTATGAACATTATATTTGTGACTTGGAATTTAGTTAAGCCTATCTTCTTGAAATATTATATTCCCGGACTCAATCACTGTAATAACAAGACGAGTCACTATATTCCATAACTATGAATCTATGCGCTTTGATAATTTTAGAATAGCCCGGGAACACACATTCAATTCTCCTTTCACATAATTTATTTCTTCTGGTTCAAGAACTTTTACTATTCTCCTACAACCTCAAACTTTGAAAATTTGAGAATGAGTTTTCAATTTTCCATAGTTCATATGGGGTTATGTTGTTCCTTTGTTTGGAACCCTATTTACTACCTAACAAGCCTTTAATATGACTTCTCCCCAAAATCATTTTGTTAGACCAACATAGGATATATATAATGGCTTTTACCATTTCTTCTTATATCCTATTTTTCTTTTCAACTATACTAATTTGTTATGTGGGGAATAATGCGCAGTTGTTTAGTCAACTATTCTAGTAGACTCAAAGTAAATGGGGTTATAGAATTATCCTATTCTTATAACTCCCAAAGCATTTATTTAATAAATATCTTATAACAAACAACTTCAATTTATCCACACTATATAATGATATATATATATATATATATATATATATATATATATATATATATATATATATATATATATATATATATATATATATATATATATAAGCATCAATTTTTTCTGGGTAATTGAAATTACTGTTATAATCTAACATTTATTTCCTTTACCTTATTGACTAATACAGTCATGATACAAATATTGAATGAGTTCAGCATTCAAAGCATACCAGAGATAAATAAATTTTAATGACCTATCATTAACAAACACCATCATTGGCTTGATGGTAAGTCTGTTTGCACTTATAATTTCTGCCTGAGTTCGAATCCCAAAGGTTGTAATTTTTCACATGTGTTTTGTTTAAGAATTTTGAAAATTGGTTCAAAACTTAAAAACTTGGAATCGAACCCGCGACCTGACCATGATTGCACAAGCGCATCTACCACCAGACCAACACATCAATTGATGTAATCTTTTAGCGTCACTTCTAATTAAACCAGAAACATTTGGATACACCACAACTGCACCCAACTGGATCAACCAGACCCACTTTCAGAAAACTGGGTTTACATGATTCACTACCATTTTTACAAACTTATCAACCTAAAGTTATATTTTACTATCTCTGTCTTGGATTCATGTTCAAAAGATATTCTTTGATAAATCTGAATAATTATCACAATAGAAAACTAACAAAACAATGATAAAAAATCATTAAGGTTTTCTATAAATTTAATCTATAAACATCTATGACCATTATGACAACTTTAAAACAGTATCAAAAATCACATCCAAATATTTCTAATTTCTACAAAATCAAGAACAATTCCATCTTATATTCTTACAATCATGCACTTCATAATATAAGATTTTGTACTCTAAATATAATTGGTTGTTACATGGATCAAATCCATTCATGTATGCACTTGATATAATCATTTATATCTAAGACTTTTCTATCATAATAGAACAACATACTTGCATGCATAATAAACCAAACATCTTCATGTTCATCAAAATTCACATACTTGATTTTATTCTAAACCATGCATCTAAGGCTCTAATACCACATGTTATAATTTTAACATAAACAAAGAATGCCTTTAGCATTGTAAACACATGAATTTAGAATACCAAGTATAACATAGCCATGAAAGTAATTGTGTACCTTTCACCATGGTCACAAATAAACATATTTTTGATGAAGCATTTGAGTACTCACATCTCCTTGTTGTAAAAAGATCATGCATCTCTTTCTCCCAACGAGTGGAGTTTCCACCCTCGAACATCTCCACTTTCACATTGTCAAATGTCATCTACTTCAATATTGTAACCATTTTTATAAAATGAAAATCGAACCTAAAGATTGTTAGATAATGTGGCGTCTGGTCTGCAACAAAGAAGAGAAGAACAAGTGATATGTGCACCCTCCAATACGTGTAAGAACACTAGACTTTAGGTTCGATTCGCCCCCACCAATCTCTACTCGTAGATTGGATGCAACAGGTATAACCAGCGAATCTCCTTCAGGATACAATGGAGAACCTTGGTTTGGTTTGCACACCCTAAACCAAGCGTATCGTCAATGACATTTTACATAATAATAGTTTCCTTAATTATCTCTGCGCATTAAGGGAAGAAAGGAAGTGATTTGGCTTGCAGAAGTTTAGCCAATTTTTAGACCTCATTCTGCATGCACAAGTGGTTCTATTTATAGACCAACTTATGCCTCTTGGTGAATGAAATAACCTTTCATGTATTTGAAAGAATGATTGCAACCATTCATGAATGTACACTTGATGAGTGAACACATTTAATCATGAAAAAACACACCTATTAGGAAAGATTTGAAAGCCATGAAGAGACACACCTACCAGTGTCCTTCAACCTCTTTCCAACTTGGTGTCTTGGACTTCCATTATTTTGGAAATCCCTCACACTTCTCACCTTTGAAACCTCCAAGCTTAAAACTTTATCTCTTTCTGGTTCACACCCAACAATAACACTGTTTCCCATTAGAGAGAGGAGGTAGAAAAACCTTGATCTTAGTTTGGTTACTTTGTTGTGTCAAGTTTTTGTGAATATTGCCGATTGAAACTATTCCAACTGGTCCTATTACCTGGATCTTATAGCTTCTAATTAGTGTTAGTGTTTGTATGATAATGCTGTTTTGGATCAAGAACATGGGTCTATTTCTTCACAGAATTTGCTTCATTGTATTATAGGATTATGATTTGGGGATTTGGTTAAAGAAAGAGTGGTTTTGTTTTTGTATTTATTGATGTGAGGTTAAGAGAAGAAGGAAGTATAAATATCCAACAACAAAGTTGAAGATATATCGGTTTGGCAGTCTGAGAGCCAGGAGAAAATCTTGACCATTAGTTTCTGTTGCTATGGCGATTCAGGTATGCAATATAAGAGTTTCTGCTTTTTTTTTTTCCTATCAATTATTTGATATCACACTCTCATCATTTTCAGGGGGTAGCTGAGATTGTTGTTTAATGTGTTGATTGTGTATTTGTTATGGGTTTGCTCTTAAAAAAGAAGGTGAACTGTAATTATGATTTGTTTTACCTCTTTCAAATGTCAAAGATATATGCATACTTTAATTTACACCACTGAAAAAGTAAAATTTGAATGTTTCACTTCAGGAAACTGTTTATTAGGACAATAGGACTTAGGAGGAGGAGACCTGCTTAAGGGCCTTTTCTTTTCATTGATTGTTGCCACGTGTCTTCTCGTGGAGTTAACGATTCGCTTGAAAGATGAATGATTGCTTGGTGGATAATTGATAAATGATTCACTTGAATTGAATGTAGGATCAAAATGGAGTTATTGGATCACAGGGCGGTCCTCCAGAAGGAAATGGAGAATCTTTGAGTTTTGAACTGCACTAGGTTACACGTATGCAACTAAATGATCAGTTTTCTTACAGAAATGACTATGATCCAAAGGTTCTACCTGAATTCTTATGTATTGTGGCATTGGCATGTTATAAAAATTTGATTTTCATTATGTCATCTTTGCTTAAATCAAATTTATTTTCCACTTCATCGGGTAAGGAAACCGTGTACTATCACGAAACAGCGAGAGAGGTGGACAGATGAAGAACACAAGAAGTTCCTTGAAGCTTTAAAGCTGTATGGTCGTGCCTGGGGACGTATTGAAGGTATCATGATTAATTTAGAACTTCCATATCTTAGGCAAGTATGCTATGCTATCAGGATTTGTAGCCAAAAATAGTATAAATAAGTAATGAGTAATGAAGGAGTATGATTGTGCTTGTTCTAAGTTTTGGGATCCTATATTTTCACTATAGAACATGTTGGCACGAAGACTGCTGTTCAGATTCGAAGTCATGCTCAGAAGTTTTTTTCTAAGGTTTACTGCTCTATTAACTTTTATAGCTATAACCATATTTCAAACTATGTCAAGATTTTGATGAGCGCAGGATATCCAAAGTACTAACCTCTAATTGAAGGGTTCATAGATCTGAGCTGGAATTCACTCTAACTCCTTTGTCTTCATGACAGGTTCTTCATGACTCAAGCGGGAACGTCACAAACTCCATGGAGTCAATTGAAATTCCTCCTCTAAGACCACAACGAAAGTCGATTCATCCTTACCCTCGTAAGCTAGTAATGACCCCTAGGAAAGGAATTTCCATCCTAGAACTGACAATAAGGTCTAATTCTCTAAAGTCATCAGATTTTGATCAACAAAACCAATCCTCCAAATCAATATTATCTATAGTTGGTTCAGTCAGCCTTTGTTCCTCTGATTCAGATACACCGAATGGAAGTTTATCCCTGATGTCATCGATTAGAGGTGTCCATAAGACCGAATTTTCACTTTATGAACCCAAAACACCATCCGAGGAAGGTGGACTAAATGCTGATTCAGCTCATGATGAGAAGCCTCTTGTGGTACTTCCTGATCCATTTCATTTTATTGACTACAATATCATTAATAGCATAGCTATTGAAAATGATACATGATGTTGTTTTTGTATTTGTTCTTGATGTCTCTAGAAATTTGGGTTCTTCCCAGAAGAAGTGTTTCTACCAAAGAAGACACAGCAATAGAAGAATCATCTGGCAGGACACTGAAACTTTTGGGGATGACTCTAATGGAAACAGATGCATGCAGATCATCTTTTCCAACAATTGAGGGATGCAAACCAGTAATACCTTCAGACATACATGTGCCTTCCTTTAACAAAGAGGATAGAAAATTGGAACTTCTTGGCCACAGTACACCAAGTGAAACATCAGCCAAACTAAAGCTAAGGGTAAGAGTGAGACCTCAAACATGTGGCAAAGGGTTTGTGCCCTATAAAAGGAGCATTATAATAAGCACATTATATAATAATTTTGATTTTAGAGTTTTATGTGTGTTTTTTTATGAATGAGTTTTATGTGTTTTAATAGTTGAAATAAAATTTATATGACATAAATAATGTATTTCATAATTTAACATACCCTTTGTAATTATAATTAACTTTATTAGTATGTTAGTGTTTAGATATGAGTTTTTCATAATACCTTTGGGCCAAATATATTTTAGCCCAAGCCAAAATTGTTTTAAGAAAAGGACTTCCCTTTCCTTCCCTCATTTTCTTCATCACCACCAAGAAACCCTAAGCTAGAGAAAGTGGGAGAGCTAAAGCTCTAAGAGGAGGAAAAGTGTAGGAAGTGGTGCTCATCTTCTCTTCTTCTTCCATTTTCATCTTCTATTGAAACCAAAATGCCAAGAGAATGAATATTTTGCACAGGAAAACGTTCGATAAGAATGGCAATTTTGTTACTATGATGCCGCCGAACAGGAACAAATAAAGAACTTGCATATGTTATTACAAATTTACAATATTATATTAGTATAATAAAACAAAATAGGGAGCATACGGGGGAGAACTTATATATATATATATATATATAAAATAATAATATTATTATTATAGTAAAGAAGAAAAAAAATTTATAAAGGTATCATGATGATGAGTTGATATAGAATTTTTTTTTTCTTCTTTTCAATTGAGTGTACATGGATTAGGTGATGAGTTAGAGATATGTCTAATTATGAGTTAATTGGATGCAAATTTATGGATAATGAATATGTAAGTATAAATTTTGAAATGAAAGAATAAAGAGTAAAAGTATGATGATATAAGTAATGGAAAATGTAACACACCCCCTGGGCGTTACATTGTAAACACATGTGGAAATAAATTAAAAAGTAATTTGCTGGTTGTTTACGGAAAGTTGTTTTCTTTTAAGTCAGAAAACTGGGGTATAAAAATTTTCTTCTACGGATAACTCTGAAAAACCAAGATACCTACATCTAAACAGTAAAATCACATTCATAACAAAATCGCCACGACGTACAACTTCTCTCAAAAAGTTTCAATTTTCAAAAATAGAAAATTAAACCAAAGACTAAGGTATAACACCACATTTACTGTCCTTTTCAAATATACAACCCAACCAAGACTCCTAAGCTGGTCGCTCTACAAGACATTTATTGGAAAGACCACCGTGGTCATCCCACGATCAAAAGCTTCTTCAAACATCTAGATCTAAGTCTTTGAGTGACTTAGAAAAAACTCCTCTGCACCATCTGTACTAGAGTACCAAGGTACAACAGCAAAACCAGAAGAAACCTGATATATTTGTAAGGGTGAGACACCAATATATGGATTTAAACACGATAATCACATGTATGACACATAAAACATCAAATAGACATATAAAGTCATATATCATAAAATTATCAGAAGTAAATAAGTATTATATCAATGAGTTTCATACCCGAACAGTCATTGTCATTTTAAAAAATGCATGACACTTCAATATTCAGGCTCTAACTTAATCTCATGAGATATCAACTTCATTTTTTGTTTAAGCTGATCAAGCTTTTTACATGGGTCATTGTCAACGAAAAGAATCAAATGCTCAACACCTTTGTAACTCATTGGTAGATCACTCAGCAGTCAATAGTTATTGCGCACAAGTTATGACATCTCAATTGTCATTATGATAAACGGGAAACTTCTTTCCAAGCATTGGCAGATCACACAGTAACCAATGGTTATCGTAGTTCATGGGCCTATTTCCCCAAATTTCATTGGCCAACACATGACTCAATGATTTCTCACTGGTAACATGGCACGTCTTTCAAATAAATGCATGTAAAAATCATTTTATTCTCAAGGTTTATCTTTTTGTACATTCTTTCCTTGTCGAAGCTCAAAGGCTACCGATTGTTCATAAAATCTTTAACTTTAAGATTCTTCAACATCAACACGGGACACGAAGTCCGAGTGCCCAATCACAACGCCCTAAACCGATGCACCAGTTTAGGCTTGTGGTCATAGAAAACAACATTCACCTTTAGTAACGTTTATCACAACGTGATTAGGACACACAGTCCACAACAACGTGAATAGGACACACAGTCCACAACAACATGAATAAGACACACGGTCCACAACAACGTGACACGGATAAAAAATCTACGTGTAAATTACAGAACACTAGTATTCCGACATCCCGTATACTAGATTCACTTTCCAACGTATTTATTCTTTTTCGTTCAGTGAAACACAAATACAAAATGAAACTTCAACAACTTATCCAAGCTTGACGGAATATTTTCAAAAGTAAATTTTTCCAGAAATCCTTTACATTGAAATTCATTTAGAAACACTAAGTTATAGATAAATCCACTTTTTTCCTTAAACCCACATTCTTTTGAGATTCTTCCCTTTTTCGAAACAACATCCTAACTTTGTAAAAATCCTTTTCTAAAATCATTGCTAACCTGAAAGTATTTTTAAATCATTTTTCTCACGAATTCTATTTTATAAACACCTTTCGAAATCCTTTCCATTTATATGAAAAGAAACTTATAAGTTAAATGTTTTTCCTTCTAACTTTAAAATATTTCAACGCTTATTTCTTAAAATGATTTTCCACTTCATTCTTGAAAATGATAACATACTAAAATGTATTTCTTTCTCAATTCCATCATTATTCTTCTTCTTTCATCAAAAGAAATTGACACATAAATTTCTTAAAATAACTTTTCATCTACATTTTGAAAAAGATAATGTACTGAAATCTTTTTATGATTTCATCCTTGTAATTATCCATTACTTTCTCTTTTATCAAAAGAAATCATCACCTAAATATTATCAATGTCAGAATTCCTCATAAGGCTTTTTAAGGCTTTTATCTCAATAATTGATTGAGCACTGGCAAATGTCAGGATTCTCAGACAACAATCAACAGCAGTATAATTTTCATATCAACATCATTTCAGATAATACAGTTCATGCCATATCTCCAAGTTATAACACATTTCTACAAATAAATCATCAAGCTCAGATATGTAAAACATACAATTTTAACCACATCAGATAAACTCAGGAAATCACAATAAAATTTAAAACAACTTAACAGACAATAAATAATAGCATATAGCTATCGGGAAAAATCCCTCAGATAAGCTCCCCATACCAGATTCCAAAGCAAACAAGGTCTTTCATTCTTTGTTGAGCGCTACGATCTTCCTCGACTTGCTTCGCGACAGAAGTCTAAAGATTCCAACACATAACACAAGTTAAAAACAACCAAAAACTTCTAATCTCCCCTAGGCATAGATTCGGCCATAATGACAAAATAGGGTTTGAGATATCAAACTTTCACTAACTCATGGATTAATGATCCTTAAGTATTAGAGATTCATAAACAATGATCATTTAACAAATATTGAATAAAAATTCCTCTAAGCTATCAGCTTAGGGTTTCGGCCTTGACCTTCAAAATAGGCTAGAAATTTTCAAACTTTTCAAGCTCTTGGATTTAACAACTAAAGGTACAAAAGAGTTCAAATCAATGATCATTTAACAAAAGATGAAACAAAACTTCCTTGCTCCATAAATACCTAGATTCGGCCTTGTTAGGAAAATAGGGAAGGAAATTTTTGTTTGATGTAAGCTCTTAGATTAATAATAAAGAGGTCATTGTGAGTCGATAGAAATTGGTTTCAACTCAAATATATTTTTCTACTAATTTCTAGAGATTTTTCAAGTTTCTAGATCAAAGAATAAAAAATTAGTGAATGTGGCATAACTCTCAAAATGAATGAAAAGAATACTTAGATGAGTAAGAGCATAGATCATTACCCTTGAAACTTGAAGAAATGGATGAAGATGATGAGTTTCTTGAAGAAAATCAATGAAGCTTTGAGATAGAAAGTATGTTAATGTGAGTGTAAACTTGAGAAGGAAGAAAATGAGTATCTATATAGGGGAAAGATGGGTGTGAGTCGTGGAGAGGAAGAGAGAAGGGGGAACTTGAGCTTCAAGTTTGGTTTGGTTGGAAAAAGTGAGGAAAAATGGGTTTTTGGATTAGAATATGATATATTCAAAAAGTGTAATGATAACTTTTCCTTTATGTGACATGAGCCATCAATCAACAAGTCACTCTATCTCCAACTAGTCATGTAACACCATGTTTTTCCTATGTTTTCTGTAGTAGTAAATTCATATTTAAATATGTTTATTTTAGATTAAACTCAGAGGATGATTTTAATTAAAATAAAATCATTTTCTTGTGTAGTTATATCATATGAAGTCACGGTAAAAATTTCGGTTGAAAATTCAGACGGAAGCCGGTCTGCGTTTTCACTGCCGGTACAAGTTTACTGTCCAGTAAACCTAATTTTAACCCGTGAACAAGACGGTTAGTGTTCTTATTATGTTTCCTTCAACTTTGGTTATTTTTAAAATTTTCGTTCAAAAATAAGATAAAATATTTTATTCGGGTGAAAACGTCGGAAGAATTAGGATCGGAAATACAACCGGGTACGAAATAGAGCAGATTAGGGAGCATAAAAGAAGTGAGGAGACATGATGGAAGAGGCTATGACACACTCCAAAAGTGTAATCATCACACTTTTCAAATTATAATACTATTCCAATCCAAAAAGTTATTTTTCTCTCTTCTTCCATCCAATCAAGCATTAAACCACCAAGCTTGCACAACAAACCCTCCCTCTCTTCTCCCTTGGCCGTGGACTCCCTCCCCCTCTCTATATATATCCCTCTCATTTTCACTTCATCATCTTCCTTCTTCAAACTCCATTGAAGTTTCATCTTCTTCCTTTCTTTTAAAAGTTCAAGCTCTTAAAGCTTTAGTTTTTATTCATCTTTTCTACATGAGTTCTTCATTAAAGTTCTTCCTTATACTAAGGGTAATGCTCTCATATGAATATTTTTGCCATTTTCATCTTTTATTTCTTAGTTAACTTTATGTGTTCTTTATATGCTTTAAACTTCTAAAATCTCTCTAAAATGGTAGAAAACTCCTTTTGAGTTGAAACCACTTTCTATAGTCTTGTATTAACTTATATTTTCACATACCAAGAGGTTGTGTAAAACAAAAATCTCTACCTATCTCTTCCAATGAAGGCCGAATGCTTGCATTTGTGACCTAGGAGGTTTTTGTTTCAACTTTTGGAATATGATCATGTGTTTGAGTTTCTAACTATCCATTGATCTTAAATCTATAAATCTTGGAAGATTTCATAGCTTGTTCCTATGATGACCGAAAATATGAATAAGTAGGCCTAGGATACTATGTTTCAACTTTCCAAGTATGATCATGGATTTAGAACTCTTAATACCTTGTGATTCTAAACCTAAGAGTTGTTGTTAAACAAAGAATATTTTCCTCATCATCCTATGATGGCCGAAACTTAGTGTTTAGGTGCTAGGATGTTTGAGTTTTTATTTTCCAAAATGATCATGGATTTGGGCTCCATAAGATATTTGGATGCTAAGTCTAAGAGATTGGAAAGTTTAAGGATCTCTAACTT
Organism: Sophora flavescens; assembly: GCA_030762895.1. Lineage (NCBI taxonomy): Eukaryota > Viridiplantae > Streptophyta > Magnoliopsida > Fabales > Fabaceae > Sophora > Sophora flavescens. The sequence goes on from CM061062.1 coordinate 205,216,065, forward strand.
GTTTATTCTATGTTATTAAAACTAGGATGTATTACTTTCATTTTTCCAAGATGATCATGGACTTGAGCTCCATAAGATATTTGGATGCTAAGTTTAAGAGATTGGAATGTTTAAGTTTCCATTGTTTTCCAAAATGATCATGGACTTGAACTCCATAAGATATTTGGATTCTAAGTCTAAGAGATTGGAAGGTTTAAAGATTTCTAGCCTATAAATCCAATGAAGGCCAAACCTAGAAGGTTATGGACCTAGGATACTTTGTTATTATTTTTCCAAAATGATCATGGTTTTGAGCTCCTTAATACATATGGATGCTAAACCTAAGAGATTGGTGTTTTTAGTGAATGCTAGTCTATTTTACTAGCCTTGGCCGAATACCCTAAGTTTATAACTTAGTGGGATTTTAATTCAACTTTGTTAAATGATCATTGTTATTGAACTCCTAACACTTAAGGATCATAAATCCATAAGTTGTATAATTTTCGGGAATCTCTAACCCTAAGAACTAGTCCTGGCAGAACCTATACCTCGTGGTTAGTGTTCTTGGTTGATTTTAACTTGTGATCATGTGATTATAACTTTAGACTTCCATCATGGAGAAAACAAGGACGTTCGTGGTCTACCTCTTCAAGCATCTAATCTCCTTACCTTCAAGGAAGGTAAGAGGGGATTGCCTAGGGATATTCAATGACTATATGCATGTGTGTATGTGTTTGCTTGAGTGATTTGAATATTATTATGATATGGAGTAAATACTTGAATGACTTGTTTACTTGAACTATTGTGAATATTACTTGCCTTAAAGTATTGTCAGTTGTATATATGTGATGAAATGTCATTAACTATGACATTATTGTTGAGAATAAATTACTATTGATTGAAGTTTGAGAAGCCGGACTTGAGTCTGTGCTCAATGATTATAAGGATTAAAAGCCTTAATAAGCCTTGAATAGAACTTTGAAAGTATTCGTTTCATTTATAAAAGTTCCTTGTTTAAAACGCTTACTTCAAGAGAATGAGATTCTTGTTTTGAAAAGAAACGTTGAAGTGTTTTTAAGTCAATAGAAATTACCTTTTTGTGATCCAAAGTTTGTACGAGAGAAAACCTTTTTCGAACTATGTGTTTTATGAAGGAAAAACCCCTTTGAAAATATTTGACTTTATTCCACCAAGGATTTCAAAAGCAAACGAATTTCCTAATTGTTGTATAAAAGAGTTTGTAAAGGAAAATATTTTCTCCCAAATGATTTAGAAACGTTCCAGTTACTTGGATAAGTGACCGAGGTTTTATTTTGGTTTTTGATTTTCACTAAGCGAAAAGCAAGTACATGTGAAAGAGAATCTAGTTCGCGAGACGTCGCCTCTAGCATTCAGTTATATGCACACGATCTGGGATCCGTGTCAAGAATTATGGCCCAAGGGTCCTAATCGTGATATTATGGGCTAGGAGTCCTAATCTTGGAATTGAGGACTGTGTGTCCTAATTTCGTTGTTATGGACTAGGAGTCCTTATCATGTTGAAATAAAACATGGATAAAATTATAATTGTTTCTACGACCACAACCTTGGACAACGGCATCGGTCTAAGGTGTTGTGATTGAGCACTCGTACTGTGCATCCTGTGTTATTGATTTTCAAGTCATGAAAATTGTGAATAGTCGTTAGCTTTGGGCTTCGACAACGGAAAAGAGTGAACACAAAGAAAAGTATCGACAATGAAAAGTCTTTTATTCATATGCATTTCCCCTTAGCAGACGTGCTTGAGTTACCGAATACCCGCTTAAGATGTGGTGTTCGATGATGTATACATCCGAATGGCCGTTGATAAGGGATTCATGATGATGTTGATCCGGGTACATGAGGTGACGGAGACAACTTGCCAATGCGGCATACGAGCCTGATCAACTCTTTATTTCTTAATGATAAAACGGTGATGATATCTCGTGAGATTAAGTTTAGAGCCTGATGATTGAAGTGTCATGCATTATCTTTATAAAGTTGATTGATTAGGGTATGAGACCCACTGAAATAATACTTGTTGTTTACCAATAAATAATGTTTTAAATGTTAGTATGCCAATGTATTGTATGTATCATGGATATGGTTGTTGTGCGATATATCCGTTGTCGATATCTCACTCTTTCATTTCCACTTGCACTAGTTCAATAAGTGCTTTTTACGTCAGTTAAAATTGATTTTTTACGTCAGAATACTGGCTGACGTAAATACAGCTGACGTTAAAAGTTAAAATTTTAACGTCAGTTGAGAACGGACGTTAAATATAACACTATTAACGTCGGTTCTTTAACACAACTGACGTTAATTTTGTCAAAATTAACGTCAGTTCTTTAACAAAACTGACGTTAATTTTGTTAAAACTAACGTCAATTGTTATAAAGAACTGACGTTAAAGGTCTTAACTTTAACGTTAGTTGTAATAAACAACTGACGTTAATAGTGTACTGTATATTTTATAAAATACTATTAACGTCAGTTGTATGATACAACTGACGTTAATAGTATTTTTTTTTTTAGTCCAGTTTTAAAATATCACTCCCCTCAGCTATCCCTGCATTCAGTAAATATCCCAGTAACACAGAATATCACACACATTACAGAATTGCAAAGGAAAAATGGAACAATGATCCATATGCATGCCTGTTCAAACAATATATATTTATTAACATAGGTTATAACTCAAAATAAATACAGAAATATAAATAAAAATAAATGTATACTATATTTAAACTACCTATATCAATATCCCTTCGTGATGATCATCACGAGTGGCATGTACATCGTCCACCTGTGTCTCCTCGATTATAGTAGGCATGTTTGTTGAAAAAGAAGGAGTCTCAGGAATATCAAGATTTGAATCTTCATTTTCATCACTACCATTACACATGCTTTTTCCTTGGAGAACCACGGACAACCTTTTGTTAGAAGGATCAGTGATGTAAAACACTTGTTTTTCTTGGGAAGCCATTATGAAAGGCTCATTTATATGACCTAACTTGTTGAGGTCTACCAATGTGAACCCCAATTCGTCGGTTTGTACACCACCGTTACTATCAACCCATTTACATTTAAATACCGGCACCGTAAGCCTAGTGTAATCGAGCACCCAAATATCTTCAATATATCCAAAGTAAGGTCTCGATGCTGTAACGGGTTTTGTGTCCTTTGTACTAGAGAAGTACATTGCTTCGGCCACGATCATAACCCCACTATTTTGCATGATACTCTTGTTATCTTGTTCCTTTGTATAAAAGGAAAAGTTATTTATGTCGTATCCGCTCCAACATATGACGTTGAAGCTAGGCCCACGTGCTAGCCATCTTACGTCATCAGAAGCAGTACTACCATCCTTAAGCATTTCTTCCTTGAACCATGGTAAGAAAGTCTTGTTATGCTTGTTCAACAACCACCTTTCGCTCATTCGAGGGTTTTCTTGATTGACTTTTCTTTTATGTTCAAATAAGAAAGGCTGAACACATTCGATGTTGTTCAATACATACAAATGTGCTTGAAGCACTTCCTCCCGATCCTTCCTATTAATTCTTAAGCCATGTGTACCCTTACCTTGACATCTAATCTCATCATGCCGAGGCTTAGGAACCCCTATAGGATCCGTGTTATGAAGGTAGTCCGAACAAAACTCAATAGCTTCTTCTGCAACATACCTTTGAACAATAGATGCTTCCGGACGATGAGGATTCTTCATGTACCCTTTCAAGATCTTCATGTAGCGCTCAACTGGGTACATCCATCTCAGAAAAACCGGCCCACATAATCTAATCTCCCTCACCAAATGAACAATTAAGTGAACCATTATGTCGAAAAAGGAAGGAGGAAAATACATCTCCAATTGGCACAAGATTGTAGCAGCCTCAACTTCCAAGTCATCCAACATACAGGGGTCAACGACTTTGCTACATATAAAATTGAAGAATGAGCACAACCGAGTAATGGCATGTCTCACATTTTTTGGAGCAATACCACGAATAGCAACGGGCAGAAGTTGTTGCATCAAGATGTGACAATCATGAGACTTCAAGCTAACCAATTTAAGATCACTAGAGACAAGCCTCTTCATATTTGAAGAGTAACCATGTGGAACTTTGATGCCCTGAAGACACCCGCAGAAACTTTGTCTCTCTTTTTTTGACAAAGTATGACATGCTGGCGGCAAATAAGTCCGCTTACCATCCTCAACAACTGGAGCTAACTGCTCTCGTATACCCATAGCAACGAGGTCGAGAAGAGCATTCACACCATCCTTTGTCTTTCCCTGAATGTTGAGAAGCATCCCGATCACACTATCACACACATTTTTCTTCACATGCATCACATCAATGCAGTGTCTGACATCAAGCTTGCGCCAGTATGGAAGATCAAAGAATATCGACCTCTTCTTCCATATGTTTTTCTCAGCAGTTTTACCTTTCTTTTTGGACTTGCCGAATATAACATCGATGTCCTTTACCCTCTGATAAACCTGCTCTCCAATTAAGGCCGCCGGCGCTTCTACTGTCTCTTGGCATCCATTAAAAGCTTTTTTCATCTTACGATATGGGTGATCACGTCTAAGAAATCTCCGATGCCCAAGGTAAACCGTCTTCTTTCCATGATGCAACTGAGTGTAGCATGTGCCTTCTTCACATATAGGGCATGCTTTATGCCCCTTGACACTGTACCCGGACAAGTTACCGTATGCTAGAAAGTCGTTGATGGTGCAAAATAACATGGCATGAAGCTTGAAAGTCTCATGAGAATACCCATCAACTACATCAACACCTTCCACCCACAGCGTTTTCAAGTCTTCAATCAAAGGACCTAGATAAACATCTAAGTCATTTCCCGGTTGCTTTGGGCCCGAAATCATCATAGACAACATCATGTATTTGCGCTTCATGCACAACCAAGGGGGCATGTTGTAAATTACCAACAGAACAGGCCATGAACTATGAATACTACTCATGTTACCATAAGGATTCATTCCATCCGTAGCAAGTCCAAGCCTTAGGTTTCTTGGCTCATCGGCGAAATCCGGAAACATAGTATCGATATTCTTCCATTGAATAGAATCAGCAGGATGACGAACCTTTCCATCACGTTTCCTCTCATCATTATACCATCTAAGATTCTTCGCATCTTTCGCATTGGCAAACAATCGCTTGAACCTTGGAATTATTGGAAGATACCACAACACCTTCGCAGGAGGACCCTTTTTTCTCACATCATCAAGATCATCATCATCATCACCACCCTTCACTTTGTATCGTGATAACCCACATTTGGGGCAATCGTGGTTGTCTTCATGAACACCGGTGTACAATATGCAATCATTGGGGCATGCGTGTATCTTCTTATACTCCATACCCATAGGACACAATACCTTCTTGGCCTCATAGTTACGGTCAGGCAATGTGTTGTCCTCCGGAAGCAAGTCTTTCAACACTTCAAGCAATTTCGTGAAGCTTTTATCGGTCCAACCATTTCTCGCCTTCACACAAAACAATTTTAGCATCGCCGACAACCGTGTATGAGTAGTACACCCTGGATATAAAGGCTTATCCGCATCACCGCACAACCTATCATACACATGAGCTCGATGAAAAGATTCTTGTCCAATATCACGGATCATGTCCTCTACTCGATCATCCTCCATATCTACATCAACGTCCTCACTTTGGGAGACACTCGCCGTACTACTCAACAACACATCACCATGCCATATCCATCTTGTATAACTCAAGCAAATCCCTTCACAAATCAAATGAGTACGTATATCCTTCACCGTACATTTCCTCGTATTCAAACACTTGACACAAGGACAACAGAACATTCCATCACTATTAGGAACATTCCTTGAGCAAATTCTATAAATTCTCCCACCCCCTTCAAATACTCAGCACTAGTACGCTTACAAACATCCAACTACGATCCATAACTAGATAGGTCCTGTAGATATACAAAACATATATCCAATATAAGGACAATACGGGAGATTGAAAACTATAGTTTTTGAAGATTGCCAAGCACTGGTCACGGCCTGGCAGTGATGTCCATCACGGCCGTAACGTGCCAACTGAACCAGACCATGCCATCACAGGCAGAACTGATCACGGTCTAGCCGTGATGAGCATCACGGCCGTGACAGATCAACCAGCAGAGCAACATGCACTCAAAACCAAAAATAGAGACGTACATTCCAAACAACTCAAACTCACGGTTTCTAGTTTCAACTACTGAGACTACAGTTTCAACATACACTCAAAACCAAAAATACAAAAATGTGCCCTAAATACTCACCAGAAATAGGTTCTCGCGTGGTGGTGGGGAGGGGAGCTCGAGTGGTGGCCAACGTTCGATGTGGTTACTGAGAGCAGAGGGACAAGGAGAGTTAGTGCGCGGGAAGGGGAAAGAGAGATGTCAAGTTATTGCAAAGAATGAATGGAAAGACAGAGTTAGGGTTAATAGTGTACCTCACGGTGGTGGCGAAGAAGCCCTCACGGTGGTTGCGGTGGAGATGAGCTCGCGATTAGGGTTCTGTGCTGGGTGAGAGTGAGAGTGAGGGTTGAGAGTGATCTAGGGTTGAGCGTGATGAAAAGAGAAAAGAGACGTACGTACAGAGCGAGAAGCGCGAAGCGCGCGGGTGTAAACGTTATAATCAAAAACCAAAAATAAAACAACATTTAACGTCAGTTGTATTAAACAACTGATGTTAAAAGTAATTTTTTAACGTCAGTTGTATTAAAAAACTGACGTTAAATATTGATATTTTTTTAAAACACTTTTAACCTCAGTTGTTGAATACAACTGACGTTAAAAGTGTTGTGTAAAAATCATTCTCTATATAAAGTACCATTATTCTGTATCAGTCTGTAATACTGCCTCTTCTTTTCCTCTATATTTCTATTCCTTCACAAAATGGCTCCGAGACCTGTGTTAAGAGTGACAACAGGGCATTTCAGATAGGGATATAGGATTATTTACGTCAGCTGTTTATTTAACTGAAGTAAAAATCACACTTTTAACGTCAGTTGTATAAACAACTAACGTTAAAAATAAATATTTTTTATTTTAAAAACACTTTTAACGTCAGTTTTATTCAACAACTGACGTTAAAAGTGTATAAGTTTCTGAAAAAGCATTCATTCCTTTGACTACTCTGCTAATAAATTACCCATTACTATTGTGCTACTTACCCATGCACATTGTAACCTATAATCCTCTTTATGAGCACTAAGTTTATACCTAGACTTAAAGGTCTATTTCTTCCTATTCCTTCGGGCGTTTTCTTTTCTGCACGTTTATAATATATGACTGCCAAATCCCAATACGCCTTGGAACCTAATGCTCTTAATGATCAATTTAATTTTTTATCAACTTACGACGCCTAGTAACTTCATCCCTTCTCCTATAAATAGCTTCCTTCCTTCCTTTAATTTTTCTGCTTCACAATATGGCTCTGCCATGGAGATTAACTTCATCACTCTTTCTTCCTATACCTAGACTTAAAGGTCTCTGTCTTAATGGTCAGACAACTTCTGAGGTTGTGTAAATCGCATTACATAGGTGATAAGGGTGTGTAAATCGCATTATGTGAATTGCACACACCATCATCCTTCTGGAGAATCAGCAGCTATAGTTCCAAAACCTCAGCTTTGGAACCAAGTGACTGTTCCAAGAATATTGCTGAAACAGATCGAGTGCACCCTTCACTCTGCTTTGGCTCCAAATTGACTGTGGATTCAGATGGAGCATCAAGGACTTCAAGTAAGGGAGGAGATGCATCCATTGGAGTTTCTGAGGACAGGACCGAGAAGAAAATGATGTTGAAGCAGAAACTTTTTTATATTTTAGTGCTATCTTGTGGAAATTTTTTATCTTTTAATCATGTAATTGTAACTTATGAATCGCTTCAATGAGATACGATTTGATTATACATATAACTTGTTTTATGTTAAGTGTTTATTTATTTTAATTTGCACAAGAATTTTTTTACTAATTCAAGCTAATTAATTAAGATTAAAAATAAACTTTTTTTAAATAAAGATTAGAAATAAACTGCACTATATATGGAGTGATGATCTGCGTTAAGAGTGACAACAGGGAGATGACAACGAAAGAAAGATAGGAATGAGTTGATTATTTACGTCAGTTATTTATTTAACTGAAGTAAAAATAACACTTATAACGTCAGTTGTATAAACAACTGACGTTAAAAGTGTTAATAATCACTTTTAATGTCAGTTCATTAAACAACTGACGCAAATAGTGATTTAATATTTACAAAACTGCCACCGCCTCATTTTTAACGTCAAATGTATGGTCAACTGACGTAAAACGTTCCCGTATATTACATTATTTCCACTAGTGTTGTTATTCTCTCTTCCTTTTGGTATCGCCGTATGTATATGAGTTCAGATGGATCCCAAAATCCCACTTGTACCGACGATGTCGAAGACTGAGGTCTTCGACGACGCGGGGAACGCCAGGGCATGGCAGGTTCATCCGAGGGCGACATCGGCCACGTACCACGGATCAATCACCACAACCGATTTGAATGCTGACGGAGACCCGATTAGTAGGAGCCATACCGTGGAGACCAGGAGGGTTGCTCTGCCTCCGACTTGGTATTACCTTCATGCACTGCGAGTTAACGGACTGCTACACGAGCCACCACCTCCGGACGTTGAGCAGGCAGCACCGATCAAGGAGGACCCTGAGGAGGATCCTAAGAAGGACCCTGAGGAGGACTTCTATGAGGTCATGGAGGAGGATGAGCCTGAGTATCACATCCTGGATCATGACGACAACGATTCCGTAGATGAGGGTGGCGATGTCATAGACCCATTACCTGATGTCTGGTCTCGTGGGAGCATTTGTGGAGACCCTGCTTGCGGCCAGTGTCAGTGACCAGTTTGAAGCGTTTTGTGGATAGTCTTTCGTCTTCTGACTTTCTAGGGTTACCTTTTTGGTTGTGCTTACGGACCCTCTTTCCCCGTGTTTTTGCTTACTCTCTTTTAGGTTGTATCTTCTAGATTCCTAACTCTGTTGCAATGGCCGTTGATAAAGCCCTAACTTATGTACTAGAACTTGGGTCTCATTGGGACATGTTATGAATATATATATATATATATATATATATATATATATATATATATATATATATATATATATATATATATATGTTGTCTTCAATTCATGTTCTGAGTGTTCTTCACCTTCATCTTGTTTCATCCTTCCAAAAAAAAAATCTACCATTTTTAGTGTACTCATCCATCGAGAAAATGATACTTTCCGAAAGTAACCAGCATTGTAATCAATTTATTTCCGCAATTGGGTAACCATGTGATGTCGGGTTTAGGGTATCGCAAGTCATATTGGTCATCTCAGCTCACCATCATGCTCTGTTGTTTACCTGATTATAGTTTCCGATCGTATTTTTTAACGATTTTGCCCAAATAAAATAATTTATTTTATTTTCGAACGTAAATTTTCAAAATGATCAAGATCATTGGGAACACTACAAAAACACTAATTGTTTAGTTCACGGGTCAAAATTAGGTTTTCTGCTCAGTAAACTTTTACTGTCATTGAAAATACAGGCCGATTTTCGTCTAAATTTTCAACCGAAAATTTAACCGTGACCTTTTTCGGTGAGGTATAGCAAGACAATGATTTTAGTTTATCTAAAATCATTTTCTAGATTTTAACAAAAATAAACACATAAACATGTATTTACTGTTATAGAAAGACAGAAATTGGGGCGTTACAGAAAATATGCTTATGAGAGAATGAGATTAAAGTGTCAATTGTATATTATGTTTGACATATTCAAAGTGTTGAAAAGTTGAAACATTTGTGATATCAGTTTTTGTGTGTATTGATGAAGTGATAATATTAAGTTTATGGATGGACAAATTAATGTTTTGTGTAAATATTGGTTTTTGGATTATGTGTTCATGAAATTGTTTCAACGATACTTGAATTCAATTTTGTTAATGATTTCCTATTATGCTTCTTTGACTCTTTGAGAATACCTTGATATTGTTATTCAACTATGATAAATATGATCAGGTGATGATGATTGATGTGTGTGGTTGAAAATTTATGAGAAGTACTTAGTGGAATGGAGTGCCAAGAACTTGATATGAATCTTTGGGAAGGCCGACCAGGGAACGGAAGGGTCCGGTATATAAATAGCACTGTCAGGGATGAGGGACTCCGTTATTCACCTGGGCGTAAGGAGGGATGTCGTCGTTGGTCGGAGGGAGCGGTATCTCCAAGGTACAAAATTAAAACCGTCAGGGCAGGAGGTCCTCAGAGAACCCACCTCATAGGATACCCAAAGACTCGATGATATTATGATATGTAATATGTACACATGAGAAATATATTGATCCCTCGTGAGGGACATGAGATATGAGGTAAATGAAGGCCAAGGCATTCCACAAATATTTGAATTATGGACGAGATGTCCTTTTGAGTTGTGATTACTATATGAATATTCTATGTATTTTATTGCTATGGTATTTGTTTGAGATGAATTTATGCATGGATTTACTGTGTGCTTGCGTGACTACGTGGTATTATTTTATTCTTATCTAGCATGCCTGCCTGTGTTTGGGGGAAACTTCCTCATTGAGTCAGTGGACTCGCCCCACGTTTAACATTTCAGTTGCAGGTATCAGCGATGCCGCTAGAAGCCTTTGGTGCCATGTGGATAGCTTAAGGGGTTGTACCCTTTGTTTTTTCTTTTCTTTTTTATTTAGGAAGGACTTTGTAATTCTTTGTATGTTAGTTACTCTGATGTATTACATTCCTTATGTAAGTAATGAATATAATCTTTTACTTTGGATGAGACGAATTTGTGTATGCTTGTGAGGCGTTGCGAAAGGGAAAGAGGAAGCTTTTCCTTTCTATTTGATCATGGCTACGAAATTCGGGTCATGACAGATAGACTATTACTATATAGTTGTTTCAGTTGTTGGAATAGCTAGTTAGTATGAATGAGGGAGGGAGCTGAAAATTTTGACATTTTTGTTGTATTGCAAATTCTCTACCTGTTCAAACCCACAAACCTAGCTTTTCTTTTTCAGACTTTCAACTGTGAGTTGTATAGTGTATTTGTTTTTCAACATTTTATGATGGGCACTTGGCAGAAAAAACCAATCCATAAGGTGGTTCATTATATGCTAACACGATTTATATTTAGCTTTTGCAATCTTAAGTGGCACAACATAGTCTTGGTGTATTTTACACGTGTTTCTCTTTATAAACGTTTCCTTTCACATTAAACTAGTTTATTGAATAAAGGGTTTATGAAGTTACTATAAATAAGTTTTTACTCAAATACTCCATCTAAAACTTAATTATTAATTTACTATGTAACATGAAATTTGTAGAATTTAACATTTTGGAGTGAGGTAACATTAATAATTGAACTTAAGTCTACCTCAACAAGAAGTTATTGAAATTATTATAAGTAATTCCTTAGGGCTTTGTCCTGACCCTTTCTTCATGTATACTAATGCTAGGTCAAAGTATAGTCACGAAACCTTAATGCAGATTCTATATAGCTAAAAAGTAGATAATAACTTTATGAAGTAAAGTCAGAAAAAGCAATATATGTTGGGTGGTCGGGATGGGGTAGCAGGGAACATGTCCGGATTTATATTTGCAGGCTCAAAATGCAATATGGATCTTGAACCTTTTAAGAAGTCCATTGTATAGGTTGTAAGTTATATTGTCAATTTGATAATGATTCTTATTTTCTAGATTATAATATGGATTTAATTGATATACGCTGACAATATAAAGATTTTTTACATCGTCACCCAATTAGATATTGACAAATCATTAAAAATATTTGACTCTTATCTTAACCACCTTAAAAGTCATTAATATCATGGTTTCTGATTGATTGACAGTGTAAAAAACTTTGCACTGATAGTGTATATCAATTAAACTCTTATATTATATTCGGCGAAATTGTTTTTTTGACACATTAATTATATATAGATAGAATTAGATGGGGACTATTGTTTTGCTTAATTTTTGGGTTGTTTGAAGTGAATATGAAAGAAAGAAAAGAGTAGGAACAAAATAGAAAGAATTTAGCCTTTTCTTTGTTTAGATGAGGAGATAAAATGAGAGGAAAAAAAATAATGATGTCTACAAAAAAAATTCTGCTTACATGTGAGTTGATGACAGAAAAACTGAGAATATTTTGGCTTAATTGTCTTTTGGTCTCTCATATATCATGATTGTGCAATTTTGATCTCTTACATCCAATTGTGCCAATTAGGTCTCCCAAGTATCCCTCCCGTTACAATCAAGTGTGTAACACCCCCCTTGGGTATTACTTCCTAATCACATGCGAAAATAAATTAAAATAAATTTTACTGGTTGCTTTCGGAAAAACTTCTATTATCTTCATAAGTCTGAAAATATGGGGGTAAAATTTTTCGTTTCTAGGATTCACCTCAGAAAATGATTCATGCATCACTTAAAATGAAATCACACTGTATTTAACTAACACACAAAGACTAAGTTTATTTATAAATCATAGCACCTCAGCATATACATTTCATGAAATAATCTTTCGTCTTGAAGTTACAAAATTACACAAGGTTTTTCAGAACCGCCTATATCGACTTCTCTAAAACGCACACAACCCAAAGGAAACATCCTAAGCTGGTCGTTCTAATAGACACCTGTTGGAAAGAACTCAATAGTTCTTACCATTGGAATAATCACCCGCCTCTTCAAAGATCGGGATTAATATCCCTGAATGAGGTCAGGAGCTTCTCGGCACCGCCTGTCCTAGTGTACCATGGTACAACAGCAAAGAACCAAGAAAACCTGATATATTCTAAGGGTGAGATACCAATATATGGATAATCATGATAACCACATACTTGCAACACATAACATCAGATACAATAGATATCATACATACATGGCATAAAATATTCAAATAAAACATAACATCACACAATTCATCGTAGTTTTTGAAAACACATGCATCTTTAAAGTTCAAAGTGTAACTTCGTTTAAAAATGAGCTGATCAGGCTCGATTGCCAATAAGGCACAACGTGATTTTCCACAGCACTGTCCAAAACTCCTGGCACAGTGATCAACGTGTGTGGATGTCCATAGCAAACTGTCCAACACAAGGCACAGTAACCCAAGCATATGGACTTCATTGTCCATCAAGGTACAATGAAACAATTTAGCATGAGATACCTGACCCTTCAAGGTATTCATACGAAACAACATGGGCACGTCTGCCAAAAATGAATGCATGAGAAAAATCATTTTTATTTTCAGCTTTTCTTTGTGCTTTGTTATTTCCTTTGTCGAGGCTCAAGGCTCACGACCTTCAAAGGTTTTCAACGTCTTAAAACTTTTATTATCAAGACAGGACCTTAAGTCTGAGTGTCTAATCACAACAGTCCTAGACCTGTGCACTAGTCTAGAACTTTGTGGTCGTGGAAAACAACTTTCACCTTTTTATCACTTTCACCATGTTTCAATTCAATGTGTATAGGACAACAGTCCATAGCAACATAGCACAGATTATAAATCAACGTGCTTTTAAAACATTAGTATCCCGACGTATCTGTTACTAGGTTTAACTTGTCAACTTTTCTTCTTTTTCGCTCGGTGAAAAACAATAATCCGAAAACAAAACTTCTGTAACTTATCCAAGTTACCGGATATTTTATTTTGAAAGAAAACCTTCTAAAAGACATTTTTCCTTTGAAATTCATTTTGAAAACCTTGAGTTACAGAAAATTCTCTCTTCTTTAGAAATCCATATTTATTTTGGAAAAGATCTATCACTAAGAACTAAAATTTCTCCAAAATAACTTGGAATTTAACTTGTTTTCCTCTATTGTTTTTCATCATAAAATAGTCGCAAAAAAAAATTTAGGTTTCTCATAGAACAACATCTTTAAAAAAAATTTCATAATAAATTTCTCTTATCAACATGCTACTTAAAATTTAAAACCTTTGTTTTGTGGTTTTCCACATAAGTCTTTTAAGGCTTTTATCTTTAATAGTTGAGCTCTAACCAAGGTTAGGCTTCTATGCAACAATCAACACAACTTTCAGCAACTTACAACATAAGTAACATAATATGTTCAAGCATATATTTCAATTCAACACTTCATCAAAGTCATATAAATGTTGTGAGAGATTTTCAAATTAAAATGCACCTTATTAAAGGTTGCGAGTTAACGGTTAAATAGATATAACTATGCAAGCTTATCACAAGTTTGATATATGGTTCAGTGGTTACAACGTTTCCTTCTAACCATGCTTGCGTGAGTTCAAATCTGCCCTAACCTGGGACTTGTGCGCAAGGGGACACAGCCGCTGGCCACTAGGCCAACAGTTATGATGTGCCATTTCAAGATCGTTAATTATACTTAAGTGTTGTATTTGACCGTCGGTTAAACTCTTGAAGGGTTGTCTTCCTTCACCAAGAGGCATGATTTGGTCTATAAATAGAATCATATGCATGCAGTAAAGATATACGAAAATCTCAGAATTTCCCAAACCATTCTTCACTCCAAATCACCTTCGTTTCTCCCTTGTGCGCAGAGAGAGTTAGGAAGACTATTGTTCTGTAAACTGCCATTGACGATATGCTTGGTTTAAGGTGTGCAAACCAAACCAAAGTTACTCCATTGTATCCTGAAGGGGACTCGCGGTTTTACCTATTGCATCCAATCTACGAGGAGAGATTGGTGGGGGCGAATCGAACCTAGAGCCTAGTGTTCCTACACGCCTTGGAGATTGCGCATTACCATTTCTTTCTTCTTCTTTGTTGCAGATCCATACCCCATTTTCTAAAAATCTTTATGTTCGATTTTTGTTCTATAACAATGGTTGCAACATTGAAGGAGATGGCATTTGACATTTTCAAAGTGGAGAAGTTTGAAGGTGGAAACTTCATTCGTTGGGAGAAAGAGATGCATGGTCTTTTTACAAAGGGGGATGAGTACTCATATGCTTCATAAAAAATATGTATATTTGTGACCATGTCGAAAGGTACACAATTACTTTCTATGGCTATGATATGCTTGATATTCTAAATTCATGTATGTTCAATATTAAAGGCATTCTTTGTTTATGTTAAAATTAACAAGTGGTATTAGAGCCTTAGATGCATGATTTAGAATAAAATCAAGTATGTGAGTTTTGATGAACATAAGTATGTTTGGTGTATTATGCATGCAAATATGTTGATCTATTTTGATTGAAATGTCCTAGGTATAAATGATTATATCAAGTGCATGCATGAATGGATTTGATCCATGTAAGAATTAATTATTTTAGAGTAGACAATAATCTTATATTATGGTGCATGACTTTATAAATATAAGATGGAAATTGTTTCTTGTTTCTTTAGAAATGTTTTGGATGTGATTTTTGTGTTGTTCTAAGATATTAAACATAAATGTTAATGGAGGAAAATTAGAAAACTTGAATGATTTTAGATCATTGTGTTATTGGTTTTCATTATGATAAATATCTATATTATATTATCCTATAATATGTTTAGACTTGAATCCAAAACTTAGAGATGATGAAAATAAGTTTAAATAAACTTGGGTAGAATGGCCAAAAATGGTTGTGGTTCGTATGAACTCGGTTCCTTGTAAATGAGTATTGTTGACCCGGTTAGTGGTAGGAGAAACCGAGAAGACACTCAAAAGGTGTCCTTTAATGGAAGGTTGTGTTTTGTTTAAAATTTAAATATATAAAACCATTTGGCAAAGGTGCCGATCAGTGCAGCGGTTTGGTGGTGGAACGCGGGATGGTTTTCCTGCAGCGCACGACCGCAATGCATGTAGAGGAGATCGCAGTGCTTACCACTAGTCCAAGATCTAACGTTCAGTTATTTGATTCAATAAGATTGTATATGTATCTGGAATACTTGGTTAATATTTCCTGTTCGTATCTTGCATTCATGAATTAAAAATTATTATGAATGCTTGCTGGTAACAGTTAAGGAAATGAATTTTAGACTGTAAAAGTATTCCCAATTACTCATTAGTTTTGATCCTTATATATGTTATTATATAGTGTGAGTAAATTGAAGTTGTTTGTTATAAGATATTTATTAAATATTTAGGAGTTATAAGAATAGGAGAATTTTATAACCCTACTTACTTTGAGTCTGCTAGAATAGTTGACCAAACAACTGCATCTTATTCCCCATAACAAATTAATATTAGTTGAAAATAAAATTAGAATATAAGAAATTTTTTTTTGTAAAAGCCATGATATCCTATGATGGTCTAGCAAAATGATATTGGGGACAAGCCATGTTGAAGGCTTGTTAGATGGTAAATAGGTTTCCAAACAATGGAACAAGATAACCCCATATGAGCTCTGAAAATAGAAAAACCTATTCTCAAATTTTTCAAAGTTTGAGGATTGTAGGGCAATAGTAAAAGTTCTTGAACCAGAAGAAACAAATTATGTGAAAGGGGAATTGAATGTGTTTTCCCGGGCTATGCTAAAATTAGCAAAGCATATAGATTCATGGTTATGGAATCTAGAGACTTGACCTATTACTACAGTGATTGAGTATGGGAATGTAATATTTCAAGAAGATAGGTTTAACTCAATCCCAAGTCACATGGATAATGTTCATAGGAATGTACATAATCCGTAAAGCAATGTATCTAATAAAGATACTTTGGAAGGTTCAGAACTTAGGAGAAGTCAGAGAGGTAGAAAAGAGAAAACGTAGAGGCCACGATTTTTCATGTTCCTTGTTGAAGGAATAAGAGAGTCCATAGACAGTTATAGGCCAATCTGTTAGAATACAGAAAGTGATCCAGACACATTTAAAGAGGCAATAAGTCTCGAGATCCCGCTTTCTGGATGAAAGCTATACAAGAGGAAATGGACTCGGTAATGGGGAATAAAATGTGAAAAACAAGTAGACCTCCCACCTGGTTCCAAACCAATAGGTTGAAAGTGGATTTTCAAAGGAAAACCAAGGTTGACGGAATCATGGATAAGTTTAAGGCAAGATTAGTTGCTAAGGAATTTACACAAAAGGAGGGTATTGAATATTTTGATACATATGCACCTGTGGCAACATGAAGGGTTTGTGTTTAATAGTCAAGAAAAGAAAGTGTGTAAATTGAAGAAGTCATTGTATGGACTAAAACAAGTTCCTAAGCAATGACATGAAAAGTTTGATCAAGTTGTGCTAGCTAATGGATATAAAATAAATAAATCTGACAAGGGTATTTATAGTAAATTCCATGGAGGAAAATGGGACATGATTTGCCTATATGTTGATGATATATTAATATTTGGTACTGTTCTAGATTAGGTAGAAGAAACCGAGAGGTTATTATCTAGAAATTTTGACATGAAAGGCTTAGGGGTAGCTGATGTGATTCTAGGAATTAGAATAATCAGAGATGGTGAGAATGTAGGTTTACCCCATTCTCACTATGTAGAAAAGGTATTAAAGAAATTTAATCACTTTGATTGTCAACCTATCACTACTCCCTATGATCATAGCATTAATTTAGTACCAAACAAAGGTAGTCAAGTAGCACAACTTGAATACTCAAAAGTAATTGGATGTCTAATGTATGTCATGACATGTACTCGGTCAAACATTGCATATGTTATAGGAGACTAAGTAGGTATACATGTAATCCAAGAAAAGACCATTAGCATGTTGTCCAAGAGTATTGAAATACTTGTGGGGGACAAGAACTATAGTTTAAACTATAATGGGTACCCTTCCGTATTAGAAGGTTACGCGGATGGCAGTTGGGTGATTTATTCAAGAAGATCATCCTTTAACAAGCAGTTGAGTTTTGACAATTGGTGGGGGTGCTATTTCTTGGGGTTTCAAGAAATAAGTCGGCATTTCCGGTTCCACCATGACTGTAGAATTCATAGCATTGGCAGCATATAACATTGAGATTAAATGGCTTAGAAACATGTTGTATGAGATACCAATTTTAATGACGTCAGTATCCAAATAATGGGATAGTCAGTCAACACTATCAATGGCATATAGCCAAGTTTATAATGGAAAGTCCAGGAACATTGGACTAAGATATAGTTATGTCAATGAGCTAATTGCAAATGGAGTAATATCCAGGGTCTTTATAAGACGGAAAGAAATCTTGCATCCTTTGATGAAAGGACTGACAAGTGATATGATGTGGAAAAACATCATTAGGGATGGGAATCAAGCCCATATCTACATGATCACCAATGGTGGAAACCCAACTCACACTTGAGTAGCATCAAGTCATGAGTTCAATGTGGCCAAAGTACATTATGAGAGTGATTGCAAGTACTTGACGAATAGATACATCCCAAGGTTTAAAAGTACTTGGATACCATAAGGACAAAAGGAAAAAGGGTGAGCTTTTTCTCTTAATGGACCTATAGCATATGTGTGCTGAGGTGCCCAACTTATGGGGGTGCTTTTGGTAAAGTCCACCTATATGAGAGTGAAGTGGGGCCGCTTCTTAGAGTTGGGCTTGACTCTGTAAGCTCTCATGAAAATGATACACGACACAAGGCCTTACCAAATGTGTCACACTACCACGTCGTTCAATGGTACTGAGATTTCATGTGTAAGTCATGCACGTTTGTTATAATGAATATTTGGTTCAAAGCTTGTCTACCAAATTATTCGGGGATGAGTGAAACCCATGGCTTACTAAGCAAAGGTTCAAATCCCCAAGATACCTTTGTCTGAAAACATGCGATTTCCGGAATAATAGGATTTGGGTTTATTTTGAAAATGGTGGGGGGTTGTGAGAGATTTTCAAATTAAAATGCACCTTATTAAAGGTTACGAGTTAACGGTTAAATAGATATAATGATGCAAGCTTATCACAAGTTTGATATATGGTTCAGTGGTTACAACTTTTCCTTCTAACCATGCTTGCGTGAGTTCGAATCTGCCCAAACCTGGGACTTGTGGGCAAGGGGACACAGCCGATGGCCACTAGGCCAACAGCTATGACGTGTCATTTCAAGATCGTTAATTCTACTTAAGTGTTGTATTTGACCGTTGGTTAAACTCTTGAAGGGTTGTCTTCCTTCACCAAGAGGCATGATTTGGTCTATAAATAGAATCATATGCATGCAGTAAAGATATACGAAAATCTCAGAATTTCCCAAACCATTCTTCACTCCAAATCACCTTCTTTTCTCCCTTGTGCGCAGAGAGAGTTAGGAAGACTATTGTTCTGTAAACTGCCATTGACGATACGCTTAGTTTAAGGTGTGCAAACCAAACCAAGGTTACTCCATTGTATCCTGAAGGGGATTCACCGGTTTTACTTGTTGCATCCAATCTACGAGGAGAGATTAATGGGGGAGAATCAGACCTAAAGCCTAGTGTTCCTACACGCCTTGGAGATTGCGCATTACCATTGCTTTCTTCTTCTTTGTTGCAGATCCATACCCCATTTTCTAACAAATGTAAGTAATTCCAAAACAACCACTTAAACAACAACTTCAGCACAACTTTATAGACTTAACACACAATCATATAGCAATCCAACTTTTTCACCCATGTAGCAACAACATCAACATAGCCAAACAATTCAAACATACAAGCATATAGTTACCACAATTGTAACATCCCTCAGGCTTTCTCCCCTTACCTAATTTGACGGATAGACAAAGTCTTTGTTTCCGCGTTGCCCAGAGTGAACTTTCTTTTTGCCCACCGCATGCCGCAAGTCTACGAATTAAGCGAATGACTTAAATTAAAATAAAAAAGTCACCTTATATTTCTATGTATAAATTTTGGGCCATGGCTAAAAAAAATGATGTTAGAAATGTCCAATCTTTTAAAAATTCTTGGATTACATTTGATCCAAGACTTACTTTTATGTATACATATACTTTAATCCCATATTTTTATATTTTTAAATTAATCACTGGTTTATAGTCCATTTCATGACAAAAATCTTTATTTGATCATGATAAAAGACATTATTTTTAAAATCATATTTTTTAGTCAAAATTTTGGGTGAACTCTTTTATAAAATCATTTTCAGAACAGCAGTGGGTTTAAATCGTGAATGACCACACAAAAGTCCTTTTAAATTTTTGAAAATTTAATGGAAGGTACTCAAATCACATGTAAACACATTGTATTCGGTCCCATGTCAAAATTCAAAAGTAGTAATTTATTAAAAAATCACGCATTGCCTCTGTTTGTACAGGATTTTTCAAAAATCCGAGTTCACCAACATGCAACTTTAAGAAATTGTTCCTCTTTATATACACATGATAAAAATCTCAAATCCTCAACCAAACTTTAGGTATACTTCATTATTAACCCAAAAATTATATAAAAGTTTTTAACCTTCAAAATCATATTTAAAATCATCATGTAACCAACTATGTACATATTTTCGCAGACAGAATTTGGTTCTACTTTGACAGGTGTTTTGACCTAGTAAATATTATCCAAATACGTACATATTATATACCAAATTAAAGCTCCAGAAGTATTCTTTCCAAATATGTATTTAGTTTTTAGAAACACCTTTTTTTATAAAAAGTTACGAGCTTACAAATAAGTATGTCATGTTGTTAGATTTATATTTTACATATATTCATCCACACCAAGTTATTATCTTCACTCTAGCATCATTCACAGCCACAAAACCAACATGTAAGGACCCTAGACCCTCTAAAACATACATGCAATACATATATCAACCAAAAATAGAAACTTTTATTTTCAAATAATAATTTAAACAAAGAGTTCGGAGAGGATCTCCCCAGTACGTCTTGAAAACCCTAATCCATCATGATTCCAAACTTGTAAAACTGCAAGCTTTATCCTCCAAGCTTCAAGATGAGTCCTTTATGATGGAACTAAAAATTTAGAAGAAAGTTATCCACATGCATGAAGGAAATCTCAAAGAAAATGAACATGCATGTGGTTGAAACTAAAAGAATGAACACTAGGAATGAATCCTTACCCTTACTCTAAGAGATTTGAAGCCCTTGAAGTGTAGTTGACCAAAAAGGAGTTGTCTTCCCCCTAAGTGCAGATTCGGCCAAGAAAGGTGAAGGGACCTAGATGTTGTTGTTGAAGAAACTTTGAAGAGGATATGAAGTTACATGGAGTATAGGGTTAAGAGAAATGATTTAAGAGTGAACTTGAGTGGTGGTTGATAGTTGTGGTTGATGGTTGAATAGAGAGGAGAAGGGAGGATATGAATCTTTAGAGTTGTTTAGAAAGATGAGAGAAATAAGAGAATAAGAGGGTTTGGGGGTGAGTGAACTTGTGAGAGATGAGCCAAAGTGAAGTAGGATGTTGAGGAGGGTATTTATAGATGAATTATGGGGGAGGGGCGCTGCTGCCATGTTGTGGAGAAAATGGGATTTTTCAAATTTTTGTTAAAACAAAAACTAGTTTTTAAATAAAATAAGGTTACTTGTAATATAAATGGAATAATTATATGTGTAAGGTTATGATGGATTGAAATTAATGCAAACACTATTTACATCAACTCAAGTCTCTTCAAATCTTTTTTTTTTTATTTATTTAAAACTTGAATTTGCCATTAAAATAATGCATTACTTGTATATATGGATAAAATGATGAATTGTATTAAATGGAAATACTATTCACATCAAATCTTTCAAGGGGTTTTTCACATCAAGTCATTTCAAAATCTGCACCAATGAAATTTGGACAAAATTTGTTTCGTTCCGGTTCCATTAATTTCCCGACTGTGAAAACCGATCGTATTTTCTAAACGAAAATTCACCCGAAAAATTAATTTTTGTAATATTTATAAATAATTTTTTTTAAAATCATGGGAATTGTTGTAACTATTTTAGGAAATCCAAAATTTTATTTTTTGTGTCGAAATTCGTTTTCTGTATTAATACAGTTTTGCTGACAGTGAAAACGTAGACCTTTTCGTCTGAAATTTCAACCAAAAATTTAACTACAGTTTTCTAAAATAAGAATAAGAATAAAATTTAAAAAAATAAGTTACGAGAATAAATTTTTTTTATCAAAATAATTTTCTCTAAATTAAATTAATAATTACACATACACATACATAAGCACAGATCATTAAGAAACAGAAAAATCGGGGTGTTACATTACTAACCCACTAAAAATAAATTTCGTCCTCGAAATTTCGTGACTCCAAACTAGACGGAGACTCTTAGTCCCAAGGTTTCCTACATCTAATTCTTCCTCAGGTGACAATTGTAACTTAATAACGAAGTTCACGCTTATCCTTCGTCCTACTTATCCTCAACATGAAATCGCTTATCCTCAATTCTTACTCCCTATCCTTAAAATTTTTATTTTAATCTCCCACACATAAGGATTATAACTTAATCTCCTCTTCCTTTAATATTAATCCATTAGAAAAATTTCATTTGATATCTTGAACTACTACTGTTAATACCAAGTTTTAAACTAAGATTCTCACTTCTCTTACAGTATACACATCAGTTCCTATCCAAAATTCTATGTTGTATTTTCAGTCGCTTCATTCGCCTTATTGATTCTCCCTAACATAATTCATTCCTATGTCGTTCTCCTTTCATCTTCGAAATTTCCTACCACTAGATTATATCCACTATTCATGACGTTAAATTCTTAATTCCTTCCTCATGAAGAGCAAAATCAAAACTTAATCAGTAGTCCATTAGAAAAACTGCCTTCCACACATCTCACTCCCATGGTCATTACCAAGATAAAACTAACTCTACTCCAACATACATCAACTTACTACTCAAGGTATACAGCTGTAGTCTTAGCCCCTCTAAACATAATCTACTTTTCCATATTCTATCCAAATCACATACCTCAAGTCTCCAATCAAAACATCGTAGTCTTAGTTTCCTTTGAACATATTCTACCACTCCAAAGTTATATCATAATCATATATTTCAATCTTAAAGAACATGATTACACTCCTTCATGCAACTATAGCCAAAAAGGAATCACTTGGTTTGAATCATCTAAAACCATAAATCTTGAAATTCTTTAACAACTTAGTTTTACTGAAGAACTCCTCTTAACTACTCCTGCTCAGCTTAGGGAAACTAACATAGACATTTCTCTATAAATCTTCAAACTCATAAAATCAATCTTGACCATGGATACTGATCATTACCCTAGATTCCTTTAACAATGCTCTGCCTCAATCAACATTTGATTTACAAAAATTCCCTCACTTACTGTCATTGATCTTATGGATTCACATCTTACTAGCCACAACTATACCTCAGTAAAACTTTCGTCACTTCTTGTGCATCCAGCTAAAGAGATGATCATAGTCAAATACTACCCTTACTCCCAAACCAACTTCCTAAAGGTCATACTATTTCTATCGCTTGTCCACTCGAGTCGAGGGTGATCCGTTGAAATCAATCTCAACCTAGTCCTCAACACTTGGAGCGGATTTTCACTACAACATTGGTAAACTTCGGGTTTTCATTTTGAAGCGAAATTTGGAGACATTTAATGAAGTTTGATCAGTCCTCTGATACCCATGTTGGTTAGCTCATCCACTGCAAAGTGGATCTTGACAGGAAAAAAGGACGTTAACTTCGTCAGCCTGTCCACGATCACTTGATGAAAATGAATCACTTAAAGGCGTTTGATAAATTCATAATGAAATCCATTGCCACACTAACTTCTTGACAAGGAATGTCTCAAGCGTCAAGTAACCTATCTTTCACTGTACTCGACTAACTCTGACATCCTGATGTGAATCAGATACCCATCCTCATGACTCATGAGGTAGGTTACATGTTAATAACATTTGGAAGAATACATAGGGTAAAATTGATTAAGGATGACAAATCCTTTCAAACTACAATAAGGATGATCTTGGAGATTACAGAAAGAAATTTTCAAGAAAAGGAGTTTCTTGATTTCACTTTCTCAAAAGCTTAGAGAAGAATTTCATCAATTTGAAAGATACGGGAACACCCCATATGGAAAAATATTCTTTAATTAGGTTCGTGGATGTAAAAATGCATGGCCAATACACATTTACAAACATGAATCTAATAAAGTTACTCCTTCCATTAGAATTTCCTATGATAGTTTTAATTCTAAGAGTATTCGACGTACTACAAGACGTTCGTCAAAGGATGATTTTAAAAGGGAATTCAGTCTGACAAAATTGGACTGGGTCACATTTACCAAAAGTAAAAATGACTAGTATGAGTTTCATCAAGAAACTTTTGTTACCAAGAAATTATTTGGGTTATAACTCAAGAAATAGTTATAATCAATTTAGGAGTTCTGAAAAATTTCAAATCAAACTCAAAAGTTTGTCTGACACACGCAAACTTGATTACTACGATTGTTTGATACTACCATAGGGACTCGAGGAACAAATGTCAACTGACACATTCATAAAGAGTCAAATAGTAAAATGAAGAGTTTTTCTTAAACATGAGACACTCATTCTAAGAGTGAAGATTCAGATTGGCTTGTCTCAACTTCAAACAAGAACGAAGGCCTTTCTAAACATGCTTAATCCGGTTTGTTGCGATCTTCCGCATTCTTCTCTGAACCGCGTACGATAGCCGATGACTTAGCCCGTCTCTCAGTCATGCGAAGAGTTGGTCTTTCCTCGTAAGGTGAGTCAACGGCTCCAAAATATTAGACAGTTCCTCGACGAGGCTTTGAAAATAACCAGTTAGCCTAACAACTACGGATTTTAGTCACCGTCCGTGGTTACTTTCACAAAAGTGATGCCTCATCCTTATGAGCAATACTGACACTCCCGTCAGGACACACTTGGTCCCCAAACTGTTCTAACATCAATCTCCCGTTTAAGTCAAGTCATCTAACTCGACTAACTTTGGAGGCGATATCCTCCACGAAGCGATGGAGATCCGATTGAATCTAGGAACTAGATAAATCGAAACTCAATATCCTTCACAGGGAACCGGGAACATTCTCAGGGAATACTCCCGGAAAATCTTCCACAACAGGTACTTCATTTAAATGTCTGACACCATCCCAAAAGGATAAACGAACGTGTCAACATGAACCAATATACCATTTACTAATCATGAGATCTCACAAGGTCTCGACCAGGTCAGAACCGATCCAAAACACACTCACCGGTGCGTCAACATACATTGTTTCGACAAGGAAACAATTCAAGCAATGACCAAACAGAGATCAGACAACAAAAACATAACGGAACTATTCCCCAAGTTCCCGAAAGACTCGACCAGCTCTGATACCACCAATGTAACACCCCCCTTGGGCATTACTTCCTAATCACATGCGGAAATAAATTAAAAGAAAGTTTACTGGTTGCTTTTGGAAAAACTTCTATTATCTTCATAGGTCTGAAAATATGGTGGTAATTTTTTTTTTCTAGGATTCACCTCAGAAAATGATTCACGCATCACATAAAATGAAATCACACTGTATTTTACTAACACACAAAGACTAAGCTTATTTATAAATCATAGCACCTTAGTGCAACACCCCGATTTTTACGATTTTTTAATATCGATAAAATATATCAGTTTATATTATTTTTATTGGAATAATAATTATTCAGACATTTATTTTTGTTTATTTTATGATGCTTAATCTTGAGTAATTTTATTTACTCTTTTAAATTTATTTGATTGGGTGCGTTAACACTGCCTTATTTCAGTGTAAGCACGTTTGCTAGACAATAATCTTATGTTATTGTCACTATTAGTATTTGTTCAGAAAAAATATTTTAAATATGATCAAAAGAAATTTACTTTATATTTTACTCTATTTAATTTTAGATATGAAAATAGATTGGTTTGACATTAATCGGAGATTAAATGTTGGACTGTGGATTTTCTTAGTTGATCAATTCAACTATCAATCTTTACTCTAATTTGAATTTTTAAAGTATATATTTATCACTCATTATTTTTTTGATCTAATGAGTAATACTATTTCTTTTTCTAGATTCATTCTCAACCACTTATTTGGTACCTAATCAATAAGTATTTGAAAAATAAATACAAGAAAAACCCAAACTCCCCTCCCTTCCCCGTATCCAATACGCGACTGCCCCCCCCCCCCCCGGTCACATTTCTTCTTCTTCCTCCTCACTCCATCTCTCTTTCTCCTCCCTAGCTCACAGTTTCGTCCACCACCGGCATGAGCGCCGTCAGATCGCCGCTTGGAGCGAGGAGACGACCACCATCGCGTCCCAACTTTGCCCCACACGTTTGGGTCGTTTTCACTGTCGCTGTATCCCGGTTCGCCACCACGAGCTCCACCGCCGGATGCACACCGTGGGGTCTCTGTTCCGACCATCGCAATGGTCCTTTGACGCCTCTATTTGGATCTCCTCCTTCTTCCTTGTGTGGGTTGCACAAAAAAACCCATCTTTCTGGTTAGGAAACCGCTACCTCCACCATGTCGGAGTCGCCGCTGCCGCCGCTCACCACCCCAGCCTCCACCATGACATCTTCTTCTTCCTTGGGTAAGAGTTTACCCCTAATTTCTTCTAGTTTCAAAAAGGCCCAAATTTGGTTTTGAAACCCTAAACTCTAGGTTTTGACTTCAGAGTTCAATCTTGAAATTGAACATTTTTTTTATGCTATTGAGACTGTGAATTAGTGTTTTCCTAAACTAATTTCATGATTCTATGAGCAAATCTCAAATTCACCAATTTTTGTGTTGAACCCTTTTTGCCCAAATTGAGTTATTGGAAAACTGGTTTTGTTTTGTTAAATTAAAGGTTTTAGATTTTTAGATTGTATGTTTTGATGATGAGTAACTGATTATTTCTTTTATCTTGTTGAAAATGCTTGTATTTTCTCTTCGGGATGTCGTCATGGTTGCGTTTGCTCAGATGACCAAGTTTCGTGTTTTTGGGAACTGATGGGAGCTGTCCGCACCTGTGGAAAGGTGTTAGAAGAACCCAGAATGAATGATCTTTCTTTTATGGTCTTCAAAGGTAAAGGGAGTTTACCTGAAGAGTTTTAGTAGTTATATACTTATTGTCACGTTTGAATGGATGTTAATTTTTAAATCTTTGTAATGATGTCTTGCTTGAATTGTTTAGAGTTTGATTGGAGTTTTAATGTTATTGTTTGTTGATTATATTACTGTTTGCTTGACTGTGATTGGCTGATGGCATGACACTAGTCATTGGTTGTTAATCAAGATTAAGACATTAAAGTACCTTAACTCAGAAATATCGAAAAGTGGTGTTTTGTTTTCTTTGGAAAAATGAGAAGAAAATCCTAAATGATGAAAGTGTGAAGATAGAACAAAGTTAGGAAAGAAAGAAAATGAGAAATATCAAAATTCATGAAAAGGTTTAAAGAATTTTTGAAAAGAAAAGTCTTTTGAAAACAAAGATTTTCTTTTAGGTTTTACCAAAAGTTGTTCAAAAATGGAAAAATTTAGAGAAAATGCTCTCTTTGATAAATCTATTTACAAGAGTTTTGTATTTGGTTCTAAGTTGAGAAAAAGATTTCAGTGGTTTCCTAAGTTTTTAGAAAATGGATTTCTAAAAGAAAACAGTTTTAGTGAAATAGTATTTCTAAGAACGAAAAGTATTTACGACACAAAAATTTAGAAACTCTTGAACTTTTGATTTTCGATTTAGTTTTCACTGAACGAAAACCTCTGGAAAGAGAGTGAAAAAGAAAGGACCTAGTACTCCGGATTGATGGGATAGAGTTCTTGTTTTGAGTTTTGTGGAAAAGAAAGGACCTAGTGCTCCGGATTGATGGGCTAGAGTTCTTGTTTTGACTTTTGAGGAGAATATAGGACCTAGTGCTCTGGATTGATGGGATAGAGTTCTTGTTTTGAGTTTTGAGAAAATAGAAAGGACCTAGTGTTCCGGATTGACGGGCTAGAGTTCCTATTCTAGTTTCAAGGAAAGATAGAACCTAGAATTCCGAGACGTCGGACTAGTGTTCGGTTGTGAAGGAGATTGTGAATCATGGATTTTATTGATAGAATCCTATGTGAGTATTAAAGTTTAATTTAATACTTGATTAAAAGTAGTCGAGAGCGCAAGCCTTGACGAGGAAATAATGATGCGAAAAAGAAAATGAAAAATGAGAACACCTTGTTTTACATGCATAGTCTGGCTTTTATGACGTTTTGGAAGATGTGCCATTGTGTATTCAAGCTACAGTTTCACAAAGGGTGAACTGACAAACTGAATAGTTACTGACCAAAGACGGCTCCTTTAGTTTTTGGGTCTTTGTTGTGACTCCGGCAAGTGTACCGGGTCGTCGCAAGTAATAAAAATAACACGGTAAGTAATTACCGAGGTCGAACTCAAGGATTGGGATACCAATTCGACTAATCCATGAGGAAGTCGATACGTTCGGTCAAGATTACGAGAAGAAGGTTGAGAGAGAGAGATTAATATAAGAAATTCAATTACCGAATCTAATGAAATAATTAATTAAAAATCAGAAAACTAAAATGTCCAAGGTCACAAATCCACCTACCCAATATGTACACCCAAGTGATGATGAATTCCTCCCTAAGTTCAATTACAATGTCAACCGGGACCCCTAAATTCTCCTAAATCCACTCTCGTGCTCATTAGGACGTATTCGACGATTGGATTAATTACTTACTAGGTCTCATAATCCTAATCTCGAATTCTGTTAATTCTTGTTCCCTATAAGGTTGCACCGATCTCCTACCCACTCTCGTGCAATATTCGATCGATGATCCTAATTCAAGTTCTAAACGCGAATCGCTGACTAAGCCTCATCACGTTAACAAGTCAATCACGCAACACATATGATTAACACAATCAAATCAGAATTAGAAAACAAGAATTGAATTAAAGGAGAAAAACATACATCATATCGGATTTACATCGCCATGGGTGGCTTCATCGTTCCCTCGGACGACGGGGATTAGTTCCTCATGCTCATAGACAAGCGATCGGACGTAATCACCATCGTAAAATAAAAAGAAACCAGAAAAGGAGACGCAGCTCCAAGGAGAAATAAGGATTCGTAACTACTGCCCTAACCTAAGTGGAAAACTGCATCCTAAAGTTCCCCCCCGTCGGTTCTGATATGCAACAGCCTTTAAATAGTAATCCTGATCTGCGCTCTCTCGCGAGGCGAGCAGACTCTCGCGAGGCGAGAATTAAAATTGGCGCGCTTTCAATTTAAACTCTCGCGAGGCGAGCAACCTCTCGCGGGGCGAGTCTTCACTTCTAGGCTGTGACCTTCATCACGGCTGGGCCGTGATGGTCTCTGACTTCCGGGGTCTTCAAACTCTCGCGGGGCGAGCTTCTTCTCGCGGGGCGAGTCTTCAAACCTTAAACTGCCACGGGCGTGGTATTCATCACGGCTTGGCCGTGATGGTCTCTGTCTTGCTGGTCTTCAGACTCTCGCGAGGCGAGAGTACACTCGCGGGGCGAGTGTCTCAGAATTTCAATTTCCACTATTTCTTTGCTTTCCTTGACTCCCGGAGCTTCACTTACTTAACCTGAAACAACAAAAGCACCCACAAGCGTAATTCTATTCAAAATAACCTAAAAACTACACAAAAGACGCAAAACGAGTCAAAGTCCAACTTAGGAACAAAACAAGGCAAATTTGGGCGAAAATGAGAGTGAACTCGAATAAATTGACACGTAAACCCTAGTTCATCTAGTCATAAAACTAGATAAGCCAGAGGCTTATCAAAATACCCCAAACTTAAACCTTGCTTGTCCCCAAGCAAGCTTAAAACTCAAAAACGACTCAAGACTTGGCAAGCCTAAAGGAATCAATCGATTTCGCACAAATTTAATGCAACTTTACAAAACAGTTTTGCTCCAATGATCTCCCCCCTACATCAATGTAATCCCCACATTCATTTACTTTAAACCATTGAGAACTCATCATTCATTCCATCATTACTCTAAGTTGAGGATCAGAGATACACACAAAGGAAGATCACCTATCTCAAACAATTGCCTTCCTCACAAGGGCATTTAAATTTTCACTCGTTCGCTCAAGTTTGTCAAGGTTATCCACTTTTCACTCAATTTCACATATCAAGAGCACTTCCCATGAATTTGATTTTCATCTCAAAAATGGTTCCCACGAAAACATGCATGCAACATCAGAAGGTCTTTTAAAGGTTGTAATGGGGCCTGGCTGAGGGTAGGATAGTCAAGGATATTTAGGCTTAAGTCCCTAGGAACTAAGAGAGCATGAGCATTTTGACACTTTTTCCACTCAAATTCCTTTTTCCATTTGGGCTCGGGTGACTACAGCCTTTTCCTTGCTAATCTTTTTGTTCTCCCATTTTCCTTTGGCAAATTTTTTTTTTTTGTTTTCTTCTTTTGTTTTCTTTTTTTTGTTTTTTTTTTTACCTTGGGTTTCAACCTTTATTTTTCTTTTTCTCACCCCAAAATGACATACCTCCTTGTAGCCACCCCAAACTTAGTTTCTCACAACCTTTCTCTTGCTCATTTCCATGCTCTCCTAATCCTAAGATTGGGTTAACATGGTTTTTTTTTTAGATTTTGGCTCGTAATGTAGGGTCATCAAGAAACAATAAGTCAATTGGGCTCAATTTGGCTAACTAGGGAACATGCATGAGGGATGGTTCATTTTAGGCCAAGTAGTTAATTCAAAGAAAATTGCCTAAATCATTTGATGCAACACATAAACATGCAAACCATATAGAGATTCAAGCAAATTCGGGAAAGTGCAACTTAACAGTGATTCACACATTCAAAAACAGAGTTGGAGGCTCAAATCCTCACCTGGACATTTTGCAAATTGTTTGACCGAGATACGATTCCTAGTGTGTGCACCCCCTCACCCCAAACTTATCATAAATCAAGTAATCACAACAAAGTTCTCAAAGTTCAGTTTTCAATTTTTAAGTGGGGATAAACTTTTCTATTATTAGAACCTAGGGGGAAATCATCAATGGTCAAATAATTCATGCAATCAATCTACGCTCAATCTAATCAAAATCCAACAAGCTTGCCGACACAACATTTCATACAAAAACTCTTGATCTTCTCAAATTATTCAAGAGCGACAAACAAAAACAGAACACAAAAAACAAACACAAAAACAAAACAAAAGTTAGGAAAAGAGAGATACCTAGCTTGGGTTGCCTCCCAAGAAGCGCTTGTTTAACGTCCCGAGCCTGACTTATTAAGAAGCATCCACCTGGATCCCATAGTCTGTGGTACAGAGGCCAAGAGATGCTCATCATGTGAGGTCTTCCACCAGGATCAAATGGTAATTGGAGTGGAGATCGTAGAAGTAATATGACTTCATCAACTCCACCCAGCCAGTGTATGAAAATTCCATTGACCTTTGTTATTATGAATTCACTTCCTCTCGGGTCAAATGGTGTCCTCACGAGGAAGTGTGCCAGACAAGTGGGAGTGTCTAATTTACCAATGTCCACACATGCATGCAAGCCAACATATTTATCCAATGCATTATTTTCAGGTTGCTTAGCAAGCATGGTGGAATCCTCTACCACTTTATCCGCATTTTGTTCTCTACCCCCTTGCTCCGGCGCCTTGTCCTTTGCCAACTCCTCTTCCTTAGGTTGCTCTTCCTCAACATGTGGTTGTTCCGGGGCCATGACACTTGCCAATTCCTTTTCCTCCGGTTGTTCTTCCTCAACATGTGGTAGTTCTTCCTCAACTCCCCGAGAACTAGTTACATCCCAGTCATATCCCAACACCCCACTGCTTCTAGTTGTTGTGGCATCGTATAGGTTCTTAGGGTGATTCTCGGTTTCACCTGGGTGAGTGTCTAGGAGAGGCTCATTTAGTTGTTTTTTGATACTGGGCAATCTGCATCTCTAGATTCTGAAGTGCCATCCCTGTATGAGTTGCCAACTTGTCAATGGCTGCGTTTGTATTGATTGACACTTTCTCAAGTGTCGCACTCAACTTCTCAAGAGCCAACTCCCAAGGTTGTGGTTGCCAACTCTGTTGAGGTTGTGGCTGCCAGGCTAGACCATCGTCAGCATTACTCCAAGCGAAATCCGGATGGTCTCTACTCATATCACCCCAATACTGATTCTGATTCTGATAGTTGTTCTGGGGCACGTTGTCATTATGCCATGGTTCCACATATACTTGAGGGAAGTAGAACGGACAACTCCAAGTGTCATGGTTCCCATCACAATACTCGCAACCCAGAAGCATTCCTTCGTGTACCTCGCATACAAAACAAGGCAAGACCAAGTGGAATCAAAGAAGTAGAGAGATAGTAGAAAATAAAAAGAAAATAATAAAAATAAAAATAAGAACAAAAATAACTTAACCAAATAATCAAATTCCCCTAGAATCAGAAAAATTGGTTGTGCCAATCCCCGGCAACGGCGCCAAAAACTTGTTGTGACTCCGGCAAGTGTACCGGGTCGTCGCAAGTATTAAAAATAACACGGTAAGTAATTACCGAGGTCGAACTCAAGGATTGGGATACCAATTCGACTAATCCACGGGAAGTCAGATACGTTCGGTCAAGTTACAGAAGAAGGTTGAGAGAGAGAGATTAATATAAGAAATTCAATTACCGAATCTAATGAAATAATTAATTAAAAATCAGAAAACTAAAATGTCCAAGGTCACAAATCCACCTACCCAATATGTACACCCAAGTGATGATGAATTCCTCCCTAAGTTCAATTACAATGTCAACCGGGACCCCTAAATTCTCCTAAATCCACTCTCGTGCTCATTAGGACGTATTCGACGATTGGATTAATTACTTACTAGGTCTCATAATCCTAATCTCGAATTCTGTTAATTCTTGTTCCCTATAAGGTTGCACCGATCTCCTACCCACTCGTGCAATATTCGATCGATGATCCTAATTCAAGTTCTAAACGCGAATCGCTGACTAAGCCTCATCACGTTAACAAGTCAATCACGCAACACATATGATTAACACAATCAAATCAGAATTAGAAAACAAGAATTGAATTAAAGGAGAAAAACATACATCATATCGGATTTACATCGCCATGGGTGGCTTCATCGTTCCCTCGGACGACGGGGATTAGTTCCTCATGCTCATAGACAAGCGATCGGACGTAATCACCATCGTAAAATAAAAAGAAACCAGAAAAGGAGACGCAGGTCCAAGGAGAAATAAGGATTCGTAACTACTGCCCTAACCTAAGTGGAAAACTGCATCCTAAAGTTCCCCCCCGTCGGTTCTGATATGCAACAGCCTTTAAATAGTAATCCTGATCTGCGCTCTCTCGCGAGGCGAGCAGACTCTCGCGAGGCGAGAATTAAAATTGGCGCGCTTTCAATTTAAACTCTCGCGAGGCGAGCAACCTCTCTCGGGGCGAGTCTTCACTTCTAGGCTGTGACCTTCATCACGGCTGGGTCGTGATGGTCTCTGACTTCCGGGGTCTTCAAACTCTCGCGGGGCGAGCTTCTTCTCGCGGGGCGAGTCTTCAAACCTTAAACTGCCACGGGCGTGGTATTCATCACGGCTTGGCCGTGATGGTCTCTGTCTTGCTGGTCTTCAGACTCTCGCGAGGCGAGAGTACACTCGCGGGGCGAGTGTCTCAGAATTTCAATTTCCACTATTTCTTTGCTTTCCTTGACTCCCGGAGCTTCACTTACTTAACCTGAAACAACAAAAGCACCCACAAGCGTAATTCTATTCAAAATAACCTAAAAACTACACAAAAGACGCAAAACGAGTCAAAGTCCAACTTAGGAACAAAACAAGGCAAATTTGGGCGAAAACGAGAGTGAACTCGAATAAATTGACACGTAAACCCTAGTTCATCTAGTCATAAAACTAGATAAGCCAGAGGCTTATCAGCCTTCTGAGACATTCGGGTTCGAACTCCACGAAATGCTTGGGGCTTTGCAACCTCTTGTCATGGAAATCGGCGACCCTGCTCGAAATGTACTAAATCAGGAACTATTCTGTATTATTTAGGTGAGATGCGATACCCCGGAACAATTCAGAATTGGACCTAAATTGAGAGGCCGACCCGAAATGCGCGAGACAATTGTGTTATGGGCATTATCGCGATCCTATCATGCTCGACGGAGGGAAGTTAGGATCTCCGGAGATTAGTGATCTAGATAGTGAATATTGAAGTGACATAAAATGTTTTACAAAATACATTTGATTGTCGGGAATGGATCCCTGTGTTTATGGTTATGATATAGTGTATGTCATTGTGTGAGAGTCGTGTATGTGACTGCTATGATAAAACTCATATGTCGGTATCTCACCTTTGCATTATTTATGTTTGGTTTATTTTGTGGTATTTTGGGTTTGAGTGTACAGATGTTGCAGAGAAGTTCTCAGCTTCACTCGGGGATATTAGTCCCGATCCTTGAAGATGTCTGGTGTTAGTTATAAAGGTGAGAACCATGGGGTCTTCCCCAGGAATATCTTTCAGTGCGACCAGCTTAGTTTATCCATTAAATTTTATTCGAAGAAAATCATAGTTATAGGTATTATGACTCAGAGTCTTTTATTGGATTACTGTTATGCGTATGTATGTTTACGGCTCGGAGAGCTTCTATTGTAGATATGATGTTTATGGCTCGGAGAGCCTTTATTTTGGGATGAAAATATAAATATTTTACCAGGTATTTTTATTTTGGGATGTTGATTCATAAATTTTCAGTTATTCATTTCTTTGTTTGTGAGAAGTCGTACTCACACTTCTAAATGATCCTCGATGTATTAGACATTTGAGTGAATTGATTTAATGGAATCCATTGGTCTGGATACTTTCACATTTTGTTGAGAAAAGTGGTTATGACTATTTCTTGAGTATAACCCAGATAATTTCGTGATAGCAGAAGTTTCTTGGTGAAACCTAGTTTCGTCACTTCTATTTTTGGTAGAGGTGAAAGTCATCATTTTGTAAATTCCTTGTACTAAGAATACGAATTAATCCTCTTTGGATTAGACATTATTCACCCCTTGATTCTTTGAATCCGTTGGAAGATTCTTGAGGAAGAATGAACTTTATTAGATTCATGTTTGTAAATGTGTATTGATCATGCATTTTTACACCCACGAACCTGATGGAAGGATCTTTTCCATACTGGATGTTCCTGTATCCTTCAATTAATGAAATTCTTTTCTATGCTTATGTGAAAGTGAAATCAAGAAAAATTTTCTTTTCTTGAGAAATTCTTTTATGATCACTAAGGTCATGTCTTATTGCGGTTCGAAAGTACTTGTTGTCATTGATCATCTTAGTTCTACGTATTATCAAAATGTCGTCGATGTGTGACCTATCTCATCAGTCATGAGTTGGGTATCTCCACATCAAGATGTCAGAGTTAGTCGAGTACAGTGAAAAAATGATAGTTTAACAATTGAGACCTTCCTTGTTGAGATGTTGACATTCCTTCAATCTTTGTTATAAGTTTTCTGAAGACCTACATGAGTTTTGGTTGAATTCAAGTGATCGTGGACGGACTGGTGAAGTCTATACCCTTCTTACGAGTTAAAATCCACTATGCAGTGTTAGTGAACCGAATAATGCATCAGAGGATTGTTCAGACTTCATGGAGTATCTTCAAGTGTTGTTTCAGATGAAAAACGGAATTTTATCAACGTGTGTCGATTAAGTTTGCTTTAAGTGTTGAGGACTAAGTTGAGGCTAAGTCCAACTGATCATCCTCAGTGGGATGGATAAGTAATGAGATGACCTATCTTTAGCAGGTTAGTTGGGAGATAGTGTGGTACTTAATTTTTGTCATCTCTATGGTAGGACGAACCAGAGTTGATAGGAGCTTTGTTAATGTAGAGATGTGAATGGTACTATGAGGACCCTTAAGTTCAACATCATTGAGTGAGATGATTACAATGGATCTTATCATGATCGAGGCAGATATATCATTAAAGGAATTTAGAGTAGTGATCAACGTTTATGGTTAATATTGACTTAGTAAGTCCGAGGATTAACGGAAAAATATATAGGGTAGTTTTCCTTAAGTTGAACGGAGATAGTAAAGAGGAGTTCTTGAGTGAAACTAAGTTGTTAGAAAAGTTTAAGAATTCTGATTTAGGATAATTCAAACTAAAGTGATTCCTTTCGATTGTAGTTGCATGGAGGAATGTAATCGTATTCTTTAAGATTGAAATGAATGACTATGATATAATTTGGAGTGGTGGAATATGTCCAAAGGAAGTGATTAAGTTTTGATTATGTCTTTCAAGTGTAATAAGCTATGGTGAAATGTTTATAATCTTTGAGGTCTTATTCTGGTAAATATGTGGTTGATGATCCATAGTGGAAACTTGACATTTTAAATCCAAGATTTGTCATTGGGGAGTGCCCACCTGGATTTCTTGGCTTTGTTTTGGTGCAACTCCTAGGGGTTATGGCCTTAGAGAAACTCTATTTTATAATATCTTTTCTCGGCTGCAAATATATAAGATAAGGGCAGATATGATACAAGCATTTCCTTGCATAAGTGATAGAGCTATGTCTTTAGATGGAGGAATTGTTAGGAGTTGTGTATTTTCCTTGGACAATAGGGTAGATGTGCATGGGAAATTTCTTAAACCAGGGATACTAACGGGGCTCGAGAACCAAATTGAAAATGAGAGGCAAATGAAGGATATGAAATCGAAGTAGGCAAAAGATTCAAGAGGAATTAAGAAGGCAACGGACTATGTTGGATGTGGTGAGATTCAATTTCAATAAGATTGAACTATGTTGGATGTGGTGAAAAGTCTCGAGGATAAATAGAATGGCATAAGAATCGATCATGTTATAGAGTTATCATTGAAAGGAATGAAGTAACGAGAACACAAAGTAAGATTTTAGGGTTAAGGTGTGAGTATACAATCCTGTTTAGTTTTGAACTACCAAATTTCGAGGACGAAATTTTTTTAAGAGGGGTAGTAATGTAACACCCTAGTTTTTACACCTATGATTAATTATTTTATTTGGATGTTTATGTTCATTTAGTTATGTGGTTTAGTTTGAGTAATTAAATTACTCTCTTCAAGTTATTTTATTGGGTGCGTTAGCACTGACTTATTTCAGTGAATGCACGCTTACTAGACAATAAGTTACATTATTGTCACTATTATTACCGGTACAGAAAAATATTTTAAATAATGTGATCAAGAGAAAAGCCTTTTCATATTTTCATCCTATTTAATTTTAGAGTTGAAAATAAACTGGTTTGACCTTAATCGGAGATTAAATTTTGGACCGAGTATTTTCTTAGTTGATTAGTTCAACTATTAATCTTTACTCTAATTTGAATTTTGAAATCATATCTTTATCAATTTTTATTTTTAGTTTTCAAAAAGTAAAAACATGTTTATTTTAGGCCTAATATTTATCACTCATTTTGTACCTATCACTAAATAATTAGCTTAAAAACTTAACTTTCTCTTTTCTCTCTCTCTCACTCGACGCTACCCCCTCACTCTTTTTTTTCTCTGCTTCTTTCTCTTTTCTTCTTTCTTTTTCTCTTCTTCCTCCTCGCTCCATCTTCTTCCTCCTCCTTCTCAACCAACCAGCCGCGTCGCCCTAGGAGCCGCCCGTCGCTGTCCAGCCGTGCTCTGCCTGGGAGGTCACCATCTGGTTGCGCCTGGTAGCGGAGAAGACGCGCGTTCTACTCCGTCTCGTTCCTCCTGTTCACGTTGCGCTAGCCACCGCGGTAGGTGCTGTCCGCCGCCGCCTCCATGGTGGTTTTCACTATGTGAGTTGTTTTGAGCTCTCTTCTTCCTTTCTATGAAGCTTAGCTTCACTTTATGGATCTGGGTTGTTGTAAGGAAGTGTTCCACCGCCACTGCCACCTTGCCGGAGTTGCGTGACGCCGCCGCCGTACCCATTGCTGGTCATTGCGTCCTCTGCCTTCAAGCTTGGGTGAGTGTTTTACCCTCTAATCTCTTCTAGATTTAAACCCCCAAATTGATTTTGAAACCCTAACCCTAACCCTTTGATTTCAGATTTTAATCTTGAAATTAAAGCTTGTTTTATGAAATTGGGACTGTGAATTAGTGTTTCCCTAAACCAATTTCATTATTCTTTAGTTAAAATGAGTTTTCCCTAAATTGTATTTAGAAGCCCTAAACCCCAATTTGATTTCATTTCAATTTGGTTCTGTTTTTGTGAAATTAATTATGATTTAGTGCAATTAGGACTCTTAATTGAAGATTCCCAAGTTCTCTTTCATGATCCTTTAATCAAAACAAAGTTTCCTTAAAGGGTATTGTGAAGCTGAAGCTCCA
The DNA here is from genome assembly GCA_030762895.1 of Sophora flavescens. Taxonomy (NCBI): domain Eukaryota; kingdom Viridiplantae; phylum Streptophyta; class Magnoliopsida; order Fabales; family Fabaceae; genus Sophora; species Sophora flavescens. The sequence goes on from CM061062.1 coordinate 205,254,322, forward strand.
AACATGATTTTCTTTGAAAATAACCTTGTTTGGTAATAAGATTAAGTGTTTAGATCAAATTAGAATGTGTGTTTGATCATGTGTAATTGATTTCTTGATTTCTGCTTGTTGCGCGTTGTTGGATTCCCTCTCTGAGACATTTGGCACGCCTATGCTTGCTTGATGGAGTAGATATGAGCTAACGTGAGCATTAAGACGAGGATCCTTTACTTGTCTTCAAAGGTAAGGGGAGCTTGCCTGAGGGATTTTTCTCAATAACCATTTGCTTGTAGTGTAGTCTGTATAATTTATGTGGTTGTGGTTATCTGTTTATGTGGTTATCTGTTTATGTGGTTTATGTTGTGTTGTTTATCTGAGTATCGGTGTTTGATCTGTTTTTAAATTATTTGATTATCTGTAGTTGTATATTATATTACTATGATGCATGATCTGCCTGGTGACATAATTCTGATAACTGTTGTTAAATGTTGTTTGTGAGTGTTGTTTGAGAAGCCTGACAGTGGTCAGTGCACAACCGATTAATCAGATAAAAGCTTTAACAAGCTATGTAGATTATATTCAACGTTTTATGGGAAATGTTGGAATATAATAGTGGTGGAAAACATTATTTTGGAAAAGTAATGAGTTTTGAGAAATATTATTACTTTTGATGATTTATTAGTGTAAAAGTAATTTATGAGTCACAATGAGAGCGAAATCGTGAAAATGTTTCTGTACTGCTAATTTTTATGTAAGAAAGTTTGCAATATTATACAAAGTTATTTTATGAAATTAATTGTTGAAAAGAAGTTAATGATGATTTTAGAAAATTGTTTAAGTGGAAAAAGTTAAGTTTTGGCTTAAAAAGCTTTAAAAGTGTTAATTGATGGCAGATTTGGAAAAGTGTAGAAGGCAAGTGTTTTGAAACGGCAGTACATATTTTAAGAAAGTTAAAACCTCAAGTGACTCACCTTTGTGAAAACTAAGTTTTATTATTTAAAGATTTTATGGAAGAATTTCCATTTGGAAAAGAATCTCTGAAAATCAAAAGTTAATTCAATAGTGTTGAAAGTGGTGTGGAACTTAGTAACCGAGACGTCGGTGTACTAAGGTTCTGTGTTGTGATGGACTCAGGTCATTTGGACTTTGAGGGCCTGTACCGTATACGTGGTGTATACCGTATTGAAACATTGAAGATGTTTTCTAGTACCACGAACCTAAGACTGGTGCACCAGTCGAAAGGTGTCGTGATTGAACACTCGGACGGTGAGGTCCTGTGTTGTGATAAAAGTTTTAAAGGTGTTTTAAAACTATGTGAGTCGTAAGCCATTTTGAGCTTCGACAAAGGAAAGATCGAACACAAAGAAAAATGACGAGAATAAAATGTTTTGCATGCATATTCGGCAGACGTGCCTACGAGGTTAATCATGATATCTTGGTGATATTCATGTCTCGACGTATTTGTTAATCATGGTATATGATATTCCTGAAATCGACGTGTTCATTGTGCCTTTGGGCAATCGACGTACAATGAAATTCATTGTGCCCAAGGCAATCGACGTACAATGAAATCAGGGTATTTTATGATATTCATGTAATCGACGTATTCATTGCGCCTTTAGGCAATCGACGTATAATGAAATTCATTACGCCTTGGGCAATCGACGTGCAATGGAAAAATCCATAAATCGACGTTCTCACTGTTCCGGACAGTGGGCTATGGTAAAATCGACGTGCCTCTTTGGCAAAATCGACGTGCCTCTTTTGGCAATCGAGCCTGATCAGCTCATTTTAAATGACGTTGGGGATCTCCGGAGATTAGGTATGAATGTTTAAATGATGTTTTGAAGTGTTCATGCATAGTTTTCCAACGTTGATGTTTGGGGTGTGGAACCCATTGATAAATTGTATGCTATAATATGGATGCTTATGTTGTTATAAACATGTAAATGTGCCTTCTTTTTGTTGCGCATTTAGTTATTGTGTTAAGTGCATATATTGGCGTCTCACCCTTACAGATATTTTAGGTTTCTTATGGTTCGCTATTGTACCTTGGGTACTTTAGTACCGATGGTGCAGAGGAGTCTTTCTAAGTCACTCAGAGACTTAGATCAAGTTGCTTGATGAAGTACTTGATTGTGGAAGGATCACGTGAGTTTTCCTCAGGAATAACTTTTAGAGTGACCAACTTAGGGTTTGAGACTTAGATTATTTTTGATAGTATGTATGAGTTTGGCTCATAGAACCTTTATTTTGAAATGAAGTGTTTATAGCTCGGAGAGCATGCCTTTTGAATAAGAACCTAAGCTATTTCTTTTTGGTCTTGTAAAGCTAATTGATATAACTATCTTTAGCATATTATTGCCTGGTTGTGTTTGGTGTAACTGGAATTCTGGAAATGAAAATGTAATTATTTTAGCAGGTGTTCTTTTACCTGGGATGTCCGAATTACAGAGGAGACTCTATCGAAATTTTCGTAAAAATACTAGCTTTTATTCAAGTATATTCTTTAAATTAAATAGGTTGGCCAGGCTATGATAGTAAGTCTGTGTTCCGATCAGGGCTTAGGTGTGGAGTCGTGACAAAAAAATTTTATACCCAATTTCAGACACTTATGTACTTATATAAATTATTTTCCGAAAGCACCAGCAAATTATCTTTTAATTTTATTTTCGCACGTGTGATGTAGTAATGCCCAAGGGGGGTGTTACAACCCACCTCTTCAAAGATCGGGATTAATATCCCCGAGTGAGGTCAGGAGCTTCTCGGCACCACCTATCCTAGTGTACCATGGTACAACAGCAAAGAACAAGGAAAACCTGATATATTGTAAGGGTGAGATACCAATATATGGATAATCATGATAACCACATACTTGCAACACATAACATCATATACAACAAATATCCTACATACATGGCATAAAATATTCAAATAAAACATAACATCCCACAATTCATCGTAGTTCTTTAAAACACATGCATCTTTAATGTTCAAGGTGTAATGGAAATCTCCGGAGAATTCAACTTCGTTTAAAAATGAGCTGATCAGGCTCGTGATGAGTGTGATTTCACCTCATCTTTGTTTATCATTTTGCATGCATTTTCATGTAGTTTAGGCATATTTAATTTGATTTTTGTTAGTTTTTACTTTGGAATGGGTAAGGTGGTTTTTGTGGTGTTGCTTTACAGAAATCAAAGGAAAAATTCTCAGGATCAACCATGATGGAGCTCGGATGAAGACGGAGCTTGAAAAGTGAAGAAAAGGAGCCAAACAGAGCCCATCACGGCCTAGCCGTGATGACCATCACGGCCATGATCGAGCAAAACTAGAAAAGAAAGAAGACTGAAGTCAGAACTGGTCACGGCCTAGCCGTGATGCCCATCACGGTCGTGACCTGTCAGCTGAGCCAGACCCCCACAAGTCAGAATCTGTCACGGCCTAGCCGTGATGAGCATCACGGCCGTGACAGACCAAAAATTGAAGAAGCGCCCAGGGCAGAAGCCGTCACGGCCTGGCCGTGATGGCCATCACGACCGTGACGCACGTTACTTGGATCAGAAGCAACTGATTTGGATCTAATTTGAGTTAGATTGGGATTCAAACTTCCCAAATCTATAAATAAGGGATCAAGGCAGAGGCAAAGGAGGACTTTTGGGGGCTGCTACTTAGGCTATTATTTAAGATCTCTCTTCTTCTTCTCCTTCTTCTTTTAGTTTTATTTTCATGTTATTTGTAACCAAGCTTGTCATCTCCATGACAAGGCTTGAGTAGTAGTTTAATTTCTAGGGATTGGGGCCATGCCCGAGATCTGATTTATGTTGTTAATTTGATGTAATATCTTTGTTAATTTTGATTTTGTTTTAGATCTGATTTCTAGTGTTTGAATCACTCGTAAATTCGGTGGCCACTTGTTTGCGTGTCATAGGCATTCTAAGGAGGAACCTAGCGGTGAACTTAGGTGTCGGATCTATAGAGTCAGACTTAGGACTGAAATCACGAGAGTTAGAAGCCTTCCTTCGAGGATCAACGAGTTGTCACGAAACGCAAAGGGTCCAATCTGAATTCGACTACCACGAGAGTAGGGGTTGGTTCAATTGGGCACGGTTTTTGTAACCCGAGAGGGAGCTTAAACTATTAGAGGATAAACTCGCCTTCAAGGCAATTTCGATAATTAACAAGGGTAAATCAGATTAGTAACATAAATAGCCTCGTAGGTAACCCAAATCCCTAGGAATCCATTTAGATCCACAAACCACAAATAGATTTGTTTTCTGTTTTATTTATCTCTTAATTCAAATTCAAAACCTTTTCAAAATATCAAATCCTTTTTCAAATCTTTTTTATATAGTCCAGATTTACCAAATTGAAAATTAGTTGTGATTCGAGATCACAGTCTCTGTGGGATCGATATCTTTTATTACTTGGCGACAATCCGTGGAGCAGTAATAGATGTAAGGAATGGCAAACTCTCTCTAAATGTAGAGGAAGGTAGGGTCGATTTTGAATTTACTAACTCATATAACAACCCTCCTTTTGAGAGTCATGTGTGCAGGATCGATATCACGTCTCCAGTGGTAAAGGAAGAGCTCAACATGGAAGCAACTCCGAAGATTTGCATGGCTGATGATGCACCAAATGGTGATGGAGTTGGAGTTGCTGATCATGTGGAAACAAAACTTCCGTCGGGAGGGAGTAAGGCCAGGAAGCTCCAAGTGAAAAGAGCCAAGCGGAAGCGCAATTGACCATATGAGCAGAATCGGCTCTTTGAAGGACTCCCATGGAAGAGAAGTGTTCCTGCACTTCTGCGCCCAGCCGACCCCGGTTGATTGAAGGAAGTTTGGTCTAGCTTAGGACCGTAAACAAGGGCTTCTTGGGAGGCAACCCAAGCTTTCTTTCCCTTTTCCTTTTGTTTTTGAATTTAGTTCTTGAATAATTTGAGAAGATCAAGAGGCAAAAATCATAAATTAATAGATTTGTCTAGTGTTTTCAGGTTAAAGAGGAAGGAAGAACAAAAAGAGCAAGGACTAATAAAGTCAGAAGCCATCACGGCCTAGCCGTGATACAGGTCACGGTCGTGACAGGCCAGCTCCTGAAGACCAGAATTGATCACGGCCTGCCCGTGATGAGCCTCACGGCCGTGATACAGTTTCCAACAAGTTTTTACCTGGAATGTGAGCCAACACCCGCTACCACCTCGGTGAGTTGTTCCAATTTTTCTCCTCTCTCCGACTTGATTATTTACATTGGGGACAATGTAAGTTTTAAGCTTGGGGTAGGGGTATTTTTGCAAATTTTTGCATTTTTGCATTTTTCATGTTGCATTCATCTAGGCAAAGTTTTGTATGATCACATTCTCTAGATTGCCCTTCACTTAGAATATGCATCCAATTGTGAGAACTTGGTGCCAAATAAATTGAGATAGTAAATTTTTTAACCCAATTTTTTTTTATTCTTGTGATGAGGCTAAAAATAAAAATTTTTGAGATAATCTTTTGATAGTTGATAATTAGCATATGTGGTTCCTTAGATTTGTATTTCTCACTGATTTTTGAACTACTAAATGCAAGATTTTGAGCCAAGAATGGGTACTCACTAAATCTACCCCATTCCTTGTGATAGAGTGTTTTAATTCCTCTTGGATTGTATTCTCTAGAACTTGACTTGAAACCATTTTGAAACTTAAAAATTTTTTAAAACATTTTTTAAAATGATTGAGGCACTAGGTATTTTTCCGGCCTTCTGAGCTTCGAATGATTAAATGCTACCCCCTTAGTTTCCCAAATTTTGAGCCTAAAAGAATAAAATACTTTTCTTGGTACCTTCAATTACTTTGATGAATAATGCTTGGTATGGCACCTTTTAAAGTATTACAAAAAGGGTAAAAAGGTAGTTTGAAAAAGTATGGGATGAGAAAATTAGAAAATATTTCTCTTGAGCTAAAAATCTCCCCTTCTCCAAATAAATAAAATGAAATAAACACAAAAAAATATGGAGAAGGGGATGACAAAAGAAAGTGAGAAATAAAAATAAAAAGAAAGAAAGAAAGGTGGAAAAATTAATCAAAGCCAAAAAGGTATTTTAGAAGGTGTCATGCTTTGCAATGTTTGATAATTTGTTTAGCCTTCTTGAAATTTCCTTTTATTGATCTCCCCACCTAACAATTAATCCCATGGCCACATTACAACCAAAGTAAAAGACCTCTTGATTCTTATGTGTTTTCATTAATAAAGTAGAGATTTGGTTAATAGTCAAGCTTATGGTAGAATACCTTCCTTGAGGAAATTGAGCGAATTGTCATATACCCTGGAACACTTGAGTGAGGTGAGACGAATGCCGGAATCAGTGAGAATATGAATTTGAAGGAACCTAAGCTTCTAATTGGACTTGAAATAGATTATCTCTTGGGGATTTATTTGAATGTGCCTGTTACTTGGATTGGTTTCTCGGGTTCTTGATTCACTATCCATACTCTGATTATTTATATCTTCTGGCCTTAGTGATTGCTTGAGGACAAGCAAAATCTTAAGCTTGGGGTGATTTGATGAGTGTGATTTCACCTCATCTTTGTTTATCATTTTGCATGCATTTTCATGTAGTTTAGGCATATCTAATTTGATTTTTGTTAGTTTTTACTTTGGAACGGGTAAGGCAGTTTTTGTGGTGTTGCTTTACAGAAATCAAAGGAAAAATGCTCAGGATCAACCATGATGGAGCTCAGATGAAGACGGAGCTTGAAAAGTGAATAAAAGGAGCCAAACAGAGCCCATCACGGCCTATCCGTGATGACCATCACGGCCATGATCGAGCAAAACTAGAAAAGAAAGAAGACTGAAGTCAGAGCTGGTCACGGCCTAGCCGTGATGCCCATCACGGCCGTGACCTGTCAGCTGAGCCAGACCCCCACAAGTCAGAATCTGTCACGGCCTAGCCGTGATGAGCATCACGGCCGTGACAGACCAAAAATAGAAGAAGCGCCCAGGGCAGAAGCCGTCACGGCCTGGCCGTGATGGCCATCACGGCCGTGACGCGCGTTACTTGGATCAGAAGCAACTGATTTGGATCTAATTTGAGTTAGATTGGGATTCAAACTTCCCAAATCTATAAATAAGGGATCAAGGCAGAGGTAAAGGAGGACTTTTGGGGGATGCTACTTAGGCTATTATTTAGGATCTCTCTTCTTCTTCTCCTTCTTCTTTTAGTTTTATTTTCATGTTATTTGTAACCAAGCTTGTCATCTCCATGACAAGGCTTGAGTAGTAGTTTAATTTCTAGGGATTGGGGCCATGCCCGAGATCTGATTTATGTTGTTAATTTGATGTAATATCTTTGTTAATTTTGATTTTGTTTTAGATCTGATTTCTAGTGTTTGAATCACTCGTAAATTCGGTGGCCACTTGTTTGCATGTCATAGGCATTCTAAGGAGGAACCTAGCGGTGAACTTTGGTGTCGGATCTATAGAGTCAGACTTAGGACTGAAATCACGAGAGTTGGAAGCCGTCCTTCGAGGATCAACGAGTTGTCACGAAACGCAAAGGGTCCAATCTGAATTCGACTACCACGAGAGTAGGGGTTGGTTCAATTGGGCACGGTTTTTGTAACCCGAGAGGGAGCTTAAACTATTAGAGGATAAACTCGCCTTCAAGGAAATTTCGATAATTAACAAGGGTAAATCAGATTAGTAACATAAACAGCCTCATAGGTAACCCAAATCCCTAGGAATCCATTTAGATCCAAAAACCACAAATAGATTTGTTTTCTGTTTTATTTATCTCTTAATTCAAATTCAAAACCTTTTCAAAATATCAAATCCTTTTTCAAATCTTTTTTATACAGTCCAGATTTACCAAATTGAAAATTAGTTGTGATTCGAGATCACAGTCTCTGTGGGATCGATATCTTTTATTACTTGGCGACAATCCGGTACACTTGCCGGAATCGCACGTGCGCTCGCACGACAATCAGCTCGATTGCCAATAAGGCACAACGTGATTTTCCGTAGCACTGTCCAAAACTCCTGGCACAGTGATCAACGTGTGTGGATGTCCATAGCAAACTGTCCAACACGAGGCACAGTAACCCAGGCATATGGACTTCATTGTCCATCAAGGCACAATGAAACAACTTAGCATGAGATACCTGATCCTTCAAGGTATTCATACGAAACAATGTGGGCATGTCTGCTATAAATGAATGCATGAGAAAAATCATTTTTATTTTCAGCTTTTCTTTGTGCTTTGTTATTTCCTTTGTCGAGGCTCAAGGCTCACGACCTTCAAAGGTTTTCAACGTCTTAAAACTTTTATTATCAACACAGGACCTTAAGTCCGAGTGCCTAATCTCAACAGTCCTAGACCTGTGCACTAGTCTAGAACTTTGTGGTCGTGGAAAACAATTTTCATCTTTTTATCACTTTCACCATGTTTCAATTCAACATGTATAGGACAACAGTCCATAGCAACGTAGCATGGATTATAAATGAATGTGCTTCTAAAACACTAGTATCCCGACATCTCGGTTACTAGGTTCAACTTTTCAACTTTCCTTCTTTTTCGTTCGGTGAAAAAAAATTATCCGAAAACAAAACTTCCATAACTTATCCAAGTTATCGAATATTTTATTTTGAAAGAAAACCTTATAAAAGACATTTTTCCTTTGAAATTCATTTTGAAAACCATGAGTTACAGAAAATTCTCTCTTCTTTAGAAATCCATATTTACTTTGGAAAAGGTCTATCATTAAGAAAATGTTGAAAACGTTTTGAGCAAAACTCTTTCTAAAACACTAAGAACTAAAATTTCTCCAAAAGAACTTGGAATTTAACTTGTTTTCCTCTATTGTTTTTCATCATAAAATAGTCTCAAAAAAAATAAATTTAAGTTTCTCATAGAACAACATCTTTAAAAAAAATTCAGAATAAATTTATCTTATCAACATGCTACTTAAAATTTAAAACATTTGTTTTGTGGTTTTCCACATAAGTCTTTTAAGGCTTTTATCTTTAATAGTTGAGCTCTAACCAAGGTTAGGCTTCTATGCAACAACCAACACAACTTTCAGCAACTTACAACATAAGAAACATAATATGTTCAAGCATATATTTCAATTCAACACTTCATCAAAGTCATATAAATGCAAGTAATTCTTAAACAACCACTTAAACAACAACTTCAGCACAACTTCATAGACTTAACACACAATCATATAGCAATCCAACTTTTTCACCCATGTAGCAACAACATCAACATATCCAAACAATTCAAACATACAAGCATATAGTTATTACCACAATTGTAACATCCCTCAGGCTTTCTCTCCTTACCTAATTTGACTGATAGACAAAGTCTTTGTTTCTGGGTTGTCCAGAGCGAACTTTCATTTTGCCCACTGCGTGCCGCAAGTCTACGAATTAAGCGAATGACTTAAATTAAAATAACAAAGTCACCTTATCTTTCTATGTATAAATTTTGGGCCATGGGTAAAAATTAAATGATGCTAGAGATGTCCAATCTTTTAAAAATTCTTGGATTACATTTGATCCAAGACTTACTTTTATGTATAAATATACTTTAATCCCATATTTTTATATTTTTAAACTAATCACTGGTTTATAGTCCATTTCATGCCAAAAATATTTACTTGATCTTGATAAAAGACATTATTTTTGAAATCATATTTTTCAGACAAAATTTTGGGTGAACTCTTTTATAAAATCATTTTCAGAACAACAGTGGGTTTAAATCGTGAATGACCACCCAAAAGTCCTTTTAACTTTTTGAAAATTTAATGGAAGGTACTCAACTTACATATAAACACATTTTAGTTGGTCCCATGTCAAGATTCAAAAGCAGTAATTTATTAAAATCACGCATTGTCTCTATTTGTACAGGATTTTCCAGAAATCCGAGTTCACCAACATGCAACTTTAAGAAATTGTTTCTCTTTATATACACATGATAAATATCTCAAATCCTAAACCAAACTTTAGGTATACTTCAGTATTGACCCAAAAATTATATAAAAGTTTTTAACCTTCAAAATCATATTTAAAATCATCATGTAACCAACTATGTACATATTTTTGCAGACAGCATTTGGTTCTATTTTGACAGGTGTTTTGACCTATTAAATCTTATCCAAATAGTTACATATTATATACCAAATTAAAGCCCCAGAAGTCTTATTTCCAAATATTTATTTAGTTTTCAGAAACACGTTTTGTATACAATGTTATGGGCTTACGAATAAGTATATGTCATGCTGTCAAATTTATATTTTCCATGTTCATCCACACCAAGTTATTATCTTCACTCTAGCATCATTCACAGCCACAAAACCAATATGTAAGGACCCTAGACCCTCTAAAACATACATGCAATAAATATATCAACCAAAAACAGAAACTATTATTATCAAATAATAGTTTAAACAAAGAGTTTAGAGTGGATCTCCCCGCTACCTCTTGAAAACCCTAATCCATCATGATTCCAAACTTGTAAAACTGCAAGCCTTCAAGATGAGTCCTTTATGATGGATCTAAAAATTTAGAAGAAAGTTTATCCACATGCATGAAGGAAATCTCAAAGAAAATGAACATGCATGTGGTTGAAACTAAAAGAATGAACACTATGAATGAATCCTTACCCTTACTCTAAGAGATTTGAAGCCCTTGAAGTGTAGTTGACCAAAAAGGAGTTGTCTTCCCCCTAAGTGCAGATTCGGTCAAGAAAGGTGAAGGGACCTAGATGATGTTGTTGATAAAACTTTGAAGAGGATATGAAGTTACATGGAGTATAGGGTTAAGAGAAATGATTTAAGAGTGAACTTGAGTGGTGGTTGATAGTTGTGGTTGATGGTTGAATAGAGAGGAGAAGGGAGAAGATGAATCTTTAGAGTTGTTTAGAAAGATGAGAGAAATGAGAGAATAAGAGAGTAAGAGGGTTTGGGGGTGAGTGAACTTGTGAGAGATGAGCAAAAGTGAAGTAGGATGTTGAGGAGGGTATTTATTAGGGGTGGCAAAATGATCCATTTGTCCACCATCCATCCAGTCCATCCATGAGAAAATCCATCCAATCCATCCATTTATAAAAAAAATAATATAAATGGATTGGATTATTTCTTTAGTGGATGATTTATGATCCATCCAATATTTTTTAAAATCCATTGGACCAATAATAAAAAATGTAATGGATCAACTTTTATCCATTCCAAAACAATTTATTTTTTTCATATTATTTTTCACCAAATAAAAAAAACCTTCATTTGTAACCAAAAAAAAAAACTCCATCTATTTATCTCTTTCGTTCCCTATTATTTTTTCTTCACTACTTTTTATTTTATTTATCTGCTTTTTTTTATTATATTAAGTATTAACTAATTAATTGTTCTTAAGCACCAGTAGTAGTCCATGTTATCATATACGTTTTCTTTTTTCGTTGCCTTTTTTTGATGAGAAACTTCAAAAAAAAAGTATTAACTAATTGAAAGCAGAGAAAGTCGTAACAAGTTTCGTAAAACAATGTCATGGAATGTTGTGGCAAAACAATCTCTGTAGATATACATTATCAATAACTCCCATATAATAATAGAAAAATGACCGTTATACAAAATGGTCATGAGATAGAGTGGAGAGAGAGTAAAGATAGAGAAAGAGAGTAGGGAAAAAAGGGAGAGAGAGAAAGGGTAGAGAGAGGAAGAAAGAGGAGAGAGAGGGTGTGATAGAGATAATATTTTAAATTTTTTTTACAAATTATTTTATTTTAAAAAATATTTTATGGATGGATAAAAGAGACATAAAATTATTTAACTTCTTAATATAAATTTTAGTGGATGGATTGGATATCCGTCCATTAAAAAGTTGTTAATGGATGGATCGGATGGATTTTATTTAATGGATCATGGATGAATTTGATTTTTTTTAAAGAATTTTTAATGGATTATAATGGATTAATGGATTGTTTTTAATCCATCCTTTAAGATCCGAATAAAAATTTATCCGGTCCATCCATTTGCCACCCTTGGTATTTATAGAGGAATTATGGGGGAGGGGCGCTGCTGCCATGTTGTGGAGAAAATGGGATTTTTCAAATTTTTGTTAAAACAAAACTAGTTTTTAAATAAAATAAGGTTACTTGTAATATAAATGGAATAATTATATGTGTAAGGTTTTGATAGATTGAAATTAATGCAAACACTATTTACATCAACTCAAGTCTCTTCAAATCTTTTTTTTTTATTTAAAACTTGAATTTGCCATTAAAATAATGCATTACTTGTATATATGGATAAAATGATGAAATGTAATAAATGGAAATACTATTCACATCAAATCTTTCAAGGGGTTTTTCACATCAAGTCATTTCAAAATCTGCACCAATGAAATTTGGACAAATTTTGTTTCGTTCCGGTTCCATTAATTTCCCGACTGTGAAAATCGATTGTATTTTCTAAACGAAAATTCACCCGAAAAATTAAATTTTGTAATATTTATAAATAAATTTTTTAAAAATCATGGGAATTGTTGTAAATATTTAAGGAAATCCAAAATTTTATCTTTCGTGTCGAAATTCGTTTTCGGTATTAGTAAAGTTTTGCTGGCAGCGAAAACGTAGACCGTTTTTGTCTGAAATTTCAACCGAAAATTTAACTACAGTTTTCTAAAATAAGAATAAGAATAAAAAAAATATAAATAAGCTACGAAAATAATTTTTTATTTATCAAAATAATTTTCTATAAATTAAATTAATAATTACACATACACATACATAAGCACAGATCATTAAGAAACAGAAAATCGGGGTGTTACAATGTGTCTTTGTCATCATGTCGTCCAGTTTTTAATACTAATAGCCTACATGGCACATGAGTGAATGATCTGGCGCTTAGTCTGTGCCGTCCAATTGTACTTTCCATGTCGTTTGTGAACAAATTGGATTGACAATCTCATTTGACAATATACTAGTCCAGTCTTCATCATAATCACTATTATCTAATATCTAAAGAGATGTCATCTCCACTATTAGGATAAATGTTTTCATTAAGAGCTTGTTTGGGAGCTTCAGAGGGGAAGGGAGGAGAAGGATTTAATGGGGATGATGGGAGAAAGGGATGGGGAAGGGGGGATACTCCCCCGGGTTTAATTTTTAACAAAAAGAATCAAAACCCTCCAATTTGAGAGAACTAAAATAATGAACTAGACGGGGGTTTTAGAAGATTTTGGAGGGCTATTCTCGCTTTCTCATTCCTTTCTCCCTCACTCTCTTCTCAAACCATTCATCTCATTTCCCTCCTATCTCCCAAACAAAGACCTTAAATGCTAAATTAGTCACATGTATCCACAAAGTTTACCGACAACAAAAATTGGACGACACAGTTATAAAGGAACCTAATCGTAACAAGGAAAATACTTATGAGGTGGTTTAGAGTGGAGTGGGGTGGAGTGGTAAAAGCATACCACTCTATTGTTTGGGAGTTTTAATGTTTCCTCTCAAATCCCCCCAAATTGGAGGGTATGAAAAATAGAGCTTTGGATGGTTTGGAGTGGTTTAGCTTCCCATCCCCAACCATTCCACTCAATTGTTTAAAAAAATCCCAAACAATGGGTCAAGAGATTTGTACCATTCCACTCCATTACTAACCATCCCACCTCATCCTCCCAAACACACCCTTAAGGGATTTAATTGCAGCAATTGAAACCCGATGGACTAAAATTGTACATTCGTAATACTTGCAGAACCAAAAAATACAATTAAACCAATATTTTTCTTTTCATTTTTTCCTTCAATTTTCCCTCACCGACTGGTCAAAAGCTCGTTCTTTGATTTCATGACAGGAAAGTCTATCTACTTTTTTTTAAGGGTAAAAGCCCATTTTGGTCCCTAATAAAAATTGCACGGGCCATTTTAGTCTCTGACAAAAAAAAACCTACTTATTTAGTCTCTTACAATTACTAACGGGGGATACGTTAGTCCCTAGGTTGACTTCCATTTGCCAGCGTCCGTTAGTTGGGTGACGTGGCCGTTAACTCATCCTACGTGACCATTATCTTTGCTCTGTTGGATTATACTTTCTTTTTCAAATTTTTCCCTTCAAAGGACCAAAACGGCATCGTTTTGGGTCTATTAAGAATAGAAGGCTTGAGCTCCTTCTTCTTCTACTCTCTGCCTCTGTTTTCTGCAACATCAAACAAGAACCCTAATTTTTCTAATAGGCGATTTGCATTGTTTGGGTCCCTGTGTTCGCTCTAGACTTGTCCGCAAGAACCTACTTGGGTTGAGTTAAGGGGCTATTTGCATTAGAACCCTAATACCTAGTAACTGCGATTTGGCCCCTTTTCACTTCTCTCTCAGAATGAGTCGCGGTTCCAATCCCATGACTAAGGGTGAGCATAGCAGAAGTGGTTCTTCAAGTTTTGTAACTCCAAAATTTTACCCTCCAATTTGTATTTGCAAGAAACCATGTGTCATATTCATTTCAAGAACTAAGAAGAATCCAAATAGAGCATTCTATGGGTGCCCAAATTATAATAGGGTAAAGGAAATCGTTCAGTCTATGGCTTCCTTTTATTCTTTGGGAATGCATTGCTTACTTTTTGTGATGGTTGCAGGACAACAAACCTTATTGTGAAAGGTTTGTTTTGCTGGATGAATATGAGGAGCAGCAGCAAAAGCTGCTGTCAATGGCAAAACTTGAAGAATGGAGTATCAATCGGCTGGAGATGGACAATGATGACAACAAAGCAAAGTTGATTCAAATGCAACTCAAGATGAGTGAAATGCATAGCAAGATGAGTGAAATGCAATCAAAGATGAATGAAGTGCAATTGAAGATCAATGAAGTTACGGAACAGCAGAGATCTCTTGGAATGGTGTTAGGGGCTGTGATTGTTGTTTTGGTTATGATAGTTTGTGTTTGGAAGTCGGTCTAAGTGTTTGTAACCAATGTATTAAGTTTGGTGTATTAAGTTAGTCTAAGTGTTGTTAATCTTGGTTTATTAAGTTAGTCTAAATTTTGTTACTAAGCGTGTTTAATTATTGTAATGAAATGGAAAGTTTGGCTTATTAATGTTCAATTTTGTGTTAGCACTTGTGTTTATAAGTGTTGAAGTAAAATGAAAACAATAATTAAATAGGTAAAATGACAATGAAGGTAATTTAATTCCAAATTTCATTCAAGCATTTCCAAAATATATTGTACTGAATTATATCATCATTGTCAACATGTACTAAGAAAAGTATAACTAATGTACTTGACATCCCCCAAAAAGTGTATCCTTTCTATGGATTCCAAAAAAAAACCTTATGAGTTTTATCCCCCAAAAAGTGTATCATATGTATCTCCCACAAAATCCTATACATCCCCCAAAATCCTATATTGTCCATCCCTGCAAGACTTGTCTGAGTTCTTCTTTCCAGTTTGTGGGTGTATACCAGGTGGTGTCATCATTGCAGCTCTTGGCCCAGGGAGTCTTGGTGCCCTAAGTCCAAGTGTTGGCATGAATGTCATCTCACTAGGAGTTCCTTGCAGTCTTGGTGGTATGTAGGGCCTCACTGGTGCTCCTGGTGGCTGATTTGAGATGGTTCCCACTGAAGTAGATGGTATCAATGAAGGTGGCATAGATGGTGGTGTCCCTTGAGAAGTTGGCTTAATAGCAGTTGGCCTAATTGGTAGTTTCATCCTCCCTTGAGCAGTTGGCTTAATAGCAAATTGTCCATGAAATGAAGTTAAACCAGTTAGTGTCGTGGGACATTTTAGTCCCCAATAATTTTTATATTGAGACTAATTAGTCCCTAACAATTAGTATGAAGGGGCAATTTAGTCTCTATGTGTAAACCTGTGTTGCAGAAGGTGGTTCTTGTGTAGTAGATGCTGCTTCTGTGCTCTGCACTTCTTGTCTGGAAGGACTCTGAAATTATGATGATCACCGTTTCAGAGAGTTAGAAAAGTAAATCAATTTATGTGTTAAAATCAAAGAAATTTGCTAATGCACAACCTATGGCTCAGTTTCAGCTGAAGGATGATTCTGTGACAATGGCACTTCTTCTTGAGACTCTGCCTGCTTTTTCCTAACCCTTCTTTTCTTAGCAAATCCAGGCCTAGTAGGTCCTTTGCAATTCTTTTCATAATGGCCAGTTTCACCACACATGTAGCACACAACCTCATAGGAATTTCTGACTTTGTGTTGCTGACTTTGGTCTGCCAATAGACCTTTTGTTCTTTGGAGGTTGTGGTTTTGGGTAGTCAGTAGTGTCCCGATACTCCCTGCTGGCAACTGGTTTGATGAAATGCTTATATGTTGCATTCACAGCTTCCATGGTCAACCACCGATGCACATAATCCTCTGGCCTCTCATTCTTCCATGCTATGGCAGCAATAGGATGAGTACATGGTCAACTGCCACACCTGGCATGTGCAAGTCTTCAGGGTAAGGTTGACCCCATCCTTCCTCATATGCCTCTCAACCTCAAACTTCTCATTACCTGGATCACCTGTCCAGGTTGGTGTCCAGCCATTGCTATCTATCTTCAACTTTTCCAGCCTTTTCTTTTGAGTTGGTGGCAGAATCCCTCTCACAGAACTTAGTTTCCTTCTGTGTTTGGCTATCCTCCTCATCAGATAACACCTCAATTCTTCTAACATAGTCAATATGGGCTTCTCCCTATATCTGATAATATTGGCATTCCAAGATTCACACATGTTGTTGGTAATGTTATCCAACTTAGGCCATTGACTGAAATATGCCTTCACTCATCTTCTTTGGCTCAATGTTGTTCAGGTAACTCCAGGATCTCTCATTCTTAGACTTCAACCTCAGCATTGTTGCTTTAAACTCAGGCTCAATTGTGCACTTGGAATAATCCCATGTATACCCCCTTCGCTCCCTATCCTTGAAATGCTTGATGAAATTCTTCCAAATGTACAGAACACAATTCCTGTGGTGTGCACCTGGCATTACTTATTTCAATGCTGATACCAGCCCCTGCATACAGCATATATGACAATATACAAATTAGAAATGATGCACAAAATAGTCCCTAACAATTACTAATAAGGGACATAGTAGTCCCTGACAATTCCTATCGGGGGACAAAATAGTCCCTGTAATCAGAAACATAATCAAAAGTAAATCACTGATGTAGAAACAGAATCAGAAACATGCAAAGCACTTGATTAAATTGTACCTTATGTTGGCCAGACACAAAGTTCCATCAGTTCCTAACATGGTCTCCTATATCTTCTTCAAGCAAGCTCAGAAACCACTTCCAGTTATCTTTGGTTTCAGCATCAACCACAGCATATGTAATGATAAACCACTGATTGTTGGCATCCTGACCAAATGCAGACAGTAGCTGCCCCCCATAATAACCCTTCAAAAAACATCCATCAAGGCCTATCAATGGCCTACAACCAGCCTTAAACCCATTCTTACATGCCTCCAAACAGATGTATATGAAGTTGACACAAGCAAACACAAGAAGGGGGGTTGAATTGTGTTTGTTAATAATTTTTGAAAACAACCTTTTTCAAAACTTATTTTCTCACACAAGGAATATAAATCAAATGCACACACACTTAAAATGATCTTTTAAAAGATTAACAAAATCAAGTTCAAATCCCCACAGTTAATATAAACAAATAAAACTGTAAGAGTTAAGGGATTAGAAGATTCACGCAGATGTTTTATCCTGGTTCACTCTCTTCCAACCAAGAGCTGCGTCCAGTACCTTCTACTTGAAGGTTTTCTCCACTATTTCACCAAATAGATGACAACAAGTATTCAACACCTCTTCGGGCTACAAGTATTCCTTTCTTACCAAGCCTTTTCAGGCTCTAACTCTAACAAAGAGATTGTTTGTTTTTGATCTTCTAACTCACTATGTGTGAGGATACGAAAGTTTAAGATCAGTTGAATATTACAACAATATTCAAGCTAAGGTAATACAGACTTTTGCTCTTTAAGGAAAGAATAACACAGATTCAACTTGCAAGGATTTTGGCTAGCAAAAGCACAACTTGCAAAAGTTCATGCTTCTTCAGAGGTTGAGGTCTTCTATTTATAGTGACCTTCTTCTTCACTTGAAAAACTTCAACGATTATTTTTGATATACCCATTTAGAGATAGCATTAAATGCATAATATCTGTTGCGACTGATAGCTTGATCGTGGCCATTGTGAAATGTACTCTTGGTTATCACTTTTGTACGATATGGAATGGTACACCTCTGAGCAATTTTAACTTGAAAAACTATCTTTCCTCCTTTGTGTAAATTCCAGCTATTTTGGCGATAAAGGTGACAGGGTACAGAGCGTTTTGCATGTTCTCATTGTACTATTTTGCTTTTTTTATTTCCTTGATGGTACTATGTTTCTCTCACAAGGAAACAAAGCATTAAAACCGATAAAACAAATAGGAAGGACCAACATTCATTTGAAATAAATATTAATCATTTGAAATAAATATTTCTATGTGGTCTGGGTAGCATTTATTTAGTTGGATGGAGCATATTAAGACAAATAACAAAGAGCCCATCTACTTAAGATCTGCGTCTACACGCTCATGGGTAAGATCAAGTCTTATGGACTTGCATTTGTCTTATCGCTCGTCTACTGAAGTGGCATATTCTCTCGTCTATCATCAAGTCTTTGGACTTGCTACATTTCAGTGAGTTATTTTTGATCTCGTCTGCTGGCGTGACATATTCTCTCGTCTATCATCAAGTCTTTGGACTTGCTATATTTCAGTGAGTTACTTTTGATCTCGTCTGCTAACGTGGCAATTAAGCTTGTCTACTTATTGAAACTAAAATTCCCGTCTACTTAGAACATTTTATTTTCCCGTCTACTCAAATATATTAAATAAATAAAAATACCAAGGTTTTGAGCAGCTCGTTTATATGAATGGACGCGGATTCACTTTCTCAGTCCAAGCAGATATAAGGAACCTTATTCAAGGTTTCCAAAACTTATATAATTGTAACATTCCTGCAAGACTAGATAGAGCATGTTAGATCTCAACTAAAACTTTGCCAAGCAAATTTAATTCTTTTTGTTAACATCAAAACACAGACTATTAATCCAAATCACTTTCGTTCCAACAATCTCCCCCTTTTTGATGATGACAAAATCTAATTAAATTTGAGTGAACAAAGTCTAAGAGAGCTTACAAAGCTCCCCCTAAGACAAGGCATTCAAACTTAACAGGAATAAAATATAAGACATAAACTCAGTAGCACATATCAGATATAACTTATCTGATTAGTTCAACTACTTATCAGTCAAAAGATAGTATCATAGCATATAAATCATATAATAAGTCAGAGTATATATAAACAAACAAAGATCATGCACATGCAGACAAACGTTACTTTCAAAAACTGACTTTCAAAATTTAATTATCTTATCATTTCTCCCCCTTTTTTTGTCATCATACAAAAAGGTAAAAGGAATGGACCATCATTGTCAGTAGGGAAACAACAAAAGAAAAGCCTAAGAAGAGGGTGGAGGAGGAGGAGGAGGAGGATTTGGATTTGGGTTTGGTGGAGGAGCAGGAATTTTAGTAGGCAGATTTTGACCCTGTTGAAAACTCATCATGATGTTCATCATCTGGTTCATCATGAGATTTGTTGGAGCCAAGGCTTCTGTAGCTTCTGCTTTAACTTGCTCATTGAGTTCAACCTTTACCTTCTGCTCTACTATCCTACCAATTATCTCTTCAAAATTTGGTGGCAAAGAGGGTCTTGAACTTTCTTTCCACTGTCTTGAGCTTATACTTGACTTGGAACAGTGTCTAAAGCTCTGGAAGTCTAAGGTTGCTCTGTTGGATGAATGACATTCAGGGCCAGTGGTTGAGAAGAGTGTTTCTCAGAAGTGCTTGGTCTAGGAACAGACTCAGCAACTTCCTCAACCTCAGCAACTAGTTGAACTGATTCAATCTATATAGCAGGGTCTTCAACTATGATTTCCTCATCAGTGTGCTCTGAAAGTGGTAATTGTAGGGGTGAGCCAGCATAATCAAGAACAGGTGAAGGCAGTTCTTTGACCTAGTGTACTGGATCTTCTTCATAAACATGACTGGTGACAGGAAGTCCCAAGATGTCCTTGTAGATGAAGAATCTACAGTTTGAGAGTCCACACTTGCCTCTGACTTTTGGAATGAGCTTTTTCTCTTCCATGCTCAGACCGGAAGAGGAGGTTTCTTTTGCACATTCCACCATGTGAGTCCTCCATATGTCAACAGCCACATCTTCTTGAATATCTTCAACTGGTTGTGCTAACCAATAGTCTATAACATTTTGATCAGTGAGATTGATAGCTTCAGGATTGATCATGCAAGGATCTGGGAATGGCATCTTTCCAGTGTTCCTTTGTTTCTTCTTATCCTTGTCCTTGTTCAAATCAACCATTGGAAGCCTTGGGCAGAGCATATAGGGCTTGATCCCAATTTTTGTATCCTTCAGAGAGTGGATCAGTCATGTAGAAGGTACAAAATTTGCAGCTCTCACAACTCTGAAATGCTCAAACTCTGATTTCAGCATGGCATACATGATGTGATCAATAATATCAGCAGCTTTTCCATACTCTCTGGGATGTCTGAAGGTCTTCCATTTGGTCTTTTTATCCATGATGATTGGAATGTGTCTGAAGGATCTTGACCTCTTGTAGATAACATTATCCAGATTTCTCTTAGCTGGATCATTGGTCCAGTCAGAGATAATGTGTCTCTCTACACCATCTGTGAATGGTTTGAAAGGAGGGTATCTGACAAGGTTAGGATAGATTTTTCTGGGAGGGAATTTCTTTAAGGGTAGTTGGGTGATAAGAGGTCCAAGGTGATTGTACAATTTGGATGGTGGAAGGTCAGTAGGGATATCAGGGTGAGGTTGATGCCAGGGATAGATAACAGTTTCAGGTTCATAATTATACTCAGGCAAGGGATAGAAGGGTCTGGTAGAGACAGGTTCTGGTTCATGTTTGTGGTAGAGAATTTTCCAATTCCTCTTTACTTTGGCCCAGTTTTCAGATTGGCCATTATAAAGAACAGAGAGGTGTGTGTAAAGGAATTTGGTCTTTTGCTTTTTGGGAAATGGTGCACCAGGGCTAATTCCATTGTCTGGTTGGTTGAACCAGGGGTCATTTTCAGGAATAATGGGTGGGAATTTTGGTCTTTCTAGTGAGGCTATTTGTGGTTGGTCAGGGTAAGTCATTTGTGGTGAAGGTAGTGTGGGTATATATAAATCATCTAAGGTTTGATTCACAGAATAGGCAGGTTCAGAGACATCATCTATTCTATCCTCTAAGCTAGTTACTAAGGCATCTACTGCTCACTTTACAGGATCATTAGCAGGAAGAGTTACCTCAAAAGTCATAATAGACTTAGCTTTTCTAGGAGGTTACCTTCTGGTTTGAGTAGGAATTTGAACATTGACAACACTAGTAGCAGCAGTTCTCTGTTTCTTCAAAACAGAACTGATGGGGACCCTGTCCTCATCATCCTCATCTTCATCATGAGATAGGATCAAGTTCCTTGTTCTCTTTTGTGAGGGTGCAGGTTGAGGAACAACATGTGAAGGATCCCTGATTACAATTCCAGCAGAAGTAGGCCTTCTAGGCATTGGTTTTCTTGCTGCAATGGTTTTCTTTCTGACTGTTCTAGTTAGTCCAAGAACTTCTGCATTATTCTGCTCAACCATTTCTTCTTTGACCTTCATCATTTCTTTAGTCATGGCCAAGGCAATAGCAGTGTAAGTGCTTAGATTCATGTTGGCAATATTCATTTTGCTAAAATCAGCAGCAGACATTGGCTTCTCAGTTATTATTCTTGCTTGCTCTTCAGGTGTCCTAGCAGCAATAAAATCATACATTCCTTGTGACTTGAATATATTTGATAGAATATGGCAGTAAGGAAGTGCAGAGAGCTTCTTCCTATTAACAGCAGCATCCCTGAATCTACTAAAGACAATTCTGGGCAAGTTTATCCTAGTCTCTATGATGAGATGACAGAGACAAAACTTGTGCATAGCAAACAAGTTGTCCTTCGACCCAGTCTTGTGTAGAACCACTTTGTTCAGCAACTGATGAAGAATACGAACATGATCCTTCATTTCAACCGATTTCCACGAATGGGATCTAACTATGTCTTCTCTCATAAAAATGGCAGCAATGACTTCTGAACCACCAAGGTCTGTCTCCCATGACTCAGTAAAGACCACTCCTTCCTGAGCGCAGATGATGGCATCAGAAATGGTTTTCTCAGAAACCATTATTCTCTTTCCTAACACAGTTACGAAGACTTCTCTGTCAGAAACTTGAAGACCTCTCCAAAAGTCCTTGATCAAATTAGGGAAGATGGAGGCTTTCTCCATGAAAAGTCCTCCACAGCCCGCAGCATTTACATTCTTGCTAATGTCCAAGTTGTATTCCTCCAAGATTCCAAAATTGAAGTGATGCTCAATAGCAACATTCAGCTTGTCCACATTGAAAGTTGAAGAAGATGCCATTGTTGAGGATTTGAGAGTTAGGGTTTTGGAAGCAGAAAACAGAGAGTTCGAGAGAGAAATAGAGTTCAGAGAGCGAAAGGTTTCTTAGAGGGAAGAGACTTGCTTAAAAAGGTTTTGAATCTCAAAGGTTTTTCTTTTGGAAATAAATCAAAAAGAAAATATTTGACAATACATGTCATAAAGGATAAAACGGCGTTGATATTTTGAAACTATAAAAAGGTCTTGATGGGAATTGATGGAAGTCACTGACTCAGCATTAGAAAATATACCAAATAAATTTGTTTTTAAGACAAAATAAATGCAATTAATAAATAAGAGAATGGACGGGTCCAAGCGAAATGCAATCAAACATAGACACGACGTGCAGTGGACGTGGCATACAAATACAGTGGACGCGGTATGCAATGGACGCGCATAATGGTGGGCCACATTTTAGTAATTGGTATACTTAAAAGAAAAAAAAATACATAAACAGGGGAGAGGCAATCAAATCACGGTTAGGGCTCCATCTTGGGGAGATAGAAAAAAATTGGATGATAGTACAGTGTTACCTGCGCCGCACAGTGAGGTTATATGGGGAGAGGTTCCGTGTTTCTTTCCTTTGGCGGTAACACCAGCAGCACACAGATCCAAGAACGCCAGTGGGGAGAAGAAGAGTTTCTAGAGAAATATTAGCTTCTATCATAGATTTTTTTTTAGAGTTTTTTGGAGGTCTTCGAGAGATAAGTAAACTCATTTTCTTAAACTTCCATGGTATAGATTTTAAAGGGCTTGATTATGAAAATAAGAGTAATTATTTGAGGTTTTATCTTCAAAATAAAATTGATGTTTTATTGATGAATAATTATTATGAGATTGAATGTTCACATGTTGAGTGATATTATTATTTGATATAATTTTTGTGATATGTGATGCCTTAGAGTCTTTTTTGATATGGACTTTATGAATAATAATGCATGTTACATGATGCTATATATTGAGGTTATTTTGGAATGCCTATGAATTGTTTTGATATGAGTTATATCATTGAGATTTATGCATGAGGTCATATGTCATGTCTTGGGGTCATGACATATGCCCAAAATATGATTTGGATTGTTATTCGTGATTGTTCCGATACCTCCTTCTGACAAGGGGATGATAGATACCTCATCGTTAAAGGGGAAGACAGATACCTCCTTCTGGGAAGGGGAAGACGTATACCTCCTTCTAGGAAGGGGATGACAGATACCTCCTCGTTAGAGGGGAAGACAGATACCTCCTTCTGGGATGGGGATGATAGATACCTCCTCGCTAGAGGGGAAGACCGATACCTCCTTGTTAGAGGGGAAGACAGATACCTCCTTCTGGGAAGGAGAAGGCAGTGGGACGCCATTGCATTTGTCATGAGCTCATAGACTAAAATTGGGTAATTAAATAAAAGAGACTTGGATGATAAGTTGAGATTATTTGGACACAAGAGATGTCCTTTATATGATTTTATTCATGTTATGTGTTATGTTAGTGATGGATTACTTATATTTAATGATGTTATGACTTGTGCATGAATTTTGTGAGTTTGGATTAATTTCCTTAATTTATTAATAATATTTTGAGTTATATTATTTTGAAAATAAGTGGATACCATGGTTGTTTTTCCGGTTACCGCACCGGCGGAAAGCAACATCTTTGAGAAAATCCTTTTTATAACCGTGTTTACTTACTGTGATTAAAAATCTCATTAGTGGTGTTGTCTTTCAGGTAATGAGTTAGACGATGCAGCATTTTGAGAGAGAGTCTTGAAGATATTAGTTATACTTTATTTATTTATTTATTTATTTATTTATTTCTTTTGAGTTTATTAGATGCACGTGTTTTGAGACAAAAACAACTGTAAAATAGTTATGTTATTTTTAATAATTAATACTTATGAGACTTTATTTTATTTGGATATAATGATTTATTTAGCACTATTACTTTATTTGATTATTTGAATATACGAGATACTTTCAGACTTAAATATATTGTGAGAAATTTTATGACTCGACTATTTAATTTAAATGTCTTAAAGGTTTTTATAGAAAATTAATTTGGGCTACTAATGTAACGAATATCCTTTTGAATATTCTTCTACTACTAGAGTTCTAGAATTATAAACTCTAAAGCCTTTTGAAGATTCAGAATATCCTAACAGTATTCCATTATCTACTTTTGCATCAAACTTACCAAGTTGATCTTTAGTATTCAATATATAACATTTACAACCAAAAGGATGAAAATATGAAATGTTGGGTTTTCGTCCTTTCCACAATTCATAAGGAGTCATGTTCAAGATTGGTCTAATGTATATTCTATTCTGAATGTAACAGACAGTATTAACAGCTTCAGCCCAGAAGTGTCTAGGGACCGAGTTGTCATTGAGCACTGTTCTAGCCATCTCTTGAAGAGACCTGTTCTTTCTCTCTACCACACCATTTTGCTGTGGTGTTCTAGGTATTGAGAAGTTATGAAGAATACCACTTTCTTCACAGAACTTATGGAATAGCTCATTTTCAAACTCTCCCCCATGGTCACTTCTGGTTGAAGTGATACACATGCCTTTTTCATTCTGTACACGTTTGCAGAATATAGAAAAGACCTTGAAAGACTCATCCTTGTGAGCTAGGAACTTAACCTATGTCCATCTAGTGTAGTCGTCTACAATGACTAGACCATATTTCTTACCACTGACAGAAGCAGTCCTTGTTGGACCAAAGAGATCAAGGTGTAGCAATTCTAGTGGTCTATTGGTGCTAACAACATTCTTAAATTCAAAGGAGCCCTTGACTTGTTTTCCCTTTTGACATGCATCACAAAGAGCATCAGATTTGTACTTAAGGTTTGGTAGCCCTCTCACGATGTTATGCTTATTTAGCTTTGAAATTAACTTCAAGCTTGCATGACCTAGCCTTTTATGCCAAATCCATCGCTCATCTTCAATGGAAACTAGACATGAGACACTTTGATTTGTAAGATCCTCCAAGTTAATCTTATACATATTGTTTTGCCTCTTAGCAGTGAATAAAAGTGATCCATCATCCTTTTTGACATTACACATGTTCTTATAAAAAGAAACAGCATATCCACTGTCACATAATTGACTTATGCTCAGCAGATTATGTTTTAAACCATTTACCAAAAGAACATTATCAATGAAGGGAAAATGGTGTTTACCAATTTTACCTATACCAATGATCTTCCCTTTCTGGTTTCCTCCAAGTGTAACCCAACTGCCATCTTTATGTCTAAGGTCTTGGAACATACACATTTCTCTCGTCATGTGACGTGAGCACCCACTGTCTAAGTACCAAGATGTTTGTTTCTTTCTTGTTTTTAAGCAAATCTGCAACAGGTATTATCTTATCTTTAGGTACCCAAACTGACTTGGGTCCTTTCTTGTTAGTGTTCATTGGACGAGAATATTTAGCATGCTTACTATGTATGCGTCTAGATGTAACATGCCTACTTTTTCCACACACTTTGCAAAAGATGTTGGACGGGCTTGACTTAATTTTAGCATGTTTATTTGGAGCTTTTGGAGCTCTATGTTGTTGATACGACTTTTCTATAGGCAAGTATGCCTAGTCGCACAAGTAATACGGTGGTGAGACCGGATATCGTCCTCAGGGATCGGTTGTCAATTACCAATTCACAAGTCAAACAGCTATTTAGGCTAAACTATGAAGAGAGATCAAATCATAAAATAAGCAACAAAAGCAATAAAATATTTTTGGTCTTTTGGGTATTTTATCAAATACTTGAAAGGCAACAGAAATGTGTTTAACAAATGGATAAAGTTGTCGGGGTTAGACTACACTAATCCTCCCTTGATTGCAATGAAATGGTTACTAATACAAGTCCTAATTCAATTATGACAATCGAGCCTTTTGAAATACTCAAACCCTAATGTCTTAGGTGGAATGAGCCTAAAATCCCAAATTAAACCATAATGTCTTAGGTGGAATAACCTAAGATTTTGCATAAAGGGCCAAGACTCATAAGATTGCAAGCACCCCAAGACCTATGTCTAGGTTCATGAACTACTTGGCATTTGATTCATGAGCATGCCTTAACATCAATATTTCAATTGTCTATCAAAGCAACAAATCATTCCATGGGTATCTAAGCCAAGAAAAGCATTAAGCAAGAATCAAATACTCATAAAGAAATAGGAATTTGCATTACAACCACATCAAAAGACAACAAAGTTCAGAAAAGCAAACATCTAACCCCAACAACAAGGGGATTTAGCTACTCCTAATCATAGAAACTACAAAAGAGAAAGCCAAAACCAGAGAAATAGAGACAAAGGAGAAGAAAGACTCCATGGAAGGTTTCCACAGCCGACACCGCAGCCCCTTTGTTCAGAGAACGTCCCCTTAGGGTTAGCCGTCGCCCCCTAGGGTAAAGGTCTCCAGGTCTCCCAGTCCGGTCCCCTTTTCTGTCCTGCCCTGGTGTGTATTTATAAATCAGGTACGCGTCACGGCCGTGATGGCCATCACGGCCAGGCCGTGACGTGTTCTGCCAAGGGCACGCTTTCAAATCTTGGAGCATCACGGCCTCACGGCCAGGTCGTGATCGATTCTGGTCCATAGGTTCTGATCTGTCACGGCCGTGACCTACATCACGGCTAGGCCGTGATGCTCTCTGTGCTTCAGGGTCCTTCTCATCACGCCCGTGATGGGTATCACGGCTGGACTGTGATCCTTTCTGATCTTCATGGGTAGCTCATCACGGCCGTGACCATTGTCACGGCTAGGGCGTGATGGCTTCTACTTTATGTGTCCTTCCTTTTTTGCTCTTCTCATCAACCTGAAAATATAAAATAGCAGTAAATGCTTTATTTGACTCAAAATTAACTAAAATATCCTAAAATACTTAAGAGACTCAAAATGTTGCTTGAGGACAATTAAATCCAAATTTGGGTGAAAACTCGAATAATTAGCGCAAAAACCACAGTCTTACTAGTTATAAAACTAGATAAGCCAGAGGCTTATCAAAATACGCCAAACTTAACTTTTGCTTGTCCCCAAGCAAACTAAAACTCAAAAGGACTCAAACTTGGCAAGCTTAAAGGATTCAATCAATTTTGCACAATTTTCATGCCATTTTATCAATACAATTTTTCTTCAATGTTTTCCCCCTTTCTTACATCAATGTAATCCCCACATTCATTTACTTTAAACAATTGAGAATTTAATCATTCATGCAATAATCAATCTAAGCAAAGGATCCAAGTTACACACAAAAGGGAGATCACCAATTTCAACAATTGCCTTCCTCACAAGGGCATTTAGTATTTCACTCATTCACTCAAGTGTCTAGGTTATCAACTTTCACTCAATTTCACATTTCAAGAGCACTTCCCATGAATTTGATTTTTATCTCAAACATAGTTCCCACGAAGACATGCATGCAACATCAAAAGGTCTTTTAAAGGTTGTAATGGGGCCTGTCTAAGGGTAGGATATTCAAAGGTACTAGGCTTTACATCCCTAGGAATTAAGATAGCATGACTTTTTACACTTTGATTTTCACTCTACTTCCTTTTTCCATTTTTCTTTTTGATGCTTTGGGTGGCTACAACCTATTTTCTTTGGCACCCTTTTATTTTGCCCCTTTTTTTTGGCATTTTTCATTTTTCTTCTTTTTCTCTTTTTGCCTTTGGCTTCAACCTTTATTTTTCTTTTTCTCAACCCAAAATAACATATCAAACCCTTGTAGCCACCCTAAACTTAGTTTCTTACAACCCTTTTCTTGCTAAGTATCCATGCTCTCCTAATCCTAAGATTGGGTTAACATGGTTTTTCCGAATTTTTTGGCTTATAACTTAATGTCATCAAGAAACAATAGGCTTATTAGGCTCAATGTGGCTAACTAGGGAACATGCGTTAGGGATGGTTCTTTTTAGGCCAAGTAGTTATTTCAAAGAAAATTGCCTAAATCATTTGATGCAATCATATAAGCATGCAAACCATGAAGAGATTCAAGCAAATCCGGTAAAGTGCAACTTAAAAGTGATTCACACAATTAAAAACAAAGTTGGAGGCTCAAATTCCTCACCTGGATATTTTTCGCAAATTGTTTGACCGAGATACAACCCCTAATGTGTGCATCTTTTCACCCCAAACTTATCATAAATTATGCAATCACAATAAAATTTTCAAAGTTCAATTTTCAATTTTTCACATGGGGATCAATTTTCAAGTTTCAAAACCTAGGGGGAAATCATCAACGGTCAACAATTATCATGCAATTCATCTATGCTGAAATCAATTAAATTCCTTCAAGCTTACCAACACAAGACTCACACACAAACGACTCAAATAAAGAGAAGCAAAATAATTAAAAAGATAAAGGTTTAGAAAAACTCATGAAGGCGGTTCCACCGGGTTCCCACTGCCTGTGATACAGCGGCCAAGGAATGCTCAAAATGTAATATGATCCTCCAGGATCCCATGGCATGCAGCATAAATATGGAAGTGAGCGCTCGACAATCATGGTGACTTCTTCAAGTGTGAAGGACTTTTCAATATCTCCCGGGTCAAAGATGACCTCTTTATCAACAAAGTCTTCCCAACACAAATGGGGTTCAACCTCTTGGACTGGCCATGGTGCCTTCATAGTTAAAGATGCAAAATCCAATTTCTCAGGCAGAGGCTTGAACTCCATCGTTGGTTGCTTCACAATGGGAGGTGATAAACAAGTGGAGAGGATCACTGGTGCTGCTTTGACTTCTGCACAATTTTCACTCACTACATTACCAAATCCATCACCTTCTATACATGCAGTAATCTCAGCACACACCACACAAGTATTTTTCCCATCACAATCAACACATGCATAGGAATCAATAGAATCATCTAATTTCAAACTTTCTTCATCATCCTCTAGCATGGCGAAATAGATGTCCTCCATACGCCTCTTCCTCTCAATCTCTTTAGTCAAGGGTTCAATGGAAAATGGTGCAACTATGTTCTCCAAAACATGGTCTTCACTTCTTAATTCAGTTGCTCCCACCTCTTCATCTTCCTTTTCATTCATTATTCCATCATCTTCATCATGATCCATCAAGATCCCATTCTGCATCTCAGATAGTTGGTTGGAGATTTTCTCAATACGTGCCCCGCAACTTCGAATGGCAGATTCTTGATTTTTTAAACTTTCCATTGTTGTTGCCATGAAGTTCTCCAAAACGACCTCCAAGTGAGACGGACCATCCGGAATAGGTTGCTCAAAATTGACTGTGATTGCGGATTTGAAGTTCTCCCAAGCAACTTCTAATGGTGATGGCTTATCATACCATTGAGATGGTTGTGGTTGATATGAAGGTGTGGAAGATTCCTGATGTTCCTCTTGATCAATCCAAGCATTGTTTGGAGGATTCCCCCGCCATGGAGTGTAGGTGTTGGGATATTGATTTCCCCATTGAAAATCGCCTACCAATGGTGGAGGAGAGACTGTTACCCTTGACAACATATTGCTCACTTGTTGGATGTTTATGGACAATTCTAGCATATCTGCCCGCAACTGCAGCTCAGACATCTCAATTTCTGCATCAGATGGATGATAATAATTGTAGTCCATGATCCTGTCAATTCAAAGTCCACCTCACAGACAAATAAGGCCCAAGATTGAAGAAGCAAAAATTCAAATATATACAAAACTAACAAAAGAAAGACATCAAAATTATACAGAAAAATAAAATAAAAATGTCTAAATTAGTTGCCTTCTTTGTTACTACTGATATTGGCCAGGCCAATCCCCGGCAACGGCGCCAAAAACTTGATACGACTTTTCTATAGGCAAGTATACCTAGTCGCACAAGTAATACGGTGGTGAGACCGGATATCGTCCTCAGGGATCGGTTGCCAATTACCAATTCACAAGTCAAACAGCTATTTAGACTAAACTATGAAGAGAGATCAAATCATAAAATAAGCAACAAAAGCAATAAAATATTTTTGGTCTTTTGGGTATTTTATCAAATACTTGAAAGGCAACAGAAATGTGTTTAACAAATGGATAAAGTTATCGGGGTTAGACTATGCTAATCCTCCCTTGATTGCATTGAAATGGTTACTAATACAAGTCCTAATTCAATTATGACAATCGAGCCTTTTGAAATACTCAAACCCTAATGTCTTAGGTGGAATGAGCCTAAAATCCCAAATTAAACCCTAATGTCTTAGGTGGAATAACCTGAGATTTTGCATAAAGGGCCAAGACTCATAAGATTGCAAGCACCCCAAGACCTATGTCTAGGTTCATGAACTAGTTGGCATTTGATTCATGAGCATGCTCTAAATAGCTGTGCATGTAGTTTTGACTTTTTGTGAGATGCTTCATGCTTCTCCTTGTCATAACCAAGGCCAGATTTATCATAAGGTGACCTAGAGTACCTTAGAATAAGACTGAGCTTATCTGAGCCGCCTACAAACTTTGACAGAGTGTCTGTCAAATATGTCACATCTTGTTTCAGTTTTGTAACTTCACAAGAAACATTAGGCTCACACTTGAGTTTGTCAGTTAGACTGACATTCTCTGATTTGAGTTTGTTATTTTCATCTTTGAGGTTCTGTTTCTCCGTGCAGACTCTATCATATTCTTTTGATAGTTTTGTAAAGTTATTTTTGAGACTCTTATATTCACGAGATAATATGGACGAGTCATGCAACAATTCATTAAAAGCATTTTGAAGAGTGGACGGGTCAAAGTCCATTACCTCAGCATCAGTGTATTCACTTTCTGATGCAGTGTCTGCCATGAGACAGATATTTGCCTCTTCCTCAGCTTCATCCTCTTCATCAGATGAGGATAGATCTAGATCCTCCCAAGTAGCCATTAAACCCTTATTCTTTTTGAAGAACTTCTTTTTGTCCTTCATATCAGGGTAATCAGCTTTGAAATGGCCAGGCTTCTTGCATTCAAAGCACAAGGGTTTATATATATATATATATATATATATATATATATATATATATATATATATATATATATATATATATATATGGGGTACTAACTAAACCAAACCGAACCGAACCAATATTTATTGGTTCGGATTTTTATATTACTTTATTATTGACTTTTTAAAAAAAAATTAAATGTTTTAACCATGAAAGGTGGCAAAGCTACCGTTTTCTTTGGGAAAGTTTAGGGGCGTGAGGCCCGAACCAATAATTTGATAAGCCCGAAAATCTAAACCGAACCAATTAAATTGGTTCGTATTTTTTTGTTTTACTGAATCAACCACGATGGTCATTGGTTCCGTTATCAGATTCGAGGATTTTGGAAACGAACCGATTACTAATATTAGTATAATATAATTATAGTATAAATAATTTAAGTATTTTGTTTCAATTAATAAATTATAATGTTATTATATTTCAAAATAAAAACAGCAATTACAATGGGGACACATGTAATGGATGATCCATTACGCTACTCTACAACAGTAGTGGGAAACGTGTCAGCACCACAAATTCTGCCTTCCTTTTTTTAAAAAAATATATATATAATTTTTTATAATTAATTTATTTAAAAAAAATTGG
Source organism: Sophora flavescens (assembly GCA_030762895.1). NCBI lineage: Eukaryota > Viridiplantae > Streptophyta > Magnoliopsida > Fabales > Fabaceae > Sophora > Sophora flavescens. The sequence goes on from CM061062.1 coordinate 205,286,367, forward strand.
CTAACACTTTTTAAAAAATATATATATCTTTTTGTAATTAAATATTTTTATAATTAATTTTTTTCTTAAAAAAGTTTTTTTTGGCTAACACTTTTTTTAAAAATATTTTTTTCATAATTGTTTTTTCCTAATTTTTTTGCTACTACTTTTTTTTTGCTGAAACTATATTTATTTTTTATAATTTTTTTTTCTATGCTACTACTTTTTTTGCTGTAAATTTTTTCTTTCTAATTATTTTTTTGCTAACACTTTTTTTAAAAAATATATTTTTTTGTGTAATTAATTTTGTTTCTAATAAATTATTTTTTTGCTACTCCTTTTTTTCTACTACTTTTTTGCCTAAAATATATTTTGTTTTCTATTTTTTTTTTGGCTAATAATTTTTAAAAAAACATATTTTTCCTAATTATTTGTTTTAAAAAAATTTTGGTTGACACTTTTAAAAAAAAATTCTACATTTTGTCCCTATTTTTTTTGCTTAAAATTTTATTTTCTATTTATTTATTTTTATAATTTATTTTTGCTATAACATTTTTTTAAAAATTATATTTTTTTTCTAATACTTTTTTTTGCTACATCCTTGCCTTTGTTTTTTTCTATTTTAAATAATAAATCTATATCTACACTAATTAATAAGGGGAAATGCTGATTTTAGTGCAGCACAATAGTGCAAGCCATATGTCAAGTTATGAAATTTTTTTATTATTTTATTATTTATTTTCTAAAATTTATATATATTTTTGTTTTAAAATATTTACAAATTAGTAAAGGTACAATATTTTGGGAGTCAAACACGGCAATCTCTGAATTGACATAAATAGAGGCAAGGTTATTCTTATTTTATAATACTTTTTTTTTTGCTACATCATTGCCTTTGTTTTTTCTATTTTAAATAATAAATCTATATCTATACTAATTAATAAGGGGAAATGCGATATAGTTTGTGAAATTATACTTTAATGTTTAGTATTTTTATATTTATATATAATTTATAGTTTTATATATATATATATATATATATATATATATATATATTGATATTTTAGGGTACTAACTAAACAAAACTAAACCAAAATGAACTAGTTTTTATTGGTTCGGACTTTTATATTACTTTATTATTGACTTTTTAAAGTTTGTATTTTTTTTTAATGTTTTAACCATGAAAGGTAGCAAAGCTACCGTATACTTTAATGTTTAGTATTTTTATATTTTAATATTTATATATAATTTATAGTTTAATATTTTTTATATTTATATATATATATATATATATATATATATATATTTTTGGGTAATAACTAAGCCAAACCGAACCGAACCGAACCAATTTTGATTTGTTCGGATTTTTATATTACTTTATTATTGACTTTCTAAAGTTTGTATTTTTTTTAAATGTTTTAACCCTGAAAGTAGCAAAGCTACCATTTTCTTTGGGAAAGTTTAGGGACGTGAGACCTGAATCAATAATTTGACGAGCTTGAAAATTTGAACCAAACCAATTAAATTGGTTTGTATTTTTTTGTGTTATGGTCCGAACCTAACTGAATCAATTCCGATGGTCATTGGTTCCGTTATCAGGTTCAAGGATTTTGGAAACGAACCAATTACTAATATTAGTCTAATATAATTATAGTATAAATAATTTAAGTATTTTGTTTCAATCAATAAAATATAATGTTACTATATTTCAAAATAAAAATAACAATTACAATGGGGACACATGTAATGGCTGATCCATTAATCTAGTGTAGCACAACAGTAGTGGGACACGTGCCGACACCACAATTTTTGCCTTCCTTTTTTGAAAAAATATATATAATTTTTTATAATTAAATTTTGTTTAAAAAAAATTTTTTGGCTAACACTTTTTTTAAAAATATATATATTTTTGTAATTAAATATTTTTATAATTACATTTTTTCTTAAAAAAAGTTTTTTTTTTGCCTAACACTTTTTTTAAGATATTTTTTTAATAATTTTGATTTCCTAATTTTTTTTGCTGAAACTATATTTATTTTTTCTAATCTGTTTTTCTATGCTACTACTTTTTTTGCTTAAATTTTTTTTTCTAATTAGTTTTTTTTTGCTAATACTTTTTTTAAAAAAAAAATTTGTCTAATTTCTTTTTTTCTAATATATTTTTTTTGCTACTCTGTTTTTTCCACTACTTTTTTTGCTTAAAATATAATTTGTTTTCTTTTTTTTTTTGATAATGCTTTTTTAAAAAAATATATTTTTTCCTAATTACTTTTTAAAATTTTTTTTTGCTGACACTATTTTTTTAAAAAAAATTCTACTTTTTTTCCCTATTTTTTATTTTGCTTGAAATATAATTTTTTTTCTTTGCTACTCCTTTTTTTTGCTTAAAATTTATTTTTTTCTAATTATTTATTTTTATAATTTCTTTTTGCTAAAACTTTTTTTAAAAGTTATATTGTTTTTCTAATTAAATTTTTTTCCTACTCCTTTTTTTTAATATATTTTTTTCCTATTTGGTTTTTGCTAATACATTTTTATGCTACATCTGTGCCTTTTTTTTTCTATTTTAAATAATAAATCTATATCTATACTAGTTAATAAGGGGAAATGCTGATTTTAGTGTAGGACAATAGTGCAAGCCACATGTCAAGTTATTGAATTTTTTATTATTTTATTATTTATTTTCTAAAATTTATATATTCTTTTGTTTTAAAATATTTACAAACCAGTAAAGGTACAATGTTTTGGGAGTCAAACACGGCAATATCTGAATTGACATAAATATAGGCAGGGCTATTCATATTTTCTAATACTTTTTTTTTTGCTACATCCTTGCCTTTGTTTTTTCTATTTTAAATAGTAAATCTATATCTATACTAATTAATAAGGATGGGCCTACTCCTGTTGCTGCTGATGGGAATGTTGTTGCAGTGGTCTCTGTTGAATCTCCAGCCCATAACAATGTTGCTACATTGGTACAGAATGATCATGTCTTAACTGACAGTGTAAATATCCTGCCAACACAGGATATGCCCCTCTGCTTCTTTGTTGGTGAGGTTGCGATGAGCAGATTGTTGATGAATTTATCCATAACAATGTTGATTCACTGGCTCAAACTGGCCCTTTAGGAACTCAGGCTCAAAATGCTGAGCCTGAAAGCAGTAATAGTGATGAGATTGTGCCTCACTCTCTAGACTCTAAGCATGCTACTGATTCTTTTGTGTCCACAACCGATGGCTCCCCCAACAGCCACTTAGTTGGTTATGTTCACCCCCAGGTCCAGAAGGAATTAACAGTCCTGAAGTCAAAATTCTGGGCTGATGGAACTAAGGACGACTTTGACGAGGGCATGCCTCTCTCTGCCCTGGGAAATCAAGACAGCAATGAGGATCCTGGCTTCACCAAAGTCCTATCTAAATCTCAGAAAAAGAAGCAAAGACTGAAGAAGAATAAGCAGGTGGTCCAATCTGCAGGTCGTATCACAAGATCCAAAGCAGGTCCTCTTAACTTTGCCTCATGAAGATTTTATACTGGAATGTTAGAGGTATTGGTAACTTAGATACTAAATTGGTCCTTAAAGAGTTTTGTGGTTTACATAAACCTGATTTTTTATTTATCTCTGAGCCTTGGATTTCCATGGATCAAATCCCTATTTCTTTCTGGAAACAGCTTAAAATGAAACCTGCTGTAGTGAATGACAGAAATGACAATTTGCCAAATCTGTGGGGCTTATGCTCAGAACAGTTGTCACCTACCATTTTGTCCATTTCATCCCAGTATGTTGCTCTATCTGTAAAGGTTGATGATCAAGTTATGTTCATGGCTGCCATTTATGCTAGTACATCACATGTTAAGAGGAGAGACCTATGGTTAAACTTAGCTAATCTGCAGTAGAGTTACCAAGGCCCTTGGTGGTTTATTGGGGATTTCAACTCAGTTCTGGGGTCTCATGAGCAAAGGGGTAGTTGCCTTCCTTTAAAAGCATCTTGTGATGAGTTTCAGGCCTGGACTGATAGTTGTGACCTTATCCATCTGAACACTAGAGGTGCTGCCTTCACTTGGTCAAATGGTAGAAGAGGTAGAGCTGCTTCAGATAGAAGGCTAGACAGAACAGTCTGCAACAATGACTGGCTTTCCTTTTGGAGCTCTAGTGTTTGTTGCACTCTGCCAAGAAGCAAGTCAGACCACCATCCATTGTTGCTAATCCTAAATAGAGGTATGCAGACTTTCCCATCCTCCTTTAAATACTTTCATATGTGGTCAAACCATCAAGACTGTCACAGGCTAGTGAAAGAGGTCTGGCAGAAGAAATTCTTTGGCTGTCCCATGTTTATCCTCTCTCAGAAACTGAAAGCTTTAAAGACTGAGTTCAGAACTTGGAACAAAACAGTTTTTTGTAATGTTCATGCTAAGGTTGAGGAGGCTCTTTTGGCTGTAGAGAGAATTCAAGAGCAAGTCTCCATCTCGGGCTATACTGATGTATTGAGAATGGAAGAGCAGCAGGCTCAAGTTGTTTTGCAGCAATCCATTGCCTTCCAAGAAATCTTCTGGAAAGAAAAGGCTAGGGTCAACTGGCATACTAGTGGGGACAGGAACACTTCATATTTTCACAGACTTGCAAAGATAAGGGCTGGTTCTAAAGCCATGACAGTATTGAAATTTGAGGATCGGATTTTGGACAATGTTGCTGATATTGAGCAGCATGTGCTTGAATGCTTCACTTCTCTTTATTCCTTTGAAAACATCTGTGTGGAAAATGGTCTCATTGACTCAGTCATCCCAAGGTTAGTCACTGACGAGGACAACAGGCTGCTCACTGGTCTGCCTTCCAATGAAGAGATCAAAGCTGCTGTTTTCGGCCTGAATGGTAATGGTGCTCCTGGTCCTGATGGCTTTGGGGTATGATTCTTTCAGAAATTTTGGAGCATTGTGGGCAGTGATGTTTGCTGCTCTGTGCTGCATTTTTTCAACCAAGGGTGGCTGCTCCCTAATCTTAATTCCAATCTGGTTGCCTTGATCCCTAAGGTAGCCAATGCTGATAAAATTGAGAACTATATACCAATTGCACTGGCCAACTTTCAATTTAAGATCATAACCAAAATTCTAGCTGAAAGGCTTGCTTCCATTGCCCCTAAAATAATCTCTGAGCAACAGAGAGGGTTCATCAAGGAAAGGCAAATTGGTGACTGTATTTGTGTGGCTTCAGAGGCAGTCAATCTTCTGGACTATAAGACTTTTGGTGGCAACTTAATGCTGAAGTTTGACCTCAGAAAAGCCTTTGATACCATCGATTGGTCTTTCTTGTTGAATGTGCTGAAGGCTTTTGGCTTTGAGGACAAGTTCTGCTCTTGGGTGCAAAGCATTCTACAATCAGCAAAGCTTTCTTTGTATGTTAATGGGAAACCAGTTGGTTACATCCCCTGCAAAAGAGGAGTTAGGCAAGGTGATCCTTTGTCTCCCTTACTCATTTGCATAGCTGAAGAGGTTCTTAGTAGAGGTATTACTGCCCTTGTGTCCTCAGGTCTTTTGCAGCCAATGAAAGGTCCGAAAGGACTAATTCTGCCAAGCCATGTTCTCTATGCAGATGATGTCCTAGTGTTCTGCAATGGCAGTAAGAGAAATCTGCAGGTTCTGATGCGCATTTGTTCACTTGATTATCTTTGCTATCTCAGGGCAGTGTCTCAGCCTTTCGAAGTGTAAATTCTATGCACCTAACCTCTCTGCTAGTAGAATTGCTGCAATCTCTAGTACTTTAGGTTTCTCAGCAGGTGATCTGCCTTTAACTTATCTTGGGGTTCCTCTCTTTAAAGGCAAGCCAAGGAGAACTTACTTTCAGCCAATTGTGGACAGAATCAAGCTCAAACTGGCTTCTTGGAAAGGACATCTCCTCTCCATCATGGGGAGAGTTCAGCTAGTGAAAACTGTTATACAAGGCATGCTAGTATACAGCTTTCATGTATATGCCTGGCCTATCTCTTTACTCAAAACCCTTGACACCTGGATAAGGAATTTTATTTGGTCTGGGGATACCCATGTGAAGAAGGTGGTAACTGTGGCTTGGAGAGTTCTGTGCAAACCTTTAAATGAAGGGGGGTTGGGAATTCGGTCCCTAATAGCTGTTAATGAAGCAGCTATGTTGAAGCTCACTTGGGATATGCTCACCTCCTCTAGCCAATGGGCAGATGTGATCAAAAACAGGTTCTATAGGGACAACATTCCTACTGCTCACTATGTTAAGTCATCTCTTTGGCCAGCAATCAGAACTAACATTCAACAGGTTCTGCAGAACTGCACTTGGCAGATTGGAAAAGGTAACAGGATTTGTTTTTGGCATGACAAGTGGCTTCATCAGAAGATTGTGGATTTGCTGCATATTCCTGAAACTCTGCACCTGGTCCTCCAGGTCAAAGTTGAAGCATTCATACAGAATAATGCTTGGTCCATCCCCAAGGGGTTGAGGCTTAGATATCCAACAGTAATATCAGACTTTGACAAGGTCTCCATCCCTTTGTTTGAGAGTGAGGACCATTTAGTTTGGACTCACTCAAGTTCGGGTAGCCTATCTTTCAAGGAAGCTTTTATTTTTCAGAATCCTCACCAGCAGGGTTTGCCATGGACAAAAGCAGTCTGGAACCAGGCCATTCCACCTTCCAGGTCCTTTCTTGTTTGGAGATTTTTGCACAGTAGGCTTCCCACAGATGAAAACCTCAAAGCTCGAGGTTGCATTACTGTCTCCATGTGCAGTCTGTGTGGTAAAACTGAGGAATCTGCTCAACATCTATTCTTGTCCTGTGCCTTTGCAGCTCAGCTTTGGAGTTGGCTCAGCGCCTTGCTTGGTTGTACCATAGATACTTCCTCCCCCTTTGCCATTCTTGAGGTCTGCAATAGAAATTGGAGTGCCCAGTTGCGAGATATAGTGGCTGCAGCTGTGATCAATGTCCTTTGGGCAATTTGGACCTGTAGGAACAAAGTCAGATTTGAGAATACCTCTCTAGCTTTTCAGCAAGCGGTTAGCATGATCATAGGGGCTGTTTCTTTAACAGGCAACCTATCTAAAGGAACCTCCTGCTCTGCTATGGAGGAGCTATCTATTCTCAAGGCTTTTAGAGTGACTGGTCATCCAGGCAAAGCTCCAAGAATTCTTGAGGTATTTTGGAATCCTCCCTTGGTTGATTGGGCTAAGTGCAACACAGATGGTGCTTCAAAAGGTTCTCCTGGAGAAGCGGCTGGTGGGGGTATTTTTAGAGACTATAGAGGACATCTCATGGGTTGCTTTGCTACTTATTTGGGTATCTCTTCCCCTCTTCATGCAGAATTGGAAGCTGCTATGCAAGCCATTGAGATTGCTTTTAGGAATGGTTGGCATAGGCTTTGGTTGGAATGTGACTCTATGTTAGTAGTCCTGGCATTTAAATCTATTCATATTGTTCCTTGGTCCTTGAGGAATAGATGGAGGAACTGTCTGCAACACACCAGTAATATGCTCTTCATGGTCACTCATATATATAGAGAGGGCAATGGTTGTGCTGATAAATTAGCCAACTATGGGATAACCTGCCAAAGTAACTCTTGGTGGAGCTATGTCCCTAGTTTTATTCAGGAGGATTTTAGTCATGATAGACTAGGTCTTCCCAACTATAGATTTGGTTGATTCTCTGTTTTTCATGGGTTTTGGTTCTTGTCCCCCCGTGATTTTGTATTCTTTATTTTTCTCCTTTTTCTTTTGGAATAAATTTCTGGGGTGCTGCAAGTGATTGCTAGAGTTGGAGGTGCCAACCTAGTTGGGATGTCCCTCTCTATGGTGATGCCTTTGCACTCCTAGTCTTATCAAAAAAAAATTAATAAGGGGAAATACTGATTTTAGTGCAGCACAATAGTGCAAGTCACATTTCAAGTTATGAAATTTTTTTATTATTTTACTATTTATTTTCTAAAATTTATATATTCTTTTGTTTTAAAATATTTACAAACCGGTAAAGGTACAATGTTTTGGGAGTCAAACATGGAAATCTCTAAATTGACATAAATAGAGGCAGAGCTATTCATATTTTCTAATAAAATATAATTATAGTATAAATAATTTAAGTATTTTGTTTCAATCAATAAAATATAATGTTATTATATTTCAAAATAAAAATAGCAATTACAATGGGGTTTGAATTAAATATTTTAATAATTTACTTTCCAAGAAAATTTATCCGTGGGTTGCACGGGTACAGTACACTAGTAGAAAGTGATAGTTGGATATCATTTTCATAGTACCTATGTACTTACATCTATACTAATATAAAAGGTGGAGAGACATTTTTACTATACATACACTTGTTAGCAGTAGGATTTATTGGTTTTTTTTAAAAGTTTTTTTTTTTACTTTTCTTAAAAAAAAACTTACTTTTTTTTTCTTTTAAATTTTTTTTTATGTTTATTTTATTATTTTAAATATTTTTATTTTTTAAAAAAATTAACTTTTTTTTATTTTTTTACGTTTTCTTTAATTTAAAAAAAAATTCTAATAATCTTTTTTCCTAATACTTTTTTTTTAATTTATTTGTATACACTTACAGTGTAAAGTTTTTTTACACTCTCAACCAATCATAAATTGGCAAACAGTAAAAATAGAGTTGTCATGTTCTTGATGTTTTAATTTTTATATACCTATATTTTAATGTATATATAATTTAATAGTTTAAAATTTAATAATTTTCATATTTTTTATTTATATATATTTTTTATATTTTTCGGTTCCAACCGAATCAAACCAAAACAATAACAAATCTATATCTATACTAATTGATAAGGGAAAATTCTGATTTTAGTGTAGCACAATGGTGCAAGCCACATGTCAAGTTATGAAATATTTTTATTATTATTTTATTTATTTTCTAAAATGTATATATTTTTTGTTTTAAAAGATTTACAAACCGATAGAGGTACATTGTTTTGGAAACACGGCAATCTATATATCAATACAAATATAAAAATGGACTAGCAACTTTTACTGTACATCTGATGCGGCAGCATCTCCCTAATTTAAGGAGTTTAATTTTTTTAATCCATTATTTGTTTCTTATATTTTGTATTATAATTATTATTATTATACTTGATTGTTTTAATATTATATTATTTGCTTAACTTGGTTGAGGTGCATTAAATGGGATATGACATTGACATCATAACAACTGTTCGGTCATCATTATTTTTCTTCTTTTTCATCTTTTTTTTCACTAAATTGGGACAACTTTATTATTTCAGAATTTGTTTTTATTATATAGGTTTAATTATTGAGTTGGTCCCTGAACTAATTTAGATTTTTCGGTTTGGTCTCTAAACTAAAAAACATTGCTAATTAGGTCCCTAAACCTATATAAATTTTCAATTGGGACCCTGAACTAAAATTTTTCTAATTGGGTCCCTGAACTTATATAAAATTTTCAATTACGTCCTTAAAGTAAAAAAGTGAATATATCAAATATGAAATAATAAAATGATAGATGAGGAAATTTAAAAAAAACATAATAATAAAATGATAAAAGCATAATATGAGAGAAAAAACTCACTATTTAAAATAATAATAATAATAATAATAATAATAATAATAATAACTTAGTGAGAAAAATTATTGTTTATTGTAATAATTAATTAAAAATAAATAAATTTGAGAGACAAAATTTACTTCTTTAAATGATAACAACAAAATTATTATTATTTTAAATAGTGAGTTTTTTCTCTCATATTCATCTTTTGTCATTTTATTATTGCGTCAATCAAAAAAAAAATTCTAAATTTCATCATCTATCATTTTATTACTTTTTATTTTATATAGCCACCTTTTTACTTTAGGGACTTAATTGAAAATTTTATATAGGTTCAGGGACCCAATTAGAAACTTTTTAGGATAGGGACCCAATTGAAAATTTTATATAAGTTTTAGGGACCTAACTAGAATTTTTTTAGTTCAATGACCTAATTGAAAATTCCCATATATAATGGCTGAACGTCAACTTTACTGTAGCACAAACAAACAGTAATTTGAGGTGTCAGCTTGTGGTAATTTTGGTTCTCTTTTTGAATTTTTTATTTGCTTTGTTCACATTCAATGCATTCAATGAAGTTACTGTAGCGCAACCGTGACATTACTGTAGCTGCAGCATTTCTTCCTCTTTTTTTCCAGATACAAAAAAAAAATCAAAAGGGCACATTCTACAACAATAATAAAATAAAACAATGTAAAATCAGGTAGAATTTTTTTATTAATTTAAATAATAATAAAATAATAGAATATAAATTTTACAAAATAATTCACTATTTATAATTGAGTTTTTGGTGTTATTTTATACTACAATTATGTATATATTGATATTTATATATGTTTTAAAATTAATATATATACTTTAATGTTTAGTATTTATTATATTTTAATATTTATATAATTTTTAGTTTAATATTTTTTATTTTTAAATATATTTTATTTATATATACATTAATATTTTTGGGTACTACTACATATTGTAGTATGGTATCTTTTTTAACAAAACTTAAGATAGTATAAAAAAATAATAAAATAATATAATATAAAACTAAGTAGAAAATTTTATTATTTTAATTAATAATAAAATACGAGGATATAAAATAGTAGAGTGTGTCAGGTTGTGGAATCTTTTAATATTTATTCTTAAATATATATATATATATATATATATATTATATGTATATATTAATATTTTAATATTTATATATGTTTCAAAATTAATTCATATACTTTAATGTTTAGTATTTATTATATTTAAATATTTATATATAATTTATAGTATAATACTTTTTTTTATCTTTTTATATATGTTATATATATATATATATATATATATATATATATATATATATATATTCGGATATTTTCGGGTACAAACTAAACCAAACCGAACCGAACCAGTTTTGATTGGTTCGGATTTTTATATTATTTTATTATTGACTTTTTAACTTTTATATATATTTTTTAAATGTTTTAACCATGAAAGATAGTAAAGCTATCGTGTTCTTTGAGAAAGTTTAGGGACCTGAGACCTGAACCAATAAATTGATAAACCCAAAAATCTGAACATAACCAATTAAAATGGTTTGTATTTTTTGGTATTAGGGTCCAAACCGAACCAAATCAAACCCTATGATCATTGGTTCAATTATCAGGTTCAAGGATTTTGGAACCAAACCAATTACTGTATTTTAGTGTATATATATATATATATATATATATATATATATATATACTAATATTTAATATTTATTATATTCCTATATTTATATAGAATTTAAAATTTTATTATTTAATATTTTTTACATTTTTTATTTATATATATATTAATTAATATTTTCAGGATTTGAACCAATTTTGATTGGTTCGGCTTTTATATTATTTTATTATTGACTTTTTAAAGGTTATATTTTTTTAAATGTTTTTTGCCATGAAAGGTAGCAAAGCTACCGTGTTCTTCAGGATGTTTATGGCATAAAGCTACTATGTGATTCCTGGGAATTAATTCTAAAGCTTGAAAGAAACGGCAGGAAGTCATCACGTGGGACTAAAAACATTTTTAACATACTACTCATTTACTCTTTACATACGTAAACACTGTTTGGGAATGCGTGATGCTAATTTTTTTTTATAAAGAAAACATGTCCTGCTATCTACTACTATATAATGTAGTATGGTATTTTTTAATAAAACTTAAGATAGTATAAAAAGTAATAAAATAAAATAATATAAAACTAAGAAGAAAATTCTATTATTTTAAATAATAATAAAATGCTAAGATATAAAATAGTAGAGTGTGTCAGGTTGTTGACTCTTTTAATATTTGTACATAGATATATATGTATATATTAATATTTTAATAATTATATATGTTTTAAAATTAATAATATATACTTTAATGTTTAGTATTTATTATATTTTAATATTTATATATAATTTACAGTTTAATATTTTTTATCCTTTTATATATGTTTTATATATATATATATATATATATATATATATATATATATATATATATATATATATATATTCGGTAACTAACTAAACCAAACCAATCCAGTTTTCATTGGTTTGGAATTTTATATTATTTTATTATTAACTTTTTTAAGTTTATATATATATATATATATATATATATATATATATATATATTAAATGTTTTAAAAATGAAAGACAGTAAAACTACCGTGTTCTTTGGGAAAGTTTAGGGGCGTCAGACCTGAACCAATAATTTGATAAACCCGAAAATATGAACATAAAAGTAGACTGTTATAAAAAAAACTAAAAGATATACTTTAATGTTTAGAGCTTATTATATTTTAATATTTATATATAATTTATAGTTTAATATTTTTTATAGTTTTATATTATATATATATATATATATATATTAATATTTTCCGGTACTAACTAAACCAAACCGAACCGAACCAGTTTTGATTGGTTCAGATTGTTATATTATTTTACTGTTGACTTTTTTAAGTTTTTTTTAAAATATTATAACCATGAAAGGTAGCAAAGCTACCGTATTCTTCGAGATAGTTTAGGGGCATGAAACCTGAACTAATAATTTGATGAACGTGAAAATTTGAACAGAACCAATTAAAATGGTTTGTATTTTTTTGTGTTAAGGTCCGAACCAAACCAAACCATACTCGTTGATCATCGGTTCAGTTATCAGGTTCAAGGATTTTAGAAACAAAAAAATTACTATATTTTAATATTTATATATATACATACTAATATTTTATATTTATTATAATTATATTTTTATATAGAATTTAATAGGTTATTATTTTAATGCTTTTTATATTTTTTATGTATATATATTTATTAATAATTTCAGGTCCCAACCGAATCAATTTTTGTTGGTTCGACTTTTATATTATTTATTATTGACTTTTTAAAGTTTATATTTTTTTTTAAAATTTTTTTAGCCACGAAAGGTAGCAAAGCTACCGTGTTCTTCGGGAAGTTTGGTGCATAAAGCTACTATGTGATTCATTTCCTGGGAATTAATTCTAAAGCTTGAAAGAAACGCTGGGAAGTCGTCATGTGGTTTTTTTTGGGCTTTTTTTAAAAGTAACTTGATTGCTTAAATTTTTTACATATATTATTATTATTATCAATATTGATAATATAATATAATATAATTGGGAACTCCACTTTTACTATTTTTGTAACCGTCTAAACTAAAAGTAGAGTTCGTCTTGTTGTGGACTTTTAATATATATATATATATATATATATATATATATATTAATATTTATATGTTTAAAAATTAATATCATACTAATATAAAGATGGAAGAGCAAATTTTACTGTACATCCAATGTGACATGATTTCCATATTTAAGGGAAGTAAATGACTATTTTAATAGATGATTTCATTCTGATTTTTTAAATTATAATTTGATTATATTATTTTATACATTGCTTTAGGGAATGGATATGCATTTATGGGGCTTAGACGTTTTACAATAAGGCAGCATATTAGTTGGAGTGTGGGACACAATTGGTTTGATGATAGCCTCTGGTTTGCTTCTTTACAAAGAAAAAATCATTGTTTCTTCTCTCTCTTCGTGTTTCCTCCAAGCTCGAACACCATCTCCCCCTCCTCCTTAAGCACCTCTCTCTCTTTTCTTCTCCCTCAACAAGCTCGTGACGGGGTTGACTAGAGGTGCGGCGTATTGTCGGGGTTGCAGTGCATGGTGAACTTTCAACAATGGCAGATTTTAGTTCACTGTGGGAGAAAACACCTAGGTCGTGCGGCTGGTTCTAAAGAGGTGGGAGGCACGGCGGGGCTCATAGGGTCCGGGAACCTCTCTGATTTCAATTGTTGTTTCTATGGTTTCTTATTCTGGGCGTCGAAAATGGGAAGCAGGAAGCAAGAAAAGAAGAACTTGCCGGAAAACCCACCCCTTATGGCAACTGGTGACCACGTTCGCCTTCCCCACACCAGCCAAAAGTTCCACCCAATCTTATTCATCACTAGAATGTATGTGGCTAATTGCGTGGCTTAGGTTAATATTTTTAGTGTGGTGAATCCTTTACATTTTTTAAATAATATGATGAACGGTATTAAAATTACTATTGGTTTTTATTTAATGTTGTTTTTTTTTTTAGTTTCAAAAGCTTTTTATGGTGCAGTTGCCAATTTCAGGCTTAAAGAGAGATCTTCGTCAAAAAGACGTCGTCTCTAGGAAGCGGTGGAAAGTTGGAAGCTTTTTGTGGTGAAGAGAATGTAGATGTCGGTATAGAGGATTCATTTGGTGAAAATTTTTTGGATGTTGAAGGCAAAGATATGTATATTTCATTCTCAAATCTCATCGTTTTCTCTTTAAATTTATCATTTTTATCGATATTTATTTGGGTATGAATCCCATGCAATATTTTTGTTTGAAAAAAAAATCATGTGGGTGTGTTCGTTTTATTTTTATTTTTTGGTTGATGTATTTTGTTATTATTTATTATCTATTATTTATTATTTGGTATTTGTGTTCGTTGTTGCTTGAAATGAAGTGGGTGGTTACCATGGTTTTATGTAAAACTTCAATACGCCATATCTGATGGGCATTTCCAATAAATAAAAGTCCCGAGTTTCTCAAGATGAACCCCATTCTTCTTTTGGTTTCTGTTTATTGTTAGTTGTATAGAAAAATATTGAGATTGGTGAAGTTCTAGCTGTTGATGTTTCTTGCATTGTTGCCTTGACAAGTATAGCCAATATCCAAATAAAATACAATGGTCGTGCAAGAAGCACAGTGTTTGGAGTAAGTAGCTTCTTTTCTGAAGCCTTTTTATGTTCCCATTTGTAAATACTGTTATCTTGAAATATTTTTTTATGGGTCATCAACTATGCACGGTTGGCGTTGTAGAAATTCATAGGTATATGCCTCACATTATTTCATGCTATATATTTATGTTGTCATTGTGGTCAGTAAGCTTATTAGAAGCCTGCATTTTGTAAATTGTGAGTTACTTCGAGGGAGGTAATTTGCCGGCGATATTTTAAAAGGGCTTCTTAGGCATATCGCGTAAAAGTTTTTGTAATGCTTATTGTGTAAATGCTTTTGTGATTTCAGAAGATACATGGAATGAGCCATTAGGATGTGGAACTGAGATTAGATTACACCTCAAAGATGGAGCTGGGGAGGTCTTGGAGGAGACTAATTTGAAAGTATGCACTAAACTATTATCTTAATTATTATAAATTATGACTTTAAAAGATTATGTATTTTAGTTTATTGCACATACGCCTACACTGATGGTTCTTTTCATTTTAATATAAATACCCACAATATGCATTGTGTCTCTACAACAAGTGATACTACCTACAATGACAGGTTTACCTTTTTGAGTGCAAAACAACAACACAGGTTTCCACTTCTATCTGGAACTTTGGTGTGAAATTTTTGTCTTAGTGGGTTGAAATCAGGGGATAGGAGTTCACACAGCTGTTTGTTGACTCTCACTTTTTTTCCAAAGGCTTGGTTCCCTGCTCAGATATTTTCTAAATATTCATTTGCTGATATGTGTTGGGCTGACTTTGTTCTTCTTCTGTTTGGCACTTGTGCTTCATTTTTGAGTTAAAAGTGTTTATAAAAAAGAAATTGATTGGAAATATAGGATTTCTTTGAGAGCAAAATTTGTTTTAGCACATAGCTTTTCTTTACATTCATGTTGTGCTTCAGACCCATGCTTTTAAAGTGACTACATATGCTGTTGATTTTCATTAACCAAATCAACATTAAGTAGGTGGTAGGGTTTCTATGGAGTGTTACACTTATAGCTCAAGGTAAATGCTAGGATTAGTTTATGATTTGTTGGCATAAATTTCAATTTGCATCTCATGGTAAAAAAATATCAACCACTGCTACTCTTTATATAATTACCATATAATGTATCATCCAAACATTCTAAAAGTTTCCATATCAATTTGTTCCCATCCCATTGCAAGATTTCCTGTTTCAGTTTTTACCATATACAACTAATGTTGATTCTTGATCTTTATATTTTGGCACATTTTGAACTTTGTATTGTGACTAGCTCTTAGCATTAGAGGATATTCTTGGTGCTAAACTCTAATGGATATAGCTGGAGGAAATATGGGGAAAATGATATTCTTGGTGCTAAATTTCCAAGGTTTGAACTTTGAAGCTTTGTTCCTATTTAAAATCTTATTCTTATAGATTTAAAAGGTGGAATTAGCAGATTTTTTCCCCATAGAAGTTTCTATAATGGCATTTGAATATGAAAGGTTCATCCCTCTAGCAAATCTGGCATTGGACCATGAGAGCATCTTTTACTTAGTGCTAGACAGGCCTTAGACACCCTGCAAAATCATTGGTCAATTAGCTAATTACCCCTAATGAGGTAAATACAATTTGCATGGCCATGGCTAAATTCCTTTTATCAGAAGAGAAGTTACCAAATCCGATTTGCACGACTAAGAAGGTTCTTGAAATGAGGGCTGAGGATATTAGAGCTTCAGGATCGCTTAAGGGTCCTATCAGAAATCTCAAGCGGTCCATAGAGGAGGAGATACAGGTTCAAAAGTCATTGCAAAAGATACAGGGTGTAATTTCTCTTTTATTGAGGATTGTTGGATGAAGATGAAAAGCTGGCCTTCTTTCCTCATCTATGAGGTGTGTTTTTTTTCCCACATACTCTGTCATTGTTAGAATGTCTACTTGAGAATTTTTGTTGGCAATTGTGCCCCTTTAAAAGTGCCAATAAATGTTTACTATATTGTTAGTATTTGAGGGAGTCAATTAAGCATGATCAACCATACGCGGGATCTCATTTGGCTCCTCCATGTTTTTGTAAATTATCCCTCTTATGTTACACTTAAATTCTGGAACAAGAAAGTTTAGCGATAAGGTTGAGGGAAAGATGGGACATGATGATTTTGTTTACTTCATAGTGTCTGAAGAGGATAAATCATTTGAGCCAAGACTTGGCTTTTTGACCAAACTGGGTTCCTTTTAGAAACTATTTACCAGTTTAGGGTTATTCTGAAACTATTTACCAATGGGGGTTGTTTTGGACACGTGGCATATTTTATTTTTTTTCAATCTGACAAGTCAAAGTCGCCACTGCAGTTGGCGCCTATGCCTTTAAAAAAAAAAAAAAGAAGCAAAAAGCAGAATTGGCGCAGGCCTATGCCCCCTGGCTGCTACAGTAGTGCACTGTAGCGCTACTGTAGCAACACCTTTTTTTTTTTTAATTTTGACTTTTTAAAAAAATAAAAAATTTATTTCTAAAAAAACCCATAATGAACTGAATTCACCAGATATTTGTACATGATTCACCAGATATTTGCACATACTTAACCAAAAAAATTTATTTCTCAAAAAAACCTATTCACCAGATAATGAACTGAATTCACCATATATTTATACCTGATTCACCAGATATTTGCACATACTTAACCAAAAAAATTATTTCTCAAAAAAACCATTCACAAGATAATGAACTGAATTCACCAGAAAGTCACCTGCAATTTTAAAGGAACAACCCGACAAAAAAAATTATACTATAAGTATATGGAGTAACGAAGACATTAATAATAAAGTATGTATTTAAAACAACAAAATAGACTTATATTATGAGCTTGCTGAGAGAGCTTTAGACGGAACCATCAGCAACATGATCAAGGAATATTCATCTTAGGTAAACCCATCTTCTTGATTTCACTCCGGAGATTTTCTATCTGTATTTTGTTCAGTTCAGTAAAAAGCTTCCTCTCTCCGTGGGAAGAAGGCAGCGAATGCTTTTTGGTGTAAATTGTTATTGCTATTATTTTTTTATGCCACCTATGATATTATTTGCTACTCATTATTATCTGGTGAATGAGTTTTTTTGAGAAATAAGTTTTTTTGGTTAAGTATGTGTAAATATCTGGTGAATCGGGTACAAATATCTGGTGAATTCAGTTCATTATCTGGTGAATAGGTTTTTTTGAGAAATAATTTTTTTGGTTAAGTATATGCAAATATCTGGTGAATCGGGTATAAATATCTGGTGAATTCAGTTCATTATCTGGTGAATGTGTTTTTTTTTATAAATAATTTTTTTGATTAAGTATGTGTAAATATCTGGTGAATGGGTTTTTTTGAGAAATAAGTTTTTTTGGTTAAGTATGTGTAAATATCTGGTGAATCGGGTACAAATATCTGGTGAATTTAGTTCATTATCTTGTGAATGGTTTTTTTGAGAAATAATTTTTTTGGTTAAGTATGTGCAAATATCTGGTGAATCGGGTATAAATATTTGTTGAATTCAGTTCATTATCTGGTGAATAGGTTTTTTTGAGAAATAAATTTTTTGGTTAAGTATGTGCAAATATCTGGTGAATCAGGTACAAATATCTGGTAAATTCAGTTCATTATCTGGTGAATGTGTTTTTTTTATAAATAAATTTTTTGATTAAGTATGTGTAAATATCTGGTGAATGGATTTTTTTGAGAAACAAGTTTTTTTGGTTAAGTATGTGTAAATATCTGGTGAATCGGGTACAAATATCTGGTGAATTCAGTTCATTATCTTGTGAATGGTTTTTTTGAGAAATAAATTTTTTGGTTAAGTATGTGCAAATATCTGGTGAATCGGGTATAAATATATGGTGAATTCAGTTCATTATCTGGTGAATAGGTTTTTTTGAGAAATAAATTTTTTTGGTTAAGTATGTGCAAATATCTCGTGAATCATGTACAAATATCTGGTGAATTCAGTTCATTATGGGTTTTTTTAGAAATAAATTTTTTATTTTTTTAAAAAATCAAAATTAAAAAAAAAAGGTGCTGCTACAGTAGCGCTACAGTGCGTTACTGTAGCAGCTAGGGGGCATAGGCCTGCGCCACTTCTGCTTTTTGCTTCTTGTTTTTTTTAAAAGGCATAGGCGCTAACTGCAGTGGCTCCTTTAAAGGCGCCATCTGCAGTGGCGTCTTTGACTTGTCAGATTGAAAAAAAAATAAAATATGCCACGTGTCCAAAACGACCCCCCATTGGTAAATAGTTTCTAAAAGGAATCCAGTTTGGTCAAAAAGCCCAAAACTTGAGTATTGGTATTTGTATCCTATTAATTATCCATCTCATTTGTTAGTTTTGTTTTGTGAGAGAAGTCATATGATTAGTTGCTGCACATTTGTGAATAAGGGGGTGGTGTGAAGTCATTTGTTAATTTCTCTCTATTAATTGTTCTATTTAATGTTTGATAATTTATTATATTGTAAAAAGAAATGGGTTAAATAACAAGAACAAAGTTTGGTGTCTTAAAATTAGTTAAGTAACGTGTTAGACTTATCAATGTATAAAAGTATATACGAGACTTTTTATTTTATTACATTATTTTATGAGAAGGTAGGCTTTTTTCATATAACTGCTTAGCACACTCAAAATTAATTAAAAACTATGAGAATAATTTCTGGCTTGATTTTTTAGTGACTCCCATAACCATAAGGATTTTAAAATGCAGGTGGTTGCAGAGAAGAAATGGAGGGAACTATATTTAGCACATGGAAGTATATTTAGCACACCGCAAGTGCTTCTTTGATGAGATCTTGGTTTTTTCTGAATAATATATTTAGCTGATGTGTAATAGTGTTTTTAATTTTACCTACCATCAATGGTTAATATATTTTCTTAATGCAACATAAAAATAATAGAATATAGCTACTCAAGCAAAGGATATCACAGTGGAGGTCTAGCAGGGTTATGTTCATAATATATTTTTAGAGTTTAACATGAGACATGACTCAGATCGTCTCTCAAAAGACCATGAGTGCTATTCAATCATATCAAGACTTAACACAAAAATTTAGACTATGAGAAATCAACCAATCCAAAACACTTAACCAGAATTCCAATTTTGGCTATCATAGACCACGGAATACTCAAACTGAATCCAAGTAATGGTTAATTCAATTTCAACCGAGATCTCTGCATCGGAATTGAGGTTCACTTCTAGATAATCATCTAGGATTTAACTGACAAACGATTTTACAAATCTATAAAATCAGTGCAAGTTTAAATACAAGAACCAATTAACCTTAAACCACAAATCTGTAGTTTAATTTACTTCAACTCAGAGAATGAGATATTGAATTATCAATCAATATCACATTCCTAATTCATAATTTCGAATACACAAACAGTAATCACCATTCATGCATCACGAATTCTGATTAGTAAGGAGAAGAGAAGATAAAAACTACTTGAATTCAAAATGAAAGTTGAAGTACAAAAGTCTCAAGCCAAACGAAATTCCTTCAAGCACCTTGGATTGATTTCAGAATTAGCCTTCCATGGCTACAGTCCAAGGAGGCTTGAGGAAGAGAAAAGAAAAATACGAAAACAATAACAAACAACTTAATTAAGCAGCAGAAAACTAAAGGAACCACCAGTCTCCTATTCTGGCTCCTATTTATACAAATTCTCTCAAGACCTCCTCTCAATATCTGAATGCTCCTTCAATTAACTTCAACCTCTGCCTCTTAGCATTCCAAAGCCACTTAATTTTCTTAATTACGAATTAAGATGAGAGAGTTATGTCCACATTCAACTCATAGGGCAGCTGAAACGACCTCTGACTTCACATAGATTGCAGCCCCTCAAAACCAAGGTTTTGAAAACCGGACCGGTCCGACCGGTTTAACCGGGAACCGGGACCATGGTCGGTCCGGTCAGCAGGGAAAACCGTCCCTGTGGTAAACCGATGCAAAAACCGGAAAATCGGTTCAAAACCGATAAAACCGGTCATAACCGGTAAGTGAACCGACCTGAACCGGTTTCCTAAAAAAAAAATTAGTATAAAAGGATTTGGGTCATCCTAGCCAAAACCCAATTCTTTTGTTTTCTAACATATGTGGGCGGGTTGTAGATTTTGGGTTGGTTTTCCCTATGAAGATGATTTTAACATATATCTTTATATTTATTTAGTTTAATTTCAAAATTAAAAAAATTGTGCTTAATAATTTTAATTGTTATGTTGTTTTTTTGTTTAATATTGTTACAAATATTATATTAAAAATTAAAATAATATTATTTAATTATAACCGGTTCAACCACGGTTCAACCTCGGTTGGACCATTGAACCTCGAACCGCTGCCTTCACCGGTTCGATGGCCGGTCCGGTTTTGTAAACCTTGCTCAAAACGACTCTGTTTGGAACAATGGTCTTCATGAGAGTTAAAGCTCTGTGTTTGATCTTTCATTTGCCACCGGTTTCAGTTCCAAACGACATCTACAGCCCAAGTTATGGCCTAATCTTCATGACCAGTTCAGGTTCCAGCGACAGCAATTATGTTCTGACTTAAAGGACCAATTTGACCCACTATACATCCAATTCAGCATTTGAGTTCTTCATGAAAGTTGTTGGGCTTCCTTTTAGCTTTCCTACAATATAAAGTTCATAATTTTAGATGCCCGGAACTCAAGATATGGCTAAAATACAGAGTCAATGTCTATAATCATGAATTAGTGAAAATTTGCAATAAAGCCCAATGAGGCCCAAACTCATAAATCATTGCTAGACTAAATCAATTATGCACATTTAGCTTGTAAAAAGTACTAAAAATGAGGGATCTTCAATGCATGCAAATAATGTTTATCACATTCCCCCACACTTAGCTCTTGCACGTCCCGGGCAAACTTGAAATTGAAACACAACACCAAGAACAAAACACAAAACCTAAAAACTCTACAAGACTCAATTTCCAAAGATATTCAAGAAGGCAAAAGTCCATGAGCAAGGTAACCATCAAAGCCAAGAGATCACAACATCAATGAAATTACATTTCCTTTCATCTCAAATCAACAAGGTAACTTTAATTGGAAAGCATAAATCAAGAATGGTAGATCCTCACACAAGATACACTCTCAATCCCTCAAGTATTTAGAAGGTAAAGATTTCACTCAAATCAACTCATGAAAATTGCACTACCATAAGCTTGCTCATATTCTACTTCTCCACTATTAAAAACACATGCACACACAAATCAAGAGGACTTTATCAAGGTTGCAATAAGGTCAAAAGCAAAGGAAATGATATGGCAAGTTAAGAACCAAAGAGAGTAAAAGAGCATTGGAGAAGGACTCAATTAGCAAAAGGTGAGAATTTACCCAAAAAATTCACAAAAATGCGCAATCTTTCACATTTTCCTTTATTGATCTTCACAACCGTGTGACTGTATTCTTGTTTGTTTCTTTTTATTCTTTTTTTTCTAAATGCGCAATATATTTTATTTTTTTAGTAACCAATTTTCACCAAATACCAGCATTTCACCCCCCCACACTTGGACCATTGCTTGTCCGCAAGAAATAATAATGCCTCCAAAGAAACAATGCTCTATCACTCGCTTAGGTTGGGTCAAAACATGGTTTTTCACTTAAGGCAAGAAATGAGATAAAAACAATGAGTCGACAATTAGGCTCAAGGGGGCTAATCAAGGGGAAAATGATGCAAGGTAGGCTTATTTGGCCAAAATAGCTAAGCAAGAAGAATGCCTCAATCATGTCCATGTATGCAAGCAGAGATATAGCTTCAAAAAGAAATAAAGCAAGTTCTAGAGTAACAAAAATCATGAGCGACAACCACACAGGAAAGGAAAAAAAATGGTACAAACGCATAAACCATTCAACAATAGGCTCAAAATCTCACAAGGCATGGATGCATCTACCAAACTCAAACCAGCAAACCAAAAACCATAACGAAACCTGTGATTATGATGAAAGACAATAAATTCCACACATGCTATGACACTTAACTTTAAAATGAAACCAAACTCACAACTTTCACACATCTTACACATCAATGGAAACAACTTTAAAAGACAATAACAGAAAAAAATGCAAAAACAGAAAATAAAATGCATAAACAGTAAAAACAGAAAATAGTAAAAAGGAAAGAGTGGAAAGAGGCGCCCTCATGGTGGATATATAGCATCTAGCAAGGCCACCTCCTCCATGGTGGACTCTGGCACGTTCTCGTAAAAGTGCTTGAGCCGATGCCCATTAACCTTGAAAATCCGCTTTGTTGTCACATCCTGAAGTTCAACTGCACCATAAGGAAAAACATTAGTAACAACAAAGGGACCTTCCCACCTAGACCTCAATTTACCAGGCATCAACTTAAGTCGGGAATTAAACAACAAGACTTTCTGGCCGACCACAAATTCTTTTCGCGTAAGCATCCTATCATGGAAAACTTTGGTCTTCTCCTTGTAGAGGCGAGAGCTCTCATAGGCCTCCAATCGGATCTCTTCCAATTCCTGTAAGTGGAGCTTCCTTTCCACACCCGCCTGGTGTAAGTCCATATTGCACTGCTTAACCGCCCAGAATGCTTTATGCTCAATCTCCACCGGTAGGTGGCATGCCTTCCCAAACACAATCCGATATGGGGACATCCCAATCGGAGTCTTGTAGGCGGTCCTGTAAGCCCATAAAGCATCTTCAAGCCTTAAACTCCAATCCTTCCTGTTAGGTTGGACTGTCTTCTCAAGGATATGCTTGATCTCACGGTTGGAAACCTCGGCTTGTCCATTGGTCTGGGGGTGGTAAGGTGTAGACACCTTGTGCAACACTCCTCTAAGAAATCAGAAAATATGCTCACCATGCACCGCTGGAAGGTACCAGGGGCATTGCAGAGGCCGAAAGGCATGCGTCTGTAGGCAAAGGTGCCGAAGGGACAGGTAAATGTG
Source organism: Sophora flavescens (assembly GCA_030762895.1). Classification (NCBI taxonomy): domain Eukaryota; kingdom Viridiplantae; phylum Streptophyta; class Magnoliopsida; order Fabales; family Fabaceae; genus Sophora; species Sophora flavescens. The sequence goes on from CM061062.1 coordinate 205,310,079, forward strand.
ATCTTCTGGGGCAATGTGAATCTGGAAGTAGCCAGTGTAGCCATCCAGAAAGCAATAATGGGACTTACCAGCCAGCCGCTCCAACATCTGATCAATGAATGGAAGAGGGTAATGGTCCTTCCGAGTGGCTTGGTTGAGGCGTCTGTAGTCAATGCAAACTCTCCAGCTATTCTGCACTCGGGTCGGAATAAGGTCATTCTTCCCGGGTTTGTCACCACTTGTCACCCAGCATTTCTTGGGAACTACTTGCACTGGGCTCACCCACTTGTTGTCAGATATAGGGTAGATGATACCAGCCTTCAGTAGCTTGGTCACCTCTTTCTTCACCACATCTAGAATGAGAGGATTTAGCCTCCTCTGGGGCTGCCTCACTGGTTTAGCTTCATCTTCAAGTAGTATCCGATGCATGCAGGTGGAAGGGCTTATACTAGGAATGTCTGCAAGTGTCCATCCTATTGCTCTCTGATTCTCCCTCAGAATCCCCAACAGCTTCTTCTCCTGTTCAGCAAGGAGGTTCTTGGCCACAATCACCGGAAGCTGCTCATGATCTGCTAAGTAGGCATACTTCAGATGTGCAGGCAGTGGTTTTAGCTCCAATTTGGGTGGTTGCACTGTAGAGGGAAGTAATCTGGTGGGCTGCACATCTTCTTCAGATTTAAGCTGTGCAAAATCATAATTTCCTGCATAATCTGCACTAGTTTTATCAGTTATAAAAACAGAATCATCAACACTTAAGAATGTAGCAATTTCATTACATGCATCACATAAAACAGTTCCATCACAACCAGTGCAGCATACAAAATCAGATAAATCAGTAAAACCATCAAAATCAGTAAAATCCACAGCACATAGTTCATCACATGCAGCATCAATTAATTCGGTAAGGACATTAATATGAAAAACAGAATGCCCTTCCATGGGATGCTTCATATCATCAAAAATGTTAAATTGCACAATTGAGTCTCCAAACTCCATGGAAAGAGTTCCTGCATGCACATCAATCTTGGTCCGAGCTGTCTTAAGGAAAGGTCTTCCTAGAATGAGTGGGGCCTTGCTGGTTAGGGACTCGCCCTCCATCTCCAAGATGTAGAAGTCTGCAGGAAAGATCAGCTCATCCACTCGTACTAACACGTCCTCAATCAGTCCAGCTGGATATGCATTGCTCCTGTTTGCCAATTGAATCACCACACCTGTAGAATGCAAAGGTCCAAGTCCAAGAGAATTAAAAACAGACATAGGCATTACATTAATTGAAGCACCTAAGTCTAGCATGGCATTCTCAAATCTAGAATTTCCTATTATGCATGGAATTGTAAAAGTCCCTGGATCTTTGCATTTCTGAGGCATAGGTTGAATGAGAGCCGAAATGTTGCGACTCATGCTAATTCGTTCATTTCCTTTCAGCCTCCTCTTGTGGGTGCAGAGTTCCTTCAGAAACTTGGCATATTTAGGAATTTGTTTGATTGCATCCAACAATGGAATGTTGACTTCCACCTTCCTAAAGGTCTCTAAAAGTTCCTTATCCTTCTCAACTTCATCTGCCTTCTTAGATACGACTGCTCGATGTGGGAATGGGAGTGGAATTGCACAATCTGAATTCTGCTGCATTGTGACATGATCTGCAGATTTGGAATTTTCTGCTACAGAGTTGGATTGATGATTTTCTGCAGAATCTTGTGCTACTTCTTTGAAGTCTGCAGAATTCGAATTTGCTACTCCTTCATCTGAATTTTCTGCAGAATTCTGCTTCCTTGACTTGCATGGTGGTTGGGGGTCAATTGCCACAATCTTTCCAGTTCTCAGCATAATGGCACTTACATTACCTTTTGGATTAGGAATGGTCTGCGCAGGAAGTTGGCCACTGCCTTGGCTTTGTAGCTGATTCATGGAGGAAGCTAGTTGCCCAATTTGAGTCTCCAAATTCTGAATTGTAGCTTCTGTTCTCTGTTGGAATTGGAGATTGTTGGTGGCCATTTGCTTCACTAGATCTTCAAATGAAAGGTCAGATTTTGGTGCTGCAGTAGCTTGATTCTGCATTGGCTGCTGTTGGAATGGCCTACTTGGTCCAACTTGAGTTTGAAACTGGTTTTGCCTTATTGGTTTGCTTTGGAATGGTTGCCTATATTGTTGTTGTTGAGGTTCTTTGTTGTGCATTACCATATCTCAAGTTGGGGTGGTCTCTCCAGCCAGGATTATAGGTGTTGGAAAAGGGATCATACCTTTCTGCTTTGCTGAAACCGAGGCTTACCAGAAAACACACCGTTGCGGCTACAAACTGGTCTTGGAGTGCAACATTGTCTTCTTGCAAAGTGGGACACGAATCTGTGAAATGAGATGGATTGGAGCATATGCTGGAGACTCTTGCATTGGTCTGCATAGATGTAGGTTGTTGTCCCATAGCCATTTGCCTCACCAAGGAAGTCACTCATCAAGTCTATGCTCCATTCTTTGTTGATCGAGAGTTGAAACTTGGACCTCATTGACTCCTCTCCGGTGGAACTCATCATTCTGGTGCCAAACTGTTGAGAGTTGGCAGCCATGTTGGCAATTAAATCTCTTGCAACAGATGGGGTTTTATCAACTAAAGCACCACCACTAGCAACATCAACCATGCTCCTCTCCATAGACATCAACCCCTCATAAAAATATTGGATCAGCAGCTGGTCACTAATCTGGTGATGAGGGCAGCTTGGACACAATTTCTTGAACCTCTCCCAATACTCATGCAAAGTTTCATCACCATTCTGCCTAATCCCACAAATGTCTTTTCGGATTGCAGCAGCTCTAGATGCAGGGAAGAACTTCTCCAGAAACAACCTTTTCATGTCATTCCAACATGCTATGGAGGCTGGTTGAAGGTAGTAAAGCCAATCCTTGGTTGCACCATCCAATGAGAAAGGAAATGCCCTAAGCTTGATGTGATCTTCAGGAACAGCATGTGGTCTCATGGTGGAACAAACCACATGAAACTCTTTTAAATGCTTATGTGGGTCTTCACCTGCTAAACCACGAAACTTAGGCAAAAGGTGTATTAATCCAGATTTTAATTCAAAATCAACCTAAAGAGTAGGATATTGGATACACAATGGTTGGTAGTTCACATCAGGTGCAGCAAGTTCTTTCAGAGTTCTATTGTTAGCCATGTTAGCACAATTATCAGTTAAATCAGAATTAAAAATAACAGAATCAGAAACAACAGAATTATCAAATTGATCAAGTAATCTCCTCTGAGTCCTATTCAACTGATGCAAGGTCCTTTCAATCTCAGGGTCGTATGCAACTAAATCACCAGGTTGGGACCTAGTCATACACACATATAGTCCAGGAGAGCAAGAACCATCTCAAAACACTACAAGTACAAATGCTAAAAAGACACAGAAATTGGAAAATCGTACCAAATAAATTTTTAAAAAAAATAAGATCACCACAGAAAAACTCTAAAAAGTCAGTAAAGCAAATACAATTTTTTTTGGAATTTTTAAAAATGGTAAAATACTTAAAAAAAATTAGAAAAGTGGCCTAAACGATGGAATTTTGGCTCCGGAGGCCCTATGTCCCGAAGTACTCCGTACTATGGGGAGTTCTATTTCCTGATTTTTTTCGGATTTTCTGGGAAAATTTGAGAGCAATCGGAGCACAAAAATTCTGACAGCAAAATATTACCAAAATGCCACTTGTTTCACTACAAACAGCAATTAAGTGGATAAACAGGTTAGAAATTAATATAAACACTATCTAATATGATTGAATACTCAAAATGGTCCCCGGCAACGGCGCCAAAATTTGGTGAGCCGCCGAACTCACTCAAATTACAGAACAAATCCCTACTAGCTTGTAGTATAAGGAATGACTCAGATCCTCTCTCAAAAGACCATGAGTGCTATTCAATCATATCAAGACTCAACACAAAAATAGGGGGGGGGGGCGTTTGTGATTTTAGATTGGAAAATATAAATTTAGACTAAGAGAAATCAAGTGAGAAATCAACCAATCCAAGACACTTAACCAGAATTCCAATTTTGGCTATCATAGACCACGGAATACTCAAACTGAATCCAAGTAATGGTTAATTCAATTTCAACCGAGATCTCTGCATCGGAATTGAGGTTCACTTCTAGATAATCATCTAGGATTTAACTGACAAACAATTTTACAAATCTATAAAATAAGTGCAAGTTTAAATACAAGAACCAATTAACCTTAAACCACAAATCTGTAGTTTAATTTACTTCAACTCAGAATGAGATATTGAATTATCAATCAATATCACATTCCTAATTCATAATTTCGAATACACAAACAGTAATCACCATTCATGCATCACGAATTCTGATTAGTAAGGAGAAGAGAAGATAAAAACTACTTGAATTCAAAATGAAAGTTGAAGTACAAAAGTCTCAAGCCAAACGAAATTCCTTCAAGCACCATGGATTGATTTCAGAATTAGCCTTCCATGGCTACAGTCCAAGGAGGCTTGAGGAAGAGAAAAGAAAAAATACGAAAACAATAACAAACAACTTAATTAAGTAGCAGAAAACTAAAGGAACCACCAGTCTCCTATTCTGGCTCCTATTTATACAAATTCTCTCAAGACCTCCTCTCAATATCTGAATGATCCTTCAATTAACTTCAACCTCTGCCTCTTAGCTTTCCAAAGCCACTTAATTTGCTTAATTACGAATTAAGATGAGAGAGTTATGTCCACATTCAACTCATAGGGCAGCTGAAACGACCTCTGACTTCACATGGATTGCAGCCCCCAAAACGACTCTGTTTGGAACAATGGTCTTCATGAGAGTTAAATCTCTGTGTTTGATCTTTCATTTGCCACCGGTTTCAGTTCCAAACGACATCTACAGCCCAAGTTATGGCCCAATCTTCATGACCAGTTCAGGTTCCAGCGACAGCAATTATGTTCTGACTTCAAGGCCCAATGTGACCCACTATACATCCAATTCAGCATCTTAGTTATGCATGAAAGTTGTTGGGCTTCCTTTTAGCTTTCCTATAATATAAAGCTCATAATTTTTAGATGCCCGGAACTCAAAATATGGCTAAAATACAGAGTCAACGTCTATAATCATGAATTAGTGAAAATTTGCAATAAAGCCCAATGAGGCCCAAACTCATAAATCATTGCTAGACTAAATCAATTATGCACATTTAGCTTGTAAAAATTACTAAAAATGAGGGATCTTCAATGCATGCAAATAATGTTTATCAGTGAACAATGGGGGTTGTTTTAGATTATGGCTTGACAGAATGTTGTATCCCGGTCCTACGTATCCCAATGGGAATCAAAGGCAGACGTAGTTCTAGGTTTAACCCTTGGCCATACGGTGATCTCGATCCCCTAATCTTATATCCGATGAATACCAGCGAGCAAGGACTCTTCAACAGTCTCTTGGTCGAGCTAGTTTCTCTAATACGCTTAAGGGAGAGTCACCGGTGTTTAGTGAAAAGTGAGTTTCTCTCTTGGGTTCTCCTCCTTTTATAATAGGATCCCCATATCTTTAAGAGATCTGGATTTATCTTCTTTTATCTCTTAAATCTTCTTTGAGATGTGATTTCCTTAATTTAAGGGATATTATCTCTTTTAACTGGATAATGTTATGTGAGATAATATCAGGATTGATTAAGATAATATCTTAAATTGATCTCTTAACCGGATAAGATTATTTGAGATAATATTAGGATTATTTAAGGATGATATCAATATCTTATCCCTTAATTTAAGAGATATTATCTATTCTAACCGGATAAGGTTGTTTGAGATAATATCACGATAAATAAAGATAATATCGATATTTTATCCTTCCCGCCTTGGTTGGATCGAGTATCCAAGCTCGGTGGCCGGGTTTTACTCCTCGGCCAGTACACAAGCCCCCAAGCTTTGAGCTAGTAAAGCGTAGAAGCTTTCATGACATTAGCCGAGCTTGGCTTTAAAATTATCCGGGTTCAGGATTTATTGAGTAATACCTCTCCCCTTTTTGCCACAATTCGATGGCCAATCTTCATACATCGGCTAACATTCGAGTTTAGCGGCTTTGGAAAGTGGGCCTAACAATCCTTTCTTTTGATTTCCTGGTGTCCGAGCTTGATACCTCGACCTTACGAGGTTAGAAACTGGGTCTCTTTAGCCTTTCAAGTCGACGAGGTAAGTGGCCGAGCTTTACACCTCGGCCCATATACAAGTCCCGCGAGTAGCCGGAGTTCAAACAATAAGTTGAGAGCCGGAGCTCAACCGAGTAGTTGGGAGCCTAAGCTCAACCGAGTAGGGAGCTAGAGCTCAACCTAGTAGCCGGGAGCCGGAGCTCAACCGAGTGGGGAGCCGGAGCTCAACCCAGTAGGGAGCCTGAGCTCAACCGAGTAGGGAGCCAGAGCTCAAACCAGTAGTCGGGAGCCGGAGCTCAACCGAGTTTTCGGGAGACGGAGCTCAACCGAATAGTCGGGAGCCGGAGCTCAACCGAGTAGGGAGCCATATCTCAAACCAGTAGTCAGGAGCCGGAGCTTAACCGAGTTTTCGGGAGCCGGAGCTCAACCTAGTAGTCGGGAGCCGGAGCTCAACCGAGTGGGGAGCCGGAACTCAACCCAGTAGGGAGCCTGAGCTCAACCGAGTAGGGATCCAGAGCTCGAACCAGTAGTCGGGAGCCGGAGCTGAACCGAGTAGTCGGGAGTCGGAGCTCAACCGAGTAGTCGGGAGCCGGAGCTCAACCGAGTAGGGAGCCAGGGCTCAAACCAGTAGTCGGGAGCCGGAGCTCAATTGAGTTTTCGGGAGCCGGAGCTCAACCGAGTAGTCGGGAGCCGGAGCTCAACCGAGTAGGGAGCTGGAGCTCAACCTGGTAGTCGGGAGCCGGAGCTCGAACCAGTAGTCGGGAGCCAGAGCTCAACCGAGTAGTCGGGAGCCGGAGCTCAACCGAGTTTTCGGGAGCCGGAGCTCAACCGAGTAGTCGGGAGCCGGAGCTCAACCGAGTAGGGAGCTGGAGCTCAACCTGGTAGTCGGGAGCCGGAGCTCGAACCAGTAGTCAGGAGCCAGAGCTCAGTCGAGTAGTCGGGAGCCGAAGCTCAACCGAGTAGTCGGGAGCCGGAGCTCAACCGAGTAGGGAGCTGGAGCTCAACCTGGTAGTCGGGAGCCGGAGCTTGAACCAGTAGTCGGGAGCCAGAGCTCAACCGAGTAGTCGAGAGCCGGATCTCAACCGAGTAGGGAGCCCGAGCTTCACGTTTCAAGTTGCCGAGCTTTACATTTCGGCCAATTCTTAAGTTCAGCGGGATTGGTGGGCGAGTCTAGTAATCATTTCCCTTTGATTGTTTGGGTTTGGTGATCTAGCTTTATTTTTCGTCCAATATTTTAGTTTGGTAGGCTCGGTGGGTGAGTTTAACATCTCGACCAGTATATAAGCTCCCCAAGCTTTGAGCTCAGAAGAGCGCAAAAGCCTTATGAAAGAAGCTGAGCTTGTCCTTAGTGTCGATAAAGTACTGGATTTGCATAGATCCTCTTACTTCGACTAATCAAGCTCGGTGGCCGAGTTTCACATCTCGGGCAGTACTCGAGTTTAGTGGTTGAGGTTCACATCTCGGCCAGTAACATGTTCTGAACAGAAGATACTTCAATCCTACCTTTGTTAAGACAAGTTTAGAAGTTGGTAGCTGAGATTCAACTTATCAATGATTCGGGCTCGAACCGATCTTTTGGGAAGTCAAGCTCAAACTCGGTCATTAGGAATTTACCTCAGGCTTGTATTTCAGCTGAAACTTTTGATGCTTTCAAGATGCTTATCTTGAGAGTTTGAACTTGACTCACCTTTTTCCGAATGTAGCTCGGTCTTTGAAGCTTTTGAGAGCTCTTAACATTTTCTTCAAGTAGATCTTAACCCTTTCATCTGGTGGATTTTGAAATACCCACTAACTTGACACTTGACCTTGAATGTCATTATTTTTACCGATCTTGAAGGTGTATCTCAGAATAAACTTTCCTAATATCTTTTCCAATTTGTATGAGAAAATAGTTTTCATACAAGTTATTTATAATAACAATCGAGCTGTAGGCTAAGAGATATCCTTTCTCTGTGATTTCCGAGAATATCCTTCCTTTATCCCCATAAGCCCCCCAAGCTCCGAGCTTGAAATAAGCGAAAGAGATTAAATGTCAACCCGTATATCTTAACACGCTTTTTTGGTGCTGGGGACTTTGGATTATGATTCGGGAGCATTGCTCGGAAATTTTTTTTTTGTAGAACCAAGTCTTTCTTGGGTTGTCGACTTACTTGGCCGAGCACTGCTCGGATTTTCGTCCGGAGCCAAGTCTTACTTGGGATTCCAGCTTATTGGGTCGAACACTACCAGGATTTCCTTCAAATCTTGGGTCTCTAATATGCATGATCTGTTGTGGACATTACCTTGGTACGAAGGTGTTTTGCTCGGTCTAGGATTTTTAGTGCAAGGAAGGAAGCATTGCTCGACCTCGACTTTTTTCAGTGCGTAGTGCGAGGGAGCATAGATCGACCTCGGCTTTTTGGTGCGAGGGAGTAATGCTTCGCCTCGGCTTTTTGGGGTTCTGCCCTTTGTTCTTGGCTAGACAATTTTAGCTCAGGCCCTTTAGTGGATTCTCAAGTTATTAAGCCAGCATATGCTCGGCTTTTACTAGAATAGGGCCCTGACACGAGCATGAAAGTCGCGGCCGCTCATGCTCTCCGAGTCTCCTCCATTACCCGTGTTTCGAGCCACGAGCTTTCTAATAATGAAAAGCATGAAGGCGGAAGCTGCCCGAACTTTGCGCACTGGGGATGAGCTTGAAAAAGCCGTGGCAAAGTGTGAAGAGCAAGCTCGGCTAATTGGGCAATTGAAAACTCGAAATGTCAAGCTTGAGAATACCAACTCCTCTCCTCAATCCGAGCTCTCTAAAATGAAAGGATTGACTTTCAGAGGGTTGCTAAGGCTTTAAAGCTTTCCGTTGACAATCTTCAGCAGTTTCTTGCTACTAAGAAAAAGGCTAATTGCAAGCTTCAGTTCGAGTTGAAGGAAGCTGAAGCCCAGATTATAAGGGAACGCGTTTCTGGGTTCTCGCGTGCTATAAAACAAATCCAGCGCTTTCTTCCTGATTCCGATCTTTCAAGAGCCGGTGTGCACAATGATTTTAATAAAGATGGCATAATGGTTCCTTTGAAGGAGCTCGATGATGAGGAAGAGGAGAATAATGAAGAGCAGGTTGTGGGAGAGGAGGAGAATGGAGGAACTGAAGTGGTCGTGCTCGAGCCGTCCTCGGTTGCTCTTTCGCAAGGTGAAGATACTATTGGTCCCAACCTTGATGGGGTCTTTGCTTATGGGAAAGCCCATGAGTAACTCAGCAAATTTTTAAGATATTTTGTACTCTTGGCTATGCCCTATGTACTTTTGCTTTATGAATGATAAAGACTTCATACTTATGGTATTTAACCCAGCATTTGGATTTACTCGGTTAACTTTCCTAAGTTCTTACTCGCCTTTTGTGCTTGGCGTTTTAATTTGGCCTTGTGAGCTTTTTGAGCTCGGCCCTATCATAGTTAACTATTTCATGTTTTTCTTGCTTACCTTTTTAGGTTCGACCTTTCGATTTTAGCTTGGTCGGCCACTTTGATCCGGCATTTCGACTTTAGCTCGATCGAATTTAGCTCGGTCACCTTTTTAGGATTTTTGCCTATTTAGGTTCGGCGTTTCGACAACAGCTCGGTTGATTTTAGCTCGGTCACCTTTTTAGGCTCTTGCCTCTTTAGGTTCGGCGTTTCGACAACAGCTCGGTCGATTTTAGCTCGGTCACCTTTTTAGGATTTTTACCTATTTAGGTTCGGCGTTTCGACAACAGCTCGGTTGATTTTAGCTCGGTCACCTTTTTAGGCTCTTGCCTCTTTAGGTTCGGCGTTTCGACAATAGCTCGGTCGATTTTAGCTCGTCACCTTTTTAGGATTTTTGCCTATTTAGGTTCGGCGTTTCGACAACAGCTCGGTTGATTTTAGCTCGGTCACATTTTTAGGCTCTTGCCTCTTTAGGTTCGGCGTTTCGACAACAGCTCAGTCGGTTTTAGCCCGGTCACCTTTTTAGGACTTTTGCCTTTTTAGGTTCGGCGTTTCGACAACAGCTAGGTCGATTTTAGCCCGGTCACCTTTTTAGGACTTTTGCCTTTTTAGGTTCGGCGTTTCGACAACAGCTCGGTCGATTTTAGCCCGGTCACCTTTTTAGGACTTTTGTCTTTTTTAGGTTCGGCGTTTCGACACCAGCTCGGTCGATTTTAGCTCGGTCACTGATCAGCATCTGGCTCATCTAGTTTTATGACTAGTATGACCGTGGTTTTGTGCTAATTATATCCCGTTTTCGCCCAAATTAGACTTGATTGTCCTCAAGCAAGGTTTTGAGTCTCTAAAGTAGTTTTATGTTATTTTAGTGGATTTTGAGTCAAATAAAGCACTTATTGCTATTTCATGTTTTCAGGTTCAAAGGGAAGCATTTAAAGCCAAGGGAATGAAGAAAACAATGGAAAAATGCAATTCTGGAGATTCGCCTCGCGAGCCTGAAGACCAGCATGATCAGCAACAGTCACCCTCTCTGGCTCGCCTCGCGAATCATGTTTCGCCTCGCGAGAAAGCGACTGTTCATAATATTCGCCTCGCGAAACATGTTTCGCCTCGCGAGCGACTGTTGTTTTAGGTCAGAACTGAAGGGATCTTCTATTCTCTTCTTCTTTTCTTTTCATAGACGGCTACAAGTAGGTTTAGGTTTATGTTTGTAATGGAGAACTAGTCTCCTTTGATTAATCTACTGCGATTGATTTCCACCACACTTGAGGTTATGTAATTCCTGTTTTATTTGCTTTTCCCTTTTCAATACTATGCTATATATTTCTGTTTGTTTAATTCAGGAGTGTATAGTGTTGTGTTGATTTATTTCGGTGATGTTAAGTTCCTATATTGAATCGCGTTTGTTTAATTCGCGTGTGTTCGTTCATGTTCGTTTAGTTCATGAGGGCTAAACCCCGTTTGTTTAATTCGGGAATAGGAACATATATCTCGTAGTAGCAATTTCGTTTGTTAATTATTGCTACAACCGAAAGGGGATTAGAATCTGCTTAGGGCTTGGAATTTACATGAACCGATGATAGTTGGGAAATCGAGAACAGTAGATTAATCGTCTTTAGTTATTTGATAATCTTCTCTGTTTTTGCTTTGTTTTCTTTATTTTATTTCATATCCAAACCCCCCCAAAACTGACTTTTTCTGTTAACAACAACCTAAGAGTCCTTGTGAGACGATATCCGAGTTGTCGCTTCCTAAACTACATATTTTTGTAAACCGGGGACTCTTGTTGTTATTAACAGAAAAATTGGCGCCGTTGCCGGGGACTCTTGTTGTTATTAACAGAAAATTAAATTAAAAAAAAACATTTTGCTGAATTTGTCTGGTTATGAATCTTAGTACTGCCATGGATAATTTCCTGTTTGGTGATATGCCTAATGTTGATTATAAACCACCACCATGCATATATTATCCTGACTTTAGTAAACCACCACCATGCATATGTTATCCTAACTTTGCTGGAAGTTATGAGTTTAGCAGTGGTTTTGACATGATTGGAGTGAATGAGGAGCAACCTTCCTATTCTAGCCAACATAGTGGAGGACAGGGCATCTTGGATGAGATTGCTTATTTGATACAACAAATGGAAGAGAACAACCAACGGATGGCAGAACAAAACCAACGGATGGTAGAGGAGCAACCTTTCTATCATAGCCAACTCAGTCTGGAGGAAATGATACAACAAATGGCAGAGAACAATCAACTAATGGAAGCAAGTAATCTTGAATTTCCACAGAGGATGGAGGCAAGTCAGCGGGACTTTGCCACTCAAAATGCTTTCATCGTTTCCTCCTCAGCTACACTGCAAACTCCACATTTCCTCGAAGAGCATACAGATTCACAAGTAGTTATTCTTGACAATATTTCTGAGGATAATTTTGATAATAATGTCAAGAACACTATGGTTGATGAACTATGTGTTGAATCTCCATATATTCACACCTCCCCTGATTCTATCTATTATACTTCATGTGCTGATTGTACTGACATTGCTTCATGTGTAGCATGTTTTGAAAGGTATGAAGAGCAAAACGTCCATATGGAACACGAGACGCATGAGGTTGAGGATCCTGTTCATATAGAAAATGAGGATCAGGAGGACATCTGCTTCACCATGCTTGAGGATGATGAAGAACCTTTGGAGTTAGATGATTCTATGAATTCACATGCATGTGTTGAAAGTAATGGGGTGGATGAACTGTGTGCTGAATTTCCAGACATTCAGGCCTTTACTGATTCAGTTTATTATACCATATGTAATGACTGTACTAACACTAACCTTTGTGTGGTGTGTGCTGAGATTTCTGCAGGTTTAGCAGGTGATGGATTTGTCAGTGCAGTGAATGAAGAACGTGCAGAAGTTGAAGCAGCACCAGTAACACTCTCTACCTGTTTGTCACCTCCCCCTGTGGAACCAACAGTGATGGAGTTCAAACCCTTGGATTCTACACTATGGCCAGTCCAAGTGGTTGAACCCCGATTTTATTGGGAGGACTTTATTAGGAAAGAGATCAACCTTGACCCAAGAAGGAGTGAGAAGTCCGCCGCACTTGGTGAGGTCACCATAACTGTCAAGCACTCACCTCCATATCAAGGCTGCAAGTTAGGGGACCATGGAACAAGCTTTCGTCCCTTGTCTATCATTTGGGCCTTATGCTACATGCCATGGGATCCGGGAGGATCATACTGCAATTTGGGAATTCCGTGGCTGCTGTATCACAGACAGTGGGATCCCGGTGGAACCACCCCAATGAGTTTTCTTAAACCCTTTCCTTTTTAATTATCCTTGCTTTATTTTTGTTTTGTTTTTCTTTTAGCTCCTGAATAATTTGAGAAGATCAGGAGTATTTGTGTGTCGAGTCTTGTGTCGGTAAGTTTGCTGGATTTTAATTGAATTTGCATAGATTGATTTCATGTTATGTGTTGACTGTTTTCCCCCTAGGATTTGAAAATTTGAAAAGTGATCCCCATGTGAAATTGAAAACTGAACTTTGAGATATTTTGTTGTGATGGCATGATTTGTGATAAGTTTGGGGTGATAGGAAGCACACACTAGGGATAGAATCTCGGTCAAACAAAATGCAAAAATGTCCAGGTGAGGATTTGAGCTTCCAACATGTTTTTGACTGTGAGAATCACTTTTAAGTTGCACTTTTCCGAATTTGCTTGAATCTTTTTACGGTTTGCATGTTTATGTGTTTGCTTCAGATGATTTAGGCATTTTCTTTGTAAATAACCACTTGGCTTAAATTGAACCAGTCCCTAATGCATGTTCCCTAGTTAGCCCCATTGAGCCTAATTAGCCTGTTAATTCTTGATGACCTTATGTTATGAGCCTAAAATCTGAAAAACCATGTTAACCCGATCTTAGGATTAGGAGAGCATGGATGCTTAGCAAGAGAATGGTTGCAAGGAACTAAGTTTCGGGTGGCTACAAGGTGTGATGTGTTGTTTGGGATTGAGAAAAAAGAAAAAAATATAATAAAAAGGTTGGAGCCAAGGGCAAAGAAGGAAAAAAAAAAGAAAAGAAAAAAGAAAAAGAAAAAGAAAAAGAAAAGTACAAAAATTTCAAAAAGAATGTTGAAAGAAAAGAGGCTGTAGTCACCCAAAGTAAAAAGAAGAATGGGAAAAGGAACTTGAGTGGAATTTAAATGTTTTGAAGTGTTTCATGCTCTCTTAGTTCCTAGGGACTTAAGCCCAGTACCTTCGTATATCCTACCCTTAGCCAGGCCCCATTACAACCTTAAAAGACCTTTTGATGTTGCATGCATGTTTTCTGTCGGAATCATTTGGAGATGAAAATCAAATTTATGGGAAGTGCTTCTGAAAGGTGAATTGAGTGAATTGTTGATTGCCTGACAAAAACTGAGCGATTGAGTGAAACACTAAACTCCCTTGTGAGGAAGGCGGTTGTTTGAATTTGGTGATCTCCCTCTTGTGTGTAACTTGGATCCCTTGCTTAGATTAATGATTGTTTGAATGATGAAATTCTCAATTGTTTAGAATAAATGATTATGGGGATTGCTTTGTTTGAAAGGGGGGAACATTGAAAAAAAACTGTTTTGATGTATTGCTTGAAATCTGTGCAAAATTGATTGAATCTTTTAAGCTTGCCATGTCTTGAGTCTTTTTAAGTTTTTGAGTTTTAGTTTGCTTGGGGACAAGCAAAGTTTAAGTTTGGGGTATTTTGATCAGCCTCTGGCTCATCTAGTTTTATGACTAGTATGACTGTGGTTTTGTGCTAATCATATCCCATTTTCGCCCAAATTAGACTTGATTGTCCTCAAGCAAGGTTTTGAGTCTCTAAAGTAGTTTTATGTTATTTTAGTGGATTTTGAGTCAAATAAATCACTTATTGCTATTTCATGTTTTCAGGTTCAAAGGGAAGCATTTAGAGCCAAGGGAATGAAGAAAACAATGGAAAAATGCAATTCTGGAGATTCGCCTCGCGAGAGTCTACTCGCCTCGCAAGCCTGAAGACCAGCACGATCAGCAACAGTCACCCTCTCTGGCTCGCCTCGCGAATCATGTTTTGCCTCGCGAGAAAGCGACTGTTCATAATATTCGCCTCGCGAAACATGTTTCGCCTCGCGAGCGACCGTTGTTTTAGGTCAGAACTGAAGGGATCTTCTCTTCTCTTCTTCTTTTCTTTTCATAGACGGCTACAAGTAGGTTTAGGTTTATGTTTGTAATGGAGAACTAGTCTCCTTTGATTAATCTACTGCGATTGATTTCCACCACACTTGAGGTTATGTAATTCCTGTTTTATTTGCTTTTCCCTTTTCAATACTATGCTATATATTTCTGTTTGTTTAATTCAGGAGTGTATAGTGTTGTGTTGATTTATTTCGGTGATGTTATGTTCCTATATTGAATCGCGTTTGTTTAATTCGCGTGTGTTCGTTCATGTTCGTTTAGTTCATGAGGGCTTAACCTCGTTTGTTTAATTCGGGAATAGGAACATATATCTCGTAGTAGCAATTTCGTTTGTTAATTGTTGCTACAACCGAAAGGGGATTAGAATCTGCTTAGGACTTGGAATTTACATGAACCGATGATAGTTGGGAAATCGAGAACAGTAGATTAATCGTCTTTAGTTATTTGATAATCTTCTTAACTGCTTTGTTTTTATTGCTCTGTTTTTGCTTTGTTTTCTTTATTTTATTTCATATCCAAACCCCCCCAAAACTGACTTTTTCTGTTAACAACAACCTAAGAGTCCTTGTGAGACGATATCCGAGTTGTCGCTTCCTAAACTACATATTTTTGTAAACCGCTCGCTTTTTGGCGCGTGCGCGACAGCGCGTTCAAAAAATTGGCGCCGTTGCCGGGGACTCTTGTTAATATTAATAGAAAATTAAATTAAAAAAAAACATTTTGCGGAATTTGTCTGGTTATGAATCTTAGTACTGCCATGGATAATTTCCTGTTTGGTGATATGCCTAATGTTGATTATAAACCACCACCATGCATATATTATCCTGACTTTAGTAAACCACCACCATGCATATGTTATCCTAACTTTGCTGGAAGTTATGAGTTTAGCAGTGGTTTTGACATGATTGGAGTGAATGAGGAGCAACCTTCCTATTCTAGCCAACATAGTGGAGGACAGGGCATCTTGGATGAGATTGCTTCTCTGATACAACAAATGGAAGAGAATAACCAACGGATGGCAGAACAAAACCAACGGATGGTAGAGGAGCAACCTTTCTATCATAGCCAACTCAGTCTGGAGGAAATGATACAACAAATGGCAGAGAACAATCAACAAATGGAAGCAAGTAATCTTGAATTTCCACAGAGGATGGAGGCAAGTCAGCGGGACTTTGCCACTCAAAATGCTTTCATCGTTTCCTCCTCAGCTACACTGCAAACTCCACATTTCCTCGAAGAGCATACAGATTCACAAGTAGTTATTCTTGACAATATTTCTGAGGATAATTTTGATAATAATGTCAAGAACACTATGGTTGATGAACTGTGTGTTGAATCTCCATATATTCACACCTCCCCTGATTCTATCTATTATACTTCATGTGCTGATTTGATGAGTGTGATTTCACCTCATTTTCCATGTACATTTCTGCATGCATTTGCATATAAGTTAGGCCATTTTAGTTTGATTTTGGTTAGTTTTTCCTTTGGAACAGATAAGGTGGTTTTGGTGTTGTTTTGCAGGAATTCAATGGAAAAATGCTCAGAATTAGCCTTGATGGAGCTTGGATGAAATAGAGCCTGAAAAGAGAAGAAATTGAGCCAAGCGAGCACTGGGATTCGCCCGCGAGCCTCGGATTCGCCCGCGACCGAAAGCCGATCTGTTGGAGAAAATGCAAGCCTTTTCTCGGTTCGCCTCGCGAACCCATGTCTCGCCTCGCGAGTCTGAAAACCAGAAGCCATCACGCCCAGGCCCTAATGCTCCTCACGGGCGTATTAAAGAAAAACCTTTCGGTCTCCCGTCGCGAAGCAACTCTCGCCTCGCGAGAGTTCAATTCTCTGAATGCAGATTTTTAACATTCGCCTCGCGAGACATGTCTCGCCTCGCGAACGCGCGCAGATCTGATTGGTATAAGTTGCTATTTTAGGGGAGTTTTTGGGAGCTTTTGGAGGAGGAGCACTTGGGAGCACTTAGAGGCTGCGGCTGGACTAGGGTTCCAGCCCTAGAAGGGGAGATTTCCTTGCTCTGGGAATGGAGGAAGCTTGGAGGATTCTTCTATGAGTGTTCTCCATCCCTTCTCTCATTCTCTTTTGTATTTCCTTTTATCATGAGTAGTTAAATCCCCTATTGTTGGGGTTAGATGTAGCTTTTCTAAACTTTGTTTGTATTTGATTTGGTTGTTTTAATGCAGGTTTCTATTTCTTTATGAGTATGTGATTTTGTGCTTAATGCTTTCCTTGGATTAGCTACCCATAGGAATGATATGTTGCTTTGATAGACAATTGACAGATTGATGTTAAGGCATGCTCATGAATCATATGCCAAGTAGTTCAAGAATCTAGACATAGGTGTTGGATGCTTGCAATCTTATAAGTCTTGACTTAATGCAAAATCTCAGGTTAATCCACCTAAGACATTAGGGTTTAATTTGGGGTTTTAGGCTCAATGCACCTAAGACATTAGACTTGAGTATTTTAGAAAAGACTTGATTGTCATTATTGAATTAGGACTTGTGTTAGAAGCCATTTCATTGCAATTAAGGGAGGATTAGTGTAGTCTAACCCTGACAATTCTAGCCACATCTCTGTTTGCATACCAAGTGTTCGATAAAATTCCCAAAAGACCAAAAATATTGTTTTGCTTTCTTTATTTTATGTTTTGATATTTTCATACCTTAGTTTAGTCTAGATAGTTGTTGAGTTTGTGAATTGGTAATTGACAACCGATCCCTGTGGATACGATAACCTCTTACCACCGTATTACTTGTTTGCGACGAGGTGCACTTGCCTTTATCTTAAAAAAAACTACGCATCAAGTTTTTGGCGCCGTTGCC
Source organism: Sophora flavescens (assembly GCA_030762895.1). NCBI lineage: Eukaryota > Viridiplantae > Streptophyta > Magnoliopsida > Fabales > Fabaceae > Sophora > Sophora flavescens. Next base: position 205,327,672 of record CM061062.1, read on the forward strand.
GGGGATTGGCTTTGTCAATATCAGTAGTAACAAATGAGACAACTAATTTAGACATTTTTTTTTATTTTTATTTCCTGTGTATATTTGATTTTTTGTATATATTTGATCTTTTTGTTTTGAGTTATGTTTTTGAAAGGTGGACGAAAGTCATGGAAATTTTTTATTATCCACCTGATGAGGAAGCTCCTAGTCATATTTTGGAGGATAACTTGTGTTGGGAAGACGATATAAATTTGGGAGAATTCTTTGAGGAGTTTTCTCTATCTCATAATATTCCATCACGAGTCGATCCTATGACTAGTGAGCTTATATATATATACTCCAAGGAGGATTGGGAAACCTTTTTGTCATATTTACCACCCCCACCACCATGTATGATTCCCATAGAGCCACATGAAGTAGAATTTGAGAAAAATCTGGTTGTGGGAATGGATCAAATTGAAGATGAAGTGGTGGTGGTAAGTAAACCACAACAAGAGGGATTACCTTCTACAAATCCTTGGGAAACAACAAGTGAGGAGGCAGGGCATTTGGAAAGCATTCCCTCCACCATGTATGCTGAGCAATCTGATTTTACTGCATTAAATAAGTATGTTGGCTTGCATGCATGTGTGGATACTGGTAAGTTAGCCCCTTCCACTTGTATGTCACACTTCCTCTTGTTAATTCCACTTGACCCGAGAGGAAGTGAATTTATAATTGCAAAGGTCAATGGATATTTCACTCAATGGCTGGGTGGAATTGAGAATAAAGTTATATTACTGTTGCAATCACCACCCCAATTTCCATTTGATCCAGGAGGAGGATCCAGGTGATGCTTTTCAATAAGTCAAGCTAGTGACATTAAAGAAGCGCTTATTGGGAGGCAACCCAATTTTTCTTTTCCTTTTTCCTTTTGTTTTTGACTTTTAAACTCTTGAATAATTTGAGAAGATCAAGAGTTTTCTTTTACTAATAAATTTGTTAAGTGTTTTCGGGATAATAAGGAAGGAGAAGCAAAAAGGGCAGGAGGAACACAGCCAGTAAGCATGCGAACCAGCACCCGCTACCGCCTCGGTAGGTCGTTCCATTTTTATTTTATTTTATTCTTCTCCTATCTCTATCTTGATTGTTTACATTGGGGACAATGTAAATTCTTAAGCTTGGGGTAGGGGTATTTTGCATTTGCATTTTTCATGTTGCATTCATATAGTTTTGCATGATAGCTTTGCATGATCACATGATCAGATTGCCCTTGTTTAGATTTTGCACCCAATTGTGAGAGCTAAGTGCCAAATAAATTGTGATAGTGAATTTTTGAACCCAATTTTTTTCATTCTTGTGATATGGCTGCAAATGTAAATGTTTGAGATAATCTTGGATAGTTGATAATTAGCATCTGGTTCTGAGGATTTATGTTTTTCATTGATTCTGAACTAAAATGTGAGATTTTGAGCCAAAGGGGTACTCACAAAATTTTACCCCATTCCTTGTGTTAGAGTGTTATTCCTCTTGGTCTGTATTCTCTAGAACTTGACTTAAAACCATTTTGAAGCTTGAAAATTTTTGAAAACATTTTTGAAAATGATTGAGGCACTAGGTATTTTTCTGGCCTTCTGAGCTTTGATTGTTGAAATGCTACCCCTTAGTTGCCCAATTTTGAGCCTACATGGACGAAATACTTTTCTTGGTACCCTGGAATAATTTTGATAAATATGCTTGATAAGGGACCTTCTAAAGTATTGCACAAAAGGGTAAAAAGGTAGTTGAAAAAAGTTTGGGAAAAGAATCAAAAAAAAAATAATTCTCTTGATTTGAAAAATCTCCCTTTCTCCAAGCAAAAGAAAAAAAATATATAAAAATAAATAGAGAAGGGGATGACAAAAAAAAGAAAAGTGAAAAATAAAAAGAAAAAGAAAGAAAAGAAAGGTGGAAAAATAAATCGAAAACCCAAGAAGGTATTTTAGAAGGTGTCATGTGTTGAAATGTTTGATACTTAGTTTAGCCCTTTTGAAATTTCCTTTTCTTGATTTCCCCACCTAACGATTAATCCCATGGCCATGTTACAACCAAAGCTAAAGACCTCTTGATTCTTAATTGTTTTCATTAATAAAGTAGAGATGTGGTTGATAGTCAAGCATATGGTAGAGTTCATTCTTTGAGGAAAATTGAGTGAATTGTCTTATTCCCCTAAACACTTGAGTGAGGTAGAAAGAGAACCAAGCAAATAAACAAGCTTGGGGTGAGCTTCAGGTGAGAAAGAGTGCCCAAATCAATAAGAATATGAGTCTAAGGAACCTAAGCCTCTAATTGGACTTGAATTGATTGTCTCTTACTGAATTGTTTGAATTGCCTATTACTTGGATTAGTATTTACTCGGGTTCTTGGTTCACTATCCATGCTTTGACTGTTTATCTCTTCTGGCCTTAGTTTTTGCTTGAGGACAAGCAAAGTCTTAAGCTTGGGGTGATTTGATGAGTGTGATTTCACCTCATTTTCCATGTACATTTCTGCATGCATTTGCATATAAGTTAGGCCATTTTAGTTTGATTTTGGTTAGTTTTTCCTTTGGAACAGATAAGGTGGTTTTGGTGTAGTTTTGCAGGAATTCAATGGAAAAATGCTCAGAATTAGCCTTGATGGAGCTTGGATGAAATAGAGCCTGAAAAGAAAAGAAATTGAGCCAAGCAGAATTCTGGAGATTCGCCCCGCGAGCCTGGATTCGCCCTGCGACCCTGAAAGCTGACTGTTGGAGAAAATGCAAGCCTTTCTGGTTCGCCTCGCGAACCCATGTCTCGCCTCGCGAACGTGCGCAGATCTGATTGGTATAAGTTGCTGTTTTAGGGGAGTTTTTGGGAGCTTTTGGAGGAGGAGCACTTGGGAGCACTTAGAGGCTGCGGCTGGACTAGGGTTCCAGCCCTAGAAGGGGAGATTTCCTTGCTCTGGGAATGGAGGAAGCTTGGAGGATTCTTCTATGAGTGTTCTCCATCCCCTCTCTCATTCTCTTTTGTATTTCCTTTTATCATGAGTAGTTAAATCCCCTATTGTTGGGGTTAGATGTAGCTTTTCTAAACTTGTTTGTATTTGATTTGGTTGTTTTAATGCAGGTTTCTATTTCTTTATGAGTATGTGATTTTGTGCTTAATGCTTTCCTTGGATTAGCTACCCATAGGAATGATATGTTGCTTTGATAGACAATTGACAGATTGATGTTAAGGCATGCTCATGAATCATATGCCAAGTAGTTCAAGAATCTAGACATAGGTGTTGGATGCTTGCAATCTTACAAGTCTTGACTTAATGCAAAATCTCAGGTTAATCCACCTAAGACATTAGGGTTTAATTTGGGGTTTTAGGCTCAATGCACCTAAGACATTAGGCTTGAGTATTTTAGAAAAGACTTGATTGTCATTATTGAATTAGGACTTGTGTTAGAAGCCATTTCATTGCAATTAAGGGAGGATTAGTGTAGTCTAACCCTGACAATTCTAGCCACATCTCTGTTTGCATACCAAGTGTTCGATAAAATTCCCAAAAGACCAAAAATATTGTTTTGCTTTCTTTATTTTATGTTTTGATCTTTTCATACCTTAGTTTAGTTTAGATAGTTGTTGAGTTTGTGAATTGGTAATTGACAACCGATCCCTGTGGATACGATAACCGGTCTTACTACCGTATTACTTGTTTGCGACGAGGTGCACTTGCCTTTATCTTAAAAAAAATACGCATCATGATTGTACTGACATTGCTTCATGTGTAGCATGTTTTGAAAGGTATGAAGAGCAAAACATCCATATGGAACACGAGATGCATGAGGTTGAGGATCCTGTTCATATAGAAAATGAGGATCAGGAGGACATCTGCTTCACCATGCTTGAGGATGATGAAGAACCTTTGGAGTTAGATGATTCTATGAATTCACATGCATGTGTTGAAAGTAATGGGGTGGATGAACTGTGTGCTGAATTTCCAGACATTCAGGCCTTTACTGATTCAGTTTATTGTACCATATGTACTGACTGTACTAACACTAACCTTTGTGTGGTGTGTGCTGAGATTTCTGCAGGTGATGGATTTGTCAGTGCAGTGAATGAAGAACGTGCAGAAGTTGAAGCAGCACCAGTAATACTCTCTACCTGTTTGTCACCTCCCCCTGTGGAACCAACAGTGATGGAGTTCAAACCCTTGGATTCTACACTATGGCCAGTCCAAGAGGTTGAACCCCGATTTTATTGGGAGGACTTTATTGGGAAAGAGATCAACCTTGACCCAAGAAGGAGTGAGAAGTCCGCCGCACTTGGCGAGGTCACCATAACTGTCAAGCACTCACCTCCATATCAAGGCTGCAAGTTAGGGGACCATGGAACAAGCTTCCGTCCCTTGTCTATCATTTGGGCCTTATGCTACATGCCATGGGATCCGGGAGGATCATACTGCAATTTGGGAATTCCGTGGCTGCTGTATCACAGACAGTGGGATCCCGGTGGAACCACCCCAATGAGTTTTCTTAAACCCTTTCCTTTTTAATTATCCTTGCTTTCTTTTTGTTTTGTTTTTCTTTTAGCTCCTGAATAATTTGAGAAGATCAGGAGTATTTATGTGTCGAGTCTTGTGTCGGTAAGTTTGCTGGATTTTAATTGAATTTGCATAGATTGATTTCATGTTATGTGTTGACTGTTTTCCCCCTAGGATTTGAAAATTTGAAAAGTGATCCCCATGTGAAATTGAAAACTGAACTTTGAGATATTTTGTTGTGATGGCATGATTTATGATAAGTTTGGGGGTGATAGGAAGCACACACTAGGGATAGAATCTCGGTCAAACAAATTGCAAAAATGTCCAAGTGAGGATTTGAGCTTCCAACATGTTTTTGACTGTGAGAATCACTTTTAAGTTGCACTTTCCAGAATTTGCTTGAATCTTTTTATGGTTTGCATGTTTATGTGTTTGCTTCAGATGATTTAGGCATTTTCTTTGTAAATAACCACTTGGCTTAAATTGAACCAGTCCCTAATGCATGTTCCCTAGTTAGCCCCATTGAGCCTAATTAGCCTGTTAATTCTTGATGACCTTATGTTATGAGCCTAAAATCTGAAAAACCATGTTAACCCGATCTTAGGATTAGGAGAGCATGGATGCTTAGCAAGAGAATGGTTGCAAGGAACTAAGTTTGGGGTGGCTACAAGGTGTGATGTGTTGTTTGGGATTGAGAAAAAAGAAAAAAATATAATACAAAGGTTGGAGCCAAGGGCAAAGAAGAAGAAAAAAGAAAAAAGAAAGTACAAAAATTTCAAAAAGAATGTTGAAAGAAAAGAGGCTGTAGTCACCCAAAGTAAAAAGAAGAATGAGAAAAGGAACTTGAGTGGAATTTCAATGTTTTGAAGTGTTTCATGCTCTCTTAGTTCCTAGGGACTTAAGCCCAGTACCTTCGTCTATCCTACCCTTAGCCAGGCCCCATTACAACCTTAAAAGACCTTTTGATGTTGCATGCATGTTTTATGTGGGAATCATTTGGAGATGAAAATCAAATTTATGGGAAGTGCTTCTGAAAGGTGAATCGAGTGAATTGTTGATTGCCTGACAAAAACTGAGCGATTGAGTGAAACACTAAACTCCCTTGTGAGGAAGGCGGTTGTTTGAATTTGGTGATCTCCCTCTTGTGTGTAACTTGGATCCCTTGCTTAGATTAATGATTGTTTGAATGATGAAATTCTCAATTGTTTAGAATAAATGATTATGGGGATTGCTTTGTTTGAAAGGGGGGAACATTGAAAAAAACTGTTTTGATGTATTGCTTGAAATCTGTGCAAAATTGATTGAATCTTTTAAGCTTGCCATGTCTTGAGTCTTTTTAAGTTTTTGAGTTTTAGTTTGCTTGGGGACAAGCAAAGTTTAAGTTTGGGGTATTTTGATCAGCCTCTGGCTCATCTAGTTTTATGACTAGTATGACCGTGGTTTTGTGCTAATTATATCCCGTTTTCGCCCAAATTGGACTTGATTGTCCTCAAGCAAGGTTTTGAGTCTCTAAAGTAGTTTTATGTTATTTTAGTGGATTTTGAGTCAAATAAAGCACTTATTGCTATTTCATGTTTTCAGGTTCAAAGGGAAGCATTTAGAGCCAAGGGAATGAAGAAAACAATGGAAAAATGCAATTCTGGATATTCACCTCACGAGAGTCTACTCGCCTCGCGAGCCTGAAGACTAGCACGATCAGCAACAGTCACCCTCTCTGGCTCGCCTCGCGAATCATGTTTCGCCTTGCGAGAAAGCGACTGTTCATAATATTCGCCTCGCGGAACATGTTTCGCCTCGCGAGCGACCGTTGTTTTAGGTCAGAACTGAAGGGATCTTCTCTTCTCTTCTTCTTTTCTTTTCATAGACGGCTACAAGTAGGTTTAGGTTTATGTTTGTAATGGAGAACTAGTCTCCTTTGATTAATCTACTGCGATTGATTTCCACCACACTTGAGGTCATGTAATTCCTGTTTTATTTGCTTTTCCCTTTTCAATACTATGCTATATATTTCTGTTTGTTTAATTCAGGAGTGTATAGTGTTGTGTTGATTTATTTCGGTGATGTTAAGTTCCTATATTGAATCACGTTTGTTTAATTCGCGTGTGTTCGTTCATGTTCGTTTAGTTCATGAGGGCTTAACCCCGTTTGTTTAATTCGGGAATAGGAACATATATCTCGCAGTAGCAATTTCGTTTGTTAATTGTTGCTACAACCGAAAGGGGATTAGAATCTGCTTAGGGCTTGGAATTTACATGAACCGATGATAGTTGGGAAATCGAGAACAGTAGATTAATCGTCTTTAGTTATTTGATAATCTTCTTAACTGCTTTGTTTTTATTGCTCTGTTTTTGCTTTGTTTTCTTTATTTTATTTCATATCCAAACCCCCCCAAAACTGACTTTTTCTGTTAACAACAACCTAAGAGTCCTTGTGAGACGATATCCGAGTTGTCGCTTCCTAAACTACATATTTTTGTAAACCGCTCGCTTTTTGGCGCGTGCGCGACAGCGCGTTCAAAAAATTGGCGCCGTTGCCGGGGACTCTTGTTGTTATTAACAGAAAATTAAATTAAAAAAAAAACATTTTACGGAATTTGTCTGGTTATGAATCTTAGTACTGCCATGGATAATTTCCTGTTTGGTGATATGCCTAATGTTGATTATAAACCACCACCATGCATATATTATCCTGACTTTAGTAAACCACCACCATGCATATGTTATCCTAACTTTGCTGGAAGTTATGAGTTTAGCAGTGGTTTTGACATGATTGGAGTGAATGAGGAGCAACCTTCCTATTCTAGCCAACATAGTGGAGGACAGGGCATCTTGGATGAGATTGCTTCTCTGATACAACAAATGGAAGAGAACAACAAACGGATGGCAGAACAAAACTAACGGATGGTAGAGGAGCAACCTTTCTATCATAGCCAACTCAGTCTGGAGGAAATGATACAACAAATGGCAGAGAACAATCAACAAATGGAAGAAAGTAATCTTGAATTTCAACAGAGGATGGAGGCAAGTCAGCGGGACTTTGCCACTCAAAATGCTTTCATCGTTTCCTCCTCAGCTACACTGCAAACTCCACATTTCCTCGAAGAGCATACAGATTCACAAGTAGTTATTCTTGACAATATTTCTGAGGATAATTTTGATAATAATGTCAAGAACATTATGGTTGATGAACTGTGTGTTGAATCTCCATATATTCACACCTCCCCTGATTCTATCTATTATACTTCATGTGCTGATTGTACTGACATTGCTTCATGTGTAGCATGTTTTGAAAGGTATGAAGAGCAAAACGTCCATATGGAACACGAGACGCATGAGGTTGAGGATCCTGTTCATATAGAAAATGAGGATCAGGAGGACATCTACTTCACCATGCTTGAGGATGATGAAGAACCTTTGGAGTTAGATGATTCTATGAATTCACATGCATGTGTTGAAAGTAATGGGGTGGATGAACTGTGTGCTGAATTTCCAGACATTCAGGCCTTTACTGATTCAGTTTATTGTACCATATGTACTGACTGTACTAACACTAACCTTTGTGTGGTGTGTGCTGAGATTTCTGCAGGTTTAGCAGGTGATGGATTTGTCAGTGCAGTGAATGAAGAACGTGCAGAAGTTGAACCAGCACCAGTAACACTCTCTACCTGTTTGTCACCTCCCCCTGTGGAACCAACAGTGATGGAGTTCAAACCCTTGGATTCTACACTATGGCCAGTCCAAGAGGTTGAACCCCGATTTTATTGGGAGGACTTTATTGGGAAAGAGATCAACCTTGACCCAAGAAGGAGTGAGAAGTCCGCCGCACTTGGTGAGGTCACCATAACTGTCAAGCACTCACCTCCATATCAAGGCTGCAAGTTAGGGGACCATGGAACAAGCTTCCGTCCCTTGTCTATCATTTGGGCCTTATGCTACATGCCATGGGATCCGGGAGGATCATACTGCAATTTGGGAATTTCGTGGCCGCTGTATCGTAGACAGTGGGATCCCGGTGGAACCACCCCAACGAGTATTCTTAAACCCTTTCCTTTTTAATTATCCTTGCTTTATTTTTGTTTTGTTTTTCTTTTAGCTCCTGAATAATTTGAGAAGATCATGAGTATTTGTGTGTCGAGTCTTGTGTCGGCAAGTTTGCTGGATTTTAATTGAATTTGCATAGATTGATTTCATGTTATGTGTTGACTGTTTTCCCCCTAGGATTTGAAAATTTGAAAAGTGATCCCCATGTGAAATTGAAAACTGAACTTTGAGATATTTTGTTGTGATGGCATGATTTATGATAAGTTTGGGGTGATAGGAAGCACACACTAGGGATAGAATCTCGGTCAAACAAATTGCAAAAATGTCCAGTGAGGATTTGAGCTTCCAACATGTTTTTGACTGTGAGAATCACTTTTAAGTTGCACTTTCCCGAATTTGCTTGAATCTCTTTATGGTTTGCATGTTTATGTGTTTGCTTCAGATGATTTAGGCATTTTCTTTGTAAATAACCACTTGGCTTAAATTGAACCAGTCCCTAATGCATGTTCCCTAGTTAGCCCCATTGAGCCTAATTAGCCTGTTAATTCTTGACGACCTTATGTTATGAGCCTAAAATTTGAAAAACCATGTTAACCCGATCTTAGGATTAGGAGAGCATGGATGCTTAGCAAGAGAATGGTTGCAAGGAACTAAGTTTCGGGTGGCTACAAGGTGTGATGTGTTGTTTGGGATTGATAAAAAAGAAAAAAATATAATAAAAAGGTTGGAGCCAAGGGCAAAGAAGAAGAAAAAAAGAAAAGAAAAAAGAAAAAGAAAGAAAAAAAAAAGTACAAAAATTTCAAAAAGAATATTGAAAGAAAAGAGGCTGTAGTCACCCAAAGTAAAAAGAAGAATGAGAAAAGGAACTTGAGTGGAATTTCAATGTTTTGAAGTGTTTCATGCTCTCTTAGTTCCTAGGGACTTAAGCCCAGTACCTTTGTATATCCTACCCTTAGCCAGGCCCCATTACAACCTTAAAAGACCTTTTGATGTTGCATGCATGTTTTCTGTGGGAATCATTTGGAGATGAAAATCAAATTTATGGGAAGTGCTTCTGAAAGGTGAATTGAGTGAATTGTTGATTGCCTGACAAAAACTGAGCGATTGAGTGAAACACTAAACTCCCTTATGAGGAAGGCGGTTGTTTGAATTTGGTGATCTCCCTCTTGTGTGTAACTTGGATCCCTTGCTTAGATTAATGATTGTTTGAATGATGAAATTCTCAATTGTTTAGAATAAATGATTATGGGGATTGCTTTGTTTGAAAGGGGGGAACATTGTAGAAAACTGTTTTGATGTATTGCTTGAAATCTGTGCAAAATTGATTGAATCTTTTAAGCTTGCCATGTCTTGAGTCTTTTTAAGTTTTTGAGTTTTAGTTTGCTTGGGGACAAGCAAAGTTTAAGTTTGGGGTATTTTGATCAGCCTCTGGCTCATCTAGTTTTATGACTAGTATGACCGTGGTTTTGTGCTAATTATATCCCGTTTTCGCCCAAATTAGACTTGATTGTCCTCAAGCAAGGTTTTGAGTCTCTAAAGTAGTTTTATGTTATTTTAGTGGATTTTGAGTCAAATAAAGCACTTATTGCTATTTCATGTTTTCAGGTTCAAAGGGAAGCATTTAGAGCCAAGGGAATGAAGAAAACAATGGAAAAATGCAATTCTGGATATTCGCCTCACGGGAGTCTACTCGCCTCGCGAGCCTGAAGACTAGCACGATCAGCAACAGTCACCCTCTCTGGCTCGCCTCGCGAATCATGTTTTGCCTCGCGAGAAAGCGACTGTTCATAATATTCGCCTCGCGGAACATGTTTCGCCTCGCGAGCGACCGTTGTTTTAGGTCAGAACTGAAGGGATCTTCTCTTCTCTTCTTCTTTTCTTTTCATAGACGGCTACAAGTAGGCTTAGGTTTATGTTTGTAATGGAGAACTTGTCTCCTTTGATTAATCTACTGCGATTGATTTCCACCACACTTGAGGTTATGTAATTCCTGTTTTATTTGCTTTTCCCTTTTCAATACTATGCTATATATTTCTGTTTGTTTAATTCAGGAGTGTATAGTGTTGTGTTGATTTATTTCGGTGATGTTAAGTTCCTATATTGAATCACGTTTGTTTAATTCGCGTGTGTTCGTTCATGTTCGTTTAGTTCATGAGGGCTTAACCCCGTTTGTTTAATTCGGGAATAGGAACATATATCTCGTAGTAGCAATTTCGTTTGTTAATTGTTGCTACAACCGAAAGGGGATTAGAATCTGCTTAGGGCTTGGAATTTACATGAACCGATGATAGTTGGGAAATCGAGAACAGTAGATTAATCGTCTTTAGTTATTTGATAATATTCTTAACTGCTTTGTTTTTATTGCTCTGTTTTTGCTTTGTTTTCTTTATTTTATTTCATATCCAAACCCCCCCAAAACTGACTTTTTCTGTTAACAACAACCTAAGAGTCCTTGTGAGACGATATCCGAGTTGTCGCTTCCTAAACTACATATTTTTGTAAACCGCTCGCTTTTTGGCGCGTGCGCGACAGCGCGTTCAGTCACCTTTTTATGACTTTTTGTTTTTTGTGAGTTAGTATGGTGTTTGAGTGCTCGAGCTGATGGAACTTTATTTTCCAAGGGAGATGTTCTCCCCCACACTCTTCCATTTAAATGGAGCTTGAGCTCGATCTCTGTGATTTTTATAGAGGGGGTCTAACTCTGCCTCTATGGTTTTAATTTGAGGATCTCCGACTCGTCTTCCTCTTAGTCAAATCTCGAGAGGGAGTTTTGGCTCGACCTTTCGGGAGCCGGAGCTGAACTGTGAGTTTTTAAGGGAGCAAAGCCCAACCTGTGAGTTTTGAGGAAGCCGAAGCTCGACCTTGTGGAAAGGGAAGCATGGAGCTTCGACCTGTTATTTTCAAGGGAGCCGGAGCTCAACCACTTTGTAGTCGCAAATTTGATGGCTCTGGGAGTGGTATCATCCGAACATCACTTTGCTCAAATATATAAATAATATGATATGATGCTACATAACACAACATTAAAGGCGTGGACCAAAACATATCAAATCATATTAGATTTAAAATAGATTTAAAGAACAACATCACCTGAGCATTTTGCGACCTCTGATTTAGGCATTCCCTCAAGCTACTATGGTCGAGCTCTCCTAGACCGAGCTGTGCTGGCCGAGCTCTCTAAGACATCTTCTTCAGCTCTCCGAGACCGAGCTGTGGTGGCCGAGCTCTCTAAGACATCTTCTTCCCTCTGAGGCTGAGCTGTGGTGGCCGAGCTCTATAAGACATCTTCTTCAGCTCTCCAAGGCCGAGCTGTGGTGGCCGAGCTCTCTAAGACATCGACTCTCCAAGGCTGAGCTATGCTGGCCGAGCTCTCTAAGACATCTTCTTCACTCTGAGGCCGAGCTGTGGTGGCCGAGCTCTCTAAGATATCTTCTTCGCTCTGAAGTCGAGCTGTGGTGGCCGAGCTCTCTAAGATACCTTCTTCTCCACCACTTTGATTGATTTCATCGTGAATTCAAACAAGGAATTTTGTCAGACACTTGGAAGCGACCTTAAGAACTTGAATTGATCCTGACTCAGTTAGAGCTTTTGTGTTGGTTGGAGGGACACCAACACCCGCTGCACCATAATGCTCATAGCTACTGTATATCTGGGCATTTCATTGAGCATTGGGTGTGCTCCAAGATATATAAATCCAGATGAATGAGGATGGACCATTGAACCTTTCCAAATTTTCCGATCTATGTTGCGAGCTCGAGATCGTCGTAGATCCGTCTTCCAGAAGCTGAGATTTGGCTCGCGATCTGGTTCATAAGCAGCAGCGATATTGCTTGGTTTGCTTTCTAGAGCTCGATGAAGAAACGAGCCCCAACTCAGATCGTGAAAATGAAGGCTGAGATGTAGTCTGAAAGAATATCGTCACGACCCGACCCTGCTTGGTTTGCTTTCTGGACCGTCGTGACTATTTGGAGAGATTAGAGGGTATGGTCCAGCCCGTATGGTGACTGGCGGTGGTTGAACGGTGGTCGGGGCAAAGTTTTACCTAGCCCCACGGTGGGCGCCAAATGTTCCTGCCGAGATCTGACTTGCCGGATTCTCATCGTAGAACGTTTGACCAAGAGTGAACAATGGGGGTTGTTTTAGATTATGGCTTGATAGAATGTTATATTCCGGTCCTACGTATCCCAATGGGAATCAAAGCCAGACATAGTTCTAGGTTCAACCCTTGGCCATACGGTGATCTCGATCCCCTAATCTTGTATCCGATGAATACCAGCGAGCAAGGACTCTTCAATAGTCTCTTGGTCGAGCTAGTTTCTCTAATACGCTTAAGGGAGAGTCACCGGGGTTCAGTGAAAAGTGAGTTTCTCTCTTGGGTTCTCCTCCTTTTATAATATGATCCCCATATCTTTAAGAGATCTGGATTTATCTCCTTTTATCTCTTAAATCTTATTTGAGATGTGATTTCCTTAATTTAAGGGATATTATCTCTTTTAACCGGATAAGGTTGTAACACCTCGATTTTCACTGTTTCAAAATAATCGAAATGCGAACGATTATTTGTATATATTTATATGAGTATTAGAAAATTATTTTAAATAAACGGAGTTCATCACTCAATCCTACTTGAATGTAGGAAGCTACGATTAAAATTTAGGTTGAAACGACGGGCGAATCCCGGCCCGCTGTTTTCATTGACAGTATAATTTTACTGAGCAGAAAACCTAATTTTAATTCGTGAACGAAAGACTTAAGATTATTATTTTATTTCCTACAATTCTGTATTTTTAGAATTATTTTGGAAAAAAAATAAATAATTTATGTTTTTCGGGCGAAACACGTAATTGGGTAGACGACGGAAGAGATTTCGGAGTTTCTCAGAACCGATAGAGGGTTTATCTTAGGATTTTGAGATGATTCAAGGGGATGAATTATATTTTTAAGTCTAGAAGGTTTTTCAGGGTTAAATAGAAAATTTATGAATTTTACGCTTAAGCCCCTGAACTTTCTGTTAATTACCCTTTTGTCCCTAAATTAGTTTCTAAGTTTTTTTCAAGTGAATTGGGCTAGAATCCTTGTTACCAAACTCTAATGTACGTGGCTATGAAGCCCAAATTGTCTAGTTTATGAATTGATTCCATAAAGCTCATTTGAAACTATACAAGTTTCCTAAGTCAAGCTTAATGCTTAAATCTTTAAGTGGGCCCCACAAAAATGAATTCAATCCCAAATGGAGTAGGCCCATGCGCAAGACCATGAGGGAGAAGGGACTGCCCTCATAATTCTTAGATGAGCCAAGAATTTTCTAGAATGTTCTCCATTTTTCTACTTTGTTCTTCAACATTCTTCAACATTCTTGATTTTTCTTCAACCTTCATGATTGTTCTTAAAAATATCTATGACATAAAATCAGCCCAAATTAGTCAAGATAAGCTTGCATAAAATGTGGCAACAAGTCATCATGACAATTTATTGACAATTTGCAAACTAGTCCTTAAACTTTTGGAATCTTTGCAAATTGGTCCCTAGGAAGTATTTGCATTTCAATCCTTTGATCAAGACAACTCATCCTCTCTGGATCCTTATAAAGTGGCACAACCAACCCCTATAAATACCCTCCAAACCATGGCCTCCCTCACCATTTCACTCATCTTCATTCTCTTCATCTTCCTCACCAACTAAGTTACAAAACCCTAAGAACACCGAATCCCCACCAAACATATGACCCTCTTCCTTTCTGAAACTCGGAAAACATTCAACATAAAAGTTGTTCCTCTTTCTCTCTTATTTCCAACAAGCTAAAGATCATCGAAAACGGATAAGTGGATTGAGAGATATGATCAAAATACCGAAACTGTCCAGAATTCTAAGCAACCCACGAAACAGCAGAAAGAAGTCCCTTTTCACCCCTGTTATTATCCGAACCAAATGAAACCTTCAACACCAAAGTTGTTCCTTTTCTTATTATCTTTCTATCAAGCCAAAGTTAGTAATTTTTGGATGAGTATATTGTGAGATACACTCACAATACCATCACACCCTCAAGCTGTCCAGTTTTCAACATAGTGAAGGTTGATCATTTTCTTCATTTCTTCAATCTTCAAGAGGTAAAAGCTCTTCTCATTAATCATCTAAGTCTTATCCTTCATTTATTTTGTAAGATCAAGCCATGATCATCAAGTTTTCATAAATTTCCATTCCTAGATCTAGAACTTCAAATAATTCTAGAAAATTGTAAAAAAATCCTTTTAATGTGAAACCAATTTCTATGATCTAGATATAATCCCTACTTTCATTATCCAAAATCATGTGATCAAAGTCATTTTCCTTCCCTATTAACCATTCTTGTCCAAAACCTAGTTAGTTAGGTTAAGAGTGATTTTGTTGATTAATTATAGTTGTATTGTTTGGTTGAAGGAGAAACTGTTAAACTGTGGTGTGATAACGAGGATCGCCGAAGTCAGAATTCCGGTTCTAACTCAGGTGGGGAAAAGAATCAACCTATCGCCGGAATCGATAAGCAGTAGATTATATGATAATTGTGTAGGGTGACCTAAACCCTACTAGTAGTCGAGTAATCGACAAGACCAAAATCTCATTGGAAACCTTTTCTGTAAAACCAATGGCGATTCGGGGATTGTAGGTTTATCGACATTAAGTTGATTTTAAGTATTTGAGGATGTTTGATTTTATGTTATCAAATATACTGTGATATGCTGGTTGAGGTATTCCATCTGCATGTGACGTATTATTGCGGTGTTTGAATATTTATGATATTGAGGATGTTCAGTGTCTGTCACGGCCGTGATGGTTGTCATGGCCAGGCCGTGACAGGTTCTGTTTTGTAGAATTCTTTCTTGTGATGTCTGTCACGGCCGTGATGGTTGTCATGGCCAGGCCGTGACAGAATCTGACTTGCCTTGGATGCCTGTCACGGCCGTGATTGCTATCACGGCCAAGCCGTGACAGAGTCTGACTTTGTTATTTATTTGGTTGGACCATTATGAGTTGGTTGTGATAAATTGCATTATATGATATTGAGATAATTGGATATTCTGTTGATTAATGTGTTATGCATGATCTGCCTGGGTTTAATATTGTGCTTAGCTGATTTTTAAGTAAGGATATGTGTTGTTCGGGGGATAATTGTTTGGGTGAGAAAATAAAGGTGATTTAGAGGTGCCTAGCCTAATTAAGTGGTTTTATTTATGAGGAAAAAGGTGTTGAGACTTTGATGGAAGGTTGAGGCACTAGGTTGTTATTGATGTAATTTAGGGAGATTCATTTATAGATGTATTGTTATTCACAGCCGTGTGAGTGGAACACACGAGGTCAGGATATCCTATTTTGGGATATCGGATATTGCGGGTGAGTGCCCTACGGATGTGGATGCCGAGGTAGACTATCGTAATACTCTTTAGTTCTTGACGCGTTCGAATGTTCTTGGCACTGAACCGTTATGGAATGATATTCCTTGACGAGTTCGTATGTTATTGGCACTGGACCGCACTGTACCGTTATGGAATGATATTCCTTGACGAGTTCGTATGTTATTGGTACTGGACCGTTCTGGACTACTGACTAATGTGACAGGAGTGAAGATGGCCACATAAGTATAAAGTTTTAGTTGCATGGGCTGAGGGTAGAGGATGATATAGTGAATTGAGGATGATTGTTGATTTTGAGTGATGCGTGTCTGTGACAATTACTGTATAATTTACTATTACTCTTTTCCGCTTTTTGATGATAGAACTGTTTCTTATTCCCTATATCTTTCTGCGTGTTGTATTTTATTTCTGATATGATCGTACGAGAAGACCCGATGGAGGAACCAATTGCTGAGGAGTTAGATGGAACTCCTTACGAACCAGATGTTGGAGGTCGAGCTGTGATTCATGACGATTAGAGTATAGACATTATGACCAGTGTGTCTAAAGAGTATTTATAATTCCGCTAAGTATGTCTGTAGTGAAGTTTATGCCTGTGAGGGATCCTACTAAGAGGATACCCTCAACAGTGTTTTGGTAATGTAATAAATAAACATGTGTATATTTATGTAATATAGTTTTGGTGTGTTTTATATCTGCATAAGTTATATAATTATTAATTAAGTTTTAATTTTTACGTATTTTCAACAGTAAGCGCGCGATTAAGTAAATAAATATTAAGATTTTAATGTAATAATACAATGGGGCACAACGGGGTGTCTCAAAGGTTATGTGAGATAATATCAGGATTGATTAAGATAATATCTTGTTGGAAAAGCAATTAAATTTCCAAATAAATGCAAGTGAGTGGGATTTTAAGAGATTAGTTGGGAAGGTGAAACACTTGACTCTTGGAGTCATATCATAAAGAGAGATTAGTTGGGAAGGTGAAACACTTGACTCTTGGAGTCATATCATAAAGAGATATTAGTTGGGAAGGTGAGACAATTAATGTCCACTAGTCACATTCATGAATGGAAGCCATGTCCCTTCACTATATAAATGGGTCATGTGAGGAAGAGTAGAATCATCCCAACCAAAGCAAGAGAGAGCAAGTGTGTGAGTGATCACTTGTAGAGAAAGTCTCTTGTGTGAGTGAGTGTTATCATTTCTTGTAACTTGAGTGTGGTACTTGAGTTTGTAGAGTGATACACAAAAAGTGGGGTGGGTTACAAATATTGTAATCACATATTTGAGATAGTGAATACACTTTATTGGAGTGTTTCCGTGGACGTAGGCAAGTGGTGCCGAACCACGTTAAATTCTTGTGTTCTCTATTATTTTTCTGTAGTGTATTTTTCTTGTGTTCTAACGATCCTTTATCTGTGTGAGAGATACCCAACAGGTGGTATCGAGCTATGGCCGGGAACACATCAAGGTTTGAAATCCCATTATTTGATGGTAAAATAAATTTTATTATCTTGCATTGTACAATTCAAGATCTCTTGGTGCAGAATGGTCTTGATCAGGCTTTAGAGAAGGAGAAGCCAGATACCATGAAGGAAGAAGAATGGACAAAAATTCAAAAGAAGGCAGTAAGCACGATTCGGTTAGCTCTAGCTCCTGAGATAAAGCACAATGTGTTAAAGGAGACAACACCAACGGCTTTGTGGGAGAAGCTCCGAATATCTATGCGTCGAAGTCGCTAACCAATCGTCTCTGTTTAAAGATGGAGTTATATCAACTCAAAATGGAGATGGGAGGAAATCTCCATGACCACATCAACAAGTTCAACCAGCTAGTAAGCCAATTGTTGAACGCCGATGATAAAATATCGATGAGGAGCAAAGGCTGCTTGTTATTGTCATCACTACCAAGGTCCTACAAACCTGTGGTTCAAACGTTGCTTGTCGGGAGAACAACTTTGAAGATGGATGAGGTGACCGTCACTTTAAGGGAAAATGAGAGGATGATGAAAAACGAGAATATCAATGATGAAAGTGAAATAGCAATGGCGGAGGAATCTGAACGAGGGAGGAATCATTCAAGGAGGCATGATAGGTCAAGAGGAAGATCAAAATCGCAATCACGTCCTCAACGAGATATGACAAACGTGCAATGTTATTATTGCGGGGAGAAGGGTCATTTGCAACTAAGGTGCACACAAATGAGGGAGGATTTGAAGAAATTAAGGATGATGAGAAAGGATGATGACAACTCTCAGACAAACGTGGTCAAAATAGCTGAAGATGAAGATATATTTTTAGCAACAACCGAGGATGTTGATAAATCAAATTAGGTGATAGATTCTGCTGCCTCGGAGCACATTTGTAGAGATCGAGCAATGTTTAACACCTTGAAAACTAATGAAGAGTTTGGCCATTTCAAGTTAGGAAATGGTGAAAAAATGAAGGTTGAGGGCATTGGCAGTGTGAGAATGAAGCTCCATGATGGTGCCATTAGAACTTTCCAAAATGTGAGGTTTGTACCTTCTGCAGTTGCCAATATTATTTCTTTAGGGGAGATGGCATCACAAGGGTACAAGTATATTGGTTCAAAGTGGGGATGCAAGGTGTATAAGGGAAGACGCTTGGTGTTAAGAGGGCAGAAAAGTAAGAAGAACCTTTGCTACTTGGAAGGACAAGCTTTGAGAAGGGAGAGTAGTCGTGATAGCAAAGTTGAGAAGAAGGTAAAATTTTCTGATGATGTGGAAATTTGGAAATTTTAATTGAGGGAGGAATTGTTGGAAAAGCAATTAAATTTCCAAATAAATGCAAGTGAGTGGGATTTTAAGAGATTAGTTGGGAAGGTGAAACACTTGACTCTTGGAGTCATATCATAAAGAGAGATTAGTTGGGAAGGTGAAACACTTGACTCTTGGAGTCATATCATAAAGAGATATTAGTTGGGAAGGTGAGACAATTAATGTCCACTAGTCACATTCATGAATGGAAGCCATGTCCCTTCACTATATAAATGGGTCATGTGAGGAAGAGTAGAATCATCCCAACCAAAGCAAGAGAGAGCAAGTGTGTGAGTGATCACTTGTAGAGAAAGTCTCTTGTGTGAGTGAGTGTTATCATTTCTTGTAACTTGAGTGTGGTACTTGAGTTTGTAGAGTGATACACAAAAAGTGGGGTGGGTTACAAATATTGTAATCACATATTTGAGATAGTGAATACACTTTATTGGAGTGTTTCCGTGGACGTAGGCAAGTGGTGCCGAACCACGTTAAATTCTTGTGTTCTCTATTATTTTTCTGTAGTGTATTTTTCTTGTGTTCTGACGATCCTTTATCTGTGTGAGAGATACCCAACATATCTTAAATTGGTCTCTTAACCGGATAAGATTATTTGAGATAATATTAGGATTATTTACGGATGATATCAATATCTTATCCCTTAATTTAAGGGATATTATCTCTTCTCACCGGATAAGGTTGTTTGAGATAATATCACGATAAATAAAGATAATATCGATCTTTTATCCTTCCCGCCTTGGTTGGATCGAGTATCCAAGCTCGGTGGCCGGGCTTTACTCCTCGACCAGTACAGGTTTGAAAAAGTATATAGGATATATTGAGAGTAAGTGTATAATTAGAGGTAGAAATTTACAATTTATATTAGAATTCAGAAGCTGCAATCAATTTCTCGAGTGCGCTGCATCTTTTAAATCTCATTAGAAGAATCACGTGTCAGAATATGCTTCTTATTGCTTAGCCATGAATGACTAACTATTGAGTTGTTCATTCACGTTTATCACGATAAAAGGCATAAAAATCTTGAACCTGCAGGCTGCAGGTGGAAGACATTGAAAGTATCTCTTGCGAAGAAATCTTTGGGTTTGAATTCCAAAATAATTCGTCTTTGGACCATTCCAAGCTTCAACAACTCAAAGCTTCCATTTTATCTAGAAATGGTTCTTCCATGATGCTTCAGTAAGTTTATAGATTTCATTTTTATAATTTTTCAAAGTTTCTGTTTTTTTATTTTTATTTTTATTCTAATTGGGACTGTACATTTTGTTTATGGATTCTGATCCTTTGTTCTTTTGATATTAACATGATATGATAACATATGGGTGTGATTCTGAGTTTAAGTCTTGCAATAGTAACTTAAAAATTATGAATTACATTCATCCTTGAGGTGCATTACACGGATCAAATATTACCTCCTTGGTTAATGGTGGCATTTTGACATCTAAATGTTTGGTGCAAATAACTTCCTTTCTTTCATACTCACCTACAAAATATATGTGCTACACTGCAACAAATTCAGAGCGTGTTACTGTTAACATTTAGACATCTAAATGTTCAATGCTAAATTTCATTTATATATGCAGAGTAGATGCTGTGTTTGATTTGCATTGCTAAGTTTGTGTTTACTCAGATAAGGCATAATGCATCATGTGGGTCATTCACTCATTCAAAATCCCTGCACCCATTACTTTATTGCAGGTAGAAACAATTTGTTGGACATGTTTTTATCAAATGGTAAAAAGAGATTAGTAAGAAGCACCATATCACCAAGCTTTTCAAACAATGCTTGCTGGCCTCAAATTGGTCACCCTTTTTTCGACTTGAGGAATTGGATATAATTTCTTAGAAACACTTGCTTCACTTGAGTATTTTTGCCTTCTGATTCTGGTGGATTCGACTGACATTATAAATTTTAAAAGCTTAAAAGCTTTTACATGCCAATAAAATGTTGAAATCATCATGTTTATGTTATTGTCTGTTATTAAGGTTTAATTTATTTTTTTTTTGAAAGAAATTATGGTTGTATGATACTAGACTAATTTATATGATTATGTTTATGAGAGCATTTATTTTTGGAATGTTTTCTTTTCTGGATAACTTCGTTGCATAAATGAATATAATATAAAGCTTAAAACTTAGGTTTGCAATAAAATGGCTTTTCACTACACTAGATAGTTGTCTATCCAAAAATGTTAATTCCTCCTATTCCAATGATATCTGTTCAGTGTCTTACATATCAGTTGATAGCTTTTTTTTATGTATATGCATGCAAAATTTCAGACAAAGTCAAAAGGGTGAAGTTCAAACTCTTTGCAATTTTTCTTTTGTTTATACTTTATAATGAAATTCTCCTTAAAAAAATGTAACATTGACTTATGTGACTGATAAAAATGTTTATGTTGGTTCGATATCTCTGAGCAGATTTGTCACTTCAAGTTGCTCAAGTAGTAGCATGAAACTATTATCCGGTAAACTCTTTTAATATACGAATTTCATCATTAATTTGGGTTTTTCTACTGATAACGAAGGTGGCAAAAAATGAAAACAAGCAAGACTAAATTTTAATTGGGGACATCCAATACTAGGAAACAAATCAGCAGAATTTGATGAGAGAGAGAGAGATGACTATTTTTTCTCAACTAAGTTATTTTTTTGCTTTATAGATTAATCTTGGAATGTATCTTTCCCTCCATGTTGACTTACTGTGTTTTATTAAGGAGAGGGAAGTTGTTAACTTCTAAGGGACAAAGATAACAGGAATATAGCAATGACTTCTTGAAATTAAGGTTTTGCATGGTGAAAATGTCGGGTGAGTTCTTTTTACTACTATATTCATTTTTTAGTTAAGCTTCATGATATCGATATTCTACCTTCTCTATCTTCTCACATATTTTAATATTATTTCATTAGTTAAATAAATGTATTAGTGACAGTAATATTTTCTATGTGGGGAAATTCAATGAGCTACTTTCAACAATATGTCAAGAGAATGTGTTACATACTGCTCATGTGTTGCATCAATCAATGTTTAACTCTGTTCTGTTTTCTTAGCTGTCTCGCAAATGTGTCATTACCATGATGATAGTTATGAAAAATAATTAAGTTTTTTTTCTCGTAATCCATTGTACTTGCCGTTAGTTTTCTTCTTTTACATTTTTAAAAGTCAATTGCAGCAAAGTGCATGCTATCACAAAATATTTTTACAATCATAATAGATATCTAATATTTCTGAATTATTTGTTATTGGAGAAGTTTTTAGTTGCAATTTGCAATAATGTCTTGAAGAACATGGCTTAAACTTGGTGAGCCAAATGATTAATCAAACTAAGGGAGATGGGGAAGCAGGATTGTGCTCAAGTACCTAAAACCTGATTGGAGATAGTAAAGGATGATTAAGCCTGAAATTTTTGTGTTAAGGTAGATGACTGGTGTGAAATTTGGTTTACTTGGTTCAGTAAGTTGGGTTTGTTAACTTGAACCCTTTGTGGTGCAGAGAGGACGGGTGCTTGATAGCTCAATAACTTGGACGGATCATCAGTGTTAAGGTTAACATACAGAGTGCTATATGGAAGCATAGATGGAGGGAAAAATCCTGATTGAGTAGGAGAGAACTGATTATTCTGCTGCATGTTCATCCTAGCACTAAAGTCAAACCAGGAAATATTGAACTCCAGGCATCCTTCATGCCAAGGTCATTTCCATGCAGGCCACATAACCCTCTTGAAAGCATTTTCTATATCAGACTCATCTTCTCCATAATTAGTATCAAAGATCATATGACACCTCCATCTATACACAACATAAAGGGGTTATGAAGGAGAGTGGAATAACATAGGGGCTTTCTAAATGCTACCCCTCAAAAATGCTGTTACATATGTGATTGTATTTTCAACATAAAAGCAAGTTGATATCATTTTCATAATGAGGAAACGGTTTTTTAAGAACAGTTTATTTTAAGAAATGTAAAATTATCTAGAATTGGTGTCATGAATTAGTATCAATTTTTCCAAGAGATGACACGTAGGAAAAAAAATCATGCACTTGAGGTTCAATGTTAGAATCACGACACAATGATCATATTTGGTTTACGGGGATGTTGTTGGAAAAGCAATTAAATTTCCAAATAAATGCAAGTGAGTGGAATTTTAAGAGATACATTTCATGTGATGGAGGGATGTATCTTGACTCTTGGAGACTCCACAATCATAAAGAGAGATTAGTTGGGAAGGTGAGACACTTGACCTCCACAATCATAAAGAGAGATTAGTTGGGAAGGTGAAACACTTGACTCTTGGAGACTCCACAATCATAAAGAGAATTAGTTGGGAAGGTGAGACAATTAATGTCCACTAGTCACATTCATGAATGGAAGCCATGTCCCTTCACTATATAAATGGGTCATGTGAGGAAGAGTAGAATCATCTCAACCAAAGCAAGAGAGAGCAAGTGTGTGAGTGATCACTTGTAGAGAAAGTCTCTTGTGTGAGTGAGTGTTATCATTTCTTGTAACTTGAGTGTGGTACTTGAGTTTGTAGAGTGATACACAAAAAGTGGGGTGGGTTACAAATATTGTAATCACATATTTGAGATAGTGAATACACTTTATTGGAGTGTTTCCGTGGACGTAGGCAAGTGGTGCCGAACCACGTTAAATTCTTGTGTTCTCTATTATTTTTCTGTAGTGTATTTTTCTTGTGTTCTAACGATCCTTTATCTGTGTGAGAGATACCCAACAGTGGTATCAGAGCTATGGCCGGGAACACATCAAGGTTTGAGATCCCATTATTTGATGGGAAAATAAATTTTATGATCCGCAAAGTGTACCATTCAAGATCTCTTGGTGCAGAATGGTCTTGATCAGGCTTTAGAGAAGGAGAAGCCAGCTACCATGAAGGAAGAAGAAAGGACAAAAATTCAAAAGAAGGCAGTAAGCACGATTCGGTTAGCTCTAGCTCCTGAGATAAAGCACAATGTGTTAAAGGAGACAACACCAACGGCTTTGTGGGAGAAGCTCCCCGAATATCTATGCGTCGAAGTCGCTAACCAATCGTCTCTGTTTAAAGATGGAGTTATATCAACTCAAAATGGAGATGGGAGGAAATCTCCATGACCACATCAACAAGTTCAACCAGCTAGTAAGCCAATTGTTGAACGCCGATGATAAAATATCGATGAGGAGCAAAGGCGGCTGCTGTTATTGTCATCACTACCAAGGTCCTACAAACTTGTGGTTCAAACGTTGCTTGTCGGGAGAACAACTTTGAAGATGGATGAGGTGACCGTCACTTTAAGGGAAAATGAGAGGATGATGAAAAACGAGAATATCAATGATGAAGGTGAAATAGCAATGGCGGAAGAATCTGAACGAGGGAGGAGTCATTCAAGGAGGAATGATGGGTCAAGAGGAAGATCAAAATCGCAATCGCGTCCTCAACGAGATATGACAAACGTGCAATGTTATTATTGTGGAGAGAAGGGTCATTTGCAACTAAGGTGCACACAAATGAGGGAGGATTTTAAGAAATTAAGGATGATGAGGAAGGATGACGACAACTCTCAGACAAACGTGGTCAAAACAGCTGAAGATGAAGATATATTTTTAGCAACAACCGAGGATGTTGATAAATCCAATTGGGTGATGGATTCTTCTGCCTCGGAGCACATTTGTAGAGATCGAGCAATGTTTAACACCTTGAAAACTAATGAAGAGTTTGGCCATTTCAAGTTAGGAAATGGTGAAAAAATGAAGGTTGAGGGCATTGGCAGTGTGAGAATGAAGCTCCATGATGGTGCCATTAGAACTTTCCAAAATGTGAGGTTTGTACCTTCTGCAGTTGCCAATATTATTTCTTTGGGGGAGATGGCATCACAAGGGTACAAGTATGTTGGTTCAAAGTGGGGATGCAAGGTGTATAAGGGAAGACGCTTGGTGTTAAGAGGGCAGAAAAGTAAGAAGAACATTTGCTACTTGGAAGGGCAAGCTTTGAGAAGGGAAAGCGGCCGTGATAGCAAAGGTGGAAAGAAGGTAAAATTTCTTGATGATGTGGAAATTTGGAAATTTTAATTGAGGGAGGAATTGTTGGAAAAGCAATTAAATTTCCAAATAAATGCAAGTGAGTGGAATTTTAAGAGATACATTTCATGTGATGGAGGGATGTATCTTGACTCTTGGAGACTCCACAATCATAAAGAGAGATTAGTTGGGAAGGTGAGACACTTGACCTCCACAATCATAAAGAGAGATTAGTTGGGAAGGTGAAACACTTGACTCTTGGAGACTCCACAATCATAAAGAGAATTAGTTGGGAAGGTGAGACAATTAATGTCCACTAGTCACATTCATGAATGGAAGTCATGTCCCTTCACTATATAAATGGGTCATGTGAGGAAGAGTAGAATCATCTCAACCAAAGCAAGAGAGAGCAAGTGTGTGAGTGATCACTTGTAGAGAAAGTCTCTTGTGTGAGTGAGTGTTATCATTTCTTGTAACTTGAGTGTGGTACTTGAGTTTGTAGAGTGATACACAAAAAGTGGGGTGGGTTACAAATATTGTAATCACATATTTGAGGTAGTGAATACACTTTATTGGAGTGTTTTCGTGGACGTAGGCAAGTGGTGCCGAACCACGTTAAATTCTTGTGTTCTCTATTATTTTTCTGTAGTGTATTTTTCTTGTGTTCTAACGATCCTTTATCTGTGTGAGAGATACCCAACAGATGTATCTCTCTCTACTACTACTACTACTATGATGATGATGATGATGATGATATTATTATTATTATTATTATTATTATTATTATTATTATTATTATTGATAAATGTGGTGTTACCCAGATAAGCAACACTGCTTCTCTGTACATTGAAAAAAAAAACAGTACTTCTCTATTGTTAAGGAAGCTTGCAGTGGCTAAACGGCCCTACAATGCCAATGTGCTTACAAACAAAAATAATACATAAGTAAGCTTATACATGAGTTAAGCAATAGAGTAATAAGCAAATTAGTCTAAAATATTAATTCAGTCAATGTAGAACAGTGGATGCTAGATTAGCAGTAGATGCAATTTATACAATTCAGTATGCAATTTGTGTCAATTTGATACTAGGTGACTGCACTTGACTATGACCAAAGATAGTTAAGATATATTTAGTTCTGATGTTAAAGGTATAAAATACAATGTCCAATTTAGACACTGCACTTATTTGATTAAAGATGGCGTGTTTTAATTTAGACTATGTGTTTTTAGTGTTATCTGACTATGATTTCTTGAAGATGAGTTTCATGTTACTTGGTGAAAATAGAATATATCTACATGACTTTGAAGGTATTATAATATGAAAATCATTTTTTAACGTACTGGTTGGAGTCTTATAAATTTTACTGTTATTTAACGTAAAAATGAAATTTCATGTTGATTACGTTAGCAGAACTTTCGTTTTTTATTCATTGCAATAAGATCCTATGTTTTATAAAATATAAAAATCATTTTTTATAATCTGTAATAAACAGATCCTTATTGTGTCTCTCTTAAAAAAATATAATTTTCTATCTTCATTGTCTTAATATGTCAAATAACGATCATCTTTTTATTAATCATTAACGAGAAATAATTTAATGGAAAATTTACCCGTGCGTTGCACGGGTATATTACACTAGTATATGTATACCTTAATGTTTAATATATATTATATTTTAATATTTGTATATAATTTATAGTTTCGAATTTTTTTGTATTATATTATATATATATATATATATATATATATATATATATATATATATATTCGGGTACTAACTAGAGTATGTCAGGTTGTGGACTGTTTTTAAATGTCTAATCCTTGAAAGGTAGCAAGACTACTATATTCTTCGGGAAAGTTTATGAATGTAAGACCCGAACCAATAATTTGACGAACCCGAAAATCTGAACCGAATCAATTAAATTGGTTTGTATTTTTTTTGTTAGGATCTGAACCGAACCGAATCAAACCTGATGGTCATTGGTTCCGTTATCATGTTTAAGGATTTTGGAAACAAAGCAATTAATAATATTAGTATAATATAATTATAGTATAAATAATTTAAGTATTTTGTTTCAATCAATAAAATATAATGTAATTATATTTCAACATAAAAATAGAAATTACAATCAGGTTTCAATTAAATATTATAATAATTTATTTTGCAAGAAAATTTACCCGTAGGTTGCACGGGTACACTATAATAGTTATCTTCCATTATTATTATTTAGTAGGTTAAGGCGGAGCAATGCAATGCAACACTTTTACGCGCCCACATGCAATTCATCTCTTCTGTAAGGCTTAGGCATCTTGATTGGTACTCAAACACCTATTATTTCAGGCAAGTTAGGACAATTTGTGACTTGTGAGGAACTTGGGCCGGGTTGGGTTGGGTTCGGTGTTTTGGAAGTGATGATCTTTGTGGCGATGGTGAGCTCAGCTTTAGTTAAAACATAAGGTTGGAAATGAGCCTTATGCATATGCTCATGACCTTGAAACAACTCACGAGTATGATTGAGCCAATGGGAATCCCTAAGATGTCATTAGAGTGTGTTTGGTTTCAAGTTGAAAACCTCCAGGATTGATTCTACCCTCTGTTAAATGTGTTTTTAGTAAAATAGAGGTTTGGTTACTAAAAGATAAATTGATTTTGCCTCCAAAAGCGATTATGACATGAAGTTACAAAAAGTAGCTTTTGAGTTGAATTGAAAAATTTACACTAAATTTTACATCAAACTTGCGTTCAAAATAAAAACAACCAAACATAAATTACTTCAATTCAAACTCAATTCTAACCAAAACAAATTTAAAAAATCAATTATATTCAAAATCACTTTTATCAAACACTTATCCAAACACATACTTATATCTCTTGGTGGGCAACCCTCTTCAAGGAGATCTCTGATACAAGAGCTGACCAGAATGATACAAGAGCTGGCCCAGAAATTAAAAGCAGCAACAACAGTGGGTCTCAAGCAATTGCAAGGCCCAAATGAACACACAACCCTACACTATACGATGATTATGTTTGAATGTAGGCCATTGAAGATTCTAGAGAAATAGATATTGTGAATCCTGAATATTGCATTCTATTTTGTAGGATCTTTGTAAGGATAGGTGTTGTACAACCCTGTTAATTAGGAAATACCAAAACTGTAGAACCAACCCACCAGATCCAGTCACTGCACATGATCAATCTTTGAAGCTGGTGGGTTTGGTAGCTCAAGCTCAAACCTGGAATAGTGGACCTGGATCTCATGGATCTGGTGGCACGGTGATGGCTAGATGGCACGTCGAAGGACCTCAAGGAGCGGCCAGTGGCTCGCCGATCTAGTAATGGCAAGGCAAACTTTACTTATTTATTTATTACTTACCTTTGTCGAAAAATCGTGTTAAACTTATGGGTCTGTATTATGAATCAATTATAAATGTTTAATGTAATCAATTTTTTTGTGTATGAAACTTATGGATTTGTATTATGAATCAATTATAAATGTTTAATGTAATCAATTATTCTATGTATGAATAATTGATATGTGTCAATGTAAAATGAATCAATGGTTGTCGGCCATGTGCTGTCGAGTGGTGGTGGGGCCCATGTGACACCCTAACTCGGGTCATCACATGGTTACCCGTTTGCGGAAATAAAACTTAATTTGCTGGTTGCTTTCGGAAAATAATGTTTTCTCAACGTTCATCTTTTTAAAATATGGTGATAATTTTTTTTTTCTTTTTAGCCTCATACAACAATAACATAATCAAATCACACTTAAATACATAATGTATATAAGTCATACAACTATACTACCTCATATGTTTTCACATCTAGATCATTATCAGTTTATCAATGGGTTCCACACCCCAAACATCAACGTTGGAAAACTATCCATGAACACTTCAATACATCATCTAAACATTCACACTTAATCTCCGGAGACCCCCAACGTCATTTAAAATGAGTTGATCAAGCTCGATTGCCAAAAGAGACACGTCGATTTTACCATAGCCCACTGTCCGGAACAGTGAGAACATCGATTTATGGATTTTTCATTGTACGTCGATTGCCCAAAGACACAATGAATACGTCGATTACATGAATATCATAAGATACCATGATTTCATTGTACGTCGATTGCCCAAAGGCGCAATAAATACGTCGATTACATGAATATTATAAAGATACCATGATTAACAAATACGTCGAGACATGAATATCACCAAGATATCATGATTAACCTCGTAGGCACGTATGCCAAAATGCATGCAAGAAAAACACTTTGTTCTCGTCGTTTTCTTTGTGTATAATCTTTCCTTTGCCAAAGCTCTAAAGCTTACGACCAACGTAGTTTTCAATGTCTTAAAGTCTTTTATTAACAACACAGGACACGCAGCCCGAGTACTTAGTCACGAAACCTTAAACCTTGCAATCAGTCTTAGGTTCGTGGCAATAGAAAACATCATTAATCTTTTACCGTTGTTTATTACGTCGTGAAGTAGACACACTGTCTACCTACTAAAACACCACGTCTATAACGTCATAAGAACACTAGTACCCCGACGTCTCGGTTACTAAGTTCCATATCGTCGTTTT
This sequence comes from Sophora flavescens, assembly GCA_030762895.1. NCBI lineage: Eukaryota > Viridiplantae > Streptophyta > Magnoliopsida > Fabales > Fabaceae > Sophora > Sophora flavescens. The sequence continues at coordinate 205,356,997 of CM061062.1, forward strand.
ACATCATTTTTTTTGTCTGTGAAAAACAAATCCAAAATAGGATAACGTCATAAGAACACCAGTAGCCCGACATCTCGGTTACTAAGTTCTATATCGTCCTTTACGTCGTTTTTCGTCTATGAAAACAAATCCAAAATAAGATTTCCGCAACTTATCCAAGTTACCGGATATACGTCATTAAGTAAAACTCATTTACAGAAAATCCTTTCTATTTGAAATTCGTTTGTAAAACGTCAAATCATAAAAAATCTACTTTCCTTTGGAAACTCATTTTTTTTCCGAAATAACGTCAAATTATCAAGAACGCTTTTACTGAAACTTCAACTCTAAAAATAAATCAATTCAGATTAAATCTCTTCTCAAAATAAGTACTGCTATTTTTAAACTTTCACCGTAAATAATTTCGAAACTTGCCGTCGTTTATCATTTTCCAAGAAAATGTTTTTAAGTCAAACTTTGACTTTTTTATTATTATTATTATTATTATTATTATTATTATTATTATTTTTATTTTTGTTTTTGTTTTATAAGGTATTTTCGAATATTAATTTCACAAAATAACTTTTTATAATATTACGTAATTTTTTACTTAAAAATTAGCAGTACCGAAAAAATTTCACGGTTACGCTCTCACTGTGACTCATAAATTACTTTTACACTAATAAATCATTAAAATAATAATATTTCTCAAAACTCATTATTTTTCCAAAATAATATTTTCCACCACTATTATATTCCAATATTTCCCATAAAACGTTCAATATAATTTTCACAGCTTCTTAAAGCTTTTATCTGATTAATCGGTTGTGCACTGACCACTGTCAGGCCTCTCAAACAATATTCAACATTCAAAAACATCATCATAATTATATCACCAGGCAGATCATGCATCATAGCAATATAATATACTACTGAAGATAGTTAAATAAATTAAAAGCAGATAAATCACCGATACACAGATAAACAACACAACGTAAACAACAAAAACAAATAACCACAACCACATATAAATCATATAACCCACACTAAAAGCAAATAGTTATTGAGAAAATCCCTCAGGTAAGCTCCCCTTACCTCTTGAAGATTCACAACAAGTTGAATTTAATTCGTCGGAAGCCGGAAACTCACGTACACCGCTTTATACTTAACCTTCAACAATACAACCAGACAACCACATAAATGAAAAATCACAAAACATCAAAATCCTCCTATGTTGGTCACGGCCTCATAGGGTTTAAGGACTAAATAAACTCCAAAGTTGTTTAAGTCATGGATTAATGATCCTAATATACTTAAGGAAATGGATTAAGGCTAAACAACAAGGTTAAGAATCAAAACCATCCTAACCCTCTAAATGGTAGATTCGGCCAACACAAGGACACAGGGTTAGAGTTTTCATTTTTGACAAACCAACTTAGATTTAACATAAACATTTATTAACTAGAAGATTAAATAATCACTTTGGTAAAACTTAAGAAAATCATTCAAGTTCCTCACTAATGAATTTCGGCCAAGACATGAAATTATGGCTAGGAATCTTAGTTTTACATAAGAACCTAGATTCATCACTAACACATGTTCAATAGATGATTGACATGATCACTTCCATGACAAGAAATCAAATTTCTATACCCATTTTTTGTATGATTCGGCCTAGGCTAGAAATAGGGGAATAAAACTTTTGTTTGAAACAAGCTCTTAGATCACTACAGTAGAGATAATAATAAGAACATAGAAAGTGGTTTCACATTTTTAGGATTTTTCTATGATTTATGGTGATTTTTCAAAGTTATGGACATAAGCTTGAATCTAGTTTGAACATGGTGATTTAAGACTTCAAAACATGAAAACTTATGAAGAACATGTCATTAAATGAAGGTATAGAGTAAGAATCACCTCTTGAAGAACAAGAAATGAGCAAGAAATGGCAACTTTCTTCACAAACTCAAGCTTTTTGGTTAAGAGAGAAAATGGAGAAAAGTCTAAGTGAAGAAGATGAAGACACTTGTAGAAAGTGGTGGAATGATGTAGAAGCTTGCCCCTTGGAGCTTATGGGCAGCCAAGCCTCCATGGGCCCTGGGCCTTGCGCAATTTGCTTGTGGAAGTCCAAGCCCATTACCAATTTTCCAACATAAAACATGTTTAAGTCTTTAATTAAAGATAAAGGAAATTGAATGATAAGAAATTGGTTTAGGGAAATTGAAATATTAAACATGATATTGGACATTAGGGTAGCATCCCCACATGAGTTTTGATTGGCCAAAATTGATCCAATTTACTTGGAAGATTCTAGAAACTAGTTTAGGGACCAAAATGCAATTAAGAATAAGTTTAAGGACCAAAATGCAATTAAGAATAAGTTTAAGGACCAAAATGCAATTTCCATAGAAATTGTCATCATGAGGCCATGTGCACCATTAATGTGTTCACATGGATGACTCATCTTGTTGAATTTTCTTGAAGCTTTTTGGGAAGAATCTAGAATGCTTTGGAATACTTGAGAACACTTGAGAACTTTGGAGAATAGTTTGGAACATTGGAGAACATGGTAGAAGATTCAAGAATAAACTTGGCTCATCCAAGTTAAGGGCAGCCCCCACTCCTTCTTGGGCTTGTGCACGGGCCTTGGAAATTTGGGCTTGGATTTAATTATTTTGGGCCCACCAAAATGCTTAAGGCATAACATAAGCTAAGAAACTTACATGATTTCTAATGGGCTTCATGAAATTTAATTCATGGACAAGGAATTTGGGCCTCAAGGTCACGGTCCACTAATGGATTTGGAAAAAGATTCTGGCCCAATTCACTTGAAAAAACATAGACACTAACTCAGGGACCAAAGTGCAATTAAGAGAAAGTTCAAGGACTTAAGTACAAAAATCCACAAATTGCCACTTTAACCTTGTAGAATCTTCTAGACTCAAAAGTGTGACTCATCCCCATGAATCATCTCAAAATTGTAAGATAATCTCTTTATCTGCTCTTGGAAACTCCGAGATCCACTCTGTCGTTCACCCGATTACGTATTTCGCCCGTAAAACGTATATTATTTCATTTTTTATGAAATAATTCTAAAAATACAAAATTTTAGGAAATAAAATAAAAATCTTAAGTATTTCGTTCACGAATTAAAATTAGGTCTTTTGAGCAGTATAATTATACTGTCAATGAAATTCGCGGGTCGGGATTCGCCTGACTTTTCAACCTAAATTTTTATCGTAACTCTCTATGGTAAAGTAGAGTGTAAATAAGGTTTTGGAGTAATTAAAATAATTTTTTAAGTCTCAGATAAAAATATAAACGTAATTATATAAATTTCTGATATTAGAAAACAGCGAAAAGTTGGGGTGTTACGACTTGACGACCCTTGGGCTTGAGTTGGAAGTTCTCGTGGTGGTTCTGTCAGACGCCATGGTGACGGAGTGGTTGGACATAACATTTTATATGTGAGTGGTAACACTGTCTTTACACCGTAGTCATATTCGAGGTCAAATATATGGGTTACGGGTATGGGCATAATAGTAAAGTTGACATTTTAATTTTTTTAATTTATTACCCTGTTTTAATCTGGACCATACATTTATTTTGTTAATATATCTAACAGTTGAAATTGATGGCCCACTCATGAACCACTCAACCCATTATATTACCATAGAAGCCACCTATCTATGAAGTAAAAACTCATTCAAATAATTCTCAGGAATTTTTGTGAAACAAGAGATTATACAAGTCAATAATAATTCAATGTAAAATTTTTATATTATCAATCAATCACAAATTATCTTATACTCCCTCTATACTCAATTATAAGCAAAAAACACCTATATTTTTGGACTCAAATATAAGCAAAATCCAACCAACTTAACTCTATTTAATGTAAGTATTCCAAGAATCAAGAAAATTAACCAATCAAACCAATTCTACCATTACTTTTCCAAGAGCATTGCATATTCCCGAGACAATTAAAGGGTAATTTAATAATTATAACTTATTTTTTTAACATAATTCAAGACAATTAAACTAATTTAACTAACTTCCTTAATAAGTGTGAAATTAGTTATTTTTGCTTATAATTGAGTCCGGAGGTAGTACACGATTTTAAGATAATTATAATAAGAGTCAAATATTTGTAATAATATTATAATTTATAATTAATAAAAAAATATAAAAGATCTTATATAAGATGGGTTTTCAAATTGAAGTGAACTCCAAAGAACTCACTAAAAAAAATTATTAATAAAAAAGCAAAGCAGAATATTTGACTAGACACCAATAGATATTAGATAATGGCATTTATCTGTTTTTGCAATCGGGAAAAACATGGGCCACGTTTAATTGTGAAGTGAACTAAAAAGGATCGTGTGGCACTCCCCAAACCCGCGAGTAGCATGTCGCTTCACTCGCACCCGCGAGTGAGTGATATGTTCGAAATTATCCAGTGTGTTGGATGTGTGTTTTCTCCCACCGAATTAAAAAAAACAAAACATTGTACCGAAATAAATAAATAAAACAAAATCGCAGCGAAATTTCCCTTTTCTAAAAAAAGTGAGAAACAACGAGACAACTGTACGCCACGTGTCCATGATCACCTTCGACGTGATCCACAAGATTACTGCGAATTCTCGAGATTTCGGATGTCGGAGGAATAATAAAAAAACATTTTTTATTTTTCAAGGAGAAAATAGGAATTCAACATCTGACGTGTCATCCCTCCTCGCTCATTCTTTTCCCCCTCAAAATCACAAGCACTAGGCTTAGGTTTTCACTCTTCTTCTCACCTCTGAAACCTCCAAGCTTTAAACTTTACCTCTTTCTGTTTCACACCCAAAAATAAAGTGTCAGGTAGTGCTAGGCTTTGTATTTAGTGCTGTGAGGTTAAGAGAAGAAGGAAGTATAAATATCCAACAACAAAGTTGAAGATATATCAGTTTGGCAGTGATGAGAGCCAGGATAAAATCTTGACCGTTGGTTTCTGCTGCTATAGCGATTCAGGTATGTAACATATGAGTTTCTGCTATTTTTTATTTTATTTCTATCAATTATTTGATATCACACTCTCATCATTTTCATGGGGTAGCTGAGATTATTGTTTGATGTGTTGATTGTGTATTTGTTATGGGTTTACTCTTACAGAAAGAAGGTTAACTATAATTATGATTTGTTTTTCCTCTTACAAATGTCAAAGATATATGCATACTTTAATTTACACCACTGAAAAAGTAAAACTTGAATGCTTCACTTCAGGAAACTGTTTATTAGGACAATAGGACATAGGAGGAGGAGACCTGCTTAAGGGCCTTTTCTTTTCATTGATTTTTGCCACGTGTCTTCTCGTGGAGTTAATGATTCGCTTGAAAGATGAATGATTGCTTGGTGGATAATTGATAAATGATTCACTTGAATTGAATGTAGGATCAACATGGAGTTATTGGATCACAGGGTGGCCCTCCAGAAGGAAATGGAGAATCTTTGAGTTCTGAACTGCATTATGTTACACATATGCAACTAAATGATCGGTTTTCTTGTAGAAATGACTATGCTCCAAAGGTTCTACCTGAATTCTTATGTATCGTGGCATTGGCATGTTATAAAAATTTGATTTTCATTATGTCATCTTTGCTTAAATCAAATTTATTTTCTATTTCAACAGGTAAGGAAACCGTATACTATCATGAAACAGCGAGAGAGATGGACAAATGAAGAACACAAGAAGTTCCTTGAAGCTTTAAAGCTGTATGGTCGTTCCTGGCGACGCATTGAAGGTATCATATGATTAATTTAGAACTTCCATATCTTAGGCAAGTATGCTATGCTATCAGGATTTGTAGCCAAAAATAGTATAAATAAGTAATGAGTAATGAAGGAGTATGATTGTGCTTGTTCTAAGTTTTGGGATCCTTTATTTTCACTACAGAACATGTTGGCACAAAGACTACTGTTCAGATTCGAAGTCATGCTCATAAGTTTTTTTCTAAGGTTTACTGCTCTATTAACTTTTATAGCTACAACCATATTTCAAACTATGTCAAAGTTTTGATAAGCCCAGGATATCCAAAGTTCTAACCTATAATTGAAGGGTTCATAGATCTGAGCTTGAATTCACTCTAACTCCTTTGTCTTCATGACAGGTTCTTCGTGACTTAAGCGGGAACGTCACAAACTCCATGGAGTCAATTGAAATTCCTCCTCCAAGTCCAAAACGAAAGTCGATTCATCCTTACCCTCGCAAGCTAGTAATGACCCCTGGGAAAGGAATTTCCATCCTAGAACAGCCAATGAGGTCTAATTCTCTAAAGTCATCAGATTTTGATTAACAAAACCAATCCTCCAAATTAGTATTATCTGTAGTTGGTTCAGCCAGCCTTGGTTCCTCTGATTCAGATACACTGAATAGAAGTTTATCCCCGATGTCATCGATTAGAGGTGTCCATAAGACCTATTTTTCACTTTAACCCTAAACCCAAAACACCATCTGAGGAAGGTGGACTAAATGCTAATTCAGCTCATGATGAGAAGCCTCTTGTGGTACTTCCTGATCCATTTCATTTTATTGACTACAATATGATTAATAGCATAGCTCTTGAAAATGATACATGATGTTGTTTTTCCATTTGTTCTTGATGTCTCTAGAAATTCGGGTTCTTCCCAGAAGAAAGTGTTTCTACTAAAGAAGACACAGTAGCAGAAGAATCATCTGGCAGGACACTGAAACTTTTTGGGATGACTCTAATGGCAACAGATGCATGCAGATCATCTTATCCAACAATTGAGGGATGCAAACCAATAATACCTTCAGACATACATGTGCATTGCTTTAACAAAGAGGATAGAAAATTGGAACTTATTGGCCACAGTACACCAAGTGAAACATCAGTCATACCAAAGCTAAGGGTAAGAGTGAGACCTCAAACATGTGGGAAAGGGTTTGTGCCATATAAAAGGTGCATTGCAAACTTTTCATCTGTAACTACTGATCATAAGAGAGAGGAGCAAAGCATCAGGCTTAGCTTGTAGCTCCCCCCAATGACTTTTTCTTCAAAGAACTTTTCCCTTTTAGATAGTGTAATACCGGCTACTTTTTTTAAGTGTCTTTCATAATTTATGCAATAATTTATCATTTTTGAATATTGTGGTTGATTTTTTGTTTTTAGGGAATATGATTATAGTAAGCACATTATATAATAATTTTGATTTTAGAGTTTTATGTGTGTGTTTTTTTATGAATGAGTTTTATGTGTTTTAATAGTTGAAATAAAATTTATATGACATAAATAATGTACTTCATAATTTGACATACCCTTTGTAATTATAATTAACTTTATTAGTATGTTAGTTTTTAGATATGAGTTTTTCATAATACCTTTGGGCCAAATATATTTTAGCCCAAGCCAAAATTGTTTTAAGAAAAGGACTTCCCTTTCCTTCCCTCATTTTCTTCATCACCACCAAGAAACCCTAACCTAGAGAAAGTGGGAGAGCTAAAGCTCTAAGAGAAGGAAAAGTGTAGGAAGTGGTGCTCATCTTCTCTTCTTCTTCCATTTTCATGTGGGTCTATCAAGTATCAAGTTTTCATCAAGAGGTGAGGGAATTTTGGTGTTCTAAATGATGTATTTATGGGTTTTGAATTAGATATAATAAAGATGTTAATCTAAGAATAATGATTATCAATAATTTACTACTGTGAAGCTTTTCATGAACCCTTGTAAATACATGTGATTATTTTGCTATGTCTCTATATATGCTCTGCGTTTATGTATCATTGTTGTCTTTGTTTTTCTCATTTTTTTCATGTTGATATTGAAACCAAAATACTAAGAGAATGAATATTTTGCACAGGAAAATGTTCGATAAGAATGGCAATTTTTTTTTACTGTGATGGCACCGAACAGGAACAAATAAAGAACTTGCATATGTTATTACAAATTTACAATATTATATTAGTATAATAAAACAAAATAGGGAGCTTACGGGGAGAACTTATATATATATAATAAAATAATATTATAGTAAAGTAGAAAAAAAATTTTATAAAGGTATCATGATGATGAGTTGATATAGAATTTTTTTTTTCTTCTTTTCAATTGAGTGTACATGGATTAGGTGATGAGTTAGAGATATGTCTAAGTATGAGTTAATTGGATGCAAATTTATGGATAATGAATATGTAAGTATAAATTTTGAAATGAAAGAATAAAGTGTAAAAGTATAATGATATAAGTAATGGAAAATATGCTTATGAGAGAATGAGATTAAAGTGTCAATTGTATATTATGTTTGACATATTCAAAGTGTTGAAAAGTTGAAACATTTGTGATATCAGTTTCGGTATGTATTGATGAAGTGATAATGTTAAGTTTATGGATGGATAAATTAATATTTTGTGTGAACATTGGTTTTTGGATTATGTGTTCATGAAATTGTTTCTACGTTATTGGAATTCAATTTTGTTGATGATTTCCTATTATGCTTCTTTGACTCTTTGAGAATACCTTGATATTGTTATTCCACTATGTTAAATATGCTCAGGTGATGATGATTGGTGTGTGTGGTCGAAAATTTATGAGAATTACTTAGTGGAATGGATTGCCAAGAACTTGATATGAATCTTTGGGAAGGTCGACCAGGGAGCGGAAGGTTCCGGTATATAAATAGCACCGCCGGTGATGAGGGACCCCGTTAGTCACCCGGGTGTAAGGATGGATGTCGTCGTCGGTCGGAGGGAGCGGTATCTCCGAGGTACAAAATTAAAACCGTCAGGACAGGAGGTCCTCAGAGAAACCACCTCCTAGGATACCTAAAGACTCGATGATATTATGATATGTAATATGTACACATGAGAAATATGTTGATCCCTCGTGAGGGACTTGAGATGAGGTAAATGAAGGGCAAGGCATTCCACAAGTACTTGAGTTATGGACGACATGTCCTTTTGAGTTGTGATTACTATATGAATATTCTATGTATTATTGTTATGGTATTTGTTTGAGATGGAATTATGCATGGATTTACTGTGTGCTTGTGTGACTATGTGGTATTATTTTATTCTTATCTAGCATGCCTGCCTGTGTTTTGGGGAAACTTCCTCACTGAGTCAGTGGACTCGCCCCACGTTTAATATTTCAGTTGCAGGTATTTGCGATGCCGCCAGTAGCCTTTGATGCAATGTGGATAGCTTAAGGGGTTGTACCCTTTGTTTTTCTTTTCCTTTTTTATTTATTTAGGAAAGACTTTGTAATTCTTTGAATGTTAGTTACTCTGATGTATTATATTCCTTATGTAAGTAAAGAATATAATCTTTTACTTTGGATGAAACGAATTTGTGTATGCTTGTGAGGCGTTGCGAAGGGGAAAGATGAAGCTTTTCCTTTCAAACGATCATGGCTACGAAATTCGGGTCATGACAGATAGACTATTACTATGTAGTTGTTTCAGCTGTTGGAATAGCTAGTTAGTATGAATGAGGGAGGGAGCTGAAAATTTTGACATTTCTGTTGCATTGCAAATTCTCCACCTGTTCAAACCTACAAATCTAGCTTTTCTTTATCATACCTTCAACTGTGATTTGTATGGTGTATTTGTGTTTCAACATTTTATGATTGGCACCTGGCAGAAAAAAACCAATCCCTAAGGTGGTTCATTAAATGCTAACACGATTTACATTTAGCTTTTGCAATCTTAAGTGTCGCAACATAGTCTTGGTGTATTTTACACGTATTTCTCTTTATAAATGTTTCCTTTCACATTAAACTAGTTTATTGAATAAAGGGTTTATGAAGTTACTATAAATAAGTTTTTACTCAAATACTCAATCTAAAACTTAATTCTTAATACAGTTATGCTAATTTGACACACTTTGACATACAACATACGGTACACCGTATGAACAGTGCCGCACAGTGCGGCACTGTAGCACATCTTTTTTTTTTTTTAAATTAAAATTTTTTTTGTAAATAAATTTTTTGATTAAGTATGGGCATTCACCACATATTTGAAGGCATTCACCAGATAATTGAACTACGTTCACCAGATAATCTAAGGCATCCACAAGCTAATTTAGTATAGGCATTCACCACATATTCGAAGGCATTCACCAGATAAGTGAACTACGTTCACCAGATAATCTAAGGCATCCAAAACTTGGTTTAAGTATGGGCATTCACCAGATATTCGAAGGCATTCACCAGATAATTGAACTACGTTCACCAGATACTCTAAGGTATCCAAAACTTGGTTTTAGTATGAGCATTCACCACATATTTAAAGGCATTCACCAGATAATTGAACTACGTTCACCAGATAATCTAAGGCATTCAAAACTTGGTTTTAGTATGGGCATTCACCACATATTTGAAGGCATTCACCAGATATTTGTATCCCGTTCACCAGATATTGACACATACTTAATCAAAAAAAATTTAAATTTAAAAAAAAAAAAAAAAAGTGCTACGGTCCGCATTCATAAGCATCTGATCTTGTTCATACGTGATGTACCGTATGTTGTCCACTAAATTGTGTCAATTTAGCATTATTGTTCTTAATATACTATGTAACATGAAACGAAAATGATTTTTTGACACAGATTTTGCGACACAATACATATATCGTATGAACCGCATTGATGCGCATAAATGTAGCCGCTTATGCAAGACCTTGTAGCACTTTTTTTTTTTTTTTTTTTTAAATTTAACTTTTTTTTTGTAAATAAATTTTTTGATTAAGTATGTGTCAATATCTGGTGAACGGGTACAAATATCCGTGAATGCCTTCAAATATGTGGTGAATGCCCATACTAAAACCAAGTTTTGGATGCATTAGATTATCTGGTGAACGTAATTCAATTATATGGTGAAAGCCTTCAAATATGTGGTGAATGCTCATACTAAAACCAAGTTTTGGATGCCTTAGAGTATCTGGTGAACGTAGTTCAATTATATGGTGAATGCCTTCGAATATCTGGTGAATGCCCATACTAAAACCGAGTTTTGGATGCCTTAGATTATCTGGTGAACGTAGTTCACTTATCTGGTGAATGCCTTCGAATATGTGGTGAATGCTTATACTAAATTAGCTTGTGGATGCCTTAGATTATCTGGTGAACGTAGTTCAATTATCTGGTGAATACCTTCAAATATGTGGTGAATGACCATACTTAATCAAAAAATTTATTTTAAAAAAAATTTAAATTTTTTTTAAAAAAAAAATCGTGCTACAGTGCCGCACAGTGCAGCTACAGTGCCGCACTGTGCGGCACTGTTCATACGATGTACGTATGTTGTCCGGTATTTTGTGTCAAATTAGCAAACCTGAACATGAAATTTGTAGAATTTAACATTTGGGAGTAAGGTAACATTAATAATTCAACTTAAGTCTACCTCAACAAGAAGTTATTAAACTTATTATAAGTAATTTTTTAGGGCTTTGTCCTGACCCTTTCTTCATGTATACTAATGCTGGGTCAAAGTATAGTCACGAAACCTTAATGCAGATTCTATATAGCTAAAAAGTAGAAAATAACTTTATGAAGGAAAGTCAGAAAAAGCAATGTTGGGTGGCCGGGATGGGGTAGCAGGGAACATGTCCGGATTTATATTTGCAGGCTCAAAATGCAATATGGGTCTTGAACCTTTTAAGAAGTCCATTGTAGAGGTTGTAAGTTATATTGTCAATTTGATAACGATTCTTATTTTCTAGATTATAATATGGATTTAATTGACATACACTGACAATATAAATATTTTTTACATCGTCATCCAATTAGATATTGACAAATCATTAAAAATCTTTGACTCTTATCCTAACCACCTTAAAAGTCATTCATATCATGATTTCTGATTGATTGACAGTGAAAAAAACTTTACACTGATAGTGTATATCAATTAAATTATTATATTATATTCGGGGATTTTTTTTTTTTGAGGTTCTACTTTTTTTGACACATTAATTATATATAGATAGAATTAGTTGGGTACTATTGTTTTGCTTAATTTTTGGGTTGTTTGAAGTGAATATGAAAGAAAGAAAAGAGTAGGAACCAAATAGAAAGAATTTACCCTTTTCTTTGTTTAGACGAGGAGAGAAAATGAGAGGAAAAAAATAATGATGATGTCTACAAAAAACTTCTGCTTACATGTGAGTTGATGACAAAAAAAGAGAGAATATTTTGGCTTAATTGTCTTTTGGTATCTCATATATCATGATTGTGCAAATTTGATCTCTTAGATCTAATTGTGCCAATTAGGTCTCCCAAGTATCCCTCCCGTTACAATCAAGTGTCTCTATCATCATGTCGTCCAGTTTTTAATGCTAATAGCCTACATGACACATGTGTGAATGATCTGGCGCTTAGTCTGTGCCGTCCAATTGCACTTTCCATGTCGTTTGTGAACAAATTGGATTGACAATCTCATTTGATAATATACTAGTCTAGTCTTCATCATAATCACTATTATCTAATATCTAAAGAGATGTCATCTCCACTATTAGGAAATTTTTTTTCACTAAAAGCTTGTTTGGGAGCTTGGGAGGGGAAGGCTTTAATGGGGAAGAGAGGAGAAAGGGATGGGGAAGACGGGATACTCCCCCGGGTTTAATTTTTAACAAAAAGAATCAAAACCCTTCAATTTGAGGGAACTAAAAGAATGAACCAGAAGAGGGTTTTAGAAGATTTTGGAGGGCTATTCTCGCTTTCTCATTCGTTTCTCCCTCACTCTCTTCTCAAACCATTCATCTCATTTCCCTCCTAACTCCCAAACAAAGACCCTAAATGCTAAATTAGTCACATGTATCCACAAAGTTTACCAACAACAAAAATTGGACAACACAGTTATAAAGGAACCTAATCGTAACAAGGAAAATACTTATGGAGTGGTTTAGAGTGGAGTGGGGTGGAGTGGTAAAATCATACCACTCTATTGTTTGGGAGTTTTATTGTTTCCTCTCAAACCCCCCAAATTGGAGAGTATGAAAAATAGAGCTTTGGATAGTTTGGCTTCTTATCCCCAACCATTCTACTCAATTGTTTTAAAAAATCCCAAACAATGGGTCAAGAGATTTGTACCATTCCACCCCATCCTCCCAAACACACCCTTAAGGGATTTAATTGCAGTAATTGAAACCCGATAGACTAAAATTGTACATTCGTAATACTTGCAGAACCAAAAAATACAATTAAACCAATATTTTTCTTTTCATTTTTTCCTTCAATTTTCCCTCACCGACTAGTCAAAAACTCGTTCTTCGATTGCATGACAGGAAAGTCTATCTACTTTTTTTTAAGGGTAAAGGCCCATTTTGGTCCCTGACAAAAATTGCGCGGACCATTTTAGTCCCTACAAAAAAAACCCTACTTATTTAGTCTCTTACAATTACTAACATGGGGCACATTAGTCCCTAGGTTGACTTTCGTTTAGTTGGGTGATGATAAGCCTTTGGCTTATCTAGTTTTATAACTAGATGGACTGTGGTTTTTGTGCAAATTATTCGAGTTCAATCTCGTTTTCGCCCAAATTTGGCCTTGTTTTGTTCCTAAGTAGACTTTTACTCGTTCTAGGCACTTTTAGTAGTTTTTAGTCTATTTTGAGTAGAATTACGCTTTTTGTGTCTTTTTATTGTTTCAGGTTAGAAGTGAAGCTTCGAGAGTCAAGGAAAGTCAAGAAGCAGTGGAAAAAAGCACTTCTGGAGATACTCGCCCCGCGAGTGGATGCTCGCCTCGCGAACCTGAAGATCAGCAAAACAGCAACAGTCATACATTCTGTCTTGCCTCGCCAATAAAAGTTCGCCTCGCGATCATTCAAACTCAGGATGGAGCCAAAACTGAAATTCGCCCCGCGAACATGATGCTCGCCTCGCGAATCATGAAGACCTGGAAGTCAGAGACCATCACGGCCTAGCCGTGATGAAGGTCACAACCTAGAATTGAAGTCTCGCCCCGCGAAAATAATCTCGCCCCGCGAGAGTTTGAAGACCCTGGAAGACAGAGACCATCACGGCCTAGCCGTGATGAAGGTCACAGCTGTGACAGATTGAAGTTGGAAGACTCGCCCCGCGAATACATTCTCGCCTCGCGAGAATCCAAAATTGAAAGTGCGCCAAAACTAATGTTCGCCTCGCGAAAGATGGTTCGCCCCGCGAGCGGCCGAGAACCAGAATCCTTATTTATAGGCTGTTTCAGATCAGATTGAGGGAGTTGGTTTTTCCACTTGTTTTAGATCAGATTTTGTACGAATCCTTGTTTCTGGAGTTGCGTCTCCCTTTTCTTTTCTTTTCTTTTCTTATTTTATTATGGAGATTATGTCGGATTGTTTGTGCGTCGTCACGGGCATGAGGAACTAATCCCCTCGTCCGAGGGATCAATGAAGCCGCCCATGGCGGTATAGTGTTCATGTGATGTATGTTTTTCTCCCCTTCTCTCAATGAATGTTTTCCAATTCTGATTTGAATGCGTTGATCATATGTGTTGTGTGATTGACTAGTTAAACGTGTTGAGGCCGATCAGCGATTTGCGTTTTAGAACTTGGATTGGGAACACTAATTGAATAATGAGCATGACAGTGGATTTAGGAGATTAGTGCAACCTTATAGGGAACAAGAATTAATAGAATTCGAGATTAGGATTATGAGACCTAGTAAGTAATTAATCCAATCGTCGAATACATCCTATTGAGCACGACAGTGGATATAGGAGAAATTGAGGGTCCCAGTTGACATCGTAATTGAACTTAGGGAGGAATTCATCATCACTTGGGTACTATACATGATTGGGTAGGTGGATTTGAGACCTTGGATATTTTAATTTTTGATTTTAAAACCTTAGCTTTATTTGATTTGTTATTGAATTGCAATCTCAATCTCTCCCTCTCAACCACTTTCTGTAACTTGACCAAACGTATCGGATTTCCCACGGATTAGTCGAATTGGTAGCCCAATCCCTGAGTTCGACCTCGGCAATTACTTACCGTGTTATTTTATTACTTGCGACGACCCGGTACACTTGCCGGTGACATCAACAGGTGACATGACCGTTAACTCATCCCATGTGGCCGTTATCTTCGTTCTGTTGGATTATAATTTCTTTTTCATTTTTTTCCTTCAAAGGACCAAAACGGCGTCATTTTGGGTCTATTAAGAATAGAAGGCTTGAGCTCCTCCTTCTTCTTCTCTCTGCCTCTGTTTTCTGCAACATCAAACAAGAACCCTAATTTTTCTAATAGGCGATTTGCGTTGTTTGGGTCCTTGTGTTCGCTCCAGACTTGTGCACAATAATCCACTTGGGTTGAGTTGAGGGGCTATTTGCATTAGAACCCTAATCCCTAGTAACTACGATTTGGCCCCTTTTCACTTCTCTCTCAGAAAGAGTTGCAGATCCAATCCTATGACTAGGGATGAGCATAGATGGAGTGGTTCTTCAAGCTTTGCAACTCCGAAATTTTACCCTCCAATTTTTATTTGTAAGAAATCATGTGTCATCTTCATTTCAAGAACTAAGAAGAATCCAAATAGAGCATTCTATGGGTGCCCAAATTATAATAGGGTAAAGGAAATCGTTCATTCTGTGGCTTCCTTTTATTCTTTGGGAATGCATTGCTTACTGTTTGTGATGGTTGCAGGACAAAAAACCTTATTGTGAAAGGTTTGTTTGGCTGGATGAATATGAGGAGCAGTAGCAGAAGCTGCTGTCAATGGCAAAACTTGAAGAAGGGAGTATCAATCGGCTGGAGATGGACAACGATGACAACAAAGCAAAGTTGATTCAAATGCAACTCAAGATGAGTGAAATGCATAGCAAGATGAGTGAAATGCAAACAAAGATGAATGAAGTGCAATTGAAGATCAATGAAGTTACGCAACAGCAGAGATCTCTTGGAATGGTGTTAGGGGTTGTGATTGTTGTTTTGGTTATAATAGTTTGTGTTTGGAAGTCGGTCTAAGTGTTTGTAACAAATGTATTAAGTTTGGTGTATTAAGTTAGTCTAAGTGTTGTTAATCTTGGTGTATTAAGTTAGTCTAAATGTTGTTACTAAGCGTGTTTAATTATTGTAATGAAATGGATAGTTAGGCTTATTAATGTTCAATTTTGTGTTAGCAATTGTGTTTATAAGTATTGAAGTAAAATGACAACAATAATTAAATAGGTAAAATGACAATGAAGGTAATTTAATTCCAAATTTCATTCAAGCATTTCCAAAATATATTGTACTGAATTATATCATCATTGTCAACATGTACTAAGAAAAGTATAACTAATGTAATTGACATCCCCCAAAAAGTGTATCCTTTCTATGGATTCCAAAAAAATATATCTTATGAGTTCCATCCCCCAAAAAGTGTGTCATATGTATCTCCCACAAAATCCTATATTGTCCATCCCTTCAGGACTTGTCTGAGTTCATCTTTCCAGTTTGTGGTTGTATACCAGGTGGTGTCATCATTGCAGCTCTTGGCCTAGGAAGTCTTGGTGGCCTTAGTCCAAATGTTGACATGAATGTCATCTCACTAAGAGTTCCTTGCAGTCTTGGTGGTATGTAGGGCCTCATTGGTGCTCCTGGTGACTGATTTGAGATGGTTCCCACTGAAGTAAATGGTATCAATGAAGGTGGCATAGCTGGTGGTGTCCCTTGAGTAGTTGGCTTAATAGCAGTTGGCCTAATTGGTATTTTCATCCTCCCTTGAGCATCTGGCTTAATAGCAGATTGTCCCTGAAATGAAGTTAAACCAGTTAGTACCGTGGGACATTTTAGTCCCCAACAATTTTTATATTGAGACTAATTAGTCCCTAACAATTAGTATCGAGGGACAATTTAGTCCCTATGTGTAAACCTGTGTTACAGCAGGTGGTTCTTGTGTAGCAGATGTTGCTTCTATGCTCTGCATTTCTTGTCTGGCAGGACTCTGAAATTATGATGATCACAGTTTCAGAGAGTTAGAAAAGTAAATCAATTTATGTGTTAAAACCAAAGAAATTTGCTAATGCACAACCTGTGGCTCAGTTTCAGCTAAAGGATGATTCTGTGACAATGGCACTTCTTCTTAAGACTCTGCCTGCTTTTTCCTCACCCTTCTTTTCTTAGCAAATCCAGGCCTAGCAGGTCCTTTGCAAGACTTTTCATAATGGCCACTTTCACCACACTTGTAGCACACAACCTTATAGGACTTTCTGACTTTGTGCTGCTGACTACTTGACACTTCTTCTGACTGAGCATCCTTCCT
This sequence comes from Sophora flavescens, assembly GCA_030762895.1. Classification (NCBI taxonomy): domain Eukaryota; kingdom Viridiplantae; phylum Streptophyta; class Magnoliopsida; order Fabales; family Fabaceae; genus Sophora; species Sophora flavescens. The sequence goes on from CM061062.1 coordinate 205,374,202, forward strand.
CCTGTGCTTCTTTGGTCTGCCAATAGGCCTTTTGATCTTTTGAGGTTGTGGTTTTGGGTAGTCAGTAGTGTCCCAATACTCCCTGCTGGCAACTGGTTTGATGAAATTCTCATATGTTGCATTCACAGCTTCCATGGTCAACCACCGATGCACATAATCCTCTGGCCTCTCATTCTTCCATGCTATGGCAGCAATAGCATGAGTACATGGTCAACTGCCACACCTGACATGTGCAAGTCTTCAAGGTAAGGTTGACCCCATCCTTCCTCATATGCCTCTCAACCTCAAACTTCTCATTACCTGGATCACCTGTCCAGGTTGGTGTCCCGCCATTACTATCTATCTTCAACTTTTCCAGCCTCTTCTTTTGAGTTGGTGGAAGAATCCCTCTCATAGAACTTAGTTGCCTTTTGTGTTTGGTTGTGCTCCTCATAAGATAACACCTCAATTCTTCTAACATAGTCAATATGGGCTTATCCCTATATCTGATAATCTTGGCATTCCAAGATTCACACATGTTGTTGGTAATGTTATCCAACTTAGGCCAATGACTGAAATATGCCTTCACCCATGCTGCTGGCTCAATGTTGTTCAGGTAACTCCAGGATCTCTCATCCTTAGACTTCAACCTCAGCATTGCTGCTTTAAACTCAGGCTCAGTTGTGCACTTGGCATAATCCCATGTATACCCCATTAGCTCCCTATCCTTAAAATGCTTGATGAAATTCTTCCAAATGTACAGAACACAATTCTTGTGGTGTGCACCTGGCATGACTTCTGTCAATGCAGGTACCAACCCCTGCATACAGCATTTATGACAATATACAAATTAGAAATGATGCACAAAATAGTCCCTAACAATTACTAATAAGGGACATAGTAGTCCCTGACAATTCCTATTGGGGGACAAAATAGTCCCTGTAATCAGAAACAGAATCAAAAGTAAATCACTGATGCAGAAACAGAATCAGAAACAGACAATGCAGTAAATTAAATTGTACCTTTTGTTGGTCAGACACAAAGTTCCATCCGTTGCTAACATGGTCTCCTATATCTTCTTCAAGCAAGCTCAGAAACCACTTCCAGTTATCTTTGGTTTCAACATCAACCATAACATATGCAATAACAAACCACTGGTTGTTGGTATCTTGACCAACTGCAGACAGTAGTTGCCCCCCATAATAACCCTTCAAAAAACATCCATGAAGGCCTATCAATGGCCTACAACCAGCCTTAAACCTATTCTTACATGCCTCCAAACAGATGTATATGAAGTTGACACAGGCAAACACAAGAAAGGGGGTTGAATTGTGTTTGTTAATAATTTTCGAAAACAACCTTTTTCAAAACTTATTTTCTCACACAAGGAATATAAATCAGATGCACACACACTTAAAATGATCTTTTAAAATATTAACAAAATCAAGTTCAAATCCCCACAGTTAATATAAACAAATAAAACTGTAAGAGTTGAGGGATTAGAAGATTCACGCAGATGTTTTATACCGGTTCACTCTCTTCCAACCAGGAGCTACGTCCAGTCCCTTCAACTTGAAGGTTTTCTCCACTATTTCACCAAATAGATTACAACAAGTATTCAACACCTCTCCAGGCTACAAGTATTCCTTTCTTACCAATCCTCTTCAAGCTCTAACTCTAATAAAGAGATTGTTTGCTTTTGATCTTCTAACTCACTATGTGTGATGATATGAAAGTTTAAGATCAGTTGAATATTACAACAATATTCAAGCTAATGTATTACAGACTTTTGCTCTTTAAGGAAAGAATAGCACAGATTCAGCTTGTAAGGATTTTGGCTAGCAAAAGCTCAACTTGCAAAAGTTCATTCTTCTTCAGAGGTTGATGTAACACCCTATTTTTCCTATGTCTTTTGTAGCAGTAAATACATATTTAAATGTGTTTATTTTAGATTAAACTCAGAGGATGATTTTAATTAAACGAAAATCATTTCCTTGTGTTGTTATATCATATGAAGTCACAGTAAAATTTTCGGTTGAAAATTCAGACGGAAGCCGGTCTGCGTTTTTACTGCCGATATAAGTTTACTGTGCAGAAAACCTAATTTTTTCCCATGACCGAGATAGTTAGTGTTTTTATTTTGTTTCCTTCCACTTTGGTTATTTTAAAAATTTTCGTTCAAAATATAAAATTAAATATTTTATTCGGGCGAAACGTCGGAAGAATTACGATCGAAAATGCATCCGAGTACGAAATGGAGCAGATTAGGGACCATAAAAGAAGTAAGGAGACATGATGGAAGAGGCTATGACACACTTCAAAGTACAATTATCACACATTTCAAATTATAATACTATTCTAATCCAAAAAGTCATTTCTCTCTTTTCTCCATCCAATCAAGCATTAAACCACTAAGCTTGCTCAACAAGCCCCCCCCCCCCTCCTCTCCCTATATATACCCCTTCATTTTCACTTCATCATCTTCCTCCTTCAACCTCCATTAACACCTTCATCTTCTTCTTTCTTCAAAAAGTTCAAGCTCTTAAAGCTTTAGTTTTTATTCATCTTTTCTACTTAAGTTCTTCATTAAAGTTCTTCCTTATATGAAAACTCCTTTTGAGTTGAACCCACTTTCTATAGTCTTGTATTAACTTATATTTTCACATACTAAGAGGTTGTGTAAAACAAAAATCTCTATCTATCTCTTCCAATGAAGGTCGAATGCTTGCATTTGTGACCTAGGAAGTTTTTGTTTCAACTTTTGGAATATGATTATGTGTTTGAGTTTCTAACTATCCCATTATCTTGAATCTATAAATCTTGGAAGTTTTGATAGCTTGTTCCTATGATGGCCGAAAAATATGAATAAGTAGGCCTAGGATACTATGTTTCAACTTTCCAAGTATTGACCATGGATTTAGAACTCTTAATACCATGTGATTCTAAACCTAAGAGTTATTGTTAAACAAAGAATATTTTCCTCATCATCCTATGATGGCCGAAACTTAGTGTTTAGGTGCTAGGATGTTTGAGTTTTTATTTTTCCAAAATGATCATGGATTTGAGCTCCATAAGAAATTTGGATGCTAAGTCTAAGAGATTGGAAAGTTTAAGGATTTCTATCTTGTTTATTCTATGTTGTTAAAGCTAGTATGTATTACTTTCTTTTTCCAAGATGATCATGGACTTGAGCTCCATAAAATATTTGGATTCTAGGTCTAAGAGATTGGAAAGTTTAAGGATTTCTAACTTGTTTATTATATGTTGTTAAAGCTAGTATATATGACTTTCTTTTTCCAAGATAATCATGGACTTGAAATCCATAAGATATTTGAATGCTAGGTCTAAGAGATTGGAAAGTTTAAAGATTTCTAGACTATAGATCCTATGAAGGCCGAACCTAGAAGGTTATGGACCTAGGATACCTTGTTCTTATTTTTCCAAAATGATCATGGTTTTGAGCTCCTTAACACATATGGATGTTAAACTTAAGAGATTGGAAAGTTTAGTGAATGCTAGCCTATTTTACTAGCCTTGCCCGAATGCCCTATGTTTTTAACTTAGTGGGATTTTAATTCAACTTCGTTAAATGATCATTGTTTATAAACTCCTAGCACTTAAGGAACATAAATCCATGAGTTGTATAATTTTCGGGAATCTCTAACCTTAAGAACTAGTCTTGGCCGAACCTATACCTTGTGGTTTAGAGTTCTTATTTGATTTTCAATTGTGATTTTGTGTTCATAACCTTAGACTTCCATCACAGAGGAAACGAGGACGTTCGTGACATACCTCTTCGAGCATATAATCTTCTTACCTTCACCGAAAGTAAGAGGGGATTGCCTAGGGATATTCAATGACTATATGCATGTGTGTATGTGTTTACTTGAGTAATTTGAATATTATGATGATGTGGAGCAAACACTTGAATGACTTGTTTACTTGAACTATTGTGATTATTACTTGCCTTAAAGTATTGAGAGTTGTATATATATGATGAATTGTCATTAACTGTGATACTATTGTTGAGAATATATTACCGTTGATTGAAGTTTGAGAAGCCGGACTTGATTCTGTGCACAATGATTATAAGGATTAAAAGCCTTAATAAGCCTTGAATAGAGCTTTGAAAGTATTGGTTTCATTTATAAAAGTTCCTTGTTTAAAACGCTTACTTCAAGAGATTGAGATTCTAGTTTTGAAAAGAAATGTTGAAGTGTTTTTAAGTCAATAGAAACTACCTTTTATGATCTAAAGTTTGTACGAGAGAAAACCTTTTTCGAACTATGTGTTTCATGAAGGAAAAACCCCTTTGAAAATATTTGACTTTATTCCATCAAGGATTTCAAAAGCAATTGAATTTCCAAATGTTTTATAAAAGACTTTGTAAAGGAAAAGATTTTCTCCTAAATGATTTAGAAACGTTCCGGTTACTTGGATAAGTGACCGAGGTTTTGTTTTGTTTTTTGATTTTCACTGAGCGAAAAGTAAGCACATGTGAAAGAGAATCTAGTTCGCGAGACGTCGCCTCTAGTATTCAGTTATAAGCACGCGATTTGGGATCCATGTCAAGGATTATGGGCCAAGGGTCTTAATCATGATATTATGGGCTAAGAGTCCTAATCTTGGAATTGAGGATTGTGTGTCCAAATTTTGTTGTATGGGCTAGGAGTCCTTATCATGTTGAAATAAAACAAGGATAAAAGTATAATTGTTTCTACGACCACAACCTTGGGCAGCGACATCGGTCTAAGGTGTTGTGATTGAGCACTCGGACTGCGCATCATGTGTTATTGATTTTCAACTGATGGAAATTGTGAATAGTCGTTAGCCTTGGGCTTCGACAACGAAAAGGAGTGAACACAAAGAAAAGTCTCGATAATGAAAAGTCTTTATTCATATGCATTTCCCTTTGACAGACGTGCTTGAGTTACCGAATACCCGCTTAAGATGTGGTATTTGATGATGTATACATCCGAATTTCAGTGATGGTGTTGATCCGGGTACATGAGGTGATGGAGACAACTTGCCAAACGTGGCGTATGAGCCTGATCAACTCTTTCTTTCTTAAATGATAAAACGGTGATGGTATCTCATGAGATTAAGTTTAAAGCCTGATGATTGAAGTGTCATGCATTATCTTTATAAAATTGATTGACTCAGGTATGAGACCCACTGAAATAATACTTGTTGTTACCTATGGGTAATGTTAAAATGTTAATATGCCAAGGTGTTGTATGTATCATGTGTATGGTTGTTGTGTGATATATCCGTTGTCGGTATCTCACTCTTTCATTTCTACTTGTTATTCTCTCTTCCTTTTTGGTATCGCCATACGTTTATGAGTTCAGATGGATCCCAATATCCCACTTGTGCCGACAATGTCGAAGACTGAGGTCTTCGACGACGCAGGGAATCCCGGGGCATGGCTGATACATCCAGGGACGACATCGGCCACATACCACGGAGCCATTACCACAACTAATTTAAATGCTGACAGAGACCCAATCCGTAGGAGCCATACTGTGGAGACTAGGAGGGTAGCTCTACCTCCAACTTGGTATTACCTTCGCACACTGCGAACTAACGAACTGCTACATGAGCCACCACCTCTAGACGTAGAGCCGACAACATCAATTGAGGAGGATCCCGAGGAGGACCCTGAGGAGGACCCTGAGGAAGACTTCTATGAGGTCATGGATGAGGATGAGCAGGATTATCATGTTATTGATCATGATGACGATGATGATTCCGTAGATGAGGGCGGCGACGTCATAGATCCATTACCTGAGGTCTCGTCTCGTGGGAGCATTTGTGGAGACCCTGCTTGCAGCCAATGTTAGTAACCAGTTCGGAGCGTTTTATGGATAGTCCTCCGTCATCTGACTTTTTAGAGTTACCTTTTAGGATGTGGTTCCGGACCCTCTTTCCCTGTGTCTTGCTTACTCTCATTTAAGTTGTATCTTCTCGATGGCTAATTCTATTGCAATGGCCATTGATAAGGTCCTAACTTATGTACTGGAACTTGGCTTTCATTGGGACATGTTATATATATATATATATATATATATATATATATATATATATATATATATATATATATATATGTTGTCTTCAATTCATGTTCTGAGTGTTCATCACCTTCATCTTGTTTCTTTCCTTTCAAAAAAAATAATAACTACCATTTTTAGTACTCATCCATCGAGCAAATAATACTTTCAGAAAGTAACCAGCATTGTAAATAAGAAATATTTCCGCAATTGGGTAACCATGTGATGCCGGTTTTAGGGTGTCACATTAGTGGTATCAGAGCGAGTCAAGTCTTTCAGGAATGTTTGGGTTTAGGTTTGATGTGTCGATGTTTTGTATTCTCTGATCGGGTCTTGTTTGAATTACTTCTAAGAAGTAATGTGTGTTATCCGAAGAGTTACCTTTTATTTTCTGGTTACCATCTCACTGATTATGTCTTACAGGTCAGTATGGAACCAGGAGGAGCGCGAGGACGTGGCGGTCGTGGCCGAGGCAACGGCGGGATGGACTTCGCTGCCCAAGCTTTGGCTGACGTTGTTGCTACCATAGCTTTCCAGACTACCAACGCGGCTGCCCAGAATCAACAGGAGCAGCAAAGAGCTGAACAGGCTGCAGAGGGGAAGAATCTGAATGCCTTCCGACGCCAGAACCCGTCGCAGTTTGACAGTGACGTAGACCCGACTAAAGTCGATCTGTGAATCCAAGAGCTGGAAAAGATCTTTGAGCTGGTGCACACCCCAGAGGAAGCAAAGGTGCCTTACGCAACATTCTGACTGATTGGAGATGCTGAATACTGGTGGAAGGGAACCAGGAAACTACTAGTAGCTGAGCATTAGGCAATCACCTGGGGAGTATTTCACAACAAATTTCTGGACAAATATTTTCCCCAGAGTGCCCGGATAGAGAAAGAGCAGTAATTCTTGAGGCTGAGTCAGTGGGACATGACGGTGGGGGAATATGTGGCGAGGTTTGAGTCCCTTGCCAAATATTTCCACTTTTTCCAGAACAACCCCGATGAGGAGTGGAAGTGCAAAAAGTTCGAAGCCGGTCTGTGCTTCGAGATCAAGGAATTTGTGATGCCTTTGGAGATCAGGAACTTCCAAACACTGGTAGAGAAATGTCGAAAGGTAGAACGGATGCTCAAGGGGCTAGATAGCAAGGGAAATGTTGGAGGACCCGTTCATCCCAAGAGTCAATATCAGGGACAACCAAAATTGGAAGCAGAACCAGAGGAAGCCATATTATCAATCACCCAGTAACAACCAGAAACAACAGCAACAACATTGTTCCGGTACTTCGGGAACGGGAAGTGGATGCCAGAGAAATAATAATCAAGTCCGAGAGAGGAAGTGTTACCGGTGCGGAGATCCTAGTCATCTAGCTGATACGTGCCCGAGGAAAGAGATGAAATGCTTTAACTCCGATCGTATGGGGCACATAGCCAGGGACTGCAGAGCACCGAAAAGAGAACCAGCTATCAATCATGCCAAAGCAATCAAGCCGACTGCTAAAGGGTGAGTGTATACGATGAGTGGAGTTGAAGCGTCGAGTTCCGCCGATCTGGTGCATGGTAAGTGCGATTTAGCCGGTAATCTTTTAACTGTACTTTTCGATTCAGGTGCAACTCATTCTTTTATCTCGATGGATTGTGTGAAACTTCTAGACTTGCCTATTTCTTCTTTACCATATAACTTGATTGTTTCTACCCCAACTGCTGAGCCAGTAACTGTTAATTCTATTTGCTTAAATTGTCCTATCGTTGTCCAGGATAGGCACTTTCTTGTAAACATAATCTGTTTGCCTTTAGTACAACTAGACATAATTTTAGGCATGGATTGGTTATCTTCCAACCATATCCTGATAGATTGTGCTCAAAGAACCTTAGTCTTTAGGGATGAGATTTCTGGATTATTATCTGTTAGTCAGGTAAGAGCTTCTTTGAAAGAGGGAGCTCAAGGTTACATGTTGTTGTTTTCCACAGATGTTAAGAGTGAGTTAGACTTAGAGTCCGTACCTGTCGTCAATGAGTTTCTGAAAGTTTTTCCTGAGGATGTACCTGGTCTACCGCCTGTTCGAGATATCGAGTTTGCGATTGATCAGGTTCCAGGCACTGGACTGATATCCATGGCACCGTATCGCATGTCACCATCGGAGTTAGAAACCCTGAAGGAACAACTTGAAGAGTTTATGAGAAAGGAATTCATCCGACCTAGTGTATCACCGTGGGGAGCTCCAGTTCTGTTAGTAAAGAAGAAGGATGGGACTTCTCGACTGTGTAGATTTTCGGCAGTTGAACAAGGTTACGATTAAGAACAGATATCCGCTCCCGAGGATTGATGATCTCATGGACCAGTTGTGTGGCGTGACCGTAGTCTCGAAAATAGATTTACGGTCAGGCTACCATCAGATTTGTGTAAAAGCAGAGGATGTCCCAAAGACAGTTTCAGACGCGCTATGGGCATTATGAGTACCTAGTGATGCTGTTTGGAGTGACGAATGATCCTTCCATATTCATGGTTTACATGAATAGGATTTTTCGTCCTTACTTAGACCAATTTGTTGTCGTCTTCATTGATGATAATCTGATCTATTCTCCAAACAAGGAAAAGCATGCTGAACATCTCAGTATTATTCTTCAGATCTTGAAAGAGAAGCAGCTTTATACGAAGATAGAAAAGTGCGAATTCTGGTTGGACCAAGTGCAATTCTTAGATCATGTGATATCATGCGAAGGAATCGCAGTGTATCCATCAAAAGGCGAGGCTATTTTAGAATGGAAAAGGCCAACAACGGCAACTGAAATCCGTAGCTTTGTGGGTTTAGCGGGCTACTATTGGAGATTCATTGAGGGATTTTCCAAGATAGTGGGACCCCATACCCAGTTAACTCGTAAAGACCAAGCGTTTTTCTGGACGGAGACTTGTGAAGGAAGTTTCCAAGAGCTGAAGAGAAGGTTGACAACCTCACCCATGTTGATCCTACCTGATCCTAAGGAACCTTTTGAGGTTTATTGTGACGCTTCACATCAGGGGTTGGGTTGTGTGCTGATGTAGAACCGAAAGGTCGTAGCATATGCTTCGAGGCAGTTGAAGATTCACGAAAGGAATTACCCGACGCATGACTTGGAGTTAGCAGCGGTAGTCTTTACCTTGAAAATCTGGAGGCATTATTTGTATGGAGCTACTTTTAATGTTTTCAGTGACCACAAGAGTTTGAAGTACCTCTTCGACCAGAAGGAATTGAACATGCGTCAGAGGCATTGGTTGGAGTTTTTGAAGGACTACGACTTTCAACTACAATATCACCCAGGGAAGGCGAATGTAGTGGCGGATGCACTGAGCAGGAAGTCAATACACGCGCTAGTAATAATGGTTAAAGAGTAGGGATTGTTGGAACAATTCCGAGATCTAAGTTTATCAGTTAAGACATTTCCGGGAAGGCTATATCTGAACAGGATCACCGTTTCGGACAGATTGATGGAGAAAATAAAAGAAAAACAAGGGTGCGATCAGTATCTACATGAAGAAAGGGACTTAGTGCGACAAGGAGCACTGTCAGAATTCAGAGAAGGAACGGATGGAATTTTGAGATTTGGTGAAAGAATCTGTATACCAGATGACGCTGAGCTTAGGAAGTTGATTTTAGAGGAGGCTCACAGGAGTAAGCTGAGTTTACACCCATGAGCCACAAAGATGTATCAAGATCTCAAGAAGTTATACTGGTGGTATGGAATGAAAAGGGACGTAATGGAATACTTCGCTTCTTGTCTGATATGTCAAAAGGCTAAGATTGAACACCAAAGGCCAGCAGGAATGTTAAAATCATTGGACATCCCAGAATGGAAGTGGGACGGTATTTCGATGGACTTTGTGACCAGCTTACCAAGGACTCGGAAGGGACATGAGGCTATATGGGTAATTGTGGATCGACTGACCAAGTCAGCTCACTTTTTACCTATCAATATGAAGTACCCGATGAAAAGGTTGACTCAGTTGTACATCGACGAGATTGTTAGGTTGCACGGTATACCCTCGAGTATCATTTCGGATCGCGATCCAAGGTTTACGTCAGAATTTTGGAAATGACTACAAAACTCTTTGGGAACAAAACTCAAATTGAGTTCTGCGTATCATCCACAGACTGACGGACAGTCAGAGAGGACAATCCAATCACTCGAAGATTTACTAAGAGCGTGTGTGATGGGAGACACTGGGAGATGGGACAAGTTCCTACCGTTGATAGAATTTACCTACAACAACAGTTTTCATTCAAGTATAGGGATGGCACCATATGAGGCTTTGTATGGTCAACGATGCCGAACATCTTTATGTTGGTACCAGGATGGTGAGAGTCTGCTGTTAGGACCAGAGATCGTACAACAAACGATCGAGAAGGTGAAGATGATCCAGGAGAAGATGCGAACGGCCCAAAGTCGACAGAAAAGTTATGCTGACAAGAGACGACGACCTCTTGAGTTTGAGGAAGGCGAGCATGTGTTCTTGAGAATCACGCCAACAACTAGGATTGGCAGAGTGATAAAATCCAGAAAAATTACTCCCAAATTCATTGGACCCTACCAAATTCTTCGCCACGTAGGTCCAGGAGTGTACAAAATATCTTTACCTCCTTTTCTTTCCAACATCCATGATGTCTTCCAAGTCTCTCAATTGAGAAAGTATATTCCTGATCCATCACATGTTATTAAACCTGATAAAGTACAATTAAAAGAGAACCTGTCTTTTGAGACTTCGCCGGTACCAATCGCGGATAAGATGCTGAAGCAGCTCAGAGGTAAACAAATTCATTTAGTCAAAGTCATCTGGAACGAGACAACCGGAGAAGCTACATGGGAACACTAGTGCAATAAGTGCTTTTTACGTCAGTTAAAATTGATTTTTTACGTCAGAATACTGACTGACGTAAATACAACTGACGTTAAATATAACACTATTAACGTCGGTTCTTTAACACAACTGACGTTAATTTTGTCAAAATTAACGTCAGTTCTTTAACAAAACCGACGTAAATTTTGTTAAAACTAACGTCAATTGTTATCAAGAACTGACGTTAAAGGTCTTAATTTTAACGTCAGTTGTAATAAACAACTGACGTTAATAGTCTACTGTATATTTTTATAAAATACTTTTAACGTCAGTTGTATGATACAACTGACGTTAATAGTATTTTTTTTTAAATTCAGTTTTAAAATATCACTCCCCTAAGCCATCCCTACATTCAGTAAATATCCCAGTAACACAGAATATCACACATATTACAGAATTGCAAAGGAAAAATGGAACAATAATCCATATGTATGACTGTTCAAAACAATATATATTTATTAACATAGGTTATAAATGTATACTAAGTTTAAACTACCTATATCAATATCCCTTCGTGATGATCATCACGAGTGGCATGTACATCGTCCACCTGTGTCTCCTCGGTTATAGTAGGCATGTTTGTTGAAAAATAAGGAGTCTCGGGAATATCAAGATTTGAATCTTCATTTTCATCACTACCATTATACATGCTTTTTCCTTGGAGAACCACGGACAACCTTTTGTTAGAAGGATCAGTGATGTAGAACACTTGTTTTGCTTGGGAAGCCATTATGAAAGGCTCATTTATATGACCTAACTTGTTGAGGTCTACCAATGTGAACCCCAATTCGTCGGTTTGTACACCACCGTTACTATCAACCCACTTACATTTAAATACCGGCACCGTAAGCTTAGTGTAATCGAGCACCCAAATATCTTCAATATATCCAAAGTAAGGTGTCGGTGCTGTAACGGGTTTTGTGTCCTTTGAACTAGAGAAGTGCATTGCTTCGGCCACGATCATAACCCCACTATTTTGCATGGTACTCTTGTTATCTTGTTCCTTTGTATAAAAGGAAAAGTTATTTATGTCGTATCCGCTCCAACATATGACGTTGAAGTTAGGCCCACGTGCTAGCCATTTTACATCATCGATAAAGATACTACCATCCTTAAGAATTTCTTCCTTGAACCATGGTAAGAAAGTCTTGTTATGCTTGTTCAACAACCACCTTTTGCTCATTCGAGGGTTTTCTTGATTGACTTTTCTTTTATGTTCAAATAAGAAAGGCTGAACACATTCGATGTTGTTCAATACATACAAATGTGCTTGAAGCACTTCCTCCCGATCCTTCCTATTAATTCTTAAGCCATGTGTACCCTTACCTTGACATCTGATCTCATCATGCCGAGGCTTAGGAACCCCTATAGGATCCGTGTTATGAAGGTAGTCCAAACAAAACTCAATAGCTTCTTCTGCAACATACCTTTGAACAATAGATGCTTCCGGACGATGAGGATTCTTCACGTACCCTTTCAAGATCTTCATGTAGAGCTCAACTGGGTACGTCCATCTCAGAAAAACCGGCCCACATAATCTAATCTCCCTCACCAAATGAACAATTAAGTGAACCATTATGTCGAAAAAGGAAGGAGGAAAATACATCTCCAATTGGCACAAGATTGTAGCAGCCTCAACTTCCAAGTCATCCAACATACGGGGGTCAACGACTTTGCTACATATAGAATTGAAGAATGAGGACAACCGAGTAATGGCATGTCTCACATTTTTTGTAGCAATACCACGAATAGCAACGGGCAGAAGTTGTTGCATCAAGATGTGACAATCATGAGACTTCAAGCCAACCAATTTAAGATCACTAGAGACAAGCCTCTTCATATTTGAAGATTAACCATGTGGAACTTTGATGCCCTGAAGACACCCATGAGAAACTTTGTCTCTCTTTTTTTGACAAAGTATGACATCTTTGGTGGCAAATAAGTCCGCTTACCATCCTCAACAACTGGAGCTAACTGCTCTCGTATACCCATAGCAACGAGGTCGAGACGAGCATTCACACCATCCTTTGTCTTGCCCTGAATGTTGAGAAGCATCCCGATCACACTATCACACACATTTTTATCCACATGCATCACATCAATGCAAGAAACCGACATCAAGCTTGCGCCGATGATGGAAGATCAAAGAATATCGACCTCTTCTTCCATATGTTTTTCTCAACAGCTTTACCTTTCTTTTTGGACTTGCCGAATATAACATCGATGTCCTTTACCCTCTCGATAAACCTGCTCTCCAACTAAAGGCTGTCTTGGCGCTTCTTCCGTCTCTTGGCATCCATTAAAAGCTTTTTTTCATCTTACGATATGGGTGATCACGTCTAAGAAATCTCCGATGCCCAAGGTAAACCGTCTTCTTTCCATGATGCAACTGAGTGTAGCATGTGCCTTCTTCACATATAGGGCATGCTTTATGCCCCTTGACACTGTACCCGGACAAGTTACCGTATCTTTGGAAAGTCGTTGATGGTGCAAAATAACATGGCACGAAGCTTGAAAGTCTCATGAGAATACCCATCAACTACATCAACACCTTCCACCCACAACGTTTTCAAGTCTTCAATCAAGGGACCTAGATAAACATCTAAGTCATTTCCTGGTTGCTTTGGGCCCGAAATCATCATAAACAACATCATGTATTTGCGCTTCATGCACAACCAAGGGGGCATGTTGTAAATCACCAACAGAACAAGCCATGAACTATGAATACTACTCATGTTACCATAAGGATTCATTCCATCCGTAGCAAGTCCAAGCCTTAGGTTTCTTGGCTCATCGGCGAAATCCGGAAACATAGTATCGATATTCTTCCATTGAATAGAATCAGCAGGATGACGAACCTTTCCATCACGTTTCCTCTCATCATTATGCCATCTAAGATTCTTCGCATCTTTCACATTGGCAAACAATCGCTTGAACCTTGGAATTATTGGAAGATACCACAACACCTTCGCAGGAGGACCCTTTTTTCTCACATCATCAACATCATCATCATCATCACCACCCTTCACTTTGTATCGTGATAACCCACATTTGGGGCAATCGTGTTTGTCTTCATGAACACCGGTGTACAATATGCAATCATTGGGGCATGCGTGTATCTTCTTATACTCCATACCCATAGGACACAATACCTTCTTGGCCTCATAGTTACGGTCAGGCAATGTGTTGTCCTCCGGAAGCAAGTCTTTCAACACTTCAAGCAATTCCGTGAAGCTTTTATCGTTCCAACCATTTCTCGCCTTCACACAAACCAATTTTAGCACCGCCGACAACCGTGTATGAGTAGTACACCCTGGATATAAAGGCTTATCCGCATCACCGCACAACCTATCATACACATGCGCTCGATGAAAAGATTCTTGTCCAATATCACGGATCATGTCCTCTACTCGATCATCCTCCATATCTACGTCAACGTCCTCACTTTGGGAGACACTCGCCGTATTACTACTCAACAACATATCACCATGCCATATCCATCTTGTATAACTCAAGCAAATCCCTTCACAAATCAAATGAGTACGTATATCCTTCACCTTACATTTCCTCGTATTCAAACACTTGACACAAGGACAACAGAACATTCCATTACTATTAGGAACATTCCTTTGAGCAAATTCTATAAATTCTCCCACCCCCTTCAAATACTCAGCACTAGTACGCTTACAAACCATCCAACTACGATCCATAACTAGATAGGTCCTGTAGATATACAAAACATATATATCCAATATAAGGACAATACGGGAGATTGAAAACTATAGTTTTTAAAGATTAATTGCCAAGCACTGGTCACGGCCTGGCAGTGATGTCCACCACGGCCGTAACGTGCCAACTGAACAGACCATGCCATCACGTACAGGAAGAACTGATCACGGCCTAGCCGTGATTAGCATCACGGCCTAGCCGTGATTAGCATCACGGCCGTGACAGATCAACCAGCAGAGCAACATGCACTCAAAACCAAAAACAGAGACGTACATTCCAAACAACTCAAACTCACGGTTTCAAGTTTCAACTACTGACACTACAATTTCAACATACACTCAAAACCAAAAATACAAAAATGTGCCCTAAATACTCACCAGAAATAGGTGCTCGCGTGGTGGTGGGGAGGGGAGCTCGAGTGGTGGCCAACGTTCGATGTGGTTACTGAGAGCAGAGGGACAAGGAGAGTTAGTGCGCGAGAAGGGGAAAGAGAGATGTACGTCAAGTTATAGCAAAGAATGAATGGAAAGACAGAGTTAGGGTTAATAGTGTACCTCACGGTGGTGGCGAAGAAGCCCTCGCGGTGGTTGCGGTGGAGATGAGCTCGCGATTAGGGTTCTGTGCTGGGTGAGAGTGAGAGTGAGGGTTGAGAGTGATTTAGGGTTGAGCGTGATGAAAAGAGAAAAGAGACGTACGTACAGAGCGAAGTGCAGAAGGCGCGCGGGTGGAAACATATTAAAACAACATTTAACGTCAGTTGTATTAAACAACTGACGTTAAAATTAATTTTTTAACGTCAGTTTTATTAACAAAGCGGCGTTAAATATTAATATTTTTTAAAAAACACTTTTAACGTCCGTTGTTGAATACAAGCGGCGTTAAAAGTGTTGTGTCTCTCGTATAAAGTAACATTCTTACAATGTGATCTGTATATGCCTCTTCTTTTCCTCTATATTTCTATTCCTTCACAAAATGGCTCACGAGACCTGTGTTAATTGAGTGACAACGGGGCATTTCAGATAGCTAGGGATATAGGATTATTTACGTCGGCTATTTATTTAATCAAGTAAAAATCACACTTTTAACGTCAATTGTATAAACAATGAGGCGTTAAAAATAAATATTTTTTATTTTAAAAACACTTTTAACTTCAGTTTTATTCAACAACGGCGTTAACGAGACTGTGTGTGACAACAGGCGCATTTGAGATAGGGATATAGGATTATTTACGTCCACTGTTTATTTAATCAAGTAAAAATCACCACGTTTAACGTCAGTTGTATAAACAACTGACGTTAAAAATAAATATTTTTTTTTAAAAACACTTTGAACGTCAGTTTTATTCAACAACTGACGTTAAAAGTGTGTAAGTTTCTTCCTATTCCTTCGGGCGTTTTCTTTTCTGCACGTTTATAATATATTACTGCCAACTCCCAATGCGCCTTGGAACCTAATGCTCTTAATGATCAATTTAATTTTTTAGCAACTTACGACGCCTAGTAACTTCATCCCCTACTCCTATAAATAGCTTCCTTCCTTCCTTTAATTTTAATTTTCTTCTTCACAATATGGCTCTGCCATGGAGATTAACTTCATCACTCTTTCTTCCTATACCTAGACTTAAAGGTCTCTGTCTTAATGGTCAAACAACTTCTGAGGTTGTGTAAATCGCATTACATGGGTGATAAGGGTGTGTAAATCGCATTATGTGAATTGCACACACCATCATCCTTCTGGAGAATCAGCAGCTACAGTTCCAAAACCTCAGCTTTGGAACCAAGTGGTTGTTCCAAGAATATTGCTGAAACAGATCGAGTGCACCCTTCATTCTGCCATGGCTCCAAAGTGACTGTGGATTCAGATGGAGCATCTACTTCAAATGAGGGAGGGATGCATTCAATGTTGGAGATTCTGAGGACATGACTGAGAAGAAAATGATGTTGAAGCAGAAACTTTTTTATATTTTAGTGCTATCTTGCGGAAATTTTTTATCTTTTAAACATGTAATTGTAACTTATGAATCGCTTCAATGAGATACGATTTGATTATACATATATAACTTGTTTTATGTTAAGTGTTTATTTATTTTAATTTGCACAAGAATTTTTTAATTTACTAATTCAAGCTAATTAATTAAGATTAAAAATAATTTTTTTTAAAAAAAAAGATTAGAAATAAACTGCACTATATGGAGTGATGATCTGCGTTAAGAGTGACAACAGGGAGATGACAACGAAATAAAGATAGGAATGAGTTGATTATTTACGTCAGTTATTTATTTAACTGAAGTAAAAATCACACTTCTAACGTCAGTTTTATAAACAACTGACGTTAAAAGTTTTAATAATTTCTTGGAAAACACTTTTAACGTCAGTTCATTAAACAACTGACGCAAATAGTGATTTCATATTTACAAAAACTGCCACCGCCTCACTTTTAACGTCAGTCATTAAAACAACTGACGTTAACAGTGAATTAATGAAGTCTGATATTTACAAAACTGCCACCGCCCCCTTTTTAACGTCTAGTTTTTGGTTAACTGACGTAAACCTTTACCGTCTAATGTATATTTTCCACTAGTGGAAGTGGAGGACAAGATGAAATTGAAATACCCTAAGTTATTTCAAGGTGTGTAATTTCGAGGACGAAATTCTTTTTAGAGGGGCAGTATTGTAACACCCTGTTTTTCCTATATCTTCTATAGCAGTAAATACATATTTAAATGTGTTTATTTTAGATTAAACTCACTGCCGGTATAAGTTTACTGTGCATAAAACCTAATTTTGACCCGTGAACGAGATAGTTAGTGTTTTTATTTTGTTTCCTTCCACTTTGGTTATTTTGAAATTTTACGTTCAAAAAATAAAATAAAATATTTTATTCGGACTAAACGTCGGAAGAATTACGATCGGAAATGCAACCGGGTATGAAATGGAGCAGATTGGGGACCATGAAAGAAGTAAGCAGACATGATGGAAGAGGCTATGACACACTCCAAAGTACAATTATCACACTTTTCAAATTATAATATTATTCTAATCCAAAAAGTCATTTCTCTCTCTTCTCCATCCAATCAAGCATTAAGCCACCAAGCTTGCTCAACAAGCTATCCCTCACCCCCCCCCCCCCCCCCACTTGGCCGTGAACACCCCCCCTCCCTCCCTATATATACCCCTTCATTTTCACGTCATCATCTTCCTCCTTCAACCTCCATTAAAACCTTCATCTTCTTCTTTCTTCAAAAAGTTCAAGCTCTTAAAGCTTTAGTTTTTATTCATCTTTTATACTTAAGTTCTTCATTAAAGTTCTTCCTTATACTAAGGGAATTGCTCTCATGTGAATCTTTTTGCAAGTTTCATCTTTAATTTCTTACTTTACTTTATGTGTTCCTTATATGCTTTAAACTTCTAAAATCTCTCTAAAATGATAGAAAACTCCTTTTGAGTTGAAACCACTTTCTATAGTCTTGTATTAACTTATATTTTCACATACTAAGAGGTTGTGTAAAACAAAAATCTCTACCTATCTCTTCCAATGAAGGCCGAATGCTTGCATTTGTGACCTAGGAAGTTTTTGTTTCAACTTTTGGAATATGATTATGTTTTTGAGTTTCTAACTATCCCTTGATCTTGAATCTATAAATCTTAGAAGTTTTGATAGCTTGTTCCTATGATGGCCGAAAAATATGAATAAGTAGGCCTAGGATACTATGTTTCAACTTTCCAAGTATTGATCATGGATTTAGAACTCTTAATACCATGTGATTCTAAACCTAAAAGTTATTGTTAAACAAAGAATATTTTCCTCATCATCCTATGATGGCCGAAACTTAGTGTTTAGGTGCTAGGATGTTTGAGTTTTTATTTTTCCAAATGATCGGGCCAAAGTAAGCAAAGAGGAAGTGGATCCTGTCAGACTACCTTCCAAAATGATCATGGATTTGAGCTCCATAAGAAATTTGGATGCTAGGTCTAAGAGATTGGAAAGTTAAAGGATTTCTAACTTGTTTATTCTATGATGTTAAAGCTAGTATATATGACTTTCTTTTTCCAAGATAATCATGGACTTGAGCTCCATAAGATATTTGGATGCTAGGTCTAAGAGATTGGAAAGTTTAAAGATTTCTAGACTATAGATCCTATGAAGACCGAACCTAGAAGGTTATGGACCTAGGATACCATGTTTTTATTTTTCCAAAATGAACATGGTTTTGAGATCCTTAACACATATGGATGCTAAACTTAAGAGATTGGAAAGTTTAGTGAATGCTAGCCTATTTTACTAGCCTTGCCCGAATGCTCTATGTTTTTAACTTAGTGGGATTTTAATTCAACTTTGTTAAATGATCATTGTTTATGAACTCCTAGCACTTAAGGATCATAAATCCATGACTTGTATAATTGTAGGGAATCTCTAACCCTAAGAACTAGTCTTGGCCGAACCTATACCTTGTGGTTTAGAGTTCTTATTTGATTTTAACTTGTGATTGTGTGTTCATAACCTTAGACTTCCATCATGGAGGAAACGAGGACGTTCGGGACATACATCTTCGAGCATCTAATCTTCTTACCTTCACCGAAAGTAAGAGGGGATTGCCTAGCGATATTCAATGACTATATGCATGTGTGTATGTGTTTACTAGAGTAATTTGAATATTATTATGATGTAGAGCAAACACTTGAATGACTTGTTTACTTGAAATATTTTGATTATTACTTGAAGTTGATTATTACTTGCCTTAAAGTATTTAGAGTTGTATATATTGATGAACTGTCATTAACTGTGATACTATTGTTGAGAATATATTACTGTTGATTGAAGTTTGAGAAGCCGGACTTGAGTCTGTGCACAATGATTATAAGGATTAAAAGCCTTAATAAGCCTTGAATAGAGCTTTGAAAGTATTGGTTTCATTTATAAAAGTTCCTTGTTTAAAATGCTTATTTCAAGAGAATGAGATTCTAGTTTTGAAAAGAAATGTTGAAGTGTTTTTAAGTTAATAAAAACTACCTTTTTATGATCCAAAGTTTGTACGAGATAAAACCTTTTTCGAACTATGTGTTTCATGAAGGAAAAACCCCTTTGAAAATATTTGTCTTTATTCCATCAAGGATTTCAAAAGCAAACGAATTTCCAAATGTTTTATAAAAGACTTTGTAGAGGAAAAAATTTTCTCCTAAATGATTTAGAAACTTTCCGGTTACTTGGATAAGTGACCGAGGTTTTGTTTTGGTTTTTGATTTTCACTGAGCGAAAAGTAAGCACACTTGTACCGACAATGTCGAAGACTGAGGTCTTCGACGATGCAGGGAATGCCTGGGCATGGCTGATACATCTAGGGGCGACATCGACCACATACCATGGAGCCATTACCACAACCGATTTAAATGCTGACGGAGACCCAATCCGTAGGAGCCATACTGTGGAGACTAGGAGGGTAGCTCTGTCTCCAACTTGGTATTACCTTCGCACACTGCGAGCTAACAGACTGCTTCATGAGCCATCACCTCTAGACGTAGAGCCGACAGCACCGATTGAGGAGGATCCCGAGGATGACCCTTAGGAGGACCCTCAGGAAGACTTCCATAAGGTCATGGATAAGGATGAGCCGGATTATCATGTTATGGGTCATGATGACGACGATGATTCCGTTGATGAGGGAGGCGGCATCATAAATCCATTACCCGAGGTCTCGTCTCGTGGGAGCATTTGTGGAGACCCTGCTTGCAGCCAGTGTCAGTAACCAGTTCGGAGCGTTTTGTGGATAGTCCTCTGTCATCTGACTTTTTAGAGTTACCTTTTTGGATGTGGTTCCGGACCCTCTCTCCCTGTGTCTTACTTACTCTCGTTTAAGTTGTATCTTCTAGATGTCTAACTCTGTTGCAATGGCGGTTGATAAGGCCCTAACTTACGTACTGGAATTTGGCTTTCATTGGGACATGTTTTATATATATATATTTATTTATTTATATGTTGTCTTCAATTCATGCTCTGAGTGTTCATCACCTTCATCTTGTTTCTTTCCTTTCAAAAAAAAAAAACTACCATTTTTAGTACTCATCCATCGAGCAAATGATACTTTCCGAAAGTAACCAGCATTGTAAATAATAAATATTTCCGCAAGTAGGTAATCATGTGATGTCGGGTTTAGGGTGTCACAGTCGAGGTCTTCTATTTATAGTGACCTTCTTCTTCACTTGAAAAACTTCAACGGTTATTTTTGATATACCCGTTTAGAGATAGCAATAAATGCATAATATCCGTTGTGACTGATAGCTTGATCGTGGCCATTGTGAAATGTACTCTTGGTTATCACTTTTGCACGATATGGAATGGTACACCTCTGAGCAATTTTAACTTGAAAAACTATCTTTCCTCCTTTGTGTAAATTCCAGTTATTCCAGTGATAAAGGTGACAGGGTACAGAGCGTTTTGCATTTCCTCATTGTACTATGTTGCTTTTTGTATTTCATTGATGGTACTATGTTTCTCTCACAAGGAAACAAAGCATTAAAACAGATAAAACAAATAGGAAGGACCAACATTCATTTGAAATAAATATCAATCATTTGAAATAAATATTTCTATATGGTCTGGGTAGCATTTAATTAGTTGGAAGGAGCATATTAAGACTAATAACAAAGAGCTCGTCTAATTAAGATCTGCGTCTTCATGCTCATGGGTAAGATCAAGTCTTATGGACTTGTATTTTTATTATCGCTCGTCTACTGGCATGGCATATTCTCTCGTATATCATCAAGTCTTTGGACTTGCTATATTTTAGTGAGTTATTTTTGATCTCGTCTGCTGACGTGGCATATTCTCTCGTCTATCATCAAGTCTTTGGACTTGCTATATTTCAGTGAGTTATTTTTTATCTCGTCTGCTGACGTGGCAATTAAGCTTGTCTACTTATTGAAACTAAAATTCCCGTCTACTTAGAACATTTTATTTTCCCGTCTACTCAAATATATTAACTAAATAAAATTACCAAGGTTTTGAGCAGATCGTCTATATGAATGGACGCGGATTCACTTTCTCAGTCCAAGCAGATATAAGGAACCTTATTCAAGGTTTCCAAAACTTATATAATTTTAACATTCCTGCAAGACTAGATAGAGCATGTTAGATCTCAACTAAAACTTTGCCAAGCAAATTTAATTCTTTTTGTTAACATCAAAACACAGAGACTATTAATCCAAATCACTTTGGTTCCAAAAATCTCCCCCTTTTTGATGATGACAAAAACTAATTAAATTTGAGTGAACAATGTCTAAGAGAGCTTACAAAGCTCCCCCCTAAGACAAGGCATTCAAACTTAACAAGAATAAAACATAAGACATAAACTCAGCAGCACATATTAGATATAACTTATCAGGTTAGTTCAACTACTTATCAGTCAAAAGATAGTATCAGAGCATATAAAGCATATAATAAGTCAGAGAATATATAAACAAACAAGATCATGCATATGCAGAAAAATGTATACTTTCAAAAACTGACTTTAAAAATTTAATTATCTTATCCTTTCTCCTCCTTTTTTGTCATCAAACAAAAAGGTTAAAGGAATGGACCATCATTGTCAGTAGGGAAACAACAAAAGAAAAGCCTAAGAAGAGGGTGGAGGAGGAGGAGGAGGAGGATTTGGATTTGGGTTTGGTGGAGGAGCAGGAATTTGCGTAGGCAGATTTTGACTCTGTTGAAAACTCAGCATGATGTTCATCATCTGGTTCATCATGAGATTTGTTGGAGCCAAGGCTTCTGAAACTTCTGGTTTAACTTGCTCCATGAGTTCAACCTTTACCTTCTGCTCTACTATCCTTCCAATTATCTCTTCAAAATTTGGTGGCAAAGAGGGTCTTGAACTTTTAGCACTGTCTTGAGCGTATGCTTGACTTAGAACAATGTCTAAAGCTCTAGAAGTCTGAGGTTGCTCTGTTGGATGAATGACATTCAAGGTCAGTGGTTGAGAATGAGTGTTTCTCATAAGTGCTTGGTCTAGGAACAGACTCAGCAACTGGTTGAATTGATTCAATCTCTATAGAAGGTTCTTCAACTATGATTTCCTCATCAGGGTGCTCTAAAAGTGGTAATTCTGGGGGTGAGCCAGCATAATCAAGAACAGGTGAAGGAAGCTCTTTGGCCCAATGGATTGGATCTTCTTCATAAACGGGAATGGTGACAGGAAGTCCCAAGATGTCCTTGTAGATGAAGAATCTACAGTTTGAGAGTCCACACTTGCCTCTGACTTTTGGAATGAGCTTTTTCTCTTCCATACTCAGACCAGAAGAGGAGACTTCTTTTGCACATTCCACCATGTGAGTCTTCCAGATGTCAACAGCCACGTCTTCTTGAATATCTTCAACTGGATGTGCTAACCAATAGTCTATGACATTCTGATCAGTGAGATTGATAGCTTCAGGATTGATCATGCAAGAATATGGGAATGGCATCTTTCCAGTGTTCATTTGTTTCTTCTTATCCTTGTCCTTGTTCAAATCAATCATTGGAAGCCTTGGACAGAGCATATAGGGCTTGATCCCAAATTTTGTATCCTTCAGAGAGTGGATCAACCATGTAGGAGGTACAAAATTTGCAGCTCTCATAACTCTGAAATGCTCAAACTCTTATTTCAGCATGGCATACATGATGAGATCAATAATATCAGCATCTTTTCCATACTCTATGGGATGTTTGAAGGTCTTCCATTTGGTCTTGTTATCCATGATGATTGGAATGTGTCTGAAGGATCTTGCCCTCTTGTAGATAACATTATCCAGATTTCTCTTGGCTGGATCCTTGGTCCAGTCAGAGATAATGTGTCTCTCTACACCATCTGTGAATGGTTTGAAAGGAGGGTATCTGACAAGGTTAGGATAGATTTTTCTGGGAGGAATTTCTTTAAGGGTAGATGGGTGATAAGAGGTCCAAGGTGATTGTACAGTTTGGATGGTGGAAGGTTAGTAGGGATATCAGGGTGAGGTTGATGTCAGGGATAGAATTTTCTAGTTCCTCTTTACTTTGGCCCGGTTTTCAGATTAGCCATTATAAAGAACATAGGGGGTGTGTGTGTGAGTTTGGTCTTTTGATTTTTGGGAAAGGGTGCACCAGGGCTAATTCCATTGTCTGGTTGGTTGAACCAGGGGTCATTTTCAGGAATAATGGGTGGGAATTTTGGTCTTTCTGGTAAGGCTATTTATGGTTGGTCAAGGTAAGTCATTTGTGGTGAAGGAAGTGTGGGTATATATACATCATCTAAGGTTTGATTCACAAAATAGGCAGGTGCAGAGACATCATCTTTTCTAACCTCTAAGCTAGTTACTAAGGCATCTACTGCTAACTTTACAAGATCATTAGCAGGAAGAGTTACCTCATAAGTCATAATAGACTTAGATTTTCTAGGTGGTTACCTTCTGGTTTAAGTAAGAATTTGAACATTGGCAACACCACCAGCAGCAGCAGTTCTCTGTTTCTTCAAAACAGAACTGCTGGCGACCCTGTCCTCACCATCCTCATCTTCATCAAAAGATAGGTTTAAGTTCCTTGTTCTCTTTTGTGAGGGTGCAGGTTGAGGAACAGCAAGTGATGGATCCCTGATTACAATTCCAGCAGAAGTAGGCCTTCTAGGCATTGGTTTTCTTGCTGCAGTGGTTTCCTTTCTGACTGTTCTAGTTAGTCCAAGAACTTCTGCATTATTCTGCTCAACCATTACTTCTTTGACCTTCATCATTTCTTCACTCTTGGCCAAAGCAGCAGCAGTGTAAGTGCATAGATTCTGTTGGCAATATTCATTTTGCCAAAATCAGCAGCAGACATTGGCTTCTCAGTTATTATTCTTGCTTGCTCTTCAGGTGTCCTAGCAGCAATAAAATCATACATTCCTTGTGACTTGAAGATCTTTGATAGAAGATAGCAGTAAGGAAGTGCAGAGAGCTTCTTCCTATTAACAGCAGCATCCCTGAATCTACTTAAGAGAATTCTAGGCAAGTTTATCTTAGTCTCTATGATGAGATGATAGAGACAAAACTTATGCATAGCAGACAAGTTATCCTTCGACCCAGTCTTGTGTAGAACCACTTTGTTCAGCAACTGATGAAGAATACGGACATGATCCTTCATTTCAACTGATTTCCAGGAATGGGATCTAATTGTGTCTTCTCTCATAAAAAAGGTAGCAATGACTTCTGAACCACCAAGGTCTGTCTCTGATGAGTGTAATTTGACCTCATATTTCATGTACATTTTTGCATGCATTTTCATATAGTTTAGGCAATTTCAATTTGATTTTTGTTAGTTTTTACCTTGGAACGGGTGGGGCGGTTTTGTGGTGTTGTTTTGCAGAAATTAAGGATAAAATGCTCAGGATCAACCATGATGGAGCTTGGATGAAGATAGAGCTTGAAAAGTGAAGAAGATGTACCAAACAGAGCCCATCACGGCCTAGCCGTGATGCCTATCATGACCATGATCGAGCAATAACTGGAAAGAAAGAAGGCAAAAGTCAGAAGCTGTCACGGCCTAGCCATGATGCCCATCACGGCCGTGACATGTTAACTGAGCCAAACCCCTTCTAGGCAGAATATGTCACGGCCAGGCCGTGATGCCCATCACGACCGTGACAGACCATTTGGTGAAGCAACGTTCAAGGTAGAAGCTATCACGGCCTAGCCGTGATGAGAATCACGGTCGTGATAAATCAAAATTTGAAAGCGCGCCCAAGGCAGAACCCGTCACGACCTGGCCGTGATGGCCATCATGACCGTGACGCACGCCTAATTTATAAATAGGCTTCTGGGCAGAACATAAAAAAGGAGACTTTTGACCTAGAACGACTTTTAACCCTAAAAGGACTTCTTCTCTGAGCCAAGGGCTATGGTGACGGCTGTGGAAAGCTTCCATGGAGTTTCTTTTCTCCCTTGTCTCTATTGTTTTGATTTTGGCTTTCTCTATGACTATGAGTAGCTAAATCCCTTTTTGTTGGGATTAGATGTAGCTAAACCGAATCTCATGTATTTACCTTGATTGATTAATCTATGTTTATGCTTCTCTGTTAGTGTTTGATTCCTATTCTTAATGCCTTTTGTGGTTTGATCACCCATGAATTGATTTTGAGATTTGATTTGCAATGGGGACGTTCTTATCAATTCTTGATATGGAATTAATCACCTAGTAAACCTTGCATCTAGGAATGGATTTTGGTTTACTAGTAATCGTGTAATCCCTACTCTTAATGCAAATTCACTAATTAGGCCACCTAAGGAATTAGGGTTTAATTAGGGGATTTAGGCTCTTGTCATCTAAGGAATTAGGGCTTGAGTAATCTTGTGGGTTTATTTTAATATTTGAAGCATAAATTGGATTGGTGGTCTTGGTATTGCATGAGGCTAAGGTTTGGTGAAGTCTAGTCCCAACATCTTTCATCATATTTGAAGAACCATTTTTCTGCATTCCAAGTGTTTGATAAAAATACAAAAAGAACTTTTTCCTTTTATTTTTTTTATTGTAATCCTTGTTGGGCTTGATATTTAGTATTGAGCTCCCTTCCATCCAAAGATTCGCTTAGATAGTAGTTGATTTGGTACGTGCTAGTACTTGTCTCAGTCCTCGTGGGAACGATATCCCTCTTACCTCTTTATTACTTGTACGACTGGGTATACTTGCATAGATTTCGTCCCAACAAGTTTTTGACGCCGTTGCCGGGGACTGAGTTTCAATATTAGCATACCCATTTCGATTACTAATTTAAGCACAATTTTATTTTTCTGTTTTATTATCTGTTTCTCTTTGCTGTCATTGAGTGCTAACATTCTTGCTCTCTAGACTTTTGTGTATGCGAGGTACTATCCCAGCTGACCAACTTCTCTACGATCCTGAAATAGAGAAAACAGCTAGGGAGAATCGGAGGCAAGCAAGACAACAGAAGTTATTAGAGCAACAAGAAAAAGAACAAGAGGCCTCCACTGCACAAGTTCAGCAAGAACCACTTGAGATGGCAGGCAATGGTGGGGGTACTCCACGGAGGACACTTGGGGATTATGCCAATACAAATGTCAATCGGCATGTCACTAGCATAGTGAGGCCTCCAGTGAATTCCAACAATTTTGAGATCAAGCCGGCTCTCTTGAATATGATGCAACAAAATCAATTTGCCGGGATGGAGAAGGAGGATCCTAATAATCATGTCTCCAACTTCATTGAGTTATGTGATACGGTGAAGATAAATGGTTCTACCGATGATGCAATTCACCTAAGGTTGTTTCCTTTCTCTCTAAGAGATAGAGCCAAGGCTTGGCTCCAATCTCAACCAAGGGGGAGAATCACTACATGGGTTGACTTAGAGGCTAAATTTCTCGCAAGATTCTTTCCCGCCTCAAGATTTGTGAAGACACGGGGTGATATCACAAGCTTTGCTCAACAAGAGGGTGAGACTCTTCATGACACATAGGAAAGGTTCAAAGACTTGCTCCGAAGATGTCCAAATCATGGGTTTGATGATCTTGTCCAAATGCAAACATTTTGCAATGGATTGAGGCCGTCAACCAAGCTTATGTTGGATGCCTCAGCTGGAGGTTCCATGAACACAAAGACACCGGAGGAAGCATTGACTTTGATAGAAGCTATGGCATCCAATGACTATCTAATGCATCATGACCGAGGTACCACATCAAGAAATGGAGTGTTGGAGTTAGACTCACAAACTGCACTTTTAGCTCAACATAAGCTTATGACACAACAACTTGAAGCCATTACCAACTTGTGGAGGAGATCATGATAATGGCAATTGTGAGGCCACACCTAGTTCCCATGAGGAAGCTAATTATATGGGGAACTATGGGCGGCAAGGTAACAACCAATATTCCAACAATTACAACCAAGGGTGGAGGAATCAACCAAGTTTTGGTTGGAAATAAGATACCGGACAAGCAAGTAAACCTCATCCCACACAACCGCCTCAAGACCGGACTTCTATCTTGGAGAACACCCTCAATCAATTCATGCAAATGTCCATGTCAAACCAGAAAAACACCGATGCTTCCATAAAGAACTTGGAGGTTCAAGTTGGACAAATTGCAAAGCACCTAGCGGAACAATCTAGCCGCAGTTTTTCAGGTAATACTCAAATAAATCCTAAAGAGCATTGTAAGGTGGTTGTTTTGAGGAGTGGTAAAAGTCTTGAGAAAGTGAGCGGTGAGACTTTGTTGAAAAATCAGAGAATTGCTGAAAAAACAGAGTTGGGTGCTGAAAAAAGAGCAAAAAATGAGGAAAAAGGCAAAGAGGTTGTAATAGAGGAAGAAGAAAACGACATTGATAAAGACAAGAGAGAAAACTTAGTGGATGAAAATTCAATTTTGAGGAGGAGTAAAAGTCAGATTTTGAAAGCTGGAGACAAGCCTCAAGAGATCCCTTCTTATGTAAAGTTGCCATATCCTCACTTAAGCAAGAAGAAGGAG
Organism: Sophora flavescens; assembly: GCA_030762895.1. Lineage (NCBI taxonomy): Eukaryota > Viridiplantae > Streptophyta > Magnoliopsida > Fabales > Fabaceae > Sophora > Sophora flavescens. The sequence continues at coordinate 205,402,274 of CM061062.1, forward strand.
AAGGAAGAGCAATTTGCCAAATTTCTTGACATCTTTAAGAGGTTACAAATCAACATACCCTTTGCTGAAGCACTAGAGCAAATGCCAACTTATGCAAAGTTCATGAAGGAGTTACTTACGAAGAAAAGGAGATTTAAAGAAGATGAGATTGTTGCCTTGACGGAAGAATGCAGTGCGATACTTCAAAGGAAGCTACCTTCAAAGCTTAAAGATCCTGGTAGTTTTACAATCCCTTGAACAATTGGGAGTGTTGCTATTGGGAAGGCCTTTTGTGACTTGGGGGCGAGTATCAATTTGATGCCGCTTTCAATCTTCAACAAGCTTGGAGGTGGTGAAGTGAAACCAACAAGGATGGCATTGCAACTAGCCGATAGATCAATCAAGCGTCCTTTTGGTATTATGGAAGATGTTTTGGTTAAAGTGGATAAGTTTATCTTCCCAGCGGATTTTGTGATATTAGACATGGAGGAGGATGTAGAAGTTCCACTTATATTAGGGAGACCTTTTCTAGCAACTGGTCGTGCTTTGATAGATGTACAAAAAGGCCAACTTCGACTCAGAGTACAAGATGAAGAGGTTACTTTCAATGTATTTGAAGCTATGCATCGCCCGAGTGATGAAGAGAATTGTTTCCGCATGGACATTGTGGATGTAGTGGCTAAAGAAGTCTTTGCACATCAATACCACTCCTCTGTTCTTGAAAAGGTAATTATGAACTCTATTGAAAATCTTGATGAGAAAGAGGAGAAGGAAATAGAGGAATGTTTGTGTGATTTGGAAGCTCAACCCAATCAACTTGCTGCCAATACTAAGAAAGAAGAGCTCAAAAAGGATGAAATCCAAGAGAAGCTCAAGTTGGAGCTTAAACCTCTACCTCCCCACTTGAAATATGTGTTTCTAGGTGAGAATGATGAAAATCCTGTCATAGTGAGCAATGTATTGTCCAAATTGGAAGAGGAGAAGCTTGTAAGGGTGCTCAGAGAGCATAAAACAGCTATTGGATGGTCCATCTTAGATTTGAAAGGTATTAGCCCTACATTTTTTATGCACAAGATTATGATGGAGGCTGAATTTAAACCGGTGGTCCAACCGCAAAAGAGGCTCAATCCTACAATAAAAGAAGTGGTAAGGAAGGAGGTGCTGAAACTCCTTGAAGCTGGAATGATCTATCTGATTTTCGATAGTGCGCAGGGGAGTCCGGTACAAGTGGTTCCCAAGAAAGGTGGCATGACCGTTGTGAAAAACGAGCAGAATGAGTTAATCCCAACTAGAACGGTCACCGGTTGGCGAATGTGTATAGATTACCGGAAGCTAAATCAAGCTACTAGGAAAGATCACTTCCCACTTCCATTTATGGACCAAATGTTGGAGAGGTTGGCCGGGCAAGCTTATTATTGTTTCTTGGATGGTTATTCGGGTTATAACCAAATTGCGGTTAACCCGGAAGACCAAGAGAAAACTGCCTTCATATGTCCTTTTGGAGTTTTTGCCTATTGGAAGATGCCTTTCGATCTTTGTAATGCGCCTGCAACATTTCAAAGGTGCATGCTTTCCATTTTCTCTGATATGGTAGAAAAATACATTGACGTTTTTATGGATGATTTTTCTGTTTTCGGTTCCTCTTATGATAATTGTTTGTCTAACCTTGCTGCTGTGTTAAAGAGGTGCATGGACACCAATTTAGTCTTAAATTGGGAGAAGTGTCATTTTATGGTGTAGGAGGGCATTGTGCTTGGGCACAAGATTTCAGCTAAGGGGATCGAAGTGGATAAATCCAAGATTGATGTAATTGAGAAACTACCTCCACCAGTGAATGTCAAGGGTGTGAGGAGTTTCCTTGGTCATGCAGGCTTTTACCGACGGTTCATCAAAGACTTCTCAAAGATAGTCAAGCCGTTGTGTAGCCTTTTGAACAAGGACACACCATTTGTGTTTGATACTGCTTGTCTCACTTCTTTTCATATTTTGAAAGAAAAGTTGATCACCGCACCCATTCTTGTTGCACCCAACTAGGAGTCACCATTTGAATTAATGTGTGATGCCAGTGACTACGCAGTTGGGGCAGTTTTGGGACAGCGGAGGGAAAAGTTTTTCCATGCCATTCACTATGCTAGCAAGGTTCTCAATGAGAACCAAATAAATTATGCAACAACTGAAAAAGAGTTGCTAGCCATAGTGTTTATATTGGAAAAATTTCGTTCATACTTGATTGGGTCACAAGTCACTATTTTTACTGATCATGCTGCAATTAAATATTTTTTGACTAAGTTAGATTCAAAACCAAGACTCATAAGGTGGATTCTATTGTTGCAGGAATTTGACTTAGTCATTAAGGACAAAAAGGGCAGCGAAAATATGGTGTCTGACCACTTATCTCAGTTAGTGAATGAAGAGGTTACTGCAAAAGAAAAGGACATTCGGAATGAGTTCCCGGATGAGGCTTTATTTCTGATGCATGAAAGACCATGGTTTGCCGACATGGCGAATTTCAAGGCAGTCAACATTGTTCCAGAGCACCTCACTTGGCAACAAAAGAAAAAATTCTTCCGAGATGCCAACCATTTCATGTGGGATGACCCATTTTTGTTCAAGGTTGGACCGGATGGCTTATAGAGGAGGTGTGTGAGTCAAGAGGAAGTGAAGAGTATTTTGTGGCATTGCCATAACTCTCCATATGGTGGACATTACAATGGGGAGATGACAGCTGCAAAGGTCCTCCAATCTGGGCTCTTTTGGCCCTTAATCTTCAAGGACTCTTACAATCATGTGAAGAGTTGTGACAAGTGCCAAAGGACCGGGAACATATCTAAAAGGGATGAGATGCCACTTCAAAACATACTGGAGGTTGAAGTATTTGATTGTTGGGGCATAGATTTTATGGGGCCACTTCCACCTTCATTCTCCAATCAATATATCTTGGTGGCGGTGGACTATGTTTCTAAATGGGTGGAGGCCATCGCAACACCGAAGAATGATGCACAAATAGTGATTAAGTTCATCAAAAAGAACATTTTTGCACGGTTCGGTGTCCCAATGGTCCTTATAAGTGATGGGGGATCTCACTTCTGCAACTCACAACTGAAAAATGTGTTGACCAAGTATGATGTGAGGCATAAGGTGGCATCTCCATATCATCCGCAAACAAATGGGCAAGCGGAAGTCTCTAACCGAGAGATTAAACAAATTCTGGAAAAAACTGTGGCCACTTCAAGAAAAGATTGGGCAAAAAAGCTTGACGATGCCTTGTGGGCTCACCGAACTGCACTAAAAACTTCTGTGGGGTTATCTCCGTTCCAGATGGTCTATGGGAAGGCATGTCATCTACCCGTAGAGTTGGAGCATCGAGTCTTTTGGGCATTGAAGTTCTTGAATTTTGATGCCACCTTGGCGGGTGAGAAAAGAGTCCATCAGCTGCATGAATTAAAGGAGATGCGCCTTAATGCATATGAGAATGCAGCTATTTACAAGCAGCAAGTCAAGACTTATCATGACAAGAAGATCGTGATGAAAGCATTTCAATTGGGACAACAGGTTTTATTATTCAATTCCCGGCTGAGATTGTTTTTGGGCAAGTTGAAGTCTAAGTGGTCGGGACCGTTCATTGTCAAAGAAGTCTCATCTCATGGAGCTATAGAAGTGGAGGATCCTACTTCAAAAAGGACCTTCAAAGTCAATGGCCAAAGGCTCAAGGCCTACTTGGGTGGTGACATCGAGAGATTGACCACAGCTGTGCGCCTTCGTGATCCTTGAGATCACCGACCCGTCAATCTAGTGACGTTAAAGAAGCGCTTATTTGTGATCCTTGAGATCACCGACCTCGGTGAGTTGTTCCATTTTTCTCCTCTCTCCGACTTGATTATTTACATTGGGGACAATGTAAGTTTTTAAGCTTGGGGTAGGGGTATTTTTGCATTTTTCATGTTGCATTCATATAGGCATAGTTTTGCATGATCACATGATTAGATTGCCCCTTGCTTAGATTATGCATCCAATTGTGAGAACTGAGTGCCAAATAAATTGAGATAGTGAATTTTTGAACCCAATTTTTTTTATTCTTGTGATAAGGCTACAAATAAAAATTCTTGAGATGGTCTTTGATAGTTGATAATTAGCATGTGGTTCCGTAGATTTGTGTTTCTCATTGGTTTTTGAACTACTAAAGGTGAGATTTTTGAGCCAAAAAGGGGTACTCTCTAAATCTACCCCATTCCTTGTGATAGAGTGTTATTCTTCTTGGATTGTATTCTCTAGAACTTGACTTGAAACCGTTTTGAAGCTTAAAAATTTTTGAAAACATTTTTGAAAATGATTGAGGCACTAGGTATTTTCCCGGCCTTCTGAGCTTTGATTGACTAAATGCTACCCCTTAGTTTCCCAATTTTGAGCCTAAAAGAATAAAATACTTTTCTTGGTACCTTGAATTACTTTGATGAATAATGCTTGGTATGGCACCTTTTAAGGTATTACAAAAAGGGTAAAAAGGTAGTTGAAAAAGTATGGGATGAGAAACTTAGAAAATATTTCTCTTGAGCTGAAAATCCCCTCTTCTCCTTATCAAAAAAAATGGAGAAGGGGATGACAAAAAGAAAGTGAGAAATAAAATAAAAAGAAAGAAAGAAAGGTGGAAAAATGAATCAAAACCCAAAAAGGTATTTTAGAAGGTGTCATGCTTTGCGATGCCTGATATTTTGTTTAGCCTTTTTGAAATTTCCTTTTCTTGATTTCCCCACCTAACGATTAATCCCATGGCCCCGTTACAACCAAAGTAAAAGACCTCTTGATTTTTATGTGTTTTCATTAATAAAGTAGATATTTGGTTGATAGTCAAGCTTATGGTAGAATTCATTCCTTGAGGAAATTGAGCGAATTGTCATATATCCTTAAACACTTGAGTGAGGTGAGAAAGAGTGCCTGAATCAGTGAGAATATGAGTCTAGAAAACCTAAGCTTCTAATTGGACTTGAAATTGATTTTCTCTTGGTGGATTACTTAAAAATGCTTGTTACTTGGATTAGTTACTCAGGTTCTTGGTTCACTATCCATGCTCTGATTATTTATATCTTCTGGCCTTAGTGATTTCTTGAGGACAAGCAAATGAACAAGCTTGGGGTGATTTGATGAGTGTGATTTCACCTTATATTTCATGTACATTTTTGCACGCATTTTCATATAGTTTAGGCAATTTCAATTTGATTTTTGTTAGTTTTTACCTTGGAACGGGTGAGGCGGTTTTGTGGTGTTGTTTTGCAAAAATTAAGGATATAATGCTCAGGATTAACCATGATGGAGCTTGGATGAAGATAGAGCTTGAAAAGTGAAGAAGATGTACCAAACAGAGCCCATCACGGCCATGATCGAGCAATAACTGGAAAGAAAGAAGGCAAAAGTCAGACGGCCTAGCCGTGATGCCCATCACGGTCGTGACATGTTAACTGAGCCAGACCCCTTCTAGGCAGAATCTGTCACGGCCGGGCCGTGATGCCCATCACGGCCGTGACAGACCATTTGGTGAAGCAACGTTCAAGGCAGAAGCTATCACGGCCTAGCCGTGATGAGAATCACGGCCTAGCCGTGATGAGAATCACGGCCTAGCCGTGATGAGAATCACGGCCGTGATAAATCAAAATTTGAAAGCGCGCCCAAGGCAGAACCCGTCACGGCCTGGCCATCACGGCCGTGACGCGCGCCTAATTTATAAATAGGCATCTGGGCAGAACAGAAAAAAGGAGACTTTTGACCTAGAACGACTTTTAACCCTAAAAGGACTTCTTCTCTGAGCCAAGGGCTGTGGTGACGGTTGTAGAAAGCTTCCCTGGAGTTTCTTTTCTCCCTTGTCTCTATTGTTTTAATTTTGGCTTTCTCTATGACTATGAGTAGCTAAATCCCTTTTTGTTGGGATTAGATGTAGCTAAATCGAATCTCATGTATTTACCTTGATTGATTAATCTATGTTGATGCTTCTCTATTAGTGTTTGATTCCTATTCTTAATGCCTTTTGTGGTTTGATCACCCATGAATTGATTTTGAGATTTGATTTGCAATGGGGACGTTCTTATCAATTCTTGATCTGGAATTAATCACCTAGTAAACCTTGCATCTAGGAATGGATTTTGGTTTATTAGTAATCGTGTAATCCCTACTCTTAATGCAAATTAACTAATTAGGCCACCTAAGGAATTAGGGTTTAATTAGGGGATTTAGGCTCTTGTCATCTAAGGAATTAGGGCTTGAGTAATCTTGTGGGTTGATTTTAATATTTGAAGCATAAACTGGATTGGTGGTCTTGGTATTGCATGAGGCTAAGGTTTGGTGAAGTCTAGTCCCAACATCTTTCATCATATTTGAAGAACCATTTTTCTGCATTCCAAGTGTTCGATAGAAATACAAAAAGAAAATTTTCCTTTTATTTTGTTTATTTTAATCCTTGTTGGGCTTGGTATTTAGTATTGAGCTCCCTTCCATCCAAAGATTCACTTAGATAGTAGTTGATTTGGTACGTGCTAGTACTTGTCTCAGTCCTCGTGGGAACGATATCCCTCTTACCTCTTTATTACTTGTACGACTGGGTATACTTGCCTAGATTTCGTCCCAATAGTCTCCCATGACTTAGTAAAGACCACTCCTTCTTGAGCGCAGATGATGGCATCAGAAATGGTTTTCTCATAAAATCATTATTCTCTTTCCTAACACAATTGCGAAGACTTCTATATCAAAAACTTGAAGACCTCTCCAAAAGTCCTTGATCATATTAGGGAAGATGGAAACTTTCTCCATGAAAAGTCCTCCCCAGCCCGCAGCATTTACATTCTTGCTAATGTCCAAGTTGTATTCCTCCAAGACTCCAAAATTGAAGTGATGCTTAATAGCAACATTCAGCTTGTCCACATTGAAAGTTGAAGAAGATGCCATTGTTGAGGATTTGAGAGTTAAGGTTTTCGAAGCAGAAAACAGAGAGTTCAAGAGAGAAAGAGAGTTCAGAGAGCGAAAGGTTTCTTAGAGGGAAGAGACTTGCTTAAAAAGGTTTTGAATTTCAAAGATTTTTCTTTTGGAAATAAATCAAAAAGAAAATATTTGACAAGACATGTCATAAAGGATAAAACGTTGTTGGTATTTTGAAACTATAAAAAGGTCTTGATGGAAGTCAATGACTCAGTATTAGAAAATATACCAGATAAATTTGTTTTTAAGACAAAATAAATACAATTAATAAATAAGAGAATGGACGGGTCCAAGCGAAATGCAATCAAACATAGACGCGGCATGCAATGGACGTGGCACACAAATACAGTGGACGCGGGATACAATGGACGCACACTTTAATTATGCTGTAGACTTGAAATGCTTTAGACGCACATACATCAACAACAAAATTCTTAAGGCTGGACACCTTAATCAATCCACACATAGCATATTAAGATTCTTTCTAATAAAAATAAATCTTTTCTCAGCAAGAGGTTTAGTAAAGATATCTGTCCATTGATGGTCAGTATCTACAAATTGAATATTAAAAACACATTTTTGCACATAATCTCTTATAAAATGATGTTTAATCTCTATATGCTTAGCTCTTGAATGCAATATTGGATTCTTAGATAAATTAATTGCAGCGGTATTATCACAGATAAGTGGAATACTACTTACAAATACATTGTAGTCCTCCAATTGATGTTTGGTCCAAAGAAGTTGTGAGCAGCAACTAGCAGCTGAAATATACTCAGCTTCAGCAGTTGAAAAGGCAATGGTACTTTGTATTTTGCTTGACCATGAGACAAGATTAGCTCCAATGAAGTGACATCCTCCACTGGTACTCTTTCTTTCAATTATGCCTCCAGCATAGTCAGGATCACAGAAACCAACTAATCTCTAATCTTCACTTTTCATAAAACACAAACCCAGATTAGTAGTACCTTTCAAATATCTAAATATTCTCTTAACTACTGATAAGTGAGGTTCTCTAGGATCATATTGAAATCGAGTACATAAGCATACACTGAACATAATGTCAGGTCTAGACGTGGTAAGATATAGAAAAGATCCTATCATACCTATATATACCTTTTGGTCTACCTTTTTATCTTTATCATCTTTGTTCAGTATGGACGTGGGGTGCATAGGGGTATGCATTGGCTTGCAATCATCCATTTTGAACTTCTTCAGGAGTTCCTTTGTATACTTAGTTTGATGGATGTACACCTCGTTCATAGTTTGTTTAACTTGAAGTCCAAGGAAGAATTTGAGTTATCCCCTCATGCTCATTTCAAACTCTTTCTGCATTAGCTTAGAAAACTCTTTGCATAGAGATTCATTAGTAGCACCAAATATAATAACATCAACATATATCTGCACAATTATGAAATTAGATTTAATGGACTTTCTAAACAAGGTTGTATCAACCTTTCCTCTATTAAATCCATTTTCCATTATAAATGAACTTAGCCTACCATACCAAGCTCTAGGTGCTTGTTTAAGGCCATATAAAGCTTTCTTAAGCATATATACATGTTCAGGTTGGGTTTCAATTTCAAAACCCGGAGGTTGCATTACATATACTTCTTCATTAATAACTCCATTTAGAAAAGCACTCTTAACATCCATTTGAAAAAGCATAATGCTATGATGTGCAGCAAATGAAAGTAAAATCCTAATTGCTTATAATCTAGCAACAGGTGCAAAAGTTTCAATATAATCTATACCTTCTTCTTGAGAGTAACCTTGTGCAACAAGTCTTGCTTTGTTTCTTACCACCTTACCATTCTCATCAAGCCTGTTTTTGTAAACCCATTTTGGTCCAATAACTAATTTATATTTAGCCAAGGGTACTAGAATCCAAACATCACTTCTTTCAAACTGATTCAATTCTTCTTGCATTGCCAGAATCCAGCCATCATCCAGTAGAGCCTCGTCTACTGTCTTTGGTTCCAACTCAGAGACTAGTGCAGAATCTTCCTGCTCTCTGAAAGTTGATCTGGTTCTTAGCTTATCACTGGGGTTTCCAATGATTTGATCTTGTGGATGATAATTTCTGAAGTACCAAGATCTCTGAACAGCATCTTGTTGAGAGGTTGAGGTTTCTGGTTGTTGTGGTGGGTCGTCCATTTGATCCTCAACTTTTACTTCTGTTGTATCTCCTGAGATATTTAGATCAAGATCTACAAAAACTTTGTCTAGCTATGATAATTTCTTATCAGGCTGCTTGTCATCAAACTTGACATGAATAGATTCTTCTACTATTAGAGTTCTAGAATTATAAACTCTAAAGCCTTTTGAAGATTCAGAATATCCTAATAGTATTCCATTATCTACTTTTGCATCAAACTTACCAAGTTGATCTTTAGTATTCAATATATATAACATTTACAACCAAAAGGATGAAAATATGAAATGTTGGGTTTTCGTCCTTTCCACAATTCATAAGGAGTCTTGTTCAAGATTGGTCTAATGTATATTCTGTTCTGAATGTAACAGACAGTATTAATAGCTTCAGCCCAAAAGTGTCTAGGGACCGAGTTGTCAATGAGCATTGTTCTAGCCATCTCTTGAAGAGATCTGTTCTTTCTCTCTACCACACCATTTTGTTGTGGTGTTCTAGGTATTGAGAAGTTGTGAAGAATACCACTTTCTTCACAGAACTTATGGAATAGCTCTTTCTCAAAATCTCCCCCATGGTCACTTCTGATTGAAGTGATACACATGCCTTTTCATTCTGTACACGTTTGCATAATATAGAAAAGACCTTAAAAGACTCATCCTTGTGAGCTAGGAACTTAACCCATGTCCATCTAGTGTAATCGTCTACAATGAATAGACCATATTTCTTACCACTAACAGAAGCAGTCCTTGTTGGACCAAAGAGGTCAAGGTGTAGCAATTCTAGTGGTCTATTGGTGCTAACAACATTCTTAGATTCAAAGGAACCCTTTACTTGTTTTACCTTTTGACATGCATCACAGAGAGCATCAGATTTGTACTTAAGGTTTGGTAGCGCTCTCATGAGGTTATGCTTATTTAGCTTTGAAATTAACTTCAAGCTTGCATGACCTAGCCTTTTATGCCAAATCCATCGCTCATCTTCAATGGAAACTAGACATGAGACACTTTGATTTGTAAGATCCTCCAAGTCAATCTTATACATATTGTTTTGTCTCTTAGCAGTGAATAAAAGTGATCCATCATCCTTTTTGACATTACACGTGTTCTTATCAAAAGAAACAGCATATCCACTGTCACATGATTGACTTATGCTCAGCAGATAATGTTTTAAACCATTTACCAAAAGAACATTATCAATGGAAGGGAAAATGGTGTTTACCAATTTTACCTATACCAATGATCTTCCCTTTCTGGTTTCCTCCAAATGTAACCCAGCCGCCATCTTTATGTCTAAGGTCTTGGAACATACACCTTTCTCCCGTCATGTGACATGAGCACCCACTGTCCAAGTACCAAGATGTTTGTTTATTTCCTTTTGTTAATTAGGTACCCAAACTGACTTGGGTCCTATCTTGTTAGTGTTCATTGGACGAGAATATTTAGCATGCTTACTATGTATGCATCTAGATGTAACATACCCACTTTTTCCACACAGTTTGCAAACGATATTGGATGGGCTTGACTTAATTTTATCTTGTTTATCTGGAGCTTTTGAAGCTCTATGATGTGCATGTAGTTTTGACTTTTTGTGAGATGTTTCATGCTTCTCCTTGTCATAACCAAGGCTAGATTTATCATAAGGTGACCTAGAGTACTTTCAAATAAGACTGAGCTTATCTGAGCCACCTACAAACTTTGGCAGAGTGTCTGTCAAATATGTCACATCTTGTTTCAGTTTTGCAACTTCACAAGAAACATCAGGCTCACAGTTGAGTTTGTCAATTAGACGGACATTCTCTGATTTGAGTTTGTTATTTTCATCTTTGAGGTTATGTTTCTCCGTGAAGACTCTATCATATTCTTTTGATAGTTTGTAAATTTCTTTTTGAGACTCTTATATTCACAAGATATAATGGACGAGTCATGCAACATTCATCAAAAGCATTTTGAAGAGTGGACGGGTCAGAGTCCATTACCTCAGCATCAGTGTATTCACTTTATCATGCAGTGTCTGCCATGAAACAGATATTTGCCTCTTCCTCGGCTTCATCCTCTTAATTAGATGAGGATAGATCCAGATCCTCCCAAGTAGCCATTAAACCCTTCTTCTTTTTGAAGAACTTCTTTTTGTCCTTCAGATAAGGGCAATCAGCTTTAAAATGGCCCGACTTCTTGCATTCAAAGCACAAGGGTGGACCTTTTTCCTTGGAGTCTGATTTCTCCTTGGAAAATTTCTTGTTGAACTACTTTCTTCTGAAGCCACCTTTCTTTCTCCACATGTGTTGAATCTTTCTGGAGATGAAAGATAGTTCATCTTCATCTGATCCTTCATCACTTTCTGAAGGTCCAGCATCATCTGACGATTCAACAGCTTTGAGAACTTTTGATGAACTTGCTTTCTTTGCCTTTAGGACAATAGACTTTTCTTTTCTGGAGTTGTCTTTGTAACACCCTGTATTTCACTGTTTTAAATAACAGTAATATATATAAATAGGTTTATAAATTTATTTGAGTTTTAGAAAATTATTTTTAATAAACGGAGTTTACTACTCAATCCTACTTGAATGTAGGAAGCTACGATTAAAAGTTAGGTTGGAAAGTCAGGCGAAACCCGGCCCGCGAATTCCATTGACAGTATAATAATACTGCTCAAAAGACCTAATTTTAATTCGTGAACGAAAGACTTAAGATTATTATTTTATTTCCTACAATTCTTTATTTTTATAATTATTTTGGAAAAAAAATAATTTATGTTTTTCGGGCGAAACACGTAATCGGGTAGACGACGGAAGAGATTTCGGGGTTTCTAAGAGCCGATAGAGGGTTTATATTAGCATTTTGAGATTATTCAAGGGGATGAATCATATTTTTAAGTCTAGAAGGTTCTTCAGGGTTAAAGTGCAAATTTATGAATTTTACGTTTAAGTCCCTGAACTTTCTGTAAATTACCCTTTTGTCCCTAAGTTAGTTTCTAAGTTTTTTTCAAGTGAATTGGGCTAGAATCCTTATTCCCAATCTCTTAATGGACGTGTCTATGAAGCCCAAATTTTCTAGTTCATGAATTGGTTCCATTAAGCCTATTTGAAACTATACAAGTTTCCTAAGTCAAGCTTAATGCTTAAATCTTTAAGTGGGCCCCACAAAAATGAATTCAAACCCAAATGGAGTAGGCCCATGCGCAAGCCCATGAGGGAGAAGGGGCTGGCCTCATAATTCTTATATGAGCCAAGAATTTTCTAGAATGTTCTACATTCTTCCACTTTGTTCTTCAACATTCTTGATTTTTCTTCAACCTTCTCTAATGTTCTCAAATCTTCTTCAAGTTTCTTGATTCTTCTTAAAATATATTTGACTCAAAAATCATCCAACTTTGGTCAAGATAAGCTTGTATTAAATGTGGCAAAATCATCATCATGACACTTTATTGACAATTTGCAAACTAGTCCTTCAACTTTTGGAATCTTTGCAAATTGGTCCTTAGAACTTAATTGCATTTGAATCCTTTTAGCAAGACAACTCATCACTTCTAGATCCTTCCCAAGATGGCGCCACTATCTCTATAAATACCATACTCTCACTTTTCACTTAGTTTCTAATGCCTTTTTGTTCAAAACCCTAAGTTCATAAGTTCTTTAGTGATTAGTTTGTGAAGCAAGTTTCTTGGATTTCCTTTGTCAATGATCTTCAAGAGCTCTTCATTCTTAATCATGCCTATGTTCTTTAGCAAGTTTCTTGATTCAAGGTTTATATTATAGTTGTTCATCACTTTAAAGTTTCTAACCCTAGAACTTTGAAAAGTCATAATAAATTCTAGAAAAATATAATGATGATGAAACTACTTTCTATCTTCTTGATATCATGCATATTATCTAAATCTAAGAGCATGATGTAATCAAAAATTTCTTTCCTAAAAACCTAGCCTTGGCCGAATCTATCAAAGTAGGTTTGGTAGAGTTTTTGTTCATGGTTTTCATTAATGATCTTGTTAATCAAGCTATTAGTATGTATGCTTAATAAATCCAAGTTGGTTTATTAAACTAAGAACCCTAACCCTATGAACATGTTGAGGCCAAATCCATGTATAAAAGAGATAGGAAGTTTTGAGTTTCAACTTTAGTTGTTTAGTCACTAATCCATGATTTAGGTTAATCAAGGATCATTAATCTATGACTTAATCATGATTAGGAATTTTAAGGATTTTGAACCCTAAAAGTCAGCCCTTGACCAAAACCCTAACCCTAAAGGTTAGAGGATTTTGTTTCAAATTTTAGTCTTGTGATAAGTAATCTGTTAGTTAAGACTCTAGTAACTAGGATCCAAAAGATGGCATTAAGAAGATAATCCTAAACCTATTTTCTAAGTCTTGGCCGAACCTAGCTCTAAAGTGTCATAGATGGGTGTTAGTTGATTAATTATAAGTATGTTGTTTGGTTGAAGGTGGTTGTGTTAACTCGTGGCGGGATAACGAGGATCGTCGTGTACGTGTTTCCGATGCAAACTCAGGTGGGGAAAACAATCAACCTATCGTCGGAATCGATAAGTAGTAGATTATATGATAATTGTGTAGGGCGACCTAAACCCTACTAGTAGTCGAGTAATCGACAAGACCAAAATACCATTGGAAACCTTTTCTGTAAAACCAATGGTGATTCGGAGATTGTAGGTTTATCGACATTAAGTTGATTTTAAGTATTTGAGGATGTTTGACTTTATGTTATCGAATTTATTGTGATACGCTGGTTGAGGTGTTTCATCTGCATGTGACGTATTATTTCGGTGTTTGAATATTTATGATATTGAGGATGGTTGTTGTCTGTCACGGCCATGATGGCTATCACGTCCAGGCCGTGACGGAATCTGACTTGCCTTGGTTGTCTGTCACGACCGTGATGGCTATCACGGCCAGGCCGTGACAGAGTCTGACTTTGTTATTTATTTGGTTGAACTATTATGATTTGGTTGTGATAAATTGCCTTATATGATATTGAGATATTTGAATATTCTGTTGATTTATGTGTTATGCATGATCTTCCTGGGTTTAATATTGTGCTTAGCTGATTTTAAGTAAGGATATGTGTTGTTCGGGAGATAATTGTTTAGGGGAGAGAACAATGGTGATTTAGAGGTGCCTAGCCTAATTAAGTGGTTTTATCTATGAGGAAAAAGGTGTTGAGAGTTTGATGGAAGGTTGAGGCACTAGGTTGTTATTGATGTAATTTAGGGAGATTCATTTATAGATGTATTATTATTCACAGCCGTGTGAGTGGAACACACGAGGTCAGGATATCCTATTTTGGGGATATCAGATATTGCGGGTGAGTGCCCTACGGATGTGGATGCCGAGGTAGACTACCGTAATACTCTTTAGTCTTGACGAGTTCGCATGTTCTTGGCACTGGACCGTTCTGGACTGATACTCCTTTACGCGTTGTATGTTATTGGCACTGGACCGTTTTGGATTGATACTCCTTGACGAGTTCGTATGTTATTGGCACTAGACCGTTATGGAATGATATTCCTTTACGCGTTCGTATGTTCTTGGCACTGGACCGTTATGGAATGATATTCCTTGACGAGTTTGTATGTTATTGGTACTGGACCGTTCTGGACTACTGACTAATGTGACAGGAGTGAAGATGGCCACATCAGTATAAAGTTTTGGTTGCATGGGCTGAGGGTAGAGGATGATATAGTGAATTGAGGATGATTGTTGATTTTGAGTGATGTGTGTCTGTGATAATTACTGTATAATTTACTATTACTATTTTCCGCTTTTGATGATAGAATTGTTTCTTATTCCCTATATCTTTTTGTGTGTGGTATTTTATTTCTGATGTGATCGTACGAGAAGACCCGATGGAGGAACCAATTGCTGAGGAATTAGAGGGAACTCCTTACGAACCAGATGCTGGAGGTCGAGCGGTGGTTCAAGGCGATTAGAGTATAGACATTAGGGCCAGTGTGTCTAAAGGGTATTTATATTTCCGCTAAGTATGTCTATAGTGAAGTTCATGCCTGTGAGGGATCCTACTGAGAGGATACCCTCAACAGTGTTTTGGTAATGTAATAAGTAAACATGTGTGTATTTATATATTACAACTTTGGTGTGTTTTATATTTGTAGAAGTTATATGATTATTAATTAAGTTTTAATTTTTACGTATTTTCAACGATAAGCGAGCGATTAAGTAAATAAATATTAAGGTTTTAATGTAATAATACTATGGGGCACAACGGGGTGTCTCAGTCTTCTTCATTCAGTTCAAGTTCATGAATCTCGATAGATCCAAGAAGCTCTTCTAAAGAAAGAGTATTTAGGTTTTTAGCTTCCTGAATAGCAGTAACTTTGAGTCTCCATTCCTTGGATAAACTTCTCAGAATCTTTCTAATATGGTCTCTATTTTCAAAAGTCTTTCCAAGAGATATGAGACTTTTGGTGATAGTTTGAAATCTTCCCAACATATGATCTATTGTTTCATGATCAACCATTTTAAACAGTTCATACAGATGAACCAGCATGCTTATATTTGATTCTTTTACTTGAGATGAACCCTCATGAGCTAAGGCAAGAGTATCCTAGATTTCTTTGGCAGTGTTGCAGCTGTGAACCTTATCATGTTCAGATTTAGTAATAGCACACATGAGATAGTGATTCGCTTTTAGATTGAGCTGATGTCGATTTTTCTGCTCTTGAGTCCATTGAGCTCTAGGAACAGCAGCTCCAGCTTCATTTCAAGGCTCTGTATAGCCGGTTTCAATCAACTCCCAAATATGTACATTTTGTGCAACCAAAAAGGCCATCATCTTCTTCTTCCAGTAGTCATAGTCAGTTCCATCAAAGAGATGAGGTCTGTTGATTGCTTGTCCTTCTGCATCCATAGTTGTGGGGTCGTACTCCCTCGGCACTTGTTAGATGCTCAACCCTTTCGAGGCTGGGCTCTGATACCAACTGAAGTTGACACATCCAAACACAAGAAGGGAGGGTTGAATTGTGTTTGTTAATAATTTTCGAAAACAACCTTTTTCAAAACTTATTTTCTCACACAAGGAATATAAATCATATGCACACGCACTTAAAATGATCTTTTAAAAGATTAAAAAAATCAAGTTCAAAACCCCACAGTTAATATAAACAAATAAAACTATAAGAATTAAGGGATTAGAAGATTCACGCAGATGTTTTATCCTGGTTCACTCTCTTCCAACCAAGAGCTACGTCCAGTCCCTTCTACTTGAAGGTTTTATCCACTATTTCACCAAATAGATTACAACAAGTATTCAACACCTCTCCAGGATACAAGTATTCCTTTCTTACCAAGCCTCTTCAGGCTCTAACTCTAACAAAGAGATTGTTTGCTTTTGATCTTCTAACTCACTATGTGTGAGGATATGAAAGTTTAAGATCAGTTGAATATTACAATAATATTCAGCTAAGGTATTACAGACTTTTGCTCTTTAAGGAAAAAATAGCACAGATTCAGCTTGCACGGATTTTGGCTAGCAAAAGCTCAACTCGCAAAAGTTCATGCTTCTTTAGAGGTTGGGGTCTTCTATTTCTAGTGACCTTCTTCTTCACTTGAAAAACTTCAACGATTATTTTTGATATACCCGTTTAGAGATAGCATTAAATGCATAATATCCGTTGTGACTGCTAGCTTGATCGTGGCCATTGTGAAATGTACTCTTGGTTATCACTTTTGCACGATATGGAATGGTACACTTCTGAGCAATTTTAACTTGAAAAACTGTCTTTCCTCCTTTGTGTAAATTCCAGCTATTCCAGCGATAAAGGTGACAGGGTACAGAGCGTTTTACATTTCCTCATTGTACTATGTTGCTTTTTGTATTTTCTTGATGGTACTATGTTTCTCTCACCAGAAAACAAAGCATCAAAACAGATAAAACAAATAGGAAGGACCAACATTCATTTGAAATAAATATCAATCATTTGAAATAAATATCTCTATGTGGTCTGAGTAGCATTTACTTAGTTGGACGGAGCATATTAAGACTAATAACAAAGAGCTCGTCTAATTAAGAACTGCGTCTACACGCTCATGGGTAAGATCAAGTCTTATGGACTTGTATTTTTCTTATCGCTCGTCTGCTGACGTGGTATATTCTCTCGTCTATCATCAAGTCTTTGGACTTGCTATATTTCAGTGAGTTATTTTTTATCTCGTCTGCTGACGTGGCAATTAAGCTTGTATACTTATTGAAACTAAAATTCCCGTCTACTTAGAACATTTTATTTTCCCGTCTACTCAAATATATTAAATAAATAAAATTACCAAGGTTTTGAGCAGCTCGTTTATATGAATGGATGCGGATTCACTTTCTCAGTCCAAGTAGATATAAGGAACCTAAT
This sequence comes from Sophora flavescens, assembly GCA_030762895.1. Lineage (NCBI taxonomy): Eukaryota > Viridiplantae > Streptophyta > Magnoliopsida > Fabales > Fabaceae > Sophora > Sophora flavescens. The sequence goes on from CM061062.1 coordinate 205,419,731, forward strand.
TCAAGGTTTCCAAAACTTATATAAATTTAACATTCCCGCAAGACTAGATAGAGCATGTTAGATCTCAACAAAAACTTTGCCAAGCAAATTTAATTCTTTTTGTTAAAATCAAAACACAGAGACTAGTAATCCAAATCACATTGGTTCCAACAGTATAAGCGGTTGAATAATGGTGGTTCTAGTGGGATGACTTCCATCTTTGCAGTGGACCCTAGATTAGTCTTCAAAAGTGCATGAAGATAGTCCCACAGTCTTCCATATTGCTCAATCTCAGAACCTTCAACGGCCTTCTTAGCAGCTTTTAAAGTCCTTGACAGTTTTTTTTTTCATTTATATGGACACTAAAGTCCCCTTTAAACATGTCAAAGGCTTGCTTCCTTTTAAGGTCAGGTTGAGTCAAAAGTTTCTGCTCCAACTTCTTTGCAACCCAATCCCTAGTGGCAGCTGAAGTTGACACAGGCAAACACAAGAAGGGGGGTTGAATTGTGTTTGTTAATAATTTTCAAAAAAAAACCTTTAAAACAATTTTTGCACACAAGAAGATTAAATCAGAAGCAAGCACAAAGAAATAGATCTTTTAAAAAGAAAGTTTTAACAAAAGTAATATCAAAACCCCTCAGTCAGTAAAAACAAATAAACCAGTAAGAGTTTAGAGATAGAATAACCACACAAGATGTTTTATCCTGATTCACTCTCTTCCAACCAAGAGTTACGTCCAGTCCCTTCTACTTGAAGGTTTTTCTCCACTATTTTCCAAATAGATTACAACCAAGTATTCAACACCTCTTCAGGCTTACAAGTATTTCTTTCTTACCAAGCCTCTTCTGTCTCTAACTCTAACAAAGAGATTTAACTTATGATCTTCTTAACTCACTATGTGTGAGGATATGAAAGTTTAAGGTCAGATTAATATTTTCACAATATTCAAACTAAAGAATACAGACTCTTGCTCTTGAAAGAATATTAGAATGAGTGATTATTGAATGGCAAAAGTTGAGCTAGCAAAACTTGTGCAGGTCGGAGTTGTTCTTCAGTATCTGAGGTCTTCTATTTATAGTTACCTTCTTCTTCACTTGTATTTCTTCAACGGTTATTTTGAATAATCCCGTTTAGAGATAGCATTTAATGCATGATATCCGTTGCGACTGATAGCTTGATTGTGGCAAGCTAAATAGTACTCTTGGTTATCGAGGTAGCATGAAATTGGAGGCTTACTGCTCTGAGTATAGCAGCTTGAGAACTTGTTGTTCCTCCTTTGTATACAATCCAGCTTTTTCCAGTCATTAAGTTGTCATCGTACAGATCGTTTTGCAGTATCTCATTGTACAATTCTGCTTTTTGCATTTCTTGATGGTACTATGTTTCTTTTACAACAAGGGAAAACATTAAAGCAGATAAAACAAATGTGAAGAAAAAATATTCTATTGAAATAAATATAAATCATTTGAAATAAATTCAAGAGATTCGGATTGCATTTATTCATTCAAAGATGGAGCTTGTCTACTTAAAAACTCAATCTACTTAGTTTTATGTGAGACTAAGTCTGTTCATTATTTTATTTTGCTCGTCTGCTGTCGTGTCATATCCTTTCGTCTATCAAGTCTTTGGACTTGCTATACCTCAATGAGTTATCATAATCTCTGTCTGGCGACGTGGCAGTTAGAGCTCGTTACTTAAGAAAACCAGTCTGCTCAAATAAATAAATAACTTTTACCAAAACATTGAGCAGCCCATCTACAAGGGTGGATGCGTATTTTTCAATGAAAACTTTTCCCAAGTTTCTATTACGTATATTTAAATATTCCTGCATAACTGAAAGTACATGTTAGATCTCAACTAACACTTTGCCAAGCAAATTTAATCCTTTTGTTAATCATCAAAACATAGAGATTATTTAGTCCAAAACCACTTTGGTTCCAACAATCTCCCCCTTTTTGATGATGACAAAAACTAATTAAATTTGAAAAGCAAAGTCTAAGAGAGCCTGCAGCGCTCCCCCTAAGACAAAGCATTCAGATAAATAATTAGTAAAAGCATATGAGACAAACTTCAAATAAACTAATAGATAAGTGCAACAGCTTATCAAAGTTAGAGTATCTATGAAGGAATAAATAAGCATAGTCAGCAGATATCAGAGCAAATAGGCAAACATAAGTATCAGAGCGATTATCAAGTAGAAAACAGAATATGCATATGCAGACAAATATGAGCTTTTCAAAAACTGACTTTATATATATATATATATATATATATATATATATATATAATCTCTTTTCTTTCTTTTCTCCCCCTTTTTGTCATCAGCCAAAAAGGTAAAAGGAGTAGACCATCATTGACAGTAATATTAAACGAAAGAAAGAAAAAAGGTTAAGGTTAGGCAGGAGGAGGTGGAGGGTTCTGGGTCTGGCTTTTCTTGAAATCCATCAGGAATTCAGCATTTTGTTGACAACTTCTAAGGTTGGAGCCAATGATGTTTGAACTTGTTGGTGGACATCCTCCTTATTTTTCTCAGTCAACTTCTCAACCTTTTCATCAACTATCTTGCCAACTCTGTCATCAACTATTTTGCCAACAACTTCTCCAATATTTGATGGCAGAGCATGTTGCCTTGAACTCTCAGCAGATTCTTGAAAAGTGCTTAAGGCTCTGGAGTGTTCAGGGTGATTTGAAGGGTGCATCACAGCCAAAGCTAGTGGTTGAGAAGAGTGCTTTCCATATGAGCTTTGTTTGGAGATGGACTCAGCAATTTCTTCTTCGGGACCACCTAAACCAGCAACAGTGGCATTCATGCTAGGTCCTTCAACAATAATATCATCTTCAAGAAGCTCTGAAGGAGGTGAAGACTGGGCATGATTAATGACAAGGAGTGGTGAAGGGGTCACTGATACTTCCTTTGCCCATATGATGGTGTAGAAGAATTCCACATCTCGACTTGTTATGGGAAGTCCCCAAAGGTCTTTATAGATCATGCAACGAAAGTTAGAAAGACCACACTTTCCTCTGACTTTGGGAATTTCCTTCTTCTCTTCTTGGGTCAGTCCAGAGGAAGATACTTCTCGTATGCAGTGAATAATGTGAGATTTCTAGTAATCTGCAGCACGTTGTTCATTGATCAACCCAATGGATTCATAATGCAAATAGAAGTCCAGCATGGAGTAGTCAAAAGTTTCTTGATGTCGATCAAGCATTGCTGATTCAGCTTCTGGCATAACTCCTTTGAATCTTTTGTTCTTCTTGTCCTTGTCCTTGTTCAGATCAACCATCGGCAGTCTTGGACAGATTCTATAAGGCATGATTCCAATTCTTGTTGCAGTATTATGTCTCAGCCATGATGAAGGGACAAAATGTGCGGCTCTATCAACTCTGAAATGACTGAATTCCCACTTCAGCATTTCATAGATGAGCTGATCCTTAAAGAGATCAGAGGCTCTCCCATGGACACTGGGATTCTCAAAGGATACCAATCTTATGTTACTGTCCAAGATTATAGGGACATGTTGTGAGGATCTCGCTCTTCTTTCAGGGATAGTAGGAAGATTCTTTCTTAGAGGGTTTGTCTCCCAGACACTTATCACATGTCTCTGAACTCCATCAGTGAAGGGTATGAGAGGTGGAGTTTTGACAAGGTTAGGGTAGATTTTTTTGCGGGGGAATTTGTTTAGGGGCAGGTGAGTGACTAAAGGTCCTATGTTGTTGTGCATTTGTGAAAGCACTTTTGTGATTAGTTTGCAGTCAAGATGGGGTAAATGGAAGGGTTCCACTGGTGGGTCTACTTCTTCCTCATACTCAGGTAGGGGGTACCACCTGTCAGGAATGTATTCAGGTGCAGACTGGTGAGTGAGAAACAGAACTCTCCATTTTCTTTTTACTTTGGCCCAATCCTCAGATTTGCCATCATAAATAACAGAAATTGGGGTGAAGAGTTAGGGTTTGGAAAACAGAGAGAAGAAGAGCCCGAGAGTTTCAGGGAAGTGTAAAGTTATCTCAGAGGGAAAAGATTACTTTTACAAGATTCATGAAACCCAAAGGTTTATCAAAAGGAAAGTCTTTTGACAAGACATGTCATTATGGATAAAACGACGTTGGTATTTTGGAACTCTAAAAGATCTTGATGGGATTGATGAAATTACTGATTCAACAAGGAGAATAAAGGATAAAATTGTCATTGAGACAAAATAAGTGCAAATAAAAATATGCTTAAACACAGGCAGATGTGGACTTGTATGAAATTATACAATGGACCTGGTAACCAACAACAGTGGACGCGACATATAGTAGACGTGCAACACAACATACAATAGACGCAAAAGTCTAACAGGCATTGGACGTGCATAAGTAATAGACGCACGATTAACAAAACAAAATTTTTCTCAAGGCTGGACGCCTAAATTAATGCACACATATCATATTAAGATGCTTCCTAATAAAGATAAATATGTCCTCTGCAAGAGGTTTAGTAAAGATATCTGCCCATTGATGGTCAGTATCTACAAATTAAATATCAAATACACTTTTTTGCACATAATCCCTAATAAAATGATGTTTAATCTCTATGTGCTTAGCTTTATAATGCAAAATCGGATTCTTAGATAGGTTTGTTGCAGCAGTATTATCACACATAAGTGGAATACTACTTACAAACACATTGTAGTCCTCCAATTGATGTTTGATCCAGAGAAGTTGTGAGTAGCAACTTGCAGCTGATATATACTCAGCTTCAGCAGTTGATAAGGCAATGATACTTTGTCTTTTGCTTGACCATGAGACAAGATTAGCTCCAATGAAGTGACATCCTCCACTAGTGCTTTTTCTTTCAATTCTACCTCCAGCATAGTCAGCATCACAGAAACCAACTAATCTGTAATCTTCATTTTTCTTAAAGCACAAACCAAGATTAGTAGTACCTTTTAAATATCTAAAGATTCTCTTAACTGCTGATAAGGGAGATTCTCTAGGATCAGATTGAAATCGACCACACAAACATACACTGAACATAATATCATGCCTAGACACAGTAAGATATAAGAGAGATCATATCATACCTCTGTATACCTTTAGGTCTACCTTTTTCTCTTTATCATCTCTGTTCAGTATGGAAATGGGGTGCATAGGAGTATTCATTGGTTTACAATCATCCATCTTAAACTTCTTCAGAAGCTCTTTTGTATACTTAGTTTGGTGGATGAGCACCTCGTCCAAGGTTTGTTTTACTTAAAGTCCAAGGAAGAATTTGAGTTCTCCCGTCATGCTCATTTCAAATTCTTTCTCCATTAAATTAGAGAATTCTTTGCATAGAGACTCATTAGTACTACCAAAAATAATATCATCAACATATATTTGTACAACTATGAAATCAGACTTAATGGACTTTCTAAATAAGGTTGTGTCAACCTTTCCTCTATTGAATCCATTTTCATAAGAAAGGAACTTAGTCTGTCATACCAAGCTCTAGGAGCTTGCTTAAGTCCGTACAAATCTTTCTTAAGCTTATATACATGTTCAGGATGGATTTCACACTCAAAACCCGGAGGTTGCATAACATAAACTTCTTCATTAATAAAGCCATTTAGAAAAGCACTTTTAACATCCATCTAAAAAAGCATAATACTATGATGTGCAGCAAATGAAAGTAGAATTCTAATAGCTTATAATCTAGCAACAGTTGCAAAAGTTTCAGTATAATCTATACCTTCTTCTTGAGAGAAATCTTGAGCAACAAGTCTTGCCTTGTTTCTTATTACCTTACCATTTTCATCAAGTTTGTTTCTGTAAACCCACTTTGTTCCAATCACTGATTTGTCTTTGGGCAGGAGAACCAGAGTCCAAACATCACTTCTTTCGAACTGATTGAGTTCTTCTTGCATAGCTAAAATCCAACCATCGTCCAGCAGAGCCTCGTCTACTGTCTTTGGATCCAACTCAGAGACTAGTGCAGAAATATCTTGTTCTCTGAAGGTTGATCTGGTTCTTAGCTTGTCATTAGGGTTTCCAATGATCTGATCTTGTGTATGATAATTCTTGAAGTGCCAAGATTTTTGAACTGTATCATGTTGATAAGTGGAAGTTTCTAGTTGTTGAGTGGGGTCATCTGCTTGATTATCAACTTTTATCTCTGGTGAGTCTTCTGGGATGTTTAGATCAAGATCTGCAAAAACTTCATCTAGCTCTGATAATTTCTTATCAGGCTGTTTGTCATCAAAATTGACATTAATACTTTCCTCTACTATCAGAGTCCTAGAATTATAAACTTTAAAGCCTTTATATGTTTCATAATATCCTAATAGTACTCCATTATCTGTTTTAGCATCAAACTTACCAAGTTGATCTTTAGTATTCAGTATAAAACATTTACAACCAAAGGGGTGAAAATAAGATATGTTGGGTTTTCATTCTTTCCACAATTCATAAGGAGTCTTATTCAGGATAGGTTTAATGTATATTCTGTTATGAATGTAGCAGTCGGTATTAACAGCTTCCGCTCAGAAGTGTCCAGGGACAGAGTTGTCATTGAGCATAGTTCTAGCCATCTCTTAAAGAGATCTGTTCTTTCTCTCTACCACACCATTTTGCTGTGGTGTTCTAGGTATTGAGAAATTGTGAAGGATACCAGCTTTTTCATAGAACTTATGAAATAGCTCATTTTCAAACTCTCCCCCATGGTCACTTCTGATTGAAGTGATACACATGCCTTTTCATTCTGTACACGTTTGCAGAATACGGAAAAGACCTTAAAAGACTCATCCTTGTGAGTTTGGAACATAACCCATGTCCATCTAGTGTAGTCGTCTACTATGACAAGGCCATATTTCTTACCACTGACAGAGGCAGTCCTTGTTGGACCAAAAAGATCAAGATGTAGCAACTCTAGTGGTCTATTGGTACTAGCTACTTTCTTAGATTCAAAAGAACATTTGACTTGTTTTCCCTTTTGAAATGCATAACAGAGAGCATCAGATTTGAACTTAAGGTTTGGTAGTCCTCTCACGAGGTTATGCTTGTTTAGCTTTGAAATTAATTTCAAGGTTGCATGACCTAGCCTTTTGTGCCAAATCCAACGCTCATCTTCAATGGACACTAGACATGAGAAAATTTGATTTGAGAGGTCCTCCAAGTCAATCTTATAGAGATTGTTTTACCTTTTAGCAGTGAATAAAAGTGATCCATCATCTTTCTTGACAGTGACATGTTCTTATCAAAAGAAACTGTATATCCACTGTCACATAATTGACTTATGCTCAGCAGATTGTGCTTCAAGCCATTTACTAAAAGAACATTATCAATGAAGGGAAAAAGATGTTTACCAATTTTACCTATACCAATGATTTTCCCTTTCTGATTTCCTCCAAATGTGACCCAGCCACCATCTTTGGGCTTAAGGTTTTGGAACATAGACCTTTCTCCCGTCATGTGTCGTGAGCAGCCACTGTCCAAGTACCAAGACATTTGTTTTCTTCCTGTTGTTAAGCAAATTTACAATAGGTATTATCTTATCTTTAGATACCCAAACTGACTTGGGTCCTTTCTTGTTAGTTGTCACTGGACGAGTATGCTTAGCATGTTTATTGTGTATGCATCTAGATGTAATATGCCCATCTTTTCCACACACTTTGAAAAAGGTGTTGGACGAGCTAGACTTAGCTTTAGCATATTTATCTGGAACTTTTGAAGTTCTATGCTGAGTATATGATTTTGACTTTTTGTGAGATGCTTCTTGCTTCTCTTTGTCATAACCAAGGCCAGATTTATCATGAGATGACTTAGAGTGCCTTAAAATGAGACTAAGCTTATCTGAACCACCTACAAGCTTTGACAGAGAATCTATCAGATATGTTACATCTTGTTTCATTTTTTCAACTTCACAAGAACCATCAGGTTCACATTGCATTTTGTTAGCTAGATTAACATTTACTAATTTTAGTATGTCATTTTCATCTTTAAGGTTTTGTTTCTCAGTGCAGACCCTATCATGTTCTCTAGTCAGTTTAGAAAATTTCTTTTTGAGACTCTTATATTCTCGTGATAGTATAGATGACTCATGCAACAGTTCTTCAAAAGCATTTTGAAGAGTGGATGGGTCAGAGTCCATTACCTCAGCATCAGTGTATTCGCTTTCTGATGCAGTGTCTGCCATGAGACAGATATGTGCCTCTTCCTAAGCTTCATTTTCTTCATCTGATGAAGACAGATCAAGATCCTCCCATGTAGCCATTAAGCCTTTCTTCTTTTTGAAGAATTTCTTTTTATCCTTTAGCTCAGGGCAGTCAACTTTAAAATGACCAGGTTTCTTGCATTCAAAGCACAAGGGTGGACCTTTTTCCTTGGAGTCTGACTTCTCCTTGGAAAATTGTCTGCTGAAGTGCTTCCTTCTGAAACCACCTTTATTTCTCCAAATATGTTGAATTTTCCTGGAGATGAAGGACAACTCATCCTCGTCTGATCCTTCATCATTTTTAGAAGATCCAGACTCATCTGATGACTCAGCAGCTTTGAGAACCTTCGATGAGCTTGCTTTCTTTGCCTTTAGGGCAATAGATTTTCCTTTTCTGGAATTTTCTTCTTCATTAAGTTCAAGTTCATGAACCTTGAGAGATCCAAGAAGCTCTTCCAGAGAGAGAGTATTCAGGTTCTTGGCTTCCTAAATAGCAGTAACTTTGGGTCTCCATTGCTTGGATAGACTTCTCAGGATTTTTCTAATGTGATCTCTATTTTCATAGACTTTTCCAAGAGATCTAAGATTGTTGGTGATGGTTTGGAATCTTCCAAACATTTCGTCTATTGTTTTATGTTCACACATCTTGAACAGCTCATACTGATGAACCAGCATGCTGATCTTTGATTCCTTTACTTGTGAGGAACCCTCATGAGCTAGGGCAAGAGTATCCCAGATTTCTTTACCAGTATTGCAGCTATGAACTTTGTCATGTTCAGATCTGGTTATAGCACACATGAGATAGTGCGGGCCTTCAGATTCAGCTGATGTTGGTTTTTCTGCTCTTGAGTCCATTGGGCTTTAGGAACAGCAGCTCCAGCTTCATCTCTTGGTTCAGTGTAGCCAGTTTCAATCAGCTCCCAAATATCTACATTTTGTGCATCTAAGAAGGCCATCATTCTCTTCTTCCAGTAGTCATAATCTATTCCATCAAAGAGATGAGGTATGTTGATAGCTTGTCCTTCTGCATCCATGGTTGTTGGATCGTACTCCCTCAGCACTTGTTAGATGCTCAACCCGTTCGAAGCTGAGCTCTGATACCAACTGAAGTTGACATAGGCAAACACAAGAAGGGGGTTGAATTGTGTTTGTTAATAATTTTCAAAAACAACCTTTAAAACAATTTTTGCACATAATAAGATTAAATCAGAAGCAAGCACAAAGAAATAGATCTTTTAAAAAGAAAGCTTTAACAAAAGCAATATCAAAACCCCTTAGTCAGTAAAAACAAATAAAGCAGTAAGAGTTTAGACATAGAATAATCACACAAGATTTTTTTCCCGGTTCACTCTCTTCCAACCAAGAGTTACGTCCAGTCCCTTCTACTTGAAGGTTTTTCTTCACTATTTTCCAAATAGATTATAACCAAGTATTCAACACCTCTTCAGGCTTACAAGTATTTCTTTCTTACCAAGCCTCTTCTGGCTCTAACTCTAACAAAGAAATTTAACTTATGATCTTCTTAACTCACTATGTGTGAGGATATGAAAGTTTAAGATCGGATGAATATGTTCACAATATTCAAACTAAAGAATATAGACTCTTGCTCTTGAAAGAATATTAGAATGAGTGATTATTGAATGGAAAAAGTTGAGCTAGCAAAACTTGTGCAGGCCAGATTTGTTCTTCAGTATCTAAGGTCTTCTATCTATAGTGACCTTCTTCTTCACTTGTATTTCTTCAACAGTTATTTTGAATAATCCTGTTTAGAGATAGCATTTAATGCATGATATCCGTTGTGACTGATAGCTTGATTGTGGCAAGCTGAATAATACTCTTGGTTATCGAGGTAGCATGAAATTGGAGGCTTATTGCTCTGAGTATAGCAGCTTGAGAACTTGTTGTTCCTCCTTTGTATACAATCCAACTTTTTCCAGCCATAAAGTTGTCATCGTACAGATCGTTTTGCTGTAACTCATTGTACGATTTTGTTTTTTGCATTTCTTGATGGTGCTATGTTTCTTTTACAACAAGGAAAAACATTGAAGCAGATAAAACAAATGTGAAGAAAAAATATTCTATTAAAATAAATATCAATCATTTGAAATAAATTCAAGAGATTCGGATTGCATTTATTCATTCAAATATGGAGCTCGTCTACTTAAAAACTTTGTCTACTTAGTTATATGTGAGACTATGTCTGTTCATTATTTTATTTTGCTCGTCTGCTGTCGCGGCATATCCTTTCGTCTATCAAGTCTTTGGACTTGCTATACCTCAATGAGTTATCATAATCTCCATCTGGTGACATGGCAGTTAGAGCTCGTCTACTTAAGAAAATCAGTCTGCTCAAATAAATAAATAAATTTTACCAAAATATTGAGTAGCCCATCTACAAGGGTGGACGCGTATTTTTCAATGAAAACTTATCCCAAGTTTCTATTACGTATACTTAAATATTCCTGCATAACTGAAAGCACATGTTAGATCTCAACTAACACTTTGCCAAGCAAATTTAATCCTTTTGTTAATCATCAAAACGTAGAGATTATTTAGTCCAAAACCACTTTGGTTCCAACAGCAGCCTTGTTTTTAAACACTCTACAGCAAGTGTGTTCTCCTACATATTTCTTCAACTGAAAACTCTTGCTCATAGTGTTCCAAGCAAAATATGCAAGCCAGCTGCAGTCTTGAACCTTACAAACTGCTCGCACTCTCAGCTTATCATTCTTCTTCCACTTTATCTCCCTCCCAATGTTGAAGTCCTTCACAATATTATTAAATAGATCCAAGTTATCAAACTCCATGCCAGTGTTCAAGGACACATGGCCAAAAGCAAGTGAACTGTTGAATCTTGGTAGTGTAGGTCCCGGAGCCGCTTCATCATCTGTAGATTCTGAAGTGTGCATATGCTCAAAATATGAGGCATACCCCACTCCCTTAAATGAATCATTATCACTCTCAGTCTCACTATCACTGCCACTGTCCTTGCCACCTTCACTACCACATTCACTTCCACCTTCACTGCCATCACTGCTTTCACTATTAGACACCATTTTCTATTTCTTTTTTTCCTTACCTTTTTCCTTTTTTTTTTCCTTCCTTGTTTCCTTATTTTTTCCTTCTTCTTAGCCTTCTGTGTCAACCCACCTCTCTTCTGCGTCACACCAACTCTGTTTGCAGCAGGTTTTTTTGGGAGAACTTTCTTCACATGTACAACTTCAACTTCATCACTCTCACTGTCAGTGATGACAGCAGCTGGGGGTGGCCTATAGTTAGAATCTTCAGCGCTGTCATCATCATTAGTGGAGCCCAATGTCTCCACATGTGCATCTTCTATAGGCACTTCACCCGGTTGAACATCTTCCTCTGTTGGGTCCACAAACACAGCATCATCCGGTCCCAAAACTGGATTCTTAAAGTAAAGATGAATATCACATGATGAAGAGTCCTTCACGTGTTGTATTGCTGCCTCAGTCATGGAATTGATGTGGGCATCACAGTCCAATGGTCCCCCCACACAGGTATGGTCCCCCCTCCCCCTCCCAACAAACCTGGTCCCCACCGCCCCAACAAAGCCGGTCCCCCACATGCAATTTTATAGTTACATAGCATTGTAAAGGGGACCACCAGCGCAGAGCCTATAAAAATGGTCCCCCACACCCATATTCGACCCACATTCAACCTTATAAAACCCAACCCTAAACCGCTATTCATAACACTAAATCCAAAATTAAATTAGAAGCACAAACAACCCTAAACCGAAAAGGAGAAGAACAAAACGAACCCTCAGTTAGAAACCAAATTGTAAATAGAAGAAGAGAGGGAAATTAACTCACATTTATTGTGGATAATCACGAATTGCAGAGAAGAAGCCACCCAATTTCTGGACCCTATCGCGGAATTGGAGACGAATTAGGCTAGGGTTTTAGGAGGGGATGATTTGGTTTCATAATTTCGTTTCTGGGAGAGGGGTCAATTTGGGTTTAAGTTAATGGATCCAAAATGACGCTGTTTTGGTCCTTTGAAGGAAAAAAATTGAAAAAGAAATTATAATCCAACAAGATAGAGATAACGGCCACATAGGATGAGTTAACAACCATGTCACCTAACTAATGAATGCTGGCAAACGGAAGTCAACCTAGGGACTAACGTGTCCCACGTTAGTAATTGTAAGGGACTAAATAAGTAGTTTTTTTTGTCAGGGACTAAATAAGTCAATGCTGACAACAAATGACTAATCACTGTTCGCGGGGCGTGGCTTCTATTGGCCAAACATCATTTTAACACCGTCAGAAATCGAATCCGAGAGCAAATCGAATCGACACCTAAAATATCCCATAAACTTATAAATATTGATGGTGAATGGAGCCAAGAAAAAATAAAAACAAAAACTTAAGGAATAAAAGGTTTTCAAAATGTTTACAGCTCGATTATTTTTCAATCTAAATCATTCAAACAAGAAGAAAGGTAAAAATTTATCATTTTCAGATTTTTAAAACACACTAATCTCCCTCACCTTACATAATTTCAGAAGAGTAAAGAGAGGTGAACACCCAAATAGGATCCCTATTTAGGATACCTGATTAATCATGTATAAATATTTAATATTTGATTAATTCAGTTTATTATATGATTAATCACGTACAAATATATGGTTAATTCACGATGACCCATTAATCATATAAAAAATTGAATTAACCAGATATTTGCATGTGATTAATCAAATATTTATATGATTATAATAAATAAATTCATTAATCATATAATGAACTGAATCAATCAAATATTTATACATGATTAACCACGTATGCTAATTCGATGTCCCATTTGAGTGTCCCTATCATTACTCTTTCAGAATGTGAACGAATGTGAATATGAGAACGTGAATGGAAACGGTGATTCAGTGAGATTTGCATCTACCGCTAGTTTATCTCTTTCTTCACTCACTCAAACTCAAACTGAAACTCAAATTCAAACTCAAACACTGGCAAATGTCACTTGCTATGTTCATCTCTATCGTCACACTATTCACACTACTCACTTCACCAGCCACCTCTTTCTACTCTTCTCCTTCTCCACCGGCCGCCCCATTTTCCTCTTCTCCATCACTCCCCTCTTCCCCCGAATGGCTAACCGCCCACGCCACCCACTACACCCCCGCCGACCCCAGCAAGACCGTCGGCGGCGCGTGCGGCTACGACGACGATCTCCTCAAAGGAGGTCACAGCATTGCTAAGGTGAGCCTCAGCGAGGCACTCTTCAAACGCGGCCAGATCTGCGGCGCGTGCTACGAGCTCCGGTGTGCTGAGGAGGAGGCCGCCTTCGACCGCCGGTGGTGCATCCGTGACACCACCGTCGTCGTCACGGCTACCAATTTCTGCGCGCCGAACTATGGCGTGGAGGCTGAGAGTGGGGGCGGGCAGTGTAACCTTCCGAAGCAGCATTTCGTGGTCCCCGTTGAAGCTTTTGAGAAGATCGCAATCTGGAAAGCTGGCAATATGCCCGTACAGTATCGCAGGTCCCTCCATCTCAAACCCCTTTTCATTGTGAAAAGATTTTTCTAACTGGGTTACTTTTTTTTAAGCTTAGATTTGGTTTAATTATATATTGTTATATAGGATTTTAATATAGTTATTATTACAAAAATCAAATGTTTTAAAATTTTAATCTCGATATATTGTTATTGTCAAATAATCATATCATTTCATTGAATAACTTAATTAATAATTATAATAAGAATTGTTTTTTTTTTTTTTACTTGATCCGTATTTTTAATGATATGAAAATAGATAGTCAATTTCAGTGTAAAACAGCTTTGTACCTTTTCAGGACAGGACATAAGTAGTTTACTTTTGTATAGGTTAAAATATATATATTTTTTTCCTATATCTTTTGGATAAAATTCATTTTGATCATTTATCTATAAAAAAATTCATTTTAGTCCTTTATGTTTCAAAAGTGACCCAAAATAGTCATTCCATCAGATCCATTACTAACGTCCGTGACACTCTCGTCTCCCTCTCTAAATCTCGGTTCCTTCTCCCTCCCACACTCCGAAATTCGTTCCTTTCTCCACACCCTTCTCTAAATCATGTTTCCCTCCCCTCCCACACAATGAATCTCGTTTCCCTCTCCCCCTCACTATAAATCTCGGTTTCCCTCTCCTCCCTTGCATGAACCGTGTCGATGACGAGGCTTGAACAGAGGTGGCGATCACGGAGATGAGGACGCTTGAACAGAGGCGGCTACGTTGTGCGGCAGCGACTTTGGTGGTTTCAGCAGTAACATTGGAACAAATCTATTTACACTTTGAGCAGAACAAAACAGAGGAAAAACGCAGGGGAATCGCACGCGTCTGACAGAGGTGGTCGGTGACGAGCGTGGGAGGACGGCGACGATGGCTTCCCATCGTTCTGAGGTGACGGTGCGTGGTGGTCACCAAGCAAAGGGTGCCTAGGGTTTCATTTTGGCCGAGGATTTCATTTTGAGGAAGAAGACTCAATTGGGGGAATTAGAAGAAGAAGAAGTGTGCCACGTCGTTGGTTTCCAACGGAGTTGGATGAGAGATGACGGAAAGGACCGTTTTGGGTCACTTTTGAAACATAAAGAGCTAAAATAAATTTTCAAAAGATGAATGACCAAAATGAATTTTACCCAAAAAATAAAGGACCAAAAAGATATTTTAGCCTTTTCTATATTATATGAAATATGAATATGTATGTCTCAACCCATGATTTAAAAGCCGGACTCAACTGGTTTTAATCAATTAAAGTATGATTGGTTATGTTTTTTTATTCTAATAATATTTGGCTTCATTTTGATACAGTGGTGGTTTAACCATAAATTTAATTGTTTATTATACAACAAATTAAATCATAAGGATTAGAATGACCTGCTACACTTTTACATAAAGGGCAATTAGTACTGCGGTATACTCATGTTATTGTTAATTGTTAACACTTTTTGCACTTATATCATACTTAAGGAAGGGGGGAAATGAACAAATTGCACTACGAAAGTTAGTCGTTTTTATTTATATTTATAAGCTAGTCATTTTTATTCTTAATACTATGTATTTTGATGTTATATTCTGTTTGGAGCAGGATAAAGTGCAGAAGGGAAGGAGGAATCCGATTTAGGATCACTGGTTCTGGTATCTTCATTTCGGTGCTGATAAGCAATGTGGGTGGCACAGGTGACATTGTTGCTGTGAAGGTTAAGGGTTCAAGAACTGGTTGGCTTCCTATGGGTCGAAATTGGGGTCAAAACTGGCATGTAAATGCATTACTACAGAACCAACCTCTTTCATTTGAGGTTACTGGTAGTGATGGGATAACAGTCACATCTTACAATGTTGCTCCCAAGGATTGGACCTTTGGACAAACCTTTGAAGGTAAACAATTTGAGTCTTAAAAGCATAGTGAAGAAAACATGTTTCAAGGAACAATTCTCTTTCCTTTCTCCTCCCAAAAAAGTTTTACCCTAGTTAATTGGGATGGCTGTACTTATGGGTGGTTTTCCTATACTATAGTTCTTTTGGTTTTGGAGAAGAAAATGTAATTCTTGAAGAAAGATGTGACATAAAGGCACAAACTAGTGTTAGGTATTTACCCAAAAAAACCAAACTAGTGTTAGGTACAATTAGTAGATTCTTATATTTATTATAGTGTGTTCTTGTACAATAAAATTTATATCCATCTTTCTCTAATAGGATAGTTCTATTATGAGAGGATTTGCATAGCATGGGGCACAGGCTTAACCAAACTCTGGCTTTAAAGCGACTTAGCAGCAACCAGGTTGTGACAATTGTCATATATAACGTGGGGTTGGTTTTCAATTAGAAGAAAAAATATGTAATGATGCAACCACTATTATACATGTTTTATGGAAAACAACACTGCAAACAAACACCAAAAGAATAACACTTAAGTTTTAGGTAACTTTTATGATAAGGGATTAACTAAGTTCCTTACATGTGAGAGAGTCGAATGAATCATTGGATATAGCATTTAAATAAGTGAACAGTTGTGATTAATTGTTGGTTACCTGCAATATCAGTTGGATACTTTGTGTATGTATATGGATTATTTTAATAATTTTTTATATATATGGACCAAATCAAGAATTCGTGTCAGGGGTAGGAGCAAAATATTACTTTAACCAAGAAAGTTTTAATAAATTTAACGTAAACAAGACGCAACTTCATCCCCTTCCTCTAGCCGGGGGAACAGGAAAGCTAGCAACTTAGATTTGCACACCACGCAGCTGCAAACATGAAACTCGTGGTGTGTAGCTGGTCTATTGTACACCAAACATGAAGCAACGTCATTCCCTACCTCTATTTTATCACATTTCATATTTGGTTCATTTTGGTTCCGTTAACTAATCCATAAACACCTCTACGTTCGACCAAATCCGACACTGTCCAAACATGACGGAACCGCCTCCATCCTCCATGGTGCCGAGAAGCGATGTATAGAGTCAATTCTGTAGAGACGCGAGAAACTCATGGAACAAACCCACTGCAAGAGTGAGGGGGATTGAACCAGATGCAACTCGTCTGATTTCGGGTTGAGCTTATAATTACATACTAAGTTTCACTCTTCATATCCCAATACCCACAAACCTCCACCACGTCCTGCCATGGCCGGCGGTGTGTGGGTGGTCAATTGTTAAGAAGGACACCTAAATCGCTAAATCAGACTTCTTATGGGACTTTTATGCAATTTATTGAATTTTATAAGGGTGTCTTTGCAAAGCTAACACATTATTAAATGACCACTGAAATTACCTATGATATCAAGTCAATTTACTCCTTGGGTGAGAGACTTCCTTACCCCCTTATCTTAAAAGGCACCTAAGTTTTATTTATTCGAAAGAAAATATCATCCTGAAGAGAACAAAAAAATGATCATTTATAGTGTTGTCTAAGGTTATGTTTGGATTGATGCAACTGGGTGGAATGAAATGGAGTGGTATAGAGCAAGATTCCATTATTTGGATTTTTAAAAAATGAATGGAATGGAATGAAACATGGTGGAATATATTCCATCCCATTCCATCATCTCCTCTTATTTTTCTCCCCCTCCCCTAATATGGGGGTATGGGATGGAATCATTTCTCTTAATTAATTTATTATTCATCTATCCCTATTTTATTTCACATATACACACGCAATTAAAGAAAAGTAAAACAAAAAGTCTCTTGTTCTCCCTCCCTGGCCTCTCACTCCACACACCCTACTTCCACTGCTCTGTTTGTTCTCTGTCTTTCCACCAGCATTTGTTTACTGCGACCATTCTGGAATTTTTTTTTTGTAGCACAAAGAATAAAAATATGATAAAGTAAAAGAGCAAAAGAATAAAATACATATTTTTATTTATAATTTAAAATGTCGAATCAACACTTCCCTTTTCCCACTAAAATATCTGACAATAGTGGTTATATATGATTTTCATGGTGAAAACAATTGTGGGTAGTACATGCTATTGGTGATTTTTGTGCTTTTTCACATAAAGTTCAATCTTTTTTTTCTCTGGGATATTGAAAATGTGGAGCAGATTGTGGCATGGTGTTGGAACATTGAGACCTGGATAAAATACAGGTTATTTTAAGTCATAATTCAATCATATGTAATATGTTTTAATTCTAAATAACAATGTTTTTTTTAAACGAGGGTAAAAAATGAATTAAAAAATTATAACCCATTCCATTGCGTCCATTTTTCAAACGATGGAATGAGAACTTTGTTTCGCACCATTACAAAATACCCAAACAATGGAATGGAAAACTCTCTTCCATTCCGTTCCGTTTCATTCCGCTCTGTTCTGCTCATTTTAAAATATCCAAACAGAGCCTAAGGTGCACCACCCACCAAAGTGGTGCACCACCCATGTGGCAAAATGTGATCCAATAATTTTGCCACATGGGTTAGTCAAAAGTTCAAACAATTTTTGTAGTCAATGTTGTATTTTTTGTGTATTTTCAATCAAGTCCCATCATTTATTTTGTCTGTTTCCCACTTCCCCCTGCCCTTTCATTTCATCTCCTTCTCTGCCTCGCTAGTTACCATAACCTCTGCCGCCTCCGATTATCAGTGGTAATGCCACCCCCACCTTCCCCCACCAACACTGAAAACACCCTCCCCTCCCCCGGACCACTAACAAGAGGGATCCTTCGTCAACCGAAAGCATTTTCGGCGATGCAGATCGGGAACGAACAGCCGTTGATGAGCAACGATGCAGTTGTGTGGATATGGAACGAACCGCCGTCGATGAGCAACGATGCGGTTGCCTGGATCTGGAACGAACCGTCGTCGATCAGTTGTAGATCTACATATCTACCATTGAAGGAGTTTGGGGCTGAGCAAAGATGCGGTCCAGTGTCGTCCAGCTCCGCCACACGAGATCCATTGCCTCTAACGCGCACCACCCTCTCTCAGTTTTCGGCCGGCGTCCTAGAAGATTTGGGAGACTAGAGGATGGTTTGGCCCAAGAAGAAGAAACCTCATATATGTGTTGCTTTGTGATGCTCATATTTGATTTAGGTTTGGTATGTCATGATAGCTGGCGTGGTGGTGTGGCGGCGGACGGTCGGAGGCGGCGGATGAACACATGTGTGGTTAGAGGCTGCATACCAAAATAAATAAATAAATTAATTAATTAATTAATGAATTTTCTATCAATTCATGGAAATCTGATTTGGAAATCTGTTAATTAATGATCACATTTTCAATAATTAAAGTGCCTGATTTGGAAAATATTATGGAGAAAAAGAATATCAATTTAGGGAGATGATTGCACTTTGTATTTTGCGTGATCTGGTTCTTATGCATCAGATTGGTTTTTATTTATAATAAATCTTTTTAGCTTATAAAAAAAAGGATATTAGCACAAATACGAAAATACAATATCTTTTTTGTAAATACATATAATACAAAACTCTTTGACTAGTTGAAAAGTTCAATTTACCCAAGTGACAATCTGAACCAATCAGTTTGTGCCACTTAGGTGGTGCACCACTACACCATTTTGGTGGATGGTGTATCATAACCTTCACCTCATTTGATTATGCCTTTTGGCCGGCTAGTGTATGAATAACTTCTCCCCATTTCACGTCAAACTCCAGTGGAACCACATGCACAAGGTTCTAAAATCAACAACAGAAACTTTGGAATAAACAAAACCAAGAACAAGAACACCTCCTATGCTTCGTTAATTTCCAAGATTTCACCTAATAAACTAAACTATTTTTTCTATAAATTTGCTAACTTCTATCACATTGTCTAACCATCAAAGAAAGGATAATAACAGAAGTTATAGAGAGGTCACATAGTTAAGATGTCTAAGGCAGATAATATTCTGTTGGACTTTTGGGCTAGCCCATTTTGTGCTAGAGTGAAAATTGCTTTGGAAGAAAAAGGGGTGCCTTATGAGAATAGGGAGGAGGATTTGTTTGGGAGCAAGAGTGAGCTTCTCCTCAAATCTAATCCTCTTCATCAGAAAGTTCCTGTGTTCTTGCACAATGGCAAGCCTGTGCTAGAGTCTGCCATCATTGTAACCTACATCGATGAGGTCTGGCCTTCCAATCCACTACTTCCAACAAGTCCATATGCACGTTCCCAAGCCCTATTCTGGACTGATTTCATTGACAAAAAGGTTTGTTTGCTTCATTCTAAATCTTTAAAAGCAACCATATACAAATGGTATGCACTTTAATGTAATTTGAAAGGATTACACCACATTTTTGTTCTTATATTTTAGCACAAGTACTGTTATTTCAAGTCCTAGAAGCTTTATAGCCCTTAGATTATTTTGTGATGATACTTTATAAGTTTTAAATTTATGTATCATGTTATCTAATACAATTTTAATTTACAAGACATTTAAACATATATTTACTATTTAAATCCCACAACTCCTAGTCAGAGGTTGCTTTGTTCGAAACTGCAGTGATTGTGTGTGAACATGCGGTGAATTGGAAGCTACTCATAGTAGCTTCCATGATTTGGACATGATGATTTAAGGAGTTCAAACCGTGGTTCCAAACATATATTTAATATATGTTAAATATATGTTCGGAACCATGATATAAGTATAAGTTTGGAACCACGGTCTGGACTCCTTAAATCATGTCCAAATCATGGAAGCTACTTTGGTAACTTCTAATTCACTGCAGGTTCACACACAATCAATGCAGTTCCAAACACAGCACTAGATGATGCTTACACATGCATACATATATATGACTTTGGTTAGTTACTTTTATACTTGCTAGGTGTTTGAAATTGGCAAGGGTATCTGGCAGACCAAGGGAGAAGAGCAAGAAGTGGCCAAGAGGGACTTCATTGAAATTCTAAAGCAACTGGAGAAAGGTCTTGGGGAGGACTTCTTTGGTGGTGATGCCTTTGGCTATGTTGATGTCATTGCAATTCCTCTTACAACTTGGTTTTTGGCATATGAGAAACTTGGAGGCTTCAAAGTTGAAGACCATAGCCCCAAAATTTCAGCCTGGATTAAGAGGTGCTTGCAAAGGCAATCTGTTGCCAAAGTTATGCCAGACCCAGAAAAAGTCTACGAGTTTGTTCTTCAGTTCAGGAAGATGCAAGGCATTGATTAGTGAACAAAATATAAAGCATGTTTCTGGTATTTTCTTTGTAATATTTAATTCTCACTTACCAAAGGGATAGAAAGTAGAACACAGTAAAATAATAGTAATAAAAGGGGTAAATAAAATTGGTGTGAGAATATCATTATCATTTCTAATTTTATGCAAAGAGTTCATGAGATTTAATAGAAAAGGGGAAATTAGCTAAGATCTCCTGATCCTAATGGTGTCTTTCAGTACAATCATCAGTTATCATCTCTCTTTCTTTTTTCTTTTGTATAATTTATTTGGGTTCCCGACTCTCGAGAACCAACTAACTATCCAAACAAGAAAAAGAAAACCCAAAGAAAAAGTAATACTTGCTATGACCAATCATGGGCTTAGTTAGGTCTGGGCTCAAGCACTAACTGGTAGATCCCAATCCGGTCAGTTTTCATTCTGGCTTCAGCATGGGGTTATTAAGCCCAAAAAAATAATACAAACTTTCCCAGCCCAGAAAAAGAGAGAAATCGGAAACATCTCCTGATGTCATTCCTTGGGTATCAAGAATAGAAACTTTTTGGGGCAACTTAAAACTTAAAAGTCCGATTTTTTATTTGATTCAAGCCTAATTTAAACAATCTTAAAAAAAATTTGACTAAAAAAGATATGCATTCATTCAAATTGGTAAAATACATCGAAAACAACACAAATTCAACATCACTAAAAACCGAAAAGGATGAATCTGCCAACAAACTCACAGCATCCAGGTTAATAGCATAACACGGCAAAATGCCTACAAATGTGACAAAATCAAAGTGACTGAAATACCCATGCCTCCGGATCTGTAACGTTGATGCCAAGTCTTGATTGAATCTGTAATGCATCGAAGCTGGTCTTCCAATCTGAACCAAACGAACACCACAACAAGACGAGAAACCAAACGACGCCGCAACAAGACGATGAACAAAACACCGTCGCACGCAGACAAGGAAAACATGGAAAAACAATAAAGAAAAACAAGATCTATGTGGAAAAACCACTTATTTAGATAAAAGGAAAGAAAAAATGATGTAGAAGGGCGATTCCAGGCAAAAAAATACCCAAAACCATCCCTTCCGATGGTTGAGGAAGAAGAAAAAGATAAATAGAGGGAAGGTTGAGAGAGAGCATTTAAACAATCTTAATGAATAGTTAATTTTGTAGTAACATTTTAAGCTGACATGTTCTCACAAATTCGATTGTGAAATCTTAAAATAAAGACTTGATATTTGCATAGTATTTGAAGAGGTAAGACGAATTAAATGGCTGTTAGGCAAGGGGGTCAAGATACATTCGTGAAACAATTATCAGTTGAGTTAATTCTGAAATTAGCAGTCGAGTTAATTCTGAAATATTGTAAGTATAATTTTTTTTTATGCTGTCAAACAGTTACTTATCATTTCTACTTGTCTTTTAAGATAATTATTATAAAAAATAAATATTTTGAATGATGCGATATAGTGTATGATTTTTTTTCAATGATAGTGCATTACAATTAAATTGATTATTAGTGTTAGGAATTAATTTGTTTTATAAGTGAACTTTTTTGTTTAAAAAGTTTGAAATAAGAATTGCTTTGATTTTGAAAATCCTTTTAATTTAAGTTTTGTGAATAGATTTCCACTCACATTTGGTTGGATTTGAGTAGATTTAATTTGAGTTTAGTTTTATTCAAATATAATAATTGATTTATAAATCAATTTACATTATATTTTCTACAATAAATTTCAAACGCAAGCATCATTTTCTAGATAAAATTAAATCAATTCAATTTAAATCAAATCAACTAAATTCCCATTCTAATGATTCCAAACACAATCAAATTGTTTCAACTCCCTGACAAATAATAGGTGTTGATTGATTTGAATCCTAGCTATATTATCATCTACATTTAAATAAGGACAAGGATCAATTTCTCGGTCTTTGTTGTCCCCATCTCTTTCCATCTCCTTCTTTCAAATATTATTCATTTATTCCTGCTCCTTTTGCATTCCTAATGTTTAATGGATTAGAATCTTTTAAAATGAGAAAAAAATGTAAAGTGAGAAAGTAAAGATATATATTTTTTTGATTAGTTAAAGTGGGTTGAGATTTCAATGCACTTGAACTAATTAATGATAGATACACCTTTATTTTTTTACTTTACATTTTTATTTACTTTAGAGGAATTTTATCCATGTTTAATAGATTAAGAGCAACTTTAATGAGAGTTGGTTAACTAATTTTAAAAAAATAAAAACTATAGTTTTTGTTGGGTTGCATACTTGCATCATTGGAGCAGCTGAGGTGATATCTACATATACACACACACATATTATATATATATATATATATATATATATATATATATATGTATGTATATGTATATGTATGTGTATATGTATGGACAATTGCTTTTAGTTGGGCATATGAAATGGAATCAAGGAAATGACCTCTTCGTAATATCGTCAAATACTCAAAAAGCTTCCGCTCAAGTGTATCGGCATGTGACAGACTCATACTTAGGGGAAGATTATTGAGAATTCCAAGTGTGATTGATATGTAAATGAAGAAATCTCACATTGAAAGAAGTTGACAAGCTGAACGTTATATAAGTGGAGAAGACATAGACTCGTTATCTTAAGATTTTGGATCAAGGCATAATGTTAAACTTACATATATAGTTGTTCACTTAATCCACAGAAGAATATCGCAACACATGAAAAAATTCTGTTTGGCGCTTCCATGAATCCCAATATACGTTTTGCGTGACATCTATTGGTCATTGCTTTTAGCTGAGCATATTGAATGAATTTATCTTTAAGATAAAAAAAAAAATTACGTTTTTAATTTCTATCTACCTAAATAAATAGCTTTTATATATTGGGCAAATGTATGACTTCGGACCACACTATGTTAAAGTGAGTACAGATTAGGTTAGCTCAGTTAAAATTAGGCGGGTTCATTTAATTTAACCGTATATATATAGATTTAGAAGGTAGCATATAAGCCTATACTTGGTAATGTGTAAATATAACATAAACCCAAAATTCAGCACCAGTGTTTCGTTAATACTACTTTAAGATGTAGGTGGCAGGTAATATCATAATGTAAAAATGATTCCATTTCTTTCTAACTACAATATCAAGATTTTAAGAGAGTTGGTATTTAGTGATAGGACAATATTAGCTCTATGTGAATTGAAACTTTTTTTGTTTTTGACTTTACTCACGGTGATCATAATTAGGTAAAACACGCTTTAATGTAGTGTAGTGATTCTTGGATGTGAACGAAAATTTAAAGAACATGTAAACTAAATTTGTACTAAAATTATGATCCATGTAAACTAATTGATCACCAAGATATAGTTCTATTTCAGTTTATTTCATCGTGGATCTGCATATGCTGCCATTCAACCTTTCAACTTGGAAACAATGAATGATGAACAATTTGAATCAATCTCCGTCTTATCTAATTTGACAGAAAAAATAAAACCAAGAATATTTTGTATGCTTTATAGAAAGTAAGCTGCAGGGGAAGCTAGCTAAAGTATATAAAAGGTCCAGAGCCTGAAATCATATCATGTCTGTCAGCAGCAGACAAGTGCTCAAATATGGATCCCACCAATGACTTGGTTGAGAACTAACAAGGGGATCATATACCTATGCATGCAGGTAAGTACAAGGCATATGGGTGAGGCCTATATTAGCAGTTTTGTAGCATGTCCCCAACTTTCTTATAGTTTGGGACAAAGCTAATGTCTTGTAACATCTTCAATAGGCATGTGGTATAGTGGCTATAGAATATCATTGCATGTGTTCATAGTATGAAAGGTCTTTTGGAACCCAAGAGATTGGTCTAGTGGAACAAAACAGGGTTTGGATATCGATATGTTGAGGGTTCGAGATACTAATAGTTTCATTCAGACGAGGTAAATATAAATACCTTTATAAATACTCTTAGAGTTTGAAGGTTTTCCATGCCTTGGACTAAGGCACCATTCCCTCACCCTAAATTTTATATATATAAAAAAAATATGAAAGGCCTTTTGGGAGACTCAAATGCTTCCTTTAATTTGAAAACATATCCACATGATCTCATACATCCCTTATTATTTCATTATGTCACCCTCAACAAATGTTCTTTACAATGAGGCCACTCACATGGTCCAGACCCCGGAACTTACAATCTAGAGAAACTTGGTGAATGAATTAATTAATTTGCATGCTCCTATGGTCTCAACTTCCAAACCTTATTCAATCCCTTTCATAGTGCATTTATTGATGAAGCTATTTTTATAGGCCATGCACGATGCACATTAGATGGGGAAAGGTTGGAAAAGAACAACCACAATGCCAGAGTAGGCGTTGCCATAAATATTTCTTCTGTTTGTGTTAGGCAGTTTTGGCTGATTTTTCTTGACACTTCGTGGCAGACGACTATAAGAGATTCCAATATTTACCGTGACCAGTCAAAATTTCTTTAACATCTCTATCATCAACAACCACAAATGGAGGTGACATATCATATATGGTACGTAACAGACATAGGCATCAGGTCGAGAAAGATCAACTAATTGGTTACATGTGCTCTTACATGGAAGTCAGGTTCTTGTCAAAGTTGGATGATATGTTAGATTAGTTCGAAATTAATTGAATCTTAAATAATAGATAAGCTGGATAAGAAAAAGGATAGGTTAAAAAGTTAATCCACTAGATGTTAAAATTAAGACTAATCAATGAAAAAAGAGTTGCGACCAGGTACTTTCAAAGGGCCCAAAACAAATCAACCGTGTATATTAAATGAATTTAATTGTTATGTATTGATTGGTATAAAGATTTTTTTATACATTATTTATTAGTTATAAATTATCATATCATCGAAAATGTTTAACTCTTAATGTAATTATCTTAACAGTCACATTGTGATTGATTCAAAATATAAGAAACTTTAGGCTAAAAAATATATTTTTGGTCTTTTATCTTTTCTTGTAATTTATTTTGTTCATTTATCTTTTAAAAGATTTATTTTGGCCATTTATCTCTCTAACGTTCGTTACACAAACAAATCCTTTCTGTCAATTCTGTTAAATTTATTCACGAAACTTCTGACGTGACAGGTAATTATATTATCCCTAACATCAAAATACAATAAATGATGAACACCTTCCATCAACTTAATGAATTCTGGAAAGACATGATCATTTTCCTATGTCTAACAATGAGTATGTCTTTCTCCTCCACTATTTCTTCAGAATGCCAATGAAAAAACGATAACCCATGTCTTCCACCCCTTTCTGCAGTGACAAAAGCAAATGAATCTGCGTTGTCTTCATACTGACACAGAGGAGCCCTCTTGTTGCCGCCGCTGAAGGAAGAACGCTCTGTCATCCATGGTTGTTGGTGGGTTTCTGGACACATTCACCCTACACTTGTATGCAGACAAAGACGAATTCATGATTCTCTCTCGAAAGCAGCAAAAATCCTAATAATATTTTATTTTATTAATTTTTTAAATTTATTTCCATATATATTGATATTATATTACAATTATCAAATCCTTATTTATTTTTTCGGTTAATTCTTTTACACAAATTTATAATTACTGATACTGATGTATGGATTATCTACATTATTTGCTATTAATTATTGACTATCATATCTTATTCAAACTATCACCTTTTAAAATTATATATAAACTTTATAATCTTTTATAAAACGTTTTTTAATAATTAAATGTAAAGAAATCAAACAGTTGAAATTCATAATAATATTGGATATGTATATCATCATCATGTTAAATTATAACTTATAAAAATATTAAATATTTAGTAAAATAATAATTAAATAAATATAAAAATTCATGTAATGCAAGAGATATTTGCTAATGCTTGCATAATTTCTCATCCGTGGTGAGAGAAAATCGAAAATTTAAAAAGAAAACAAAAATTAATGAACAACCCATTAATTTAGAAGGTGACTTCTACCATGAGGGGCCAACTAAGTCCCTCATAGTGAGGGAGTATTCTATGTACCATTGGATTTAATAATATAATAATTGAATGACTGAGATTTTTCTGTTGCAACTTATTGTTCAGGTCATCCAAAATCTTTGCATATTGACCCCTATAGTTACTGAAAATTGCCACATATAAAAGAAAAAATAAGCCCTAATCGTGTATCTCCTTCCTCTCTGCGTCTCCCAAGCCGCTTCATCCTCTTCATCTCGCCAGTTACATGGGACATGTGAAGGGTGACTGGCGAATGGTGGTTCACGGAGGTGAGCGATGATTCACAAAGCAGAAATGGTGGCTGACCTCTAGGTAGTGCTGGCATCACGGACCTGGGTTGGCCACATTGGTTTTGGCTGTGCACAGGGGCGGACGTTGCTGGTAGAGCGTCGGGGTCTGTTCAGGCAAGGATGTGCGTCGGCAACGACCCCGATTTGCATAGATCTGGGGTGGTGAAGATGACGCGATCTGTAGCGGTTCCATTTGTTTAATGAGTGTCGAGTGACTTGATTAATGGGTGATGTTATTATTGAGAGGGAGCAGGCTTCTGAAATCTTCTTCTTCAAATCTGTTTATATCAATACCACTTTAAATTTAA
This sequence comes from Sophora flavescens, assembly GCA_030762895.1. NCBI lineage: Eukaryota > Viridiplantae > Streptophyta > Magnoliopsida > Fabales > Fabaceae > Sophora > Sophora flavescens. The sequence continues at coordinate 205,447,097 of CM061062.1, forward strand.
TAAAATGATTCTAATATCTTCTTTCTTTCTTTAAGGCCATGTTTAGCTGTCAATTTCTGATTCGTACATTAACATGGGTGATATGAATTGCGCAATTTTGGCTTTGATTTAGGTGGCTGTCATGGGTATTTTTTTGGGTGTCACGAAGATGAGTTCAACCAGGGAAGTGAACAAATGAATTAAGTGAGGGACCAAACTGCAAAACAAAAAATTTACAAGTTCTCTCTCCAAGGTTCTAATTTTATTAATAAAGCCCCATGTCCATCTGCTACCACCTGTAAAATAAGCTCCCTCATGTGGTGAGGGACAATTTTACAACCTCACCTTAGACATAGCCAATTTAGAATGTGTTTGTTACGGATTATTTGATGAAAAATTATTTTTTAAGTAAAAAATTATTTTTAATAAGATTTAAATAGTTGACTTAAAAATGTTTAATTTGCCCAAAAATTAACAAATAATCAACCATAATTGCATAATGCTTTCAATTTAGTGGGTATGCTGGCCTCAAAGGAAGCACTTTTGATAAACATATCAGACCACTCCCTTGTACCATTAATGATTGGCATAATTATATCCAGAATCAATTGCACGCTACACTCTTCCAATTATTTCAAGGTCGTTGCCATTCGCTTTCAAATCTTGAATAATTTCCCCTGCCAAACTTATCTCTATGTTGAAAAGTTCTATTCATCTATACCTAATTGATTTTGAACTTGTGGTCTTATTATTCTCCATCTGAATCAGTGGGAAACTATTGGAGATGTTGAACCTTTCAGCTTGTTTTTATAATTATATATATCATTTTACCTTATGCCCCTACAACTCTAATGCATAACATATGGCCTATATTTCCTAAGCATAAGAGAAGGGGAGAAATTGGAACATACCCTTGAAGCAAAAATCTCTCTCTCACACACACACACAGAGAGAGAGAGAGACAGACACAGAGAGAGAGAGATGGATATATACATTCAAAGTTTAGATAAGAGAAATGTCTGCAAAGTCAAATATCTACAAGAATTTATAGTGGAATTTACATATCACCGTCTATTATCTAACAAGGAAAATATGATAATCAAACCCAAACTATATTAATGAATATTGTGGGTAAAAGGCATGATATGTGTTAACTCCTATTGACAAGCAAAAACAACATTTATTTTTATATAAGCAAAAACAACATTTATCAATGCATGTTAAATTGTAAGAAGATATCTACGGTTAACATTTAGCTGATGTGTTAAAACTTATGATTTAATATATATGCACTGACAATACACAGTCATTAATTCAATCATATCTTTCCACAAAAATATTTATGAAAATATTTTATGAACTAATATAATAAAGTGTCATAATGTTGAAATATGATTGAATATTTGTATAAAACTTTTTTTACACCAGGAGTGTATATTTATTAAATTCTAAAACTTATGTAGTAAATTTTGTTTTTGGTAGTAGACATTGATTATTGTAATAATTTATTGAAAATGGTTGTTTGTGACCGACAATATCCATTTGGGGATTCTTGTGATGGGCAAATGGGCATGTCAATTGATGAAATTAAGATCCACGGGTTGGATTCATGGTGGAGCTCGTGATCCAAGCAATCAATGCAATGTCTTTATTTGCTTGTTATATGTTTTCCAACACAGACACATAAGAGTACAGTCCACCCCAAGAGGACGGTTGACAAGAAGACACCAAGGGCACGTTCCTATCCCTTATATATGGCCATTTTTTGTCCGTTACCAAAAATTGAAGCCCATTCCATGATGCTATAAGACACAATGACCCATCTCCTTTTCTTCATTACGACAAAATGCGGCATTGGATTAATGGATTGAAATTACAAATTAGATCTACTTGCACTATCTAATTACATTACAGTTTTAACGATGTTACTAATGAGTGTCTTAAGATGGTTAATGAACCCACAAATAGAAAATTTGTATTGGTAAACTAAATGTTACATTTTTCGAAATGTTAAATACACAAATTTTCATACAAATTTTCCTTTTTTGCTTCCTTAAACAATGTTCTAAAGGCACTTGTTAGTATTCTCCTGGTTTTAAAATTACACAATTTATATTTATGTTGTATATTTCAGGACAATCACAACAATTACAATGCAAGCTATTAATGAACTACTACCACAAGTTAAAACTTGATTAGGGGCTTTAATTTCTTTCCCATCACTTGGAGAGTCATGAATTGGAGAGTCATGAATGCTATGCCTTGTTTACTAATATGGTTTGTCTTTGTCATTAGTATTTGGTTCATGTGGGTTGTGCAGTAGTCTCTTAAATGTAATGTAGGTGTGCACTGTGCACATATTCATGAAGTCCTTGCCTTTGAAAGGTTGGTTGTGGTAGGGTTGGCCCAGGTTGGGGAGGAAACAACTATCACATCGTTAAGAGGATTATTATCCAATTCATTTGTCAGTTTGGTCGTGAGTTGACAATGTTCTAATGGACTCTTCAACAAAAATAGTAAGAAAATAAATATAAAAATATTTCAAAATGAAAATAAAAATGCAAAGGGAGTGTGTCATGTGTATTGTGTGTAGGACACTGACACTTGCATATCTGCTTCATGAGCAACTCAGATACTGTCATCTGCTTTATCTATGCGTTATTTTATACGGTCCTTAAACACATGACAGTTGTCTATAAAATCGTTACCGGGGAAGCTCTATAAAGATGCTTGTTTGGTTGTGAAAAATATGTGGAAGAAAACAAGAATGAGAAAACTAATTTTCTTAGCAAAAAAAAAAAAAAAAGTAGTAAGGCACTTTATGAAAGAGAAAACTAACACAAGGTAATTATTCTCAGAGACCTAATACTCAAAATTATTTTTTGTGTATATTGTTTTAAAAGTAATAATGTATATATAGGAGAAGGCTAAGGTCCTCTAATGTGAAAAGCTAGGACCGATCTTCCTTTCCTTTTTATTGGTAAAAAAAGAAGAAAAAAGGATAAACTTCTCTGACATCTTCTTTATCCTCCATGGTTGATCTACTCATTCAACTTAAACAATTGTCTCTTCGAGTAGTTTAGTCCTACCAACCAGAAAACCACCCAACAAAACCACCTCACTCACTGAAGAAGATGACTTCCACACAAATAAGAGGACTCACGTTTTAAATAGTTCGCAATCACTACAACAGATTAGACTTTTAATAACGCACCTTTTATAGCATTTCGGTGTGGAAATGCTATTAAAAGTGATGGGAGGACTTTTAATAGCGTTTCCTTTAGAAAACGCTATCTTAGGTATCACCTAAGATAGCGTTTCCGTGTGGAACCGCTATTAAAAGTGCCACTGCAGGAAAAGATAGCGGTTCCACACGGAAACACTATCTTAGGTGATACCTAAGATAGCGTTTCCTTAGGAAACGCTCTCTTAGGTGATATACCTGCGCGCGCGTATCCTTTCATCCTTCAATTCCCGGTTCTGCGTGCACCACCGACCTCATCGGTTCAAGTCTAGGGTTGCCATCTCCACAGAGCTCGTCCCCTCTCACGCCTTCTCCTCTCTCACTTGTTGCTCTCACGCCTCGGACTCCTCTCACGCCCCATCGCTCCGCCACTCATCACCACACCACCTACGACCAAGGTATGCTCTCTATGTCCCTCTCCCCTATTTCGACCAAGCTAATCAGTGCAAAGAACAAAGAGTAAAATGGACTTTGGATAATTGATTAACTGATATAACTATCAGGGAAATGACTGGTGGATAGGGGGTTGGGTTAGTTGAATCCTACATAAGCATTCATAACAGCAACAACCATTACAAAGTTATTGTCGTGGGGAATCCGAATTTTTGGGTTTTACTTGAGGGTTTTATAGACAAATTTGTGTGGGATCTTTGTATCTTTATGAGAGTTTCATGTATTTTGATGAGTAAAAAAAGAGATTGAGATTGAAGCAATTATTATTCTACATCAATTGAGAGGTTCCTCATTTGGTAATTCTTGTTCACTTTGTTGCCGTTGTTGAACTGAAATTTAGAATGCTATACATTTGGTTGATTAACTATGTTATGGGTTTTTCTTGATATCTTTATTCTTCTGCATGTTTTCTGTTTCTGATGAAAGGAAAATTATGTTTTAGAAATGGTGGATTGTTGGCTTCCATGATATTCACTCATTCCTATGTTTTACTGTTTGCTGTCTTGTAGGTTAGATGTTTGATAAAATGTTAAAAGCAAATTAGCTCTCATGTGTTATGCACTTTCAGTAACTATTTTTGCTCTTCCAAACCACAATCTAAGGCATAGATTTTTGTGTTGTTTCCACCAGGTTTGAGTTGTTGTTTTGTCTAATGTAATGTTCTCTTGAAAATAATTCACAAAATATTAATGTTTGGGTCAAACATTTTTTTCCCAGTATAAACATGTTGAATACTTAATAATTTGGATATTATTGCAAGTTAGTAAAATATGATAAGACTTTGGATTTGAACTAAATATGCATAGAATGGGTTAAGAGATGTTTACTTTTTCGTGCTATTTAAATCTTTGTTTCAAAATTGGTTTTCTTTGCACATTTTTCTTATTAAGCTTTTGATTAGTTGCCTTGTTTTGTTAAGAGTGGTGTTTATTGATATCAGATTTTTTTTTCCATCACAGCGTATCTATACATATAAGAAAAAAGAATGGTTGAATGTTTTTATGTTAATTGTTAAAGCCGTCCTTGTCCTTAATAAAGCTGAAGTGACATGATAATATGCCTAACATGAATAAAAATAAATAAATAGGTTATCACTTTTATCCTTTTTTTTAAAGCCGTTTCTTTTTTTTCTTCTTTTTTAGTGTATGATGGATATTATTTTTGCATGATTGATCTTAATATTATTGGATTGAGGAACAGGTCATAAGTGCTCTGCACAGTTGTAGTTAACATCAACTTTCTTTGTATTTTGTAAATCTTTCAGGAATGATATACTGGGTTCTGTTTTCATTGCACACCTTGTTGAGATTCTAAAGTCCTCTTCCCCCAGTGTACAAGAAAAAGCTGCATCTGTGCTTGAGTTTGTGGCACTGACGGACCCAACTCTGACCCCTATTATATCTGTGGAAATTGAATCTGTTCTCGATTCTGTTTTTCAGCAAAAATTTTTGAAAATTTCAGGTAAGAGATTTATGCTCTATAATCCATGATTTGTTATAAGAACATATTCTTTTTTATCTGTTTGCCATGTTTTGATTTTCTCTTTTAATTTGGATGTGTACTAAGTGGATAAAAATGATCTAACCTCATAGTAGTGTTTGTTTCAATATGTATATGTATGCGGTTTTTAAGAGAGACGTGAAGTTGATAAGAACTGGTTATTCAAGCAGAAGAATCAATCGATCTTGATTCACTGCTACTCTGAATTCCTCTAACAGAATAGAATTACAGATGGGAATGCCAACACTGTTGTTAAAAAAAATTATAAAATAAAGATATAATATTGCGGATTTGGGATTTGGGAATGTGTAATGCCTGACTCTGAAAACTTCGTTCTTTTGCATATTGACTTGTTCATCTCCTGTCAGTTGAACAAGGACGGTGTCATGGGAATCTAACAAATCTGATTAATCTTTTAAACACACTTAGTATTCTATATTATGCAATAGTTAATGGAATGCTGTACTCTGTAATGATATGATAGAAAACTGAAGATAAGTACAGTTTTATTAACTTTCTTTCAATGCTCCTCATCCTCTCCTTGAACAGAAAAGATACAACAGGTTCTTCAAGGGACCTGAAACTGCTACATTGATCCTTTCCTTTACCCAACTGAATAACCCCCCTCTCTCCCATCTTTCCCTTTTGATGCTTCCCCACTAATACACAACCCCTGTCCACACTCAATTTGCCATGCGGAAAACCGGTAACAGTTTTCATTCCTTTAATATGTATACATTGCATGTAGACATCAACCACTCTAAACTCAAAGTAAATATGTTTAATAAATATTTTTGTAGATCGGGAAAGCATGGATCGGAAATGGATGTCTGCCAATCGTTTAACGAAAGAGTATGAGGATGGGGTGAAAGAGTTCATTAGGTTTGCAGTTCGGCATGCGGAAAACCCTAGTACAATCATACGTCCTTGTTTAGATTGTTGTTATGCAAGGCGAGTTAGTGCAGCCGATTTGGAAGAACATTTAGTGTGTAATGGAATCGATCAAAGTTATACATGTTGGACAAAACATGGTGAGACAAGAGCTGAGTCTAGTGAAATGAGGAATCGTGTGAGATATTCATCATACGATACCGACACAAATACTTATGAGGGCGATTGTTTTGAAGACATTGCAAATGTTGTTGAAGAGGATCTTCGGGATTGTCCTCAAATGTTTGAGAGGTTGGTAAGTGATGCAGAGCAACCACTGTATGATGGTTGTACTAAATTCACAAGATTGTCGGCGATGTTAAAGTTGTATAACTTGAAATCGGGCAACGGATGGACTGATAAGAGCTTTACGGACTTACTCACACTATTGAAAGACATGTTGCCAGAGGATAATGTGCTTCCTAGTCGGACATATGAGGCTAAACAAATGTTACGCTCTATTGGCATGAGCTACGAGAGGATACATGCTTGTCCTAACGATTGCATTTTATTTCAGAATGAATATGCATCGTTAAAGATGTGTCCTAAATGTAATGCCTCACGATATAAGAAGAAAGAATCAGATCCAGAGAAGGTTGTGTGGTATTTTCCCATAATACCCAGATTTAGGCGCATGTACCGTAGTTCAGAAGATTCAAAGCACTTGACATGACATGAGGATGAAAGGATCAAAGATGGCAAGCTGCGGCACCTGGCAGATTCTCCTCAATGGAAGAAATTTGATCATGATTATCCTGATTTTGGGCAAGAATCAAGAAACCTACGACTTGCATTGGCAACTGACGGATTTAACCCGCATGGTGTTCAAAGTAGCTCTCACAGTACATGGCTTGTGATTTTGGTGATTTATAACCTATCCCCATGGCTATGCATGAAGTGCAAATTTATTATGTTATCTATGTTAATTTCTAGGCCCAAACAACCAGGAAATGATATAGACGTCTATTTGACTCATTTGATTGAAGACTTGAAACAACTGTGGGAGACAGGTGTGGAGGTGTATGATGGGTATAAGGAAGAAAGTTTCAATTTGAGAGCTATGTTGTTTGGCACAATTAATGATTTTCCAGCCTACGGTAATCTGTCAGGATATAGCATCAAGGGTCAGTGTGCATGCCCTATATGTGAAGAGGGTACGGATTGGATGCAGTTAGAACATTGTAAGAAGAATGTCTTTCTTGGGCATCGTAGATTTTTGCATCCAAGTCATCATTACGGTGGTGGAGAAAGGCGTTCAATGGGAACTCGGAAGAAGGTAGAGCTCCTTCACCGTTGACGGGTGATCAACTTTTTGAAAAGGTAAAGGATTTGAATATCCAATTCGGTAAACCTTTTGCGAGAGATATTGTCACAAGAGGGTGGAAGAAAAGGTCGATTTTCTTTGAGTTGCCATATTGGAAATCATTATATGTAAGACATTTCCTCGATGTGATGCACGTTGAAAAAATATACGTGATAGTGTCATTGGTACGTTACTCAATGTGCCAGGGAAGACTAAAGATGGCATCAATGCAAGGTTGGACTTGGTTAGTATGGGAATAAGAAAAGAATTGGGACCGACGAAGAAGGGTAAAAGTACATATCTTCCTCTGGCTGCTTACACTCTATCTAGAAAAGAAAAAACTATTTTTTGTAAGTTTCTTGACGGAGTTAAGGTTCCGGAAGGGTACTCTTCAAACATTAGGAACCTCGTATCGATGAAAGATCTCAAGTTAAAAGGTCTAAAGTCCCACGATTGTCATGTTCTCATGGAGCAGTTGATACCCATTGGTATACGGTCTATTTTACCTAACAAAGTGCGGGGGGCCTTAACTAAACTCTGTTTCTTCTTCAAGGCAATTTGCGGCAAAGTGATTGACCACGGGAAGTTGCCATCATTGCAAAGAGAAATTGTTGTGACTTTATGCGAGCTTGAGATGTACTTTCCACCTTCATTCTTTGACATAATGGTTCATCTAACCATTCAACTTGTTAGAGAGACACAACTGTGTGGGCCAGCTTATATGAGATGGATGTACCCGATTGAACGTTATATGAAGATATTAAAAGGGTATGTGAAAAATCGATCCACGACCCGAGGAAGGTTGTATTGTTGAACGGTATATTGTTGAAGAAGCTGTTGAATTATGTACCGAATACCTATCCACTGCTGATTCTATAGGGCTGCCAAAGTCTCGTCACACATGGAGAATGATGGGGCAAGGAATTGCTGGAACTGAAATAGTGACTATATCAAGGGAGAATGGGAGCAAGCACACTTATATGTTCTCGCACAATGCCGATGAGGTTGAGCCATATGTTGAAAAACACAAGGACATGCTTAAGAGTTTGTATCCAAATAAGAATCAAAATTGGCTAACTAGAGAACACAATCGTTGTTCTATAACGTGGCTAAGAGATCACATTTTTGCAGAGTTGATTGAAAATGCTACTTGAGTTTCAAATAGATTGAGATGGTTAGCCAAAGGTCCAAGTTTGCATGTCTTCTCTTACCACGGTTATCAAATTAATGGGTACACATTCTATACAAAAGAACAAGATGGTGAAGTACAATGCAAAACAGTGGTGTGACTCTTGTAGCTCAGTCGATGCATATCTCAAGTGCCAAAGACAGAAACCCGATATATGCAAATATGTCATACTTCGGCGTCATTGAACGCATATGGGAGTTGGATTACACAAAGTTTAAGGTTGGTGTGTTTGGTTGTAAGTGGGTTGACAATAATAACGGTGTTTAGATTGATGAGTCAGGGTTCATGCAGGTGGATCTTAATAGGGTGGGGTATAAAGATGAGCCTTTTATATTAGCATTTCAAGCTCAACAAGTGTTCTATGTCACTGATCCAGCTGATATGAAAAGGTCCATTGTTCTTTTGACTAACAAAATAATTACTAAGATTGATGATCAAGACCATGGAGATGTTGATATTGAAGATGATCCTTTCGTCGGGACATTACAATCACTTGAGATTGATCCAACTAGGGATGATGGTATGTATATGAGAGATGATCATGATGAGGGGCTTTTGGTCAATCCACCATTTCGTACTAATAAAGGACAAACAAATCTCAATCCAATGAAGAAAAGAAAAAGGTTGACTTAAACATGTATGTAGTGTTTGTGTTTAAATGAACTTTCTGATCCTTTTATATTATAGTTAGCATCTTCCGGTAATGCTAGTGTTGATTTTGTTATCAATTGTTGTTTTATATTTTGCATCAATTAATATTATATTAATGTCCATTGATGTTTTACTTGTGTCTAATATTTTTGTAGGTAAATGGCATCTTCAAGTAATTCTAGTGCTGCCAAAGTGACGAGACGTGGGACAACAATTATGAAGGCAGTCATTCGCGCTAGGAGTAAAGGACAAAAATTTGAGGTAATTTACTTACTAATCTAAGGATTTCATAATGTTGTTTGATATCTAGATTTAATTACTTTATTATTTTTATTAGGTTGAATGGAATTATTTGGACCAACCAATTCGTGCTAATGGAAAAATTTTGAAGAGTTACATTGGGGCCGTTGTTCGGCAAACGGTCCCAATTATTTGTTCTAATTGGAAGGATGAAGCTTTGGATGCTTTCAAAGAGAACATATGGGCTGATTTACAAGTAATTGTTAAAATTTATGAATTATATTGTAAACTATATAAACATACTTACTTTGACACGTTGTTTATATTGTTTTGCAGATGTCTTTTAATGTTGATGAATCTCGGAAAAAAATTGTACTTCAGGAAGCTGGTAACCTACATAGGGCATTCAGAACTAGATTGACCAAAAAATTTCTAAGAGATGCTAACGGGAGTATCATAGAGGAACCTCCATCATAATATCCACACAAATCAAGGGATGAGTGGATAGATTTTATAGCAATACGCACAGGAGATGCACGATTCCTAGTATGTTTAATATCACGTTAGTCCTTATAATTATATGTATACGTACATATGACATTAACCATGTATTAATATTAATTATATGTGTCTGAATAGAAATTAAGCAATGAAAATCGCAACAGAGCGTTAGATCCTGCATGCCCTTACAAAGCATCACGTAAGGGGTATGCTGACATTGAGGATGAATTGGTATGTATATATATATTTAACTGCATGTGTGGTAAATATGACTTTTAAACTGTTTGGTTAATATATATTATCTCAATATACAGATACAAGAGGCGGGGCCAGAAGTTAAGAAAATTAAACGCCATATTGTGTGGAGGAAAGCCCGCGAGAACAAGGCGGGTGTAATTGACAACAAAAATACGCAGAACGTGTGGAATAAATGTGTTAGTAGACTAAAGTTTACATTTTCATTTGTTATTTTCTTATGACAATATATAATAATTTTAACATTTGCATTTCATCAATAACTATGTGTCGGGAGGAAGCATCACGATCTGCAATAGAGGGAGAGATACAAGATTTTGGTCGCCAGGATATTCTTGCTAAAGCCCTAGGTGTGCAGAGAACCCTGGTCGTGTTAGGGGTGTGGGTTTTGGCGTCTCTCAAAAAGACTAATTCCCCCACTGAAGGTCGTGCAAAACATAACTACGAAACGAAAAGGTGGGAGACATTGGTGTCTAAACTCTCGAGAAAGATTGAACATTTTGGAAGATAAGCTGAAAAAAAGGAGGATGAGGAGAGGCGAGGCTAATTTCACATCCCCAAGAAGCGTCAAAGATAGTTGCACTCTACCATCTGCCATCAAGCTTCCGGAGGTAATGCATGCCTTTTTTTTACTAGTATTGCATTCGCGATTAAATACATTCAATTGGATGCCTTAATTCACAGCTTATTCATCTATCATTGGATCAGGGCGTCAACTCATGTCATCTATATTTATCAACCCCAAACTATCGTATGGTTGGTATGGGTAAAGTATACAATGAGCCCGTTGTTACACTGCACACTGGACCAGTACCCCTTAACCATGTGAAAGTTGGAGTTGATGTTGCAACTGAGGGGGATGCGCCATTGCCGGTACCTATCGATGGTGCGAGATGTAATGATGATAAGAGATGCAATAGGTACTTATGTGGCATGGCCAATTGATCTCGTGGTTGTAATTAATATGGTATGTAATTGCATTTTTCCACCTTTTCATATACGGCGTATATTTATTACATTAGTTGATCACTAACTGGCATATTGAAATGCAAAATTTCCAGGTACCTGCAAAATCTAAAGGCAAGGGCAGAGTGTCTGAATATACAAAGGAGTCAATTACAACCCCAGAAAATAAAGGAGGCAACTCTGAGGCCAACCCTCCTACAGCTGGTTCAACTAACATTTCTCTGGAATATTTGAATTTTCTTAAAATACATGAACGAAAGAATATGAAAAATGATGACCAGTTGGACATAGAGATAGAACAAAATATTTTTGGTCAGCATATCATTGAAATGATCAATACTGAAAATATCAGAGAAATTTTAAATCATGAATGGGTATCTGCCTCCATTATTTCCGTATATATCAGGTATTAAATCAGGCTTAAAGTGTACAATATTTTTATAGTCTTTCCATTTAAATATTGATGTCATTGGTGTAATCCATTTTTATATTTTAATTGAAGGTACTTGTATGAAGAATTGTTGCTTCCAAAGGAAAGAACGAGGAGGTTTCTGTTCTTGTCCCCACACCAAACAAATACATACGGCTACTTCGGGAGGGATTCACAGACAACGTATATAGCTGACCGGTTTGCAACTACAGAAAGAGAATATCAGCCCTTGTTTTTAGCGCCGTGCAATGTTGGGTGAGTCACTTATCCTGTAGGACTTAATTCACAATAATGAATTATATAAAAGTTGAGGTGCTTAGGATTTGTTATCTCAACATTTTTGTAGGAATCATTGGGTGCTGTGCGCGATAAATATTGTTGAAGAGATTATTTACTATCTGGATTCCTTGAATGTTGATCCTAGGAATCACCCATAATTAAAGAATCTGTTCAATAAGTAAGCATGCTTTTATATTTCTGATTTTCTATGATTCTGTCGAATGGCTTCCATGGTAGATACATGTTGCAAGTTGTCATGGTCCTAATGTGCTTTTGATTTTTGACATTAGAATAACTGTGTTGAATTGACATATACTGGGTTGTGGCTGTTGTGGTTCAAAATAAAAAAAAGCATGCGTGTGTTTGTGATGATTGAAAATATGTTTCTTAATGAAGTCTGTTTGATTTTGTGATTAGTGCTTTGCAAGTTTATCGCGCAAATATCGGAGCTAAGGTGCTGCGTCTAAAGGCAACCAACATTAAATGGATTCAGATAGAGGTATATTTGCAAAAACTTAATGCGCAATTAGATAAAAAAAAACTATATTGATTTACTATTTTATTTTTTATAGTGCCCAATACAACCCAATGAAGCAGATTGTGGGTACTATGTCATGCGTTTCATGAAGGAAACTATCTTGCAGAACCAAGTTAAAATACCAATGGCGGTATGTTGTTCACTTAGCTTTTTTAATCGTGGATTGTTCAAATGTTTTAGCAATTGTAACTTGATTTATTTAATTTTTATGTCGCAGTACTTCCCTGACTTCAAATGCTCCACATACTCCACTGCTCAACTATCTGAAGTCAAGGAAGATTGGTGTCGCTATATTGTTGAAAAGTTTATTTGATTATGTCAAATTGATCACAGTAGTTGCAGCAATACTCATTGGTATGTGAATAATGCTTTAGATTTCTAACTAGAGATCCACATCAACAGTAGTTTCTCTTTATCTATATCCTCAGATTGATAAAAGTTCAAATCTTACTTATTATTTCTGTTATTCTTCTTCATCAACAAAGTAATGCATGTTACACATGAAGGTATCTCTGCTGCATTTTAGTATTGTAGAGCTGTGGTGCATTTTTCAATAGTGCCAGAAATCTTATTGTCTCTTTGATGCATCTTTTAGAATTTCGAGTTTTGTTATATTGATAAACTCTATGCAAGGTCTTGGTGTTGGATAAATCAACTCTTTAGCACCTGATCTAACAACTTAAGTTTTGAAGTTGAATTAGTTCTTGACACAAAAATGTACATTTCCTAAGGGTATTTGATTATTGCCCCCTGCTGTTTTTTTTGTGGTTTCAAGTGATGTGAAAAACAATAGCTTGATTGGAAGTATTCCTGAAAACATAGGCAACTGTACTGCCTTCCAGGTCCTATATGTAATCCAACCGAATGTCGGACTTTTCTATACCTTGTCTTGTATTATTTGTAACCTCTTTAATGTCCTCCCTTGATTTCAGGGATTTATCCTACAACTTGACTAACTGGAGTGATACAATACAATATTGGATTTTTGCAAGTAGCAACCTTGTATGTGTTGCATGATCCTTTATAACCTATTTCAATTTTTAATAAGAAGGATATTTGGTCTTTCACTTCCCTTCTCTGGGAATTTCTTGATGGATTTGTTTGATTTTTGTAGGTCATTGCAAGGCAATAAACTCTCCGGGCATATTCCGTCTGTGATCGGTCTCATGCAAGCACTTGCTGTCTTGTAATTAAGCATTGTTAGTTAGCGATTTACGAAACAAATTTAATGAAGTTTCATTGTTGACTTGAGGTTTTGGATGATGTTGAAACTGGGAAGCTTTAATATTATGAATCAGTTGCTTCTATAATCTGTATATGATCAGTGTGGCTGAAATATATGACGTTTGAGGATTCCCTTATATACTTGGCTCCTTATTTTTTTCTCCCTAATTTTATGCATCTTTTTGCATACATATTTACTTCAGAAGTATAGTGGAAGCAAGGGAACATTTGTATTGACTGCAACAATTGTGGTTTTTTGGTGATGTAGTTCAATATGCAGGAATGTAGGTAAAAGTTAAGAAATATGTAAAATAAAAAAAAAGGGGAATAGATAGCGTTTGTATTAACAAACGCTATCTAAAGTCTGACTTTAGATAGCGTTTGTACACGGAAACGCTATCTAAAGTCTGTCTTTAGATAGCGTTTGTTTTAACAAATGCTATCTAAAGGCAGACTTTAGATAGTGTTTCCGTGTACAAACGTTATCTAAAGTCACCTATTAATAGCACTTCCTAAATGCTATCTTTGCTAACGAGTTTTAATAGCGGTGGCATAGATAGCGGTTACAAACGCTATTAAAAGGCATACAGAAACGCTATCTAAAGTCATTTCTGTTGTAGTGAATGCGTTCTTCTCAATCATCATTGTCTAACATCCTCCTTAAATAGTTGGAGGATCAAACCTTATTTAATCATATTCATTCATTTAGTATTTAAAAAAGCAAAGACTAAGATTTGCCATGGGAAACTGGTACTAATCCTCTCCCTCCACCGGCTCTGTATCTTGCGTTTCTCCACAACCCATTGTGATTCAACGTATCTATGAATAGTGGTACCGGTGCTTGCTAGAATCCCCTTGACCGGAGTCTTCGTAGCCATCATCGGTGCAAGCACGGGGGACCACGACACTGTATATGTGAGACATGGCATCAAAGGAGCGATATTGTACATCTAAGTTCGTGGGTGCTGGGTTTGACCTTGAGGATGCCACGTCTGTATGTGGCCAGCTGGTGGATCTATACTTGTGATTGCCACAAGGAATGGAGCTTGGGTTACTTGAGGAGGCTGACTCGAACAAGCTGGAAACGGTGAAGTAGGGGCTGGAAACAGTAGGGCAGAGGTTGAAAATGATGGACTAAGGGCAGCGAAAAGGGAGGTATTCTATGGTGAGTTTTGAGGTTTGACGCTCTAAAGTCAATTACTGAAAGGAGCAAACGACCGCAACATGCATGGTGCAAAAACCAATTATTAGAAATAAAAAAAATAAAAAAAAATATTTACTTCAATAGAGTTACCTTCGTTGCTTGAGTCAGTGAACACGAAAGCGGTAGGATTTTCGAAGAACTTGAAGCAGCCTCAAACAAATAATATGGCCGTTATTTTAAAATTGGGTTGATGGGGACACACCTCGTAGGTTGTAGCTAAATGCAGCGAGTACATTTTCATTTCTCAGTCACAGCAAGTACATCTGCCAGTTGTATTATTTGTTTGAGGCTGCTATCACTCTATGCCAACTAGATTACGTCAAGGATGTGCTAGAGTCAGTGAACTGATAAGCCTCTGGCTCATCTAGTTTTATAACTAGTAAGACCATGGTTTTTGCACTAATTATTCAAGTTTAACCTCGTCTTTGCCCAAATTTGGATTTAACTGTCCTCAAGCAACATTTTGCGTTTCTTAAGTAGTTTTAGAATATTTTAGTTAATTTTGAGTCAAATAAAGCATTCACTGTTATTTCATGTTTTCAGGCTAATAAGAAGAGCAAGAAGGGAAGGACACTTGAAGCTGGTCACGGCCGTGATGAGCTACCCAGGAAAGTCAGAAGGCATCACGGCCCAGCCGTGATATCCCTCACGGGCGTGATGAGAAGACCCTGAAAGTCAGAATTGATCACGGCCGTGACAGATCAGCACCCATGGATAGAATTGATCACGGCCTGGCCGTGATAGGCATCACGGCCGTGACAGACCAGAATTTGAATGCGCGCCCTTGGCGGAATCGGTCACAGCCTGGCCGTGATGGCCATCACGGCCGTGACGCGTGCACGATCTATAAAAAGGCACCAGGGTAGACACAAAAGCCATCCAAATTTCACTGCTTACAGATTATTTTCTTAGGTTTTTGTCATGTTTGTGATGGAGAACTAATCCCCTGAGATTAGTCTGTTGTAATCGGTTTCCGCCGACACTTGAGGTTCTGTAATTCCCGGATCAATTTGCTTCTTCCTTTCAATACTATCCTATATGTCTTGTTTGCTTAATTCAGGTTGTATAGAATAAGTGTTGATTTATTTCGGTGATTCTATGTTCCTATACCTAATCGCGTTTGCTTAATTCATGTGTGTTCAATCGTGTTTGCTTAATTCACAAGAGCTTCAATCCGTTTGCTTAATTCGGAATTGGGAACATATATCTCGTAGTGTCAATTTCACTTGTTAATTGTTGCTACAATCGAAAAGGGATTAGAATCTGCTTAGGGCATGGTAATTATATGAATCAATGATAGTGGGAAACCGAAACAGTAGATTAATCGTTTTAGCTTATTGATAATCACGTAATTGCATTGTTTTTCTTAATTGAATCATTCAATCTCACCCCCCACCCCCCCCCCCCCCCCTAAAAAAAAAGATTTTGAGGTTAATAACAATCCAAGAGTCCTTGTGATACGATACTCGAGTTGTCACGCCCTAACTACACTTTTTCCAATCACTCGCTTTTTGACCCGTATGCGACAGCGGATCAAAATTGGTGCCGTTGCCGGGGACTCTTGTTATTTTCGCATATTTTTTCTTTTTTGGTTTTCTGCTGAATTAGTTATGGCTACTAGGTCTGGTTGTGATTCTTAGTACTTCCCATGGATAATTATATGCATAATTATATGCCTAATATTGATTATGAGCCATCATGCATATATTATTCTGACTTTACTGGTGGTTATGAGCTTAGTAGTAATTTTGGCATGGTTGGAGTGAATGATTATTCTGGCCAACATGGTGGAGAACATGGCATCTTAGATGAGTTAGCTTCTTTGGTGCATCAATTGACAATAAGCCAAAGAACTGTGTCGGTCGACCCCCCCATCCCAACCCAGTCTGGAAGAATTGGTGCAACAAATGGCAGAACACACTCTTGAATTCCAACAGAGGACAGAAGCAAGTCTTCAGAATTTGGCCACTCAAATTGGTCACATTGCCTCCGCCTTGACTTCACTTCAATCACAACGTCTCCTTGAAGAAGCGATGATTCGCAAATAGATATTCTTGGCAATAATTCTTCTGAGCATTCTGTTTCTCAATTAGAGTTGCTTTCTGACATTGTTGATGACACTTATTGTGATTTGATTGCGGCTGCTGATTTTCCATATTTTTCTGGTTTTGATGATGTTTACTCATGTGCTGATTGTGCTAACACTGACCTTTGTGCTGTGTGTGCTGAGATTACTGCATGTATAGAAGGTGAAGGATTTGGTAATGCAGTGAGTGCGGATTGTACAAAAGACAAAGCAGCACCAGTGATCCTCTCCACTTGTTTGCCACCACCCACTGTGGAACAACCAGCGATGGAGTTCAAGCCTCAGCCTGAGAAATTGGAATTTGAGTATTTAACTATGAAGGCACTACGGCCAGTCCAAAAGGTTGAACCCCATTTTTATTTGGGAAGACTTTGTTGACAAGGAGGTCATCTTTGACCCAAGAGGGAGTGAGAAGTCCGCCGCACTTGGCGAGGTCACCGTAATTGTCAAGCGCTCACCTTCATACTCATGCTGCATGCCATGGGATCCGGGAGGATCATATTGCACCTTGAGCATTCCTTGGCCGTTGTATCACAGGCAGTGGGATCCCGGTGGAACCGCCTTCATGAGTTTTTCTAAACCTTTTTCTTTTGAATTATCTTCGCTTTGTTTTTCTTTGCTTTGTGTCGTATGTGTGTTGAGTCTTGTGTCCGTAAGCTTGTTGGATTTTAATCAAATTTTGCATAGATGGATTGCATGATATGTGTTGACTGCTGATAATCTCCCCCTAGGTTTTGAAAATTGAAAATTAATCCCCATTTGAAAAATTGAAAATTGAACTTTGAGATATTCTATTGTGATTGCATGATTTATGATAAGTTTGGGGGTGAAGGGATGCACACACTAGGGATTGAATCTCGGTCAAACAATTTGCAAAAATGTCCAGGTGAGGAATTTGAGCCTCCATCATTATTTTTAATTGTGTGAATCGCTTTTAAGCTGCACTTTCCCGAATTTGCTTGAATCTCTTCATGGTTTGCATCTTCATATGGTTGCATCAGATGATTTAGGCAATTTTCTTTGAAAAAGCTACTTGGCCTAAATTGAACCAATCCCTAATGCATGTTCCCTAGTTAGCCACATTGAGCCTAATAAGCCTATTGTTTCTCGATGACCTTATGTTATAAGCCAAAAATCTGGAAAAACCATGTTAACCCAATCTTAGGATTAGGAGAGCATGGAAGCTTAGCAAGACAAGGTTTGCAAGAAGCTAAGTTTGGGGTGGCTACAAGGATATGATGTGTTGTTTTGGATTGAGAAAAAGAAAAAAATAGAGGTTGGAGCCAAAGGCAAAAGGAAAAAGAAAAGAAAAAGAAAAGAAAAGAACAAAAATGTCAAAAAAGGGTATTAGAAGAAAAAGGTTGTAGTCACCCAAGGCAAAAAGAAAAATGGAAAAAGGAATTTGAGTGGAAATTCAATGTGTCAAAATGCTCACGCTCTCTTAGTTCCTAGGGACTTAAGCCTAGTACCTTTGAGTATCCTACCTTTAGCCAGGCCCCATTACAACCTTTAAAAGACCTTTTGATGTTGCATGCATGTTTTCGTGGGAACTCTGTTTGAGATGAAAATCAAATTCATGGGAAGTGCTCTTAAAATGTGAAATTGAGTGAAAAATTCATAGCCTAGACAAATTGAGCGAATGAGTGAAACATTAAATGCCCTTGTGATCGAGGAAGGCGATTGTTTGAATTTGGTGATCTCCCTTTTGTGTGTAACTTGGATCCTCAACTCAGATTACTGATTGCATGAATGATGGAATTCTCAATTGTTTAAAGTAAATGAATGTGGGGGTTGCATTACACTGTTGCAAAGGGGGAAAACATTGAAGAAAAGTTGTTTTGTTGAAATTGCATGAAATTTGTGCGAAATTGATGGAATCCTTTGAGCTTGCCAAGTTTGAGTCTTTTTGAGTTTTAGTTTGCTTGGGGACAAGCAAAGTCTAAGTTTGGGGTATTTTGATAAGCCTCTGGCTCATCTAGTTTTATAACTAGTAAGACCATGGTTTTTGCACTAATTATTCGAGTTTAATCTCGTCTTCGCCCAAATTTGGATTTAACTGTCCTCAAGCAACATTTTGAGTTTCTTAAGTAGTTTTAGGATATTTTAGTTAATTTTGAGTCAAATAAAGCATTCACTGCTATTTCATGTTTTCAGGCTAATAAGAAGAGCAAGAAGGGAAGGACACTTGAAGCAGAAGCCATCACGCCCAGGCCGTGACACTGGTCACAGCCGTGATGAGCTACCCAGGAAAGTCAGAAGGCATCACGGTCCAGCCGTGATACCCCTCACGGGCGTGATGAGAAGACCCTGAAAGTCAGAATTGGTCACGGCCTAGCCGTGATGGAGGTCACTGCCGTGACAGATCAACACCCATGGTCATAATTGATCACGGTCGTGACAGACCAGAATTTGAATGCGCGCCCTTGGCAGAATCGGTCACGGCCTGGCCGTGATGGCCATCACGGCCGTGATGCGTACCTGATCTATATAAAGGCACCAGGGCAGACGCAAAAGCCAGCCAATTTTCACTGTTTACAGATTATTTTCTTAGGTTTTTGTCATGTTTGTGATGGAGAACTAATCCCCAGAGATTAGTCTGCTGTAATCGGTTTCCGCCGACACTTGAGGTTCTGTAATTCCCGGATCAATTTGCTTCTTCCTTTCAATACTATCCTATATGTCTTGTTTACTTAATTCAGGTTGTATAGAATAAGTGTTGATTTATTTCGGTGATTCTATGTTCCTATACCTAATCGCGTTTGCTTAATTCGCGTGTGTTCAATCGTGTTTGCTTAATTCATGAGAGCTTCAACCCGTTTGCTTAATTCGGAATTGGGAACATATATCTCGTAGTGTCAATTTCGATTGTTAATTGTTGCTACAATCGAAAAGGGATTAGAATCTGCTTAGGGCATGGGAATTATATGAATCAATAATAGTGGGAAACCGAAACAGTAGATTAATCGTTTTAGCTTATTGATAATCAAGTAATTGCATTGTTCTTCTTAATTGAATCATTCAATCTCAACACCCCCCCCCCCCCCCCCCCCAAACTGATTTTGAGGTTAATAACAATCCAAGAGTCCTTGTGATACGATACTCGAGTTGTCGTGCCCTAACTACACTTTTTCCAATCACTCGCTTTTTGACCCGTGTGCGACAACGGATCATGAACACGAAAGCGGTTGGAGTTACCTTTATTTATTTCACTCGCTGCTATCACTCTGTGCCTGTTGGATACCTTCATTGCTGGAGTCAAAGAATACACAGTTGGATTGTAACTGGTTATTACTTGTCAATTTTTAAGCGCATCAATCCTCCACTTCCAATAGGGAGGATGTTAGCCTTAGCCTTTCATATTTTGTAGGATCATCACGTATCGTCCAAAGCTTTTGTGCCCACCAACGACACTTTTGCATATCATCATTTTCCAAAGGAAACCCATCTACATGATGAGATGAGGCCATTGGATTTCTGTTCTTCAAACTACAATCAGTTGTTTGGTCAAGAGTCTCAATTAGAAACAAATCTTTTTTTTTAATTAAGAATGTTAAGAATCATCTTCACACTTGGAAGTTCTAACAGGAATGTAACTGATTCTAGAAAGTGTATTAATTTAAAGAGATATTCTAATATAACTTGCCAAATTATCTTATATATATTAGTCTATTGTTAATTCTTTGAAATATTTATTTTTTGTTGCTAAAAAATTAATTATATAATATTTTTATTTGAAGATTTATATATATACTAATTAGATTTTTGCATACGATCTAGCGTCCCTTTCAAAATGAGACCTTATGCAGTCGCCCACCCCAAACATGGTCAAAGCCACCATTGATATGTATGTCTTTCGAAGAGACACATAACTGAATACACCTTTGCTTCAAACTAAAAATATAGGAGATGACATGTAGTTCAATTAACCATCAAATCTTTGCATCAAAGTTAAAAAGAACAAAGTTTAAAGTGAAAGGTCTTAGCTTTAGGTCCCTGTGGTAGCCGTGGTGGCATAGTATTAGCCATCACTTATTCTCCTCTTCCATAAACAAATGCATAAATCGCTCAACACTAGAAGAACCACCACAACCACCACTGCAATTATGACGGTGACTCTGGTTGGAATGCTCAACGACGACGAAGTTAAAGGTGAGCTTGAGGTCGATCAAGGAATAGGAGTGTTGCTACTAGATGGGGGTATTGTAATTGACGAAGAGGGATGAGTGATAGTTGGGGTAGTTCGGAGACCTGAGTCACGAGCTTGAGGAACTTGGCGGTGCAAGAGAGGTACTTACGCTGATGAGAGGAGCGATTACGCTGGCGATGACGTCGGTGGTGTTAGCCCTGGCGCGGACAATGTCGAGGTCACGGGACAAGATAAAGAGATGGAGGAAGAAGATGGGGAGGTGATAGTGGCAAAAAGTTGGAGGAGGAAAACAACGAGACTCGATTTCCTGTAATAGATCTCATCTGTCCAATGTTTTATATTGTAAATCAACACTTATTATTTTTTGGAGGATTGGTCCTCCATGCAAGATTGGAGTTGGACCTTAGATGTCTTCGTGTATATAATCATGATTATTTGTTAGAATGTATCAAAGTTTCTCAAGATTAAAAAATGATGGTAAGATAAATTGAAGTGATAGAGACTATTCATTCAAAGGTAAAAAATAATATAAAATAATGTTTTACAAATTTTTTCGAGCTATTCAATATTTATATATTTGAAATTGAAGTGCAAAAATACATAAATTAAGAATAGCATTCATTATTCGGATAATTAATTATACAATTTAACAAATAAAAATAAAAAGACGAATTACTTCCAATTATGTCAATCATATACTGATCAAAATACGACACATATACTTGCAACCAAACAACTATTATCGATGGAATAGTGAATTTCATATGTAGAACCCAATCCCATCAATCTCATGCAATATTCTAAAAATCCAACCAGTCATTGAATCGATGAAGATACTGATTCGTGGTTCAATGTTTAAACCGTAATTGAACCATGATCGAACAAGTGATAATTATATATATATATATATATATATATATATATATATATATATATATATATATATTTCATATTATATAGTATATTAGATAATGAACTTAAGACAAATCAAATTTTAAATTAACATAAAACAATCTTATTATATATTTCATAAGATAAAAAAATTAGACAAAATTGCACTTCTGGTCCCTTAAGTTATTTATTTTATTCAGATTGGTCCCTTAAGTTTTTTTTGTGACAAACTAGCTCCTTAAGTTTTCTACCGTTAACAACGTTAGCCCAAACGTCAAATTCCATCAAACTCCATTACCGACTTGCTGAGCTGGCCATTAAGTGCACATCTGGACATGTCTACGTGGCAATTCTAACCGTTGGGGAAATTTGGGTCTTCTTCTTCCTATTAAATGGTGACCTAGGGTTAGGGTTCACATATTTCCTTCCAAGTCCTTATCTTCCTCTGCAATAATGACTTCATTCATGAGAGTTCCCATCGAATCTTGCAATTTGAGGCTCGGTTCGTCCACCATATCCAATAACACACTTGGTTCATGGGTACCCAACCGCTATTGCGAGGTCCATTGTGTTGTGCGCACATCTAGGACTGTGAAGAACTATGGAAAGAAATTCTGGGGCTGTAGGTTCTACAATGTAAGCGTTTTCTGCTCATTCATGTCTGTTTCAAATTTTTTCCATCCTTTTTTGAATTTTTCCATTCTATTTTGCAGAGGAATGACCCAAATGCTTACTACAACTTCTATGAATGGTATGATCCGAGTGTTCAGTGTGAGAAGGACTTCTAGATTTTGAGACAGAAGAGGAGGATACTATTTTTGTAGCAATCTCTGGAGAAAACAAGAAAATGGATGAAAATTACAGTAGTTGCTTCTTGTTTGTTGTTGCTGGCTTGTGTTTTCCTTGGCTTAATGTTATGGAAACTTGTCCATTCAAATCCATATGCAGTGAAAAGGTCCATTAGGTGAAGGATTGTAATGTAGGCTTGGTTTGGGAGGGTTTTATGTAATGTATGTTGTGTTTGTAAACAACTGTGAGCATTAATGTAATTTTCATCAATGAAAGTTGTATGTATTAGTAATGCTATTTTTGTCTAACATAAGCAATGTGCATCCACAATAATCCAAGACAATAGCCAGATGACATAAACACAACTAACACAAGCCAAAGGAAAACACATTATTTCCACAACTTAACACATAGATATAATTGCAAAATGATTCATTACATCCACAACTTAACACATAAGTGTTTAAGGTCATAAATACTGAGAAGCACCAAATAAAGTGTCAACAAAAAGGATTGATTACATCCACAACTTAACACAATAAAGACTGACAATCACCAACTTAAGGGATCTAAACTAAAGTGCAAAATACTTCAAAAGACCTAAACCCAACACACACAACAGCAACATCATTTGTTGGCCCTTTTTGGTGCAAGCTTTGGCCTTAAAAATTTTGGATGGATCCTTGCAGCTAATGCAGTAGTTGGCTTCTGGATATTGGGCCTCGGGTTGACATTGGATGCAGAAGCTGTAGGTGGCCTAAATTGTGCAGCACTCCTTTTTCCATCTTGGGCTTGAGGCTGGCTTTGTGCAGCAATAAGTGAGGCTTGATGTTGGCTAAGTGCAGTTACAGGCATTGGCTGGCTCTGTGCAGCAACTGGATGGGCCTGTGCAGGTGTGCCTTGAGCTTGGGACCATGCAGGAGGTGGTTGGGTGATGAGTGTGATTTCAGCTCATTTTTCATGTACATTTCTGCATGCATTTGCATATAGTTTAGGCATTTTTAGTTTGATTTTGTTTAGTTTTTCCTTTGGAACGGATAAGGTGGTGTTGTGGTGTTGTTTTGCAGGAATTCATGATTAAATGCCCTAGGTTTGGCCATGATGAAGCTTGGATGAATTAGAGCCTTAAAAGTGAAGAAAATGAGCTAAACAGAGCCCATCACGGCCTAGCCGTGATGCCCTTCACGGCCATGATCGGGTAAAACTGAAAAGGCAGAAAAGCTGAAAACAGAGTCTGTCACGGCCTAGCTGTGATGTACATCACGGCCGTGACCCAAAACCACCACAAGTCAGAGACCATCACGGCCAAGCCGTGATGGAGATCACGGCCATGAAATGGATGCTCGCGACGCGAGCAAGGTCTCGCCACGCGAGAGACTTAAAAAGCCAGAAGTTCCAGAAATAGAAACCGTCACGACCTGGCCGTGATGGACATCACGGCTGTGACGCGTGACAGATCTATAAATAACAGCACAGCAGACAGAAAAAGGGGACTTTTTGCAGAGGCTTGGAAACCCTAAAGAGGGCTGATGGCTGGGGGAAGGCTAGGACCTTAAAGATGACATCTTCTCTGCTCTTGGATTGGAAGAAGATTGAAGGATTCGTCATGGAGTTTTCTTCCTCTATTCTCTCTTTCTATTTTGTAGACATTATCATGTGTAGTTAATTCCCCCATTGTTGGGTTTAGATGTAGCTTTTCTGAATTTGATTGTTAATTGATTTGGTTTCAATACAAGTTTTTATTTCTTTATGAGTGTGTGATTCTGTGCTTAATGCTTTCTTAGGCTTGATCATCCTAGGAATGATTAGTTGCTTTAATAGATAACTGGAAGGTTGGTGTTAGGGCATGCTCATGAATCATATGCCAATTAGTCCAAGAATCTAGACATAGGTGTTTGATGCTTGCAATCTTATAAGTCTTGACTTAATGCAAAATCACAGATTAATCCACCTAAGACATTAGGGTTTGATTTGGGGTTTTAGGCTCAATGCACCTAAGACATTAGGCTTGAGTATTTTAGAAAAGGCTTGATTGGCATAATTGAATTAGGACTTGTGTTGTTAGCCATTCCATTGCAATCAAGGGAGGATTAGTGTAGTCTAAACCTGACAATTCTATCGATTATACATTCCGCACTCCAAGTGTTTGTTAAAAGTCCAAAAAGACCAAAAATATTGTATTGCTTTGTTTTCTGTTTTGATATCTCATACTTTAGTTTAGTCTAGATAGTTGTTGAGTTTGTGAATTGGTAATTGACATCCGATCCCCTGTGGATACGATAACCTAGGTCTTACCACCGTATTACTTGATTGCGACGAGGTGCACTTGCCTATATATCTTAAAAATCACGCATCAAGTTTTTGGCGCGTTGTTTCGGGATTGACTTTGCCAATATCAGTAGTAACAAATGAGACAACTAGTTTAGACATTTTTATTTTATTTTTCTGTATATATTTTTGATATCCTTCTTAGTTAGTTTTGTATATATTTTTTTAATTTGTGTTTCTTTGATCTTGGGCTTAATTGTCTGTGAGGTGAAAATTGGTTTGGCAGGATCATGGACTATAATTATTATCAGCCATCTGATGCAGAAATGGAGATATCTGAGCTGCAGCTGCGGGTAGATATGCTGCAATTAGCCGTAAACATCCAACAAGTGAGTAATGAGTTGTCAAGGGCAACTGTCTCTCCTCCACCAGTGGTAGGCTATTCTGAATGGGGAAATCAATATCCCAACACTTACACTCCATGGTGGGGGAATCCTCCAAACAATACTTGGGTTGATCAAGGGGAACATTGGGAATCTTCCACACCTTCATAACAACCACAACCATCTCAATGGTGTGATGAGCCATCCCCATTGGAAGTTGCTTGGGAGAACTTCAAATCCGCATTCCCAGTCGAGGTTGAGCAACCTATCCCGGATAGTCGACCTCACTTAGAGGCTGTTTTGGAGAACTTCATGGTAACAACAATGGAAGAATTAAAAAATCAAGAAGACACCATTCGAAGTTTCGGGGTACGTATTGAGAAAATCTCTAACCAACTATCCGGAATGTCAAAAGGGAACTTGATGGATGATGATGAAGGTGATGCAATAAAGTATGACGATGAAGATGATGCCAAAATGGATGATGAGGAAGAAGAAGAAGTGGGAGCAACCGAGTCAAGAAGTGAAGAACCTTTTTGTGAGAACATAGTTGCACCATCCCCCATTGAACCCTTGACTAAAGAGCTTGAAAGGAAGAGGCAATTGGAGGACATCTATTTCACCATGCTTGGGGATGATGAAAAACTTTTGGAATTAGATGATGCTATTAGTTCCAATGCATGTGTGGAATGTGATGGGAGAAACACTCGTGTGGTTTGTGCTGAGATTTCTGCATATTTGGAAGGTGATGGATTTGGTAATGCTGAGAGTGAAGATTGTACAGAAGCCAGAACAGCACCAATGATCCTCTCGACTTATTTGCCACCTCACATTTTAAAGCAGTCAATAATGGAGTTCATGCCTCTGCCTGAGAAACCAGATTTTGGATCTTTAAAAATGCAGGCACCATGGCCAGTCCAAGAGGTTGAACCCCATTTTTATTGGGAAGATTTTGTTGATAAAGGGGTCATCTTTGACCCGAGAGGAATTGAAAAGCGCTTCCCATTTGAAGAAGTCAGCATGAATTTCGAGCGCTCACTTCCACATTTTTGCTGCAAACCGTGGGATCCAGGTGAAAGATCTCACATGGTTAGCATCCCTTGGTCCTTATACCACAGGTTATGGGATCCAGGTGGATGCTTCTTAATAAGTCAAGCTAGTGACGTTAAAGAAGCGCTTATTGGGAGGCAACCCAAGTTTCTTAACCCTTCTCTTTAGTTAGATTTTGTTTTTGATTTTAACTCTTGAATAATTTGAGAAGATCAAGAGTTTTCTTTTACTAATAAGTTTGTCAAGTGTTTTCAGGATAATAAGGAAGGAGAACCAAAAAGAGCGGGGAGAAATAATGCCGGAAAAGCAAAGTCAAGACCGCTACCGCCTCGGTAAGCCGTTCCAATTTTTTTGCTTTATTTTATTTTTCTTCTCCTCTCTCCAACTTGATTGTTTACATTGGGGACAATGTAAATCTTTAAGCTTAGGGTAGGGGTAATCTTTTTGCTTGCATTGTAAATATTGCATTCATATAAGCTTAAGTTTGCATGATCGCATGATTCCGGTTACCCCTGCTTAGATTGAGCTTATGATTGTGAGAGCTAAGTGCCAATTTTTCTGTGATAGTGAATTTTTGGACCCTGATTTTCTATTCTTGTGATATGGCTTCATTAAATATGCTTGAGATGATCTTGGATAGTTGATGATTAGCATATGTTTCTTTAGACTTGTGTTTCTCACTGGTTCTTGAACTGATAAATGTGAGCTTTTGAGCCATTAGGGGGTACCCACTAAATCTGCCCCGTTCTTTGTGTTGAGTGTTGCTCCTGTTGGATGAACTTCTCTAGAACTTGACTTGAAACCATTTTGAAGCTTAAAAATTTTTGAAAACATTTTTGAAAATGATTGAGGCAATAGGTATTTTTTTTCCGGCCTTCTGAGCTTTGAATGATGAAATGCTACCCTTAGTTGCCCAATTTTGAGCCTGAATGAATGACATGCTTTTCTTGGTACCCTGAAAATTTTTGATAAATATACTTGATAAGGGACCTTCTAAAGTATTACAAAAAGGGTGAAATGGTAGTTGAAAAATGTTTGGGAAAAGAATCAGAAAAAAAAAATATTAAAAATTTCTCTCGAGTTAAAAAAAATCTCCCCTCTCCAAGAAAAAAAGAAAAAAAGAAAAAAAGAAAAATATAAAGAGATGGGGATGACAAACAAGAGAAGTGAGAAATAAAAGAAAAAGAAAGAAAAGAAAGGTGGAAAAATGTATTGAAAACCCAAGAAGGTATTTTAGAAGGTGTCTTGTGTTGAAATGTTTGATACTTGGTTTAGCCTTTTGAAATATCCCTTTCTTGTTATCCCCACCTAAAGATTAATCCCATGGCCACGTTACAACCAAATAAAGACCTCTTGATTCTTAAGTGTTTTCATAAATAAAGTGGAGATTTGGTTGATAGTCAAGCATATGGTAGGAATCATTCCTTGAGGAAAATGGAGCGAATTGTTATATATACTTGAACACTTGAGTGAGTGAGGCATGAAAGAGAGCCAAGCAAATAAACAAGCTTGGGGTGAGCTTCAAGTGAGCAAGAGTGCCCGAATCAGTGAGAATGTGAGTCTAGGAAACTTAAGCCCCTAATTGGACTTGAATTGATTGTCTCTTGCTGAAATAATTGAATGCCTGTTACTTGGATCATTTTACTCAGGTTCTTAGTTCACTATCATTGCTCTGATTATTTTCATCTTCTGGCCTTGGTTTGTTGCTTGAGAACAAGCAAAGTCTTAAGCTTGGGGTAATTTGATGAGTGTGATTTCACCTCATTTTTCATGTACATTTCTGCATGCATTTGCATATAGTTTAGGCATTTTTAGTTTGATTTTGTTTAGTTTTTCCTTTGGAACGGATAAGGTGGTGTTGTGGTGTTGTTTTGCAGGAATTCATGATTAAATGCCCTAGGTTTGGCCATGATGAAGCTTGGATGAATTAGAGCCTTAAAAGTGAAGAAAATGAGCTAAACAGAGCCCATCACGGCCTAGCCGTGATGCCCATCACGGCCATGATCGGGTAAAACTGAAAAGGCAGAAAAGCTGAAAACAGAGTCTGTCACGGCCTAGCCGTGATGTACATCACGGCCGTGACCCAAAACCACCACAAGTCAGAGACCATCACGGCTTGGCCGTGATGGAGATCACGGCCATGAAATGGATGCTCGCGACGCGAGCAAGGTCTCGCCACGCGAGAGACTTAAAATGCCAGAAGTTCCAGAAACAGAAAGCATCATCACGGCCGTGACGCGCGACGGATCTATAAATAACAGCACAGCAGACAGAAAAGGGGACTTTTTGCAGAGGCTTGGAAACCCTAAAGAGGGCTGATGGCTGGGGGAAGGCTAGGACCTTAAAGATGACATCTTCTCTGCTCTTGGATTGGAAGAAGATTGAAGGATTCGTCATGGAGTTTTCTTCCTCTCTTCTCTCTTTCTATTTTGTAGACATTATCATGTGTAGTTAATTCCCCCATTGTTGGGTTTAGATGTAGCTTTTCTGAATTTGATTGTTAATTGATTTGGTTTCAATACAAGTTTCTATTTCTTTATGAGTGTGTGATTCTGTGCTTAATGCTTTCTTAGGCTTGATCATCCTAGGAATGATTAGTTTCTTTAATAGATAACTGGAAGGTTGGTGTTAGGGCATGCTCATGAATCATATGCCAAGTAGTCCAAGAATCTAGACATAGGTGTTGGATGCTTGCAATCTTATAAGTCTTGACTTAATTCAAAATCACAGATTAATCCACCTAAGACATTAGGGTTTGATTTGGGGTTTTAGGCTCAATGCACCTAAGACATTAGGCTTGAGTATTTTAGAAAAGGCTTGATTGGCATAATTGAATTAGGACTTGTGTTGTTAGCCATTCCATTGCAATCAAGGGAGGATTAGTGTAGTCTAAACCTGACAATTCTATCCAGTTATAAATTCTGCACTCCAAGTGTTTGTTAAAAGTCCAAAAAGACCAAAAATATTGTATTGCTTTGTTTTCTGTTTTGATATCTCATACTTTAGTTTAGTCTAGATAGTTGTTGAGTTTGTGAATTGGTAATTGACATCCGATCCCTGTGGATACGATAACCGGTCTTACCACCGTATTACTTGATTGCGACGAGGTGCACTTGCCTATATATCTTAAAAATCACGCATCAAGTTTTTGGCGCCGTTGCCGGGGATTGGCTTTGCCAATATCAGTAGTAACAAATGAGACAACTAGTTTAGACATTTTTATTTTATTTTTCTGTATATATTTTTGATATCCTTCTTAGTTAGTTTTGTATATATATTTTTTTTAATTTGTGTTTCTTTGATCTTGGGCTTAATTGTCTGTGAGGTGAAAATTGGTTTGGCAGGATCATGGACTATAATTATTATCAGCCATCTGATGCAGAAATGGAGATATCTGAGCTGCAGCTGCGGGTAGATATGCTGCAATTAGCCGTAAACATCCAACAAGTGAGTAATGAGTTGTCAAGGGCAACTGTCTCTCCTCCACCAGTGGTAGGCTATTCTGAATGGGGAAATCAATATCCCAACACTTACACTCCATGGTGGGGGAATCCTCCAAACAATACTTGGGTTGATCAAGGGGAACATTGGGAATCTTCCACACCTTCATAACAACCACAACCATCTCAATGGTGTGATGAGCCATCCCCATTGGAAGTTGCTTGGGAGAACTTCAAATCCGCATTCCCAGTCGAGGTTGAGCAACCTATCCCGGATAGTCGACCTCACTTAGAGGCTGTTTTGGAGAACTTCATGGTAACAACAATGGAAGAATTAAAAAATCAAGAAGACACCATTCGAAGTTTGAGTGCACGTATTGAGAAAATCTCTAACCAACTATCCGGAATGTCAAAAGGGAACTTGATGGATGATGATGAAGGTGATGCAATAAAGTATGACGATGAAGATGATGCCAAAATGGATGATGAGGAAGAAGAAGAAGTGGGAGCAACCGAGTCAAGAAGTGAAGAACCTTTTTGTGAGAACATAGTTGCACCATCCCCCATTGAACCCTTGACTAAAGAGCTTGAAAGGAAGAGGCAATTGGAGGACATCTATTTCACCATGCTTGGGGATGATGAAAAACTTTTGGAATTAGATGATGCTATTAGTTCCAATGCATGTGTGGAATGTGATGGGAGAAACACTCGTGTGGTTTGTGCTGAGATTTCTGCATATTTGGAAGGTGATGGATTTGGTAATGCTGAGAGTGAAGATTGTACAGAAGCTTAACAAAGCACCAATGATCCTCTCGACTTATTTGCCACCTCATATTTTAAAGCAGTCAATAATGGAGTTCATGCCTCTGCCTGAGAAACCAGATTTTGGATCTTTAAAAATGCAGGCACCATGGCCAGTCCAAGAGGTTGAACCCCATTTTTATTGGGAAGATTTTGTTGATAAAGGGGTCATCTTTGACCCGAGAGGAATTGAAAAGCGCTTCCCATTTGAAGAAGTCAGCATGAATTTCGAGCGCTCACTTCCACATTTTTGCTGCAAACCGTGGGATCCAGGTGAAAGATCTCACATGGTTAGCATCCCTTGGTCCTTATACCACAGGTTATGGGATCCAGGTGGATGCTTCTTAATAAGTCAAGCTAGTGACGTTAAAGAAGCGCTTATTGGGAGGCAACCCAAGTTTCTTAACCCTTCTCTTTAGTTAGATTTTGTTTTTGATTTTAACTCTTGAATAATTTGAGAAGATCAAGAGTTTTCTTTTACTAATAAGTTTGTCAAGTGTTTTCAGGATAATAAGGAAGGAGAACCAAAAAGAGCAGGGAGAAATAATGCCAGAAAAGCAAAGTCAGCACCCGCTACCGCCTCGGTAAGCCGTTCCAATTTTTTTGCTTTATTTTATTTTTCTTCTCCTCTCTCCAACTTGATTGTTTACATTGGGGACAATGTAAATCTTTAAGCTTGGGGTAGGGGTAATCTTTTTGCTTGCATTGTAAATATTGCATTCATATAAGCTTAAGTTTGCATGATCGCATGATTCGGTTACCCCTGCTTAGATTGAGCTTATGATTGTGAGAGCTAAGTGCCAATTTTTCTGTGATAGTGAATTTTTGGACCCTGATTTTCTATTCTTGTGATATGGCTTCATTAAATATGCTTGAGATGATCTTGGATAGTTGATGATTAGCATATGTTTCTTTAGACTTGTGTTTCTCACTGGTTCTTGAACTGATAAATGTGAGCTTTTGAGCCATTAGGGGGTACCCACTAAATCTGCCCCCGTTCTTTGTGTTGAGTGTTGCTCCTGTTGGATGAACTTCTCTAGAACTTGACTTGAAACCATTTTGAAGCTTAAAAATTTTTGAAAACATTTTTGAAAATGATTGAGGCAATAGGTATTTTTTTTCCGGCCTTCTGAGCTTTGAATGATGAAATGCTACCCTTAGTTGCCCAATTTTGAGCCTGAATGAATGACATGCTTTTCTTGGTACCCTGAAAATTTTTGATAAATATACTTGATAAGGGACCTTCTAAAGTATTACAAAAAGGGTGAAATGGTAGTTGAAAAATGTTTGGGAAAAGAATCAGAAAAAAAAAATATTAAAAATTTCTCTCGAGTTAAAAAAAATCTCCCCTCTCCAAGAAAAAAAGAAAAAAAGAAAAAAAGAAAAATATAAAGAGATGGGGATGACAAACAAGAGAAGTGAGAAATAAAAGAAAAAGAAAGAAAAGAAAGGTGGAAAAATGTATTGAAAACCCAAGAAGGTATTTTAGAAGGTGTCTTGTGTTGAAATGTTTGATACTTGGTTTAGCCTTTTGAAATATCCCTTTCTTGTTATCCCCACCTAAAGATTAATCCCATGGCCACGTTACAACCAAATAAAGACCTCTTGATTCTTAAGTGTTTTCATAAATAAAGTGGAGATTTGGTTGATAGTCAAGCATATGGTAGGAATCATTCCTTGAGGAAAATGGAGCGAATTGTTATATATACTTGAACACTTGAGTGAGTGAGGCATGAAAGAGAGCCAAGCAAATAAACAAGCTTGGGGTGAGCTTCAAGTGAGCAAGAGTGCCCGAATCAGTGAGAATGTGAGTCTAGGAAACTTAAGCCCCTAATTGGACTTGAATTGATTGTCTCTTGCTGAAATAATTGAATGCCTGTTACTTGGATCATTTTACTCAGGTTCTTAGTTCACTATCATTGCTCTGATTATTTTCATCTTCTGGCCTTGGTTTGTTGCTTGAGAACAAGCAAAGTCTTAAGCTTGGGGTAATTTGATGAATGTGATTTCACCTCATTTTTCATGTACATTTCTGCATGCATTTGCATATAGTTTAGGCATTTTTAGTTTGATTTTGTTTAGTTTTTCCTTTGGAACGGATAAGGTGGTGTTGTGGTGTTGTTTTGCAGGAATTCATGATTAAATGCCCTAGGTTTGGCCATGATGAAGCTTGGATGAATTAGAGCCTTAAAAGTGAAGAAAATGAGCTAAACAGAGCCCATCACGGCCTAGCCGTGATGCCCATCACGGCCATGATCGGGTAAAACTGAAAAGGCAGAAAAGCTGAAAACAGAGTCTGTCACGGCCTAGCCGTGATGTACATCACGGCCGTGACCCAAAACCACCACAAGTCAGAGACCATCACGGCTTGGCCGTGATGGAGATCACGGCCATGAAATGGATGCTCGCGACGCGAGCAAGGTCTCGCCACGCGAGAGACTTAAAATGCCAGAAGTTCCAGAAACAGAAAGCATCACGGCCGTGACGCGCGACGGATCTATAAATAACAGCACAGCAGACAGAAAAAGGGGACTTTTTGCAGAGGCTTGGAAACCCTAAAGAGGGCTGATGGCTGGGGGAAGGCTAGGACCTTAAAGATGACATCTTCTCTGCTCTTGGATTGGAAGAAGATTGAAGGATTCGTCATGGAGTTTTCTTCCTCTCTTCTCTCTTTCTATTTTGTAGACATTATCATGTGTAGTTAATTCCCCCATTGTTGGGTTTAGATGTAGCTTTTCTGAATTTGATTGTTAATTGATTTGGTTTCAATACAAGTTTCTATTTCTTTATGAGTGTGTGATTCTGTGCTTAATGCTTTCTTAGGCTTGATCATCCTAGGAATGATTAGTTTCTTTAATAGATAACTGGAAGGTTGGTGTTAGGGCATGCTCATGAATCATATGCCAAGTAGTCCAAGAATCTAGACATAGGTGTTGGATGCTTGCAATCTTATAAGTCTTGACTTAATGCAAAATCACAGATTAATCCACCTAAGACATTAGGGTTTGATTTGGGGTTTTAGGCTCAATGCACCTAAGACATTAGGCTTGAGTATTTTAGAAAAGGCTTGATTGGCATAATTGAATTAGGACTTGTGTTGTTATCCATTCCATTGCAATCAAGGGAGGATTAGTGTAGTCTAAACCTGACAATTCTATCCAGTTATAAATTCTGCACTCCAAGTGTTTGTTAAAAGTCCAAAAAGACCAAAAATATTGTATTGCTTTGTTTTCTGTTTTGATATCTCATACTTTAGTTTAGTCTAGATAGTTGTTGAGTTTGTGAATTGGTAATTGACATCCGATCCCTGTGGATACGATAACCGGTCTTACCACCGTATTACTTGATTGCGACGAGGTGCACTTGCCTATATATCTTAAAAATCACGCATCAAGTTTTTGGCGCCGTTGCCGGGGATTGGCTTTGCCAATATCAGTAGTAACAAATGAGACAACTAGTTTAGACATTTTTATTTTATTTTTCTGTATATATTTTTGATATCCTTCTTAGTTAGTTTTGTATATATATTTTTTTAATTTGTGTTTCTTTGATCTTGGGCTTAATTGTCTGTGAGGTGAAAATTGGTTTGGCAGGATCATGGACTATAATTATTATCAGCCATCTGATGCGGAAATGGAGATATATCGAGCTGCAGCTGCGGGTAGATATGCTGCAATTAGCCGTAAACATCCAACAAGTGAGTAATGAGTTGTCAAGGGCAACTGTCTCTCCTCCACCAAGGTGGTAGGCTATTCTGAATGGGGAAATCAATATCCCAACACTTACACTCCATGGTGGGGGAATCCTCCAAACAATACTTGGGTTGATCAAGGGGAACATTGGGAATCTTCCACACCTTCATAACAACCACAACCATCTCAATGGTGTGATGAGCCATCCCCATTGGAAGTTGCTTGGGAGAACTTCAAATCCGCATTCCCAGTCGAGGTTGAGCAACCTATCCCGGATAGTCGACCTCACTTAGAGGCTGTTTTGGAGAACTTCATGGTAACAACAATGGAAGAATTAAAAAATCAAGAAGACACCATTCGAAGTTTCGTGGTACGTATTGAGAAAATCTCTAACCAACTATCCGGAATGTCAAAAGGGAACTTGATGGATGATGATGAAGGTGATGCAATAAAGTATGACGATGAAGATGATGCCAAAATGGATGATGAGGAAGAAGAAGAAGTGGGAGCAACCGAGTCAAGAAGTGAAGAACCTTTTTGTGAGAACATAGTTGCACCATCCCCCATTGAACCCTTGACTAAAGAGCTTGAAAGGAAGAGGCAATTGGAGGACATCTATTTCACCATGCTTGGGGATGATGAAAAACTTTTGGAATTAGATGATGCTATTAGTTCCAATGCATGTGTGGAATGTGATGGGAGAAACA
This sequence comes from Sophora flavescens, assembly GCA_030762895.1. NCBI lineage: Eukaryota > Viridiplantae > Streptophyta > Magnoliopsida > Fabales > Fabaceae > Sophora > Sophora flavescens. The sequence goes on from CM061062.1 coordinate 205,482,237, forward strand.
CTCGTGTGGTTTGTGCTGAGATTTCTGCATATTTGGAAGGTGATGGATTTGGTAATGCTGAGAGTGAAGATTGTATGAAGCTTGAACACAGCACCAATGATCCTCTCGACTTATTTGCCACCTCACATTTTAAAGCAAGTCAATAATGGAGTTCATGCCTCTGCCTGAGAAACCAGATTTTGGATCTTTAAAAATGCAGGCACCATGGCCAGTCCAAGAGGTTGAACCCCATTTTTATTGGGAAGATTTTGTTGATAAAGGGGTCATCTTTGACCCGAGAGGAATTGAAAAGCGCTTCCCATTTGAAGAAGTCAGCATGAATTTCGAGCGCTCACTTCCACATTTTTGCTGCAAACCGTGGGATCCAGGTGAAAGATCTCACATGGTTAGCATCCCTTGGTCCTTATACCACAGGTTATGGGATCCGGTGGATGCTTCTTAATAAGTCAAGCTAGTGACGTTAAAGAAGCGCTTATTGGGAGGCAACCCAAGTTTCTTAACCCTTCTCTTTAGTTAGATTTTGTTTTTGATTTTAACTCTTGAATAATTTGAGAAGATCAAGAGTTTTCTTTTACTAATAAGTTTGTCAAGTGTTTTCAGGATAATAAGGAAGGAGAACCAAAAAGAGCAGGGAGAAATAATGCCAGAAAAGCAAAGTCAGGCACCGCTACCGCCTCGGTAAGCCGTTCCAATTTTTTTGCTTTATTTTATTTTTCTTCTCCTCTCTCCAACTTGATTGTTTACATTGGGGACAATGTAAATCTTTAAGCTTGGGGTAGGGGTAATCTTTTTGCTTGCATTGTAAATATTGCATTCATATAAGCTTAAGTTTGCATGATCGCATGATTCGGTTACCCCTGCTTAGATTGAGCTTATGATTGTGAGAGCTAAGTGCCAATTTTTTCTGTGATAGTGAATTTTTGGACCCCGATTTTCTATTCTTGTGATATGGCTTCATTAAATATGCTTGAGATGATCTTGGATAGTTGATGATTAGCATATGTTTCTTTAGACTTGTGTTTCTCTTGGTTCTTGAACTGATAAATGTGAGCTTTTGAGCCATTAGGGGGTACCCACTAAATCTGCCCCCGTTCTTTGTGTTGAGTGTTGCTCCTGTTGGATGAACTTCTCTAGAACTTGACTTGAAACCATTTTGAAGCTTAAAAATTTTTGAAAACATTTTTGAAAATGATTGAGGCAATAGGTATTTTTTTTCCGGCCTTCTGAGCTTTGAATGATGAAATGCTACCCTTAGTTGCCCAATTTTGAGCCTGAATGAATGACATGCTTTTCTTGGTACCCTGAAAATTTTTGATAAATATACTTGATAAGGGACCTTCTAAAGTATTACAAAAAGGGTGAAATGGTAGTTGAAAAATGTTTGGGAAAAGAATCAGAAAAAAAAAATATTAAAAATTTCTCTCGAGTTAAAAAAAATCTCCCCTCTCCAAGAAAAAAAGAAAAAAAGAAAAAAAGAAAAATATAAAGAGATGGGGATGACAAACAAGAGAAGTGAGAAATAAAAGAAAAAGAAAGAAAAGAAAGGTGGAAAAATGTATTGAAAACCCAAGAAGGTATTTTAGAAGGTGTCTTGTGTTGAAATGTTTGATACTTGGTTTAGCCTTTTGAAATATCCCTTTCTTGTTATCCCCACCTAAAGATTAATCCCATGGCCACGTTACAACCAAATAAAGACCTCTTGATTCTTAAGTGTTTTCATAAATAAAGTGGAGATTTGGTTGATAGTCAAGCATATGGTAGGAATCATTCCTTGAGGAAAATGGAGCGAATTGTTATATATACTTGAACACTTGAGTGAGTGAGGCATGAAAGAGAGCCAAGCAAATAAACAAGCTTGGGGTGAGCTTCAAGTGAGCAAGAGTGCCCGAATCAGTGAGAATGTGAGTCTAGGAAACTTAAGCCCCTAATTGGACTTGAATTGATTGTCTCTTTGCTGAAATAATTGAATGCCCATTACTTGGATCATTTTACTCGGGTTCTTAGTTCACTATCATTGCTCTGATTATTTTCATCTTCTGGCCTTGGTTTGTTGCTTGAGAACAAGCAAAGTCTTAAGCTTGGGGTAATTTGATGAGTGTGATTTCACCTCATTTTTCATGTACATTTCTGCATGCATTTGCATATAGTTTAGGCATTTTTAGTTTGATTTTGTTTAGTTTTTCCTTTGGAACGGATAAGGTGGTGTTGTGGTGTTGTTTTGCAGGAATTCATGATTAAATGCCCTAGGTTTGGCCATGATGAAGCTTGGATGAATTAGAGCCTTAAAAGTGAAAGAAAATGAGCCCAAACAGAGCCCCTCATGCCCATCACGGCCTAGCCGTGATGCCGTGATGCCCATCACGGCCATGATCGGGTAAAAGCGAAAAGGCAGAAAAGCTGAAAAAGCAGTGCATCACGGCCTAGCCGTGATGTACATCACGGCCGTGACCCAAAACCACCACAAGTCAGAGACCATCACGGCTTGGCCGTGATGGAGATCACGGCCATGAAATGGATGCTCGCGACGCGAGCAAGGTCTCGCCACGCGAGAGACTTAAAATGCCAGAAGTTCCAGAAACAGAAAGCATCACGGCCGTGACGCGCGACGGATCTATAAATAACAGAATGACAGAGAGAAAAAGGGGACTTTTTGCAGAGGCTTGGAAACCCTAAAGAGGGCTGATGGCTGGGGAAGGCTAGGACCTTAAAGATGACATCTTCTCTGCTCTTGGATTGGAAGAAGATTGAAGGATTCGTCATGGAGTTTTCTTCCTCTCTTCTCTCTTTCTATTTTGTAGACATTATCATGTGTAGTTAATTCCCCCATTGTTGGGTTTAGATGTAGCTTTTCTGAATTTGATTGTTAATTGATTTGGTTTCAATACAAGTTTCTATTTCTTTATGAGTGTGTGATTCTGTGCTTAATGCTTTCTTAGGCTTGATCATCCTAGGAATGATTAGTTTCTTTAATAGATAACTGGAAGGTTGGTGTTAGGGCATGCTCATGAATCATATGCCAAGTAGTCCAAGAATCTAGACATAGGTGTTGGATGCTTGCAATCTTATAAGTCTTGACTTAATGCAAAATCACAGATTAATCCACCTAAGACATTAGGGTTTGATTTGGGGTTTTAGGCTCAATGCACCTAAGACATTAGGCTTGAGTATTTTAGAAAAGGCTTGATTGGCATAATTGAATTAGGACTTGTGTTGTTAGCCATTCCATTGCAATCAAGGGAGGATTAGTGTAGTCTAAACCTGACAATTCTATCCAGTTATAAATTCTGCACTCCAAGTGTTTGTTAAAAGTCCAAAAAGACCAAAAATATTGTATTGCTTTGTTTTCTGTTTTGATCTCTCATACTTTAGTTTAGTCTAGATAGTTGTTGAGTTTGTGAATTGGTAATTGACATCCGATCCCTGTGGATACGATAACCGGTCTTACCACCGTATTACTTGATTGCGACGAGGTGCACTTGCCTATATATCTTAAAAATCACGCATCAAGTTTTTGGCGCCGTTGCCGGGGATTGGCTTTGCCAATATCAGTAGTAACAAATGAGACAACTAGTTTAGACATTTTTATTTTATTTTTCTGTATATATTTTTGATATCCTTCTTAGTTAGTTTTGTATATATATTTTTTTTAATTTGTGTTTCTTTGATCTTGGGCTTAATTGTGCTGTGAGGTGAAAATTGGTTTGGCGGGATCATGGACTATAATTATTATCAGCCATCGATGCGAGAAATGGAGATATCCGAGCTGCAGCTGCGGGTAGATATGCTTGCAATTAGCCGTAAACATCCAACAAGTGAGTAATGAGTTGTCAAGGGCAACTGTCTCTCCTCCACCGGTGGTAGGCTATTACGAATGGGGAAATCAATATCCCAACACTTACACTCCATGGTGGGGGAATCCTCCAAACAATACTTGGGTTGATCAAGGGGAACATTGGGAATCTTCCACACCTTCATAACAACCACAACCATCTCAATGGTGTGATGAGCCATCCCCATTGGAAGTTGCTTGGGAGAACTTCAAATCCGCATTCCCAGTCGAGGTTGAGCAACCTATCCCGGATAGTCGACCTCACTTAGAGGCTGTTTTGGAGAACTTCATGGTAACAACAATGGAAGAATTAAAAAATCAAGAAGACACCATTCGAAGTTTTGGCACGTATTGAGAAAATCTCTAACCAACTATCAGGAATGTCAAAAGGGAACTTGATGGATGATGATGAAGGTGATGCAATAAAGTATGACGATGAAGATGATGCCAAAATGGATGATGAGGAAGAAGAAGAAGTGGGAGCAACCGAGTCAAGAAGTGAAGAACCTTTTTGTGAGAACATAGTTGCACCATCCCCCATTGAACCCTTGACTAAAGAGCTTGAAAGGAAGAGGCAATTGGAGGACATCTATTTCACCATGCTTGGGGATGATGAAAAACTTTTGGAATTAGATGATGCTATTAGTTCCAATGCATGTGTGGAATGTGATGGGAGAAACACTCGTGTGGTTTGTGCTGAGATTTCTGCATATTTGGAAGGTGATGGATTTGGTAATGCTTGAGAGTGAAGATTGTACGAGGCGAACAAGCACCAATGATCCTCTCGACTTATTTGCCACCTCACATTTTAAAGCGATCAATAATGGAGTTCATGCCTCTGCACGAGAAACCAGATTTTGGATCTTTAAAAATGCAGGCACCATGGCCAGTCCAAGAGGTTGAACCCCATTTTTATTGGGAAGATTTTGTTGATAAAGGGGTCATCTTTGACCCGAGAGGAATTGAAAAGCGCTTCCCATTTGAAGAAGTCAGCATGAATTTCGAGCGCTCACTTCCACATTTTTGCTGCAAACCGTGGGATCCAGGTGAAAGATCTCACATGGTTAGCATCCCTTGGTCCTTATACCACAAGGTTATGGGATCCGGTGGATGCTTCTTAATAAGTCAAGCTAGTGACGTTAAAGAAGCGCTTATTGGGGAGGCAACCCAAGTTTCTTAACCCTTCTCTTTAGTTAGATTTTGTTTTTGATTTTAACTCTTGAATAATTTGAGAAGATCAAGAGTTTTCTTTTACTAATAAGTTTGTCAAGTGTTTTCAGGATAATAAGGAAGGAGAACCAAAAAGAGTAGGGAGAAATAATGCCAGAAAAGCAAAGTCAACACCGCTACCGCCTCGATAGCCGTTCCAATTTTTTTGCTTTATTTTATTTTTCTTCTCCTCTCTCCAACTTGATTGTTTACATTGGGGACAATGTAAATCTTTAAGCTTGGGGTAGGGGTAATCTTTTTGCTTGCATTGTAAATATTGCATTCATATAAGCTTAAGTTTGCATGATCGCATGATTCGGTTACCCCTGCTTAGATTGAGCTTATGATTGTGAGAGCTAAATGCCAATTTTTCCGTGATAGTGAATTTTTGGACCCCGATTTTCTATTCTTGTGATATGGCTTCATTAAATATGCTTGAGATGATCTTGGATAGTTGATGATTAGCATATGTTTCTTTAGACTTGTGTTTCTCTTTGGTTCTTGAACTGATAAATGTGAGCTTTTGAGCCATTAGGGGGTACCCACTAAATCTGCCCCCGTTCTTTGTGTTGAGTGTTGCTCCTGTTGGATGAACTTCTCTAGAACTTGACTTGAAACCATTTTGAAGCTTAAAAATTTTTGAAAACATTTTTGAAAATGATTGAGGCAATAGGTATTTTTTTTCCGGCCTTCTGAGCTTTGAATGATGAAATGCTACCCTTAGTTGCCCAATTTTGAGCCTGAATGAATGACATGCTTTTCTTGGTACCCTGAAAATTTTTGATAAATATACTTGATAAGGGACCTTCTAAAGTATTACAAAAAGGGTGAAATGGTAGTTGAAAAATGTTTGGGAAAAGAATCAGAAAAAAAAAATATTAAAAATTTCTCTCGAGTTAAAAAAAATCTCCCTCTCCAAGAAAAAAAGAAAGAAAAAAAAAAAGAAAAATATAAAGAGATGGGGATGACAAACAAGAGAAGTGAGAAATAAAAGAAAAAGAAAGAAAAGAAAGGTGGAAAAATGTATTGAAAACCCAAGAAGGTATTTTAGAAGGTGTCTTGTGTTGAAATGTTTGATACTTGGTTTAGCCTTTTGAAATATCCCTTTCTTGTTATCCCCACCTAAAGATTAATCCCATGGCCACGTTACAACCAAATAAAGACCTCTTGATTCTTAAGTGTTTTCATAAATAAAGTGGAGATTTGGTTGATAGTCAAGAATATGGTAGGAATCATTCCTTGAGGAAAATGGAGCGAATTGTTATATATACTTGAACACTTGAGTGAGTGAGGCATGAAAGAGAGCCAAGCAAATAAACAAGCTTGGGGTGAGCTTCAAGTGAGCAAGAGTGCCCGAATCAGTGAGAATGTGAGTCTAGGAAACTTAAGCCCCTAATTGGACTTGAATTGATTGTCTCTTGCTGAAATAATTGAATGCCTGTTACTTGGATCATTTTACTCAGGTTCTTAGTTCACTATCATTGCTCTGATTATTTTCATCTTCTGGCCTTGGTTTGTTGCTTGAGAACAAGCAAAGTCTTAAGCTTGGGGTAATTTGATGAGTGTGATTTCACCTCATTTTTCATGTACATTTCTGCATGCATTTGCATATAGTTTAGGCATTTTTAGTTTGATTTTGTTTAGTTTTTCCTTTGGAACGGATAAGGTGGTGTTGTGGTGTTGTTTTGCAGGAATTCATGATTAAATGCCCTAGGTTTGGCCATGATGAAGCTTGGATGAATTAGAGCCTTAAAAGTGAAGAAAATGAGCTAAACAGAGCCCATCACGGCCTAGCCGTGATGCCCATCACGTGAGCCCATGATGATCGGGTAAACGAAAAGAAACCGAAAAGCCGAAAACAGTGCATCACGGCCTAGCCGTGATGTACATCACGGCCGTGACCCAAAACCACCACAAGTCGGAGACCATCACGGCTTGGCCGTGATGGAGATCACGACCATGAAATGGATGCTCGCGACGCGAGCAAGGTCTCGCCACGCGAGAGACTTAAAATGCCGAAGTTCCGAAAGCGAAAGCATCACGACGTGACGCCGCGACGGATCTATAAATAACAGCACAGCAGACAGAAAAAGGGGACTTTTTGCAGAGGCTTGGAAACCCTAAAGAGGGCTGATGGCTGGGGGAAGGCTAGGACCTTAAAGATGACATCTTCTCTGCTCTTGGATTGGAAGAAGATTGAAGGATTCGTCATGGAGTTTTCTTCCTCTCTTCTCTCTTTCTATTTTGTAGACATTATCATGTGTAGTTAATTCCCCCATTGTTGGGTTTAGATGTAGCTTTTCTGAATTTGATTGTTAATTGATTTGGTTTCAATACAAGTTTCTATTTCTTTATGAGTGTGTGATTCTGTGCTTAATGCTTTCTTAGGCTTGATCATCCTAGGAATGATTAGTTTCTTTAATAGATAACTGGAAGGTTGGTGTTAGGGCATGCTCATGAATCATATGCCAAGTAGTCCAAGAATCTAGACATAGGTGTTGGATGCTTGCAATCTTATAAGTCTTGACTTAATGCAAAATCACAGATTAATCCACCTAAGACATTAGGGTTTGATTTGGGGTTTTAGGCTCAATGCACCTAAGACATTAGGCTTGAGTATTTTAGAAAAGGCTTGATTGGCATAATTGAATTAGGACTTGTGTTGTTAGCCATTCCATTGCAATCAAGGGAGGATTAGTGTAGTCTAAACCTGACAATTCTATCCAGTTATAAATTCTGCACTCCAAGTGTTTGTTAAAAGTCCAAAAAGACCAAAAATATTGTATTGCTTTGTTTTCTGTTTTGATATCTCATACTTTAGTTTAGTCTAGATAGTTGTTGAGTTTGTGAATTGGTAATTGACATCCGATCCCTGTGGATACGATAACCGGTCTTACCACCGTATTACTTGATTGCGACGAGGTGCACTTGCCTATATATCTTAAAAATCACGCATCAAGTTTTTGGCGCCGTTGCCGGGGATTGGCTTTGCCAATATCAGTAGTAACAAATGAGACAACTAGTTTAGACATTTTTATTTTATTTTTCTGTATATATTTTTGATATCCTTCTTAGTTAGTTTTGTATATATTTTTTTTTAATTTGTGTTTCTTTGATCTTGGGCTTAATTGTCTGTGAGGTGAAAATTGGTTTGGCAGGATCATGGACTATAATTATTATCAGCCATCTGATGCAGAAATGGAGATATCTGAGCTGCAGCTGCGGGTAGATATGCTGCAATTAGCCGTAAACATCCAACAAGTGAGTAATGAGTTGTCAAGGGCAACTGTCTCTCCTCCACCAGTGGTAGGCTATTCTGAATGGGGAAATCAATATCCCAACACTTACACTCCATGGTGGGGGAATCCTCCAAACAATACTTGGGTTGATCAAGGGGAACATTGGGAATCTTCCACACCTTCATAACAACCACAACCATCTCAATGGTGTGATGAGCCATCCCCATTGGAAGTTGCTTGGGAGAACTTCAAATCCGCATTCCCAGTCGAGGTTGAGCAACCTATCCCGGATAGTCGACCTCACTTAGAGGCTGTTTTGGAGAACTTCATGGTAACAACAATGGAAGAATTAAAAAATCAAGAAGACACCATTCGAAGTTTGAGTGACGTATTGAGAAAATCTCTAACCAACTATCCGGAATGTCAAAAGGGAACTTGATGGATGATGATGAAGGTGATGCAATAAAGTATGACGATGAAGATGATGCCAAAATGGATGATGAGGAAGAAGAAGAAGTGGGAGCAACCGAGTCAAGAAGTGAAGAACCTTTTTGTGAGAACATAGTTGCACCATCCCCCATTGAACCCTTGACTAAAGAGCTTGAAAGGAAGAGGCAATTGGAGGACATCTATTTCACCATGCTTGGGGATGATGAAAAACTTTTGGAATTAGATGATGCTATTAGTTCCAATGCATGTGTGGAATGTGATGGGAGAAACACTCGTGTGGTTTGTGCTGAGATTTCTGCATATTTGGAAGGTGATGGATTTGGTAATGCTGAGAGTGAAGATTGTACAGAAGCCAGAACATCACCAATGATCCTCTCGACTTATTTGCCACCTCATATTTTAAAGCAGTCAATAATGGAGTTCATGCCTCTGCCTGAGAAACCAGATTTTGGATCTTTAAAAATGCAGGCACCATGGCCAGTCCAAGAGGTTGAACCCCATTTTTATTGGGAAGATTTTGTTGATAAAGGGGTCATCTTTGACCCGAGAGGAATTGAAAAGCGCTTCCCATTTGAAGAAGTCAGCATGAATTTCGAGCGCTCACTTCCACATTTTTGCTGCAAACCGTGGGATCCAGGTGAAAGATCTCACATGGTTAGCATCCCTTGGTCTTATACCACAGGTTATGGGATCCAGGTGGATGCTTCTTAATAAGTCAAGCTAGTGACGTTAAAGAAGCGCTTATTGGGAGGCAACCCGAGTTTCTTAACCCTTCTCTTTAGTTAGATTTTGTTTTTGATTTTAACTCTTGAATAATTTGAGAAGATCAAGAGTTTTCTTTTACTAATAAGTTTGTCAAGTGTTTTCAGGATAATAAGGAAGGAGAACCAAAAAGAGCAGGGAGAAATAATGCCAGAAAAGCAAAGTCAGCACCCGCTACCGCCTCGGTAAGCCGTTCCAATTTTTTTGCTTTATTTTATTTTTCTTCTCCTCTCTCCAACTTGATTGTTTACATTGGGGACAATGTAAATCTTTAAGCTTGGGGTAGGGGTAATCTTTTTGCTTGCATTGTAAATATTGCATTCATATAAGCTTAAGTTTGCATGATCGCATGATTCGGTTACCCCTGCTTAGATTGAGCTTATGATTGTGAGAGCTAAGTGCCAATTTTTCTGTGATAGTGAATTTTTGGACCCTGATTTTCTATTCTTGTGATATGGCTTCATTAAATATGCTTGAGATGATCTTGGATAGTTGATGATTAGCATATGTTTCTTTAGACTTGTGTTTCTCACTGGTTCTTGAACTGATAAATGTGAGCTTTTGAGCCATTAGGGGGTACCCACTAAATCTGCCCCCGTTCTTTGTGTTGAGTGTTGCTCCTGTTGGATGAACTTCTCTAGAACTTGACTTGAAACCATTTTGAAGCTTAAAAATTTTTGAAAACATTTTTGAAAATGATTGAGGCAATAGGTATTTTTTTTCCGGCCTTCTGAGCTTTGAATGATGAAATGCTACCCTTAGTTGCCCAATTTTGAGCCTGAATGAATGACATGCTTTTCTTGGTACCCTGAAAATTTTTGATAAATATACTTGATAAGGGACCTTCTAAAGTATTACAAAAAGGGTGAAATGGTAGTTGAAAAATGTTTGGGAAAAGAATCAGAAAAAAAAAATATTAAAAATTTCTCTTGAGTTAAAAAAAATCTCCCCTCTCCAAGAAAAAAAGAAAAAAAGAAAAAAAGAAAAATATAAAGAGATGGGGATGACAAACAAGAGAAGTGAGAAATAAAAGAAAAAGAAAGAAAAGAAAGGTGGAAAAATGTATTGAAAACCCAAGAAGGTATTTTAGAAGGTGTCTTGTGTTGAAATGTTTGATACTTGGTTTAGCCTTTTGAAATATCCCTTTCTTGTTATCCCCACCTAAAGATTAATCCCATGGCCACGTTACAACCAAATAAAGACCACTTGATTCTTAAGTGTTTTCATAAATAAAGTGGAGATTTGGTTGATAGTCAAGCATATGGTAGGAATCATTCCTTGAGGAAAATGGAGCGAATTGTTATATATACTTGAACACTTGAGTGAGTGAGGCAAGAAAGAGAGCCAAGCAAATAAACAAGCTTGGGGTGAGCTTCAAGTGAGCAAGAGTGCCCGAGTCAGTGAGAATGTGAGTCTAGGAAACTTAAGCCCCTAATTGGACTTGAATTGATTGTCTCTTGCTGAAATAATTGAATGCCTGTTACTTGGATCATTTTACTCAGGTTCTTAGTTCACTATCATTGCTCTGATTATTTTCATCTTCTGGCCTTGGTTTGTTGCTTGAGAACAAGCAAAGTATTAAGCTTGGGGTAATTTGATGAGTGTGATTTCACCTCATTTTTCATGTACATTTCTGCATGCATTTGCATATAGTTTAGGCATTTTTAGTTTGATTTTGTTTAGTTTTTCCTTTGGAACGGATAAGGTGGTGTTGTGGTGTTGTTTTGCAGGAATTCATGATTAAATGCCCTAGGTTTGGCCATGATGAAGCTTGGATGAATTAGAGCCTTAAAAGTGAAGAAAATGAGCTAAACAGAGCCCATCACGGCCTAGCCGTGATGCCCATCATGGCCATGATCGGGTAAAACTGAAAAGGCAGAAAAGCTGAAAACAGAGTCTGTCACGGCCTAGCCGTGATGTACATCACGGCCGTGACCCAAAACCACCACAAGTCAGAGACCATCACGGCTTGGCCGTGATGGAGATCACGGCCATGAAATGGATGCTCGCGACGCGAGCAAGGTCTCGCCACGCGAGAGACTTAAAATGCCAGAAGTTCCAGAAACAGAAAGCGTCACGGCCTGGCCGTGATGGACATCACGGCTGTGACGCGCGACGGATCTATAAATAACAGCACAGCAGACAGAAAAATGGGACTTTTTGCAGAGGCTTGGAAACCCTAAAGAGGGCTGATGGCTGGGGGAAGGCTAGGACCTTAAAGATGACATCTTCTTTGCTCTTGGATTGGAAGAAGATTGAAGGATTCGTCATGGAGTTTTCTTCCTCTCTTCTCTCTTTCTATTTTGTAGACATTATCATGTGTAGTTAATTCCCCCATTGTTGGGTTTAGATGTAGCTTTTCTGAATTTGATTGTTAATTGATTTAGTTTCAATACAAGTTTCTATTTCTTTATGAGTGTGTGATTCTGTGCTTAATGCTTTCTTAGGCTTGATCATCCTAGGAATGATTAGTTGCTTTAATAGATAACTGGAAGGTTGGTGTTAGGGCATGCTCATGAATCATATGCCAAGTAGTCCAAGAATCTAGACATAGGTGTTGGATGCTTGCAATCTTATAAGTCTTGACTTAATGCAAAATCACAGATTAATCCACCTAAGACATTAGGGTTTGATTTGGGGTTTTAGGCTCAATGCACCTAAGACATTAGGCTTGAGTATTTTAGAAAAGGCTTGATTGGCATAATTGATTTAGGACTTGTGTTGTTAGCCATTCCATTGCAATCAAGGGAGGATTAGTGTAGTCTAAACCTGACAATTCTATCCAGTTATAAATTCTGCACTCCAAGTGTTTGTTAAAAGTCCAAAAAGACCAAAAATATTGTATTGCTTTGTTTTCTGTTTTGATATCTCATACTTTAGTTTAGTCTAGATAGTTGTTGAGTTTGTGAATTGGTAATTGACATCCGACCCCTGTGGATACGATAACCGGTCTTACCACCGTATTACTTGATTGCGACGAGGTGCACTTGCCTATATATCTTAAAAATCACGCATCATTGGGTCTGTGCAGCTTGGGCTTGAGCTTGTGTTTGTGCAGTTTGGGCCTGTGTTGGGCCACCCTTGCAGCTTGCTTTGTTGTGCCCACTTTGCATGCATTTGCTACACTTATTGGGAAACCCCTTCCTAGTTACCTTTGTGATGCATTTTCGGTGGGTGGGGGTGGGGGGTGGGGGATGAATGTCTTCGAACTCAATTGCAACCCACATATTTGATCCAGTGGTTGGGTGTATTATTGGCTGATAACAAGCCTCATATGTTTCCTTCCTATAGTAAACTGGGATACTATCTTCTGGATCCTGATTCAGGTAATTCATGCAAGTCACTGCATGAGCACATGGGATGCCTGTGAGATTCCATCTTCTGCATGAACACTCCTTCTGCTGCAGGTTAACTGTATATTTGTCTCCATGTGCATTGATGTGTCTGACCTCAAATATATGCTATGCAATAATCATGTAGCCTCAGATACCGCTCTTTGAATGATCCATCTACAAGATCAATTGCTGCCCTTTTAGCCCTGTATGCTTTAGAATTACTTACACCAGCATTCCACTTTTCATGTGTCCTATTACAAATGTTTGTCAGCCTTAGCTTTGGGTTCTCCCTTACACCAGAACACAATTTCTTTCCAAGCCACCTTGCACCCAGGAACCTCACCCTGTACTCCCTGCTACATGTATGAGTGTCCACCAAATATCTAAGTTGCCAAGTGTATTCATGTGGGAGTCTTGCACAATATGTCATCCAGTCTCAACCCTCCTTGCATCTAACCCGCACTCTCTTGTTATCATTCTTCTTAAACCTCAAATTTCTCCCATTGTGAATGGCATATGTGATCACAGCTTCTCTGAATTCATCCCTAGTTGAAAATACAGTTCCCAACTGCCACTTGTAATCTGTCATCTTCTTTGGAACGACAAATGAGTTATATTTGGCTCTTGATTGCATTCCATCTTCATCAGATTCCGTTTCTTCACCATTTCCTATGTCCTCTGACTCATACTCATCATCAGACAGTCCCCTGTCTTTATTTCTCTCGCCAACCTCATTTCTGGTTTCAAAGTTCAGTGAGTCACTCTCACTAAGATCATATGCCTCAACATTCTCTTCTTGAACTGCCTCGGCTGGAGCAAGTTGTGCAGCAGCTTTGAATGGTCTCCCACGGCCTCTTTTCTTACCTTTCACCACTTTCTCACTCTGCTTCCTCTTCTGGGTTACACCTATGCTAGGCTTAGCAGATTGCCCAGTAGCATTCTTTTGTCCACCTAAAGTAAGCTCAGTAGTTTGGCCAGTAGCCTTCTCTTTTCCTTTATGTTTACCAAAACCCACACCAACAACTTCACCATCAAAGTAGTCATTATCATCCACTTCATCATCAGAGTCTCCAAACCTGATGTTCATTGCACTATCCTTACTATCATAATCATGCACAACACCATCATTAACTCCTTCATCCCTATCCTTGACCACTTCAGACTCCTTGTTCAATTCACCCCCTCATCCCCATTATTGTCAGCCCCTTGGTCCCTTTCAGCCCCATCTTGTTCCATTTCAACCCCACCCTGGTTCACATCATCCTTATCAGCCCCTAGGTTCACTGCATCACCATCTTTGTCCCCCTTGTCCCCCTGAGCCTTAACATCTTCAACAACCACTACAAAAAAAAGGGTGTTTAGCGACCGAAGAAATCGGTCGCTATTCCTCAAAATTCGGTCGCTAAATAGGTTAACGACCGAATTAGCGACCGAATAATGACGGTTGCTAAAACCCTGGTCGCTAAATCATTTAGCGACCGAATTTGTAATCGGTCGCTATTAGCGACCGAATAATTCGGTTGCTAATTTATAAAAACCGGTCACTAAATTGGTCTCCTAAAACCAGCTACGTGACCAATTTTAGCAACCGAATTTGGCCACCAAATTAAAAAAAAAATCAGTCACTAAATGTGTCCCCAAAACTTGTTCTAGGGACCAATTTAGTGACCGATTTCTTTAAAAAACATATAACAAACCAAATATAATTTTTTTTATAAGCTAAAGTGTATTGAAAGAGTATAATGGGTACTCTAAACTCATAAACAAAAGAAAAAAAAAATATAATGAGACAAAAATATAATGCTTCCCTAATACAAGAATATAATGAAACACAGATAATTGAATGGAAAATTGGATATAAAATGTATCCACAAATTCACAATCTTCAAAATCTTCAACAACCTTGTAGGCTATAATCCTTTTCTATCAAGTTGTCTTATCAATAAGAGAAAGAGAAAGCATATCATACAAAGTCTAAAAGAAATGGGTAGGATTCATTTCTTCCCTTTTCTTTACATTTCATTCTTTCTAAAAGTTTCCACACAAAGTCTAAGAGATATGCTTTGTGGACTTACTCACGTGAAGAGATGTTCTTGTTGACATGTTCGCTAGAAACCAAACCACAAAAATTACCCAGAAATACATCATACCCTGCGAATAAGAAAATAATATACATGATATAATTCCAAAAAATGATGTTCCCTAAAGCACAAATATTATCTTGACAAACATAACAAACGTTGATCATACGCTTCAAAAGCTGGAGAAACAACAACACCATTAGATACCCAACTGAATCCAATACATTTTAATTTCTGCATTTCACACATAGCAATCACACTATATGATATTTCAATGCAAACTCAAACTCAACCAATATTATTCAATTGTTACATATCTTGAAACCACATATAACCAAAAGTTCAAAGATACTTGCATGCTTATACCCATTAACAAGAGTTCAACCATTTTTATCATACAAAAATCTAAAATCAACATGCTGGAGTTCAAAACCAATTTACATCTCATACAACAAATAAAATTCAATAACACATTGAGCAATTGATTCAAGCATTTTCTCAAACAGATTATGTTCAATCTAACAAGTTGATTCACATAGAACTAGAATTCATAGGACAATAAAACCAGTTTCACAGTCCTAATTTCATAAAGCAAGCTTTAATTTTAAGATTAAAATCTGAAATCAAAGGGTTAAGGTTAGGGTTTCAAAATCAATTTGGGGGTTTTGAATCTGAGACACAAGAGAGGGTTTTGACTCACCCAAGGAAGAAGAAGAAGTTGGGGTGGTGTTGTGGGGCTCCTCGCGACGGCAGACGGCGACGGCACGGCGTCCAGCAGCGGTGACAGTGTTCCTGTAACACCCATGTACTCAAAACTTGAAGGTAAGTCTAGGAGATGAAGGAAGGAACTTAAAACTAACAAAGAGAGGTGAGAAACCACCAGGAATGGAAGTCAAACCACCTTACCATGGCGGAGGACGGCGCAACCGCAGCTGTGCGTGCCAGGAGGGCGGTGGCGAGTCGCGGGTCATCTGCCCTCGCCGTGCGGTGGCCGAACGGCAGCCTCAGGGCGGTGGTCGCGCGACTGAGAAGAAGGAAGGAAGAAGGTAGAAGATGAAGTTGGGGAGAAGGAAGAAGAAGTGTGGAAGAAGAAGGAAGAAGGAGCAGAGAAAGAGAAGAGAAAGTGAGGGAGAGGGCGTCGAGACCAAAATATTAGTTTTAGGGATTTTAGTTTTAGCGACCGAATTATTCGGTCGCTAAAATGGTTAATTTGAAATTTGAATTCATAATTTTAGCGACCGAATAATTCGGTCGCTAAATCGGTCGCTAAAACGCTCTATTTTAATTTTTTATGCATCGTTTAGCGACCGATTTAATATCGGTCGCAAAAGATAACTTAATTTTAACCGTTGCATTTAACTCGGTCGCCATTTCGGTCACTAAAAAATCATAAATTTATGACTTTTACTTTCCTTTATTTTGCGACCGAAATAGAGACCGATAACTCTGCTACGCTCTATTTCGGTCGCTATTTCGATCGCAATATCAACTCTAATCAGTGTTTGATTTAGATCCTACAATCGGTCACCATTTCGGTCGCAAACAGCAACCAACAAATTCGGTCACTATTTTCGGTCGCTAAATAACCTTTTTTTTGTAGTGAACCACAGCTCCACCAGTCGCATTAGTGTTAGCCTTTGTAGGTGGCTTACTGATTATCTTCGGCTAGGAAACTGGGTGGATCAGATACATCTCAGCTCTCCCTTTGGTTTTGGCAATATCCACCATTTCCATAGCTCCTTCATCATCTAACAGTAGATTTAAGCCATCTCCACCTCCATCTACCCTATACCATATGCTAATTACTTCCGGATACTCTTGGATTATGGATAAGACCTCCCAATAACTCCACCTATCTGAATCACACTTCCATTCAAAACAAAAGCCATGATATGTTGTCCTCTCTGGGTTCACAAAGTACCCACCATGATGAACATCAATAAAGAAAAATGACCCCATTCCTGAATCAAAAGAAACAGACATCAACACACTAGAAAATAACCCAATAAATGGATACCTCAACCAACCAGAATGTACCACAATAAACCTAGGCATTTCCTAATAAACAAATAACTGCATGCATAGGGACAACCAAAACAACAAAAAACAGAGACCCCAAGTGCAAAATGTAATCACCAAAACGCAAACCCCAACCCAAACCCTTAAACACAAAACAACTCCCCATTCACTAAAAGATGAAGAACAAACAAACCAAACCAAACCCTAAACCCCACATGCGTAATCCATAAAGAAAGCAAAAAACAATTATAGAAAGCAACACCCATAATGAACCCATTGTCAAAAACATCACAAAACGCACAAAAAAGGAAGATTTTGGGAACGAAAACGTACCTAAACTTAGCAGTAGACGCAAGCGAATGGAAACGAAACTGAGTAGCTGATCAAAGACCTCTACAACCTTCAAGCTCTCCACTCCCTAACCCTCTGAAATTTTCCCTCCAATAACACAAACAAGTCCTTCTTCACGTAACTGAGTAAGAGGGTATAAATTTGAAGAGTCAGTGTGAAACGTTATCGTTTTGCCCTCTCATAAGTCTTCCCGTTTTTGCCATGTAGACATGTCCAAATGTGCACTTAACGGCTAGCTCAGCAAGTCAGTAACGGAGTTTGATGGAATTTGACGTTTGGACTAACGTTGGTAGAAAACTTAAGGGGCTAGTTTGTCACAAAAAAAACTTAAGGAATCAATCTGAATAAAATAAATAACTTAAGGGACCAAAAGTGTAATTTTGCCAAAAAATTATGTAAGGGTATAATCAAGTCAAGGTTTTCCTTAAATGGGTCTGGTCTGTATCACAAGTTAAGACCCAAATTCGGCTTATTTATTTGTCATAAACTTCTTTTTTTGTTGTTGAGAGAAATCAACTTACTGCATTTTATTAAAAATCAAGAATTCAATACAGGAAGGAATAACATCAAAGAAATGGGAACTACGTTGCCTTGTCTCCTAACAAACTTAACATCAAAGTTTGGGAAATTAGAAAGGATATCCCTACAATGGGAAATAATAGCACCGTACTCTGAATGGCTATCAACGTTGGAGTTAACATGATCTACCACTAACTTGCAATCAGATTCAAAGGTAACGTTCTAGATGCCCAAGTCACACACCCACTGCATGGCATGCAGAAGACTCACGACCTCTCCTTCTAGGATAGAAAGAAAATGGTTGCTCCATTCAGTTCTAGCGAAACAAAAAATACCCCTATCATTTCGAATTCAGCAGCCCATAGAAGCAACATTACCATGAGGAGATAAACTAGCGTCCGTGTTGCACTTAAAACGGTTCCTACTAGGCTTCTCACACCTGCACTGCTCATGAAACTCTGCATTACTGGGCAGCACATGAATGACAGAGTTTGCTCTCTCCCAATCCTCCACAGAAGCCAAGACTCTCCCAATGACTTGAGATTGACTCTCCTCCTGATCTTCCCACAGCTTCACATTTCTTCTGACCCAAAGGCTCCATAACATCCAACCAAAAAGTTGAATCTTTGATTTGTCAAATTTTTCCAGCACCTTAAACACTAGCTCAGCAAAGGGTATTGGCTATGACCCTGTGCATGTACCTGATGCTCGGGTTAGCAAAAGCTGTGGACTTGGATGTCCGAGGGTCAAATCGCCTGCCCTCATAGTCTATCACTGACCAGAAGTCATGCGCACTAAACCCCAGGGGGTATCGTCGATCACCCCCTACTGGCAAACCAAATATCTCATTAAACTCTGCCAGGGTCAGTGTGAAGTCCTGGTTGAAGAGGCGGAATGTGATGCGCCCTTCTTGGCAATGCGGCCCTTGGATAATTTCCGCATCCAGGGAGCTCAGGAACTCCAACGTAGGGCCAGCATATGCAGGGTGTCTGGTGCGAGCGAACTCGCTCCACCCTATGTTTTGTAACATCCATTCAATGTCAGCAGCTAATCCTAGGGTATTTATGCATGCATCATCCAGATATTTTGTCTGTACTATTTTCCTGGTTTTTAAGACATTAAACCTATCCTGCTGAGGATTATCCTTAAAGATTATCCCAAACCCACCAACATCAGTATCAGAATTGGAAGAGTCAGAGTCAGAGTGATAGTTACCTGCTCTACCGCGTGTGCGCGTGGCTTGGGCTGTCCTTTGCCTTTTGGTGGCCATAGTCCCAGATCTGCAATATCCAAATCTGTGTTGTGCAGAAATCTGAGGGGTTTCAAATTTGGGATTTTTTTTTTTTGGGCTTCCCAGAAATCTGTGTTGTGCAGGAGGTGGCTTTGGGGAGAAGGAGGAGAGTAGGGTTTCGAGCTTCTGCTATGGGGGTTTGGAGTTTGAACAGTGAGAGAGGAAGGAGAAGAAGAAGAAGAAGAGAAGAAGGATGGAAGTGTAGAGGAAGGAGGGAAATGCAGAGGAGAAGACGAGGGTGTTGCAGGGAGTTGTGCGTGGAGTTGTAGAGGAAGTTGGGAAGAGAGGTGGCTGGGAAGAAAGGAGAAGACGAAGAGCTGCGTGGTTATGGGGTTTTCACCGTAACAGGGGTATATAAAGGCTTCGTATCACGGCCGCCCCGTGATGGTTTCTGTCTGTTGAGGACCTGCTACATCACGGCCGTGATATCCATCACGTCCAGGCCGTGATATCCATCACGTCCAGGCCGTGATATCCATCACGTCCAGGCCGTGATGGTTTCTGTCTTGCTCAGGCTACCTGTCACGGCCGTGACCTACATCACGGCCAGGCCGTGATGGCCTCTGATCTTCCTGATACTGCCATCACGCCCGTGATGGTGATCACGGCTGGGCCGTGATCCTTTCTGATTCTCCCAGTCTGGTTCATCACGGCCGTGACCAGTGTCACGGTCTGGGCGTGATGGTTACTGACCCTTTTTTTTTTTTGAAACACTTAACAGCCTATCCTATGACATTTTCCCCTTGATTTTCTCAAATTATTCAAGAGGGCAAATTCAAAGAAACAAAATGAAAATGAAGAGAAACTTGGGTTGCCTCCCAATAAGCGCTTCTTTAACGTCACTAGATTGACGGGTAGATGACTTCAAGGATCATGAAGGCGTACAATTGATATCAATCTTTCGATGTCACCACCCAAGTAGGCCTTAAGTCTTTGGCTATTGACTTTAAAGGTCCTTTTGGAACTAGGATCCTCCACTTCCACAGCTCCATGAGGTGAAACTTCCTTGACAATGAACGGTCCTGACCATTTAGACTTCAACTTGCCCGGAAACAATCTCAGCCGGGAATTGAACAGTAACACTTGTTGTCCCGGCCGAAATGTTTTCATCACTATCTTCTTGTCGTGGTAGGTCTTGACTCGCTGCTTGTAAATGGCTGCATTCTCATATGCATGAAGGCGCATCTCCTCTAACTCATGCAGCTGATTCACTCTTTTCTCACCCGCCAGAGTAGCATCAAAATTTAAGAACTTCAGTGCCCAAAAGGCTCGGTGCTCCAACTCTACGGGCAGATGACATGCCCTTCCATACACCATCTGAAATGGGGATAACCCCACAGAAGTTTTCAGTGCAGTCCGGTAGGCCCACAAGGCATCATCAAGCTTCTTGGCCCAATCTTTCCTTGAGGTGGCCACAGTCTTCTCCAAAATTCTCTTAATCTCCCTGTTGGAGACCTCCGCTTGTCCATTTGTTTGCGGATGATATGGGGATGCCACCTTATGCCTCACATCATACTTTACCAGAACATTTCCCAGTTGTGAATTGCAGAAGTGGGATCCTCCATCACTGATAAGAACCCTTGGGACACCGAACCGGGCAAAGATATTCATCTTGATAAACTTGACCACTGTTTGGGCATCATTCTTCTGTGTTGCAATTGCCTCCACCCATTTGGACACATAGTCCACCGCCACCAAGATATATTGATTGGAGAATGAAGGTGGAAGTGGACCCATAAAATCAATGCCCCAACAGTCAAACACCTCAACTTCCAATATATTCTGCAGTGGCATCTCATCCCTCCTTGAAATGTTCCCGGTCCTCTGGCATTTGTCACAACTCTTCACATGATTGAAAGAGTCCTTGATTATTGATGGCCAAAAGAACCCAGATTGGAGGACCTTGGCAGCTGTCCTATCCCCGTTGTAGCGTCCACCATATGGGGAATTATGGCAATGCCACAGAATTTTCCTTACTTCTTCTTGGCTCACACACCTCCTCCATAAGCCATCCGGACCAACCTTGAATAGAAATGGGTCATCCCACATGAAATGGTTGGCATCCCGGAAGAACTTTTTCCTTTGTTGCCAAGTGAGGTGCTCTGGGACAATGTTGGCTGCCTTGAAGTTTGCCATGTCGGCAAACCATGGTCTTTCATGTACTAGCAATAAGGCCTCATCCGGGAACTCATCCCGAATGTCCTTCTCTTTAGCAGCCACTTCTTTATTCACAAGCCGAGATAAATGGTCAGCCACTACATTCTCGCTGCCCTTTTTGTCCTTGATGACTAAATCAAATTCCTGCAACAATAGAATCCACCTTATGAGGCGTGGTTTAGAATCTAATTTAGTCAACAAATATTTGATTGCAGCATGATCAGTATAAACAGTGACTTGTGACCCAATCAAGTAGGAACGAAATTTTTCCAAAGCAAACACTATGGCTAGCAACTCTTTTTCAGTTGTTGCATAGTTGATTTGGTTCTCATTGAGGACCTTGCTGGCATAGTGAATGACATGGAAAAACTTGTCCCTTTGCTGCCCCAAAACTGCCCCAACTGCGTAGTCACTGGCATCACACATTAATTCAAATGGTGACTCCCAGTTGGGTGCAATAAGAATGGGAGCAGTGATCAACTTATCTTTCAAAATTTGAAAGGAATTAAGACAAGCATTATCAAACAAGAATGGGGTGTCCTTATTCAAAAGGTTACACAGCGGCTTGGCTATCCTTGAAAAGTCCTTGATGAACCGCCAGTAGAAACCTGCATGCCCAAGGAAACTCCTCACACCCTTGACATTCACTGGTGGAGGTAGTTTCTCAATCACCTCAATCTTTGATTTATCTACTTCGATTCCCTTTGCTGAAATTTTGTGCCCAAGAACAATGCCTTCCTGCACCATGAAATGACACTTCTCCCAATTTAAAACTAAATTGGTGTCCATGCACCTTTTTAACACAGCAGCAAGATTAGACAAACAGTTATCATATGAGGAACCAAAAACAGAGAAATCATCCATAAAAACCTCAATATACTTTTCCACCATATCAGAAAAAATAGAAAGCATGCACCTTTGAAATGTCGCCGGTGCATTGCAAAGACCGAAAGGCATCTTCTGATAGGCAAAAACTCCAAACGGGCATGTGAAAGCAGTTTTCTCTTGGTCTTCCGGGTTAACCGCAATTTGGTTATAGCCCGAATAACCATCTAAGAAACAATAGTATGCTTGCCCGGCCAACCTCTCCAACATCTGGTCCATGAATGGAAGTGGGAAGTGATCATTCCTAGTTGCTTGATTGAGCTTCCGGTAATCGATGCACATCCTCCAACCGGTGACCGTTCTAGTTGGAATCAACTCATTCTTCTCATTGTGCACAACGGTCATGCCACCCTTCTTTGGTACCACCTGTACCGGACTCACCCAGGCACTATCAGAAATCGGATATCATTCCAGCTTCAAGGAGTTTCAGCACCTCCTTCTTCACCACTTCTTTCATTGTGGGATTAAGCCTCCTCTGTGGCTGGACCACTGGTTTAAATTCAGCCTCCATCATGATCTTGTGCATGCAAAACGTGGGGCTGATACCTTTCAAGTCGGAGATGGACCATCCAATAGCTGTTTTATGTTCTCTAAGCACCCTTACAAGTTTTTCCTCCTCTAATTTGGACAATTCATTGCTCACTATAACAGGGTTTTCATCATTCACACCCAGGAACACATATTTCAAGTGGGGAGGCAGGGGCTTAAGTTCTAGTTGGAGCTTCTCTTGGGCTGCATCCTTCTTGAGCTCTTCCTTCACAGTGTTGACAGCAAGTTGCTTAGGTTGGGCTTCCAGATCATACAAACATTCTTCTAATTCCTCCTCCTCTATCTCATCAAGATTTTCAATAGAATTCACAAGTACCTTCTCAAGAGTAGAGGAGTGGTGCGGATGTGCACATGCTTCCTTAGCCACTATATCTACCATATCCATGCGGAAACAGTTTTCTTCATCGCTAGGGCGATGCATAGCTTCAAATACGTTGAAGGTAACCTCTTCGTCTTACACTCCGAGTCGAAGCTGGCCTTTTTGCACATCTATCAAGGCTCGACCAGTTGCTAGAAAAGGTCTCCCCAAAATAAGTGGAACTTCTGCATTTTCCTCCATGTCCAAGATCACAAAATCTGCTGGGAAGATAAACCTGTCCACTTTAACCAAGACATCTTCTAAAATACCATAAGGACGCTTGATTGATCTATCAGCTAGTTGCAAAGCCATCCTTGTTGGTTTTACCTCTCCACCTCCAAGCTTATTCAAAATTGAAAGCGGCATCAAGTTGATACTCGCTCCCAAGTCACATAAGGCCTTTCCAATATCAACACTCCCAATAGTGCAAGGAATTGTGAAACTACCGGGATCTTTGAGCTTTGGAGGTAGCTTCCTTTGAAGTATTGCACTGCACTCTTCAGTTAAGGCAACAGTCTCACCTTCTTTAAACTTTCTTTTCTTTGTGAGCAACTCCTTCATAAATTTTGCATAAGTGGGCATCTGCTCAAGTGCTTCAGCAAAAGGTATGTTGATCTGTAACCGCTTGAAGATATCCAGAAACGTGGCAAATTGTTCTTCTTTCTCCTTTTTCTTTGTCAAATGAGGGTATGGCAACTTCACATAGGATGGGATCACTTGAGGCTTACCTCCATTTTTCAAAATCTGACTCTTGCTCTTCCTCAATATTGAATTCTCATCCACTAGCTTCTCCCTCTTGTCTTGTTCACTACCCTTCTCTTCCTCCTCAACTACAACATCTTTACCTTTTTCTTCACCCAGTTCTGTGTTTTCAGCACTCATTTCTGCTTCTTCAGCCTCTCTCTGACTTTTCCCCAAAGGCTCACCACTTTCTTGCTCTTGCCTTTTACCACTCCTCAACACAATAACCTTGCAATGTTCTTTAGGATTTGGCTGAGTGTTCCCTGAAAAACTGCTGCTGGATTGTTCTGCTAGTTGCTTTGCAATCTGCCCAACTTGAACCTCCAAATTCTTTATGGATGCATCAGTGTTCTTCTGGTTTGACATGGACATCTGCATGAACTGATTAAGAGTGTTTTCATGGATAGAAGTCCGGTCTTGAGGCGGTTGTGTAGGAAGAGGCTTGCTTGTTTGGACGGCATCTTGCTTCTAACCAAAATTTGGGTGATTCCTCCACCCTTGATTGTAGTTGTTGGAGTATTGGTTGTTGCCTTGCCGTCCATAGTTCCCCATATAATTGGCTTCCTCATGGGAACTAGGTGTGGCCTCACATCTTCCATTATCATGATCACCTCCACAAAAATCACATCTCATTACTTGTTGTGGTGGCATGGTTGTCCCTTGAACAATTTGGAGTTGTTGTGGGAGTTGAGCTAGTTGCTTGGTGAGTGACTCAAGTTGTTGTGTCATAATCTTATTTTGAGCCAACAGTGCAGTTTGTGAATCTAACTCCAACACTCCCCTTCTTGACGTGGGACCCCGATCATGATGCATCAAATAATCATTTGATGCCATAGCCTCTATCAAAACCAATGCTTCCTCTGCTGTCTTTGTATTCATGGAACCTCCAGCTGAGGCATCCAACATGTACCTGGTTGACGGCCTCAATCCATTACAGAATGTTTGCATCTGAGTAAGATCATCAAAACCATGATTTTGACATCTTTGGAGTAAGCCTTTGAACCGGTCCCAGGCGTCATGCAGAGTTTCACCTTCTTGTTGAGCAAAGCTTATGATGTCACCCCTTGTCTTGACAAATCTTGAAGTGGGGAAGAACCTTGCCAGAAATTTTGCCTCTAAGTCATTCCATGTAGTGAAGCTCCCCCTTGGTTGTGATTGGAGCCAAGACTTGGCTTTATCTCTTAGAGAGAAAGGAAACAACCTCAGGCGAATTGCATCATCGGAGGCACCATTTATTTTCACCGTATCGCACAACTCTAGGAAATTGGAGACATGACTATTTGGATCTTCCTTCTCCAACCCAGCAAACTGACTTTGTGAAACCATATTGATGAGAGTTGGCTTGATTTCAAAATTGTTGCAGTTCACTGGAGGCCTCACTATACTCGTGACATGCCGGTTGACATTTGTATTGGCATAGTCCCCAAGTGTCCTCCGGGGTGGAGCATCTTCACCATTACCTTCCATCCTGAATTCTTCTTGACAAATTTGAGTGGTGGAGGCCTCTTGTGCTTCTCCCTGTTGTCTTACCAAATTCCGTTGTCTTGCTTGCTTCCTATTCGCCCTAGCTGACCTTTCAATTTCTGGGTCGTAGAGGAGGTGATAAACTGGGATAGTACCTCGCATACACAAACAGTCTAGCAAACAAGAGTGTTAGCAGTAAAGGTTAGCACACAACAGCAACACACCAGAAAAATGACAACAAAAACATAACAAAATTTTGACAGAAAACAGATTATAGCAGAAAATTTTTGCCTAAATTAGTAACCGAAATGGATATGCTAATATTGAGACGCAGTCCCCGGCAACGGCGCCAAAAACTTGTTGACGAATCTGGGCAAGTATACCCAGTCGTGCAAGTAATACGGTGGTGAGACCGTTTTATCGTTCCCACGAGGACTACGACAAGTACTAACACTTACCAAACCAATTACTATCTAAGCAGATTGTTGGATTGAAGAGAGTTCTAAACTAACAAAAGCTAGAACTAACAACATAAGAAAAACAAACTCTTTTTGTAATTTTCTCAAACACTTGGAAGGCAATAAAAGATGTTTTCAAATATGATGAACAATGCTGGGATTAGACTTCACTGAACCTTAGCCTCATACAATACTAAGACTACCAATCCAGTTTATGCATCAAATATTAAAATCAACCCACAAAACTACTCAAGCCCTGATTCCTCAGATGATAAGAGCCTAAATCCACTAATAGACCCTAATTCCTTAGGTGACCTAGATTAATGAATTTGCATTAAGATAAAGGATTATGTGATTACTAGTAAATCAAACCCTATTCCTAGATGCAAGGCTTACTAGGTGAATAATTCCAGTTCTGGTTTTAATACGAATTTTCCAATTGCATACCAAAACACTAATCAAGTTATGGGGGTGCTAGCCACAACAAGCATTAAGCAAAGGAATTAAACACTAAAATGAAGGCATAAACATAGATTCATAAATCAAAGCAAATACATGATATTCAGGTTTAGCTACATCCAATCCCAACAAAAGGGGATTTAGTTACTCATAGAGAAAGATAAATCCAAAACAAAAGAAATAAAGATGAAAGAGGTAAGGGACTCCATGGGGCTCTCCACAGCAGCCTCTAGCTCAAAATTAGGGTAAAAATCTGGTTCCAGGGAAAAGTGTCTTCTATTCCGCCCAAGGGTCTCTTTTATAGGTCAGGAAAACTTGCAAGTCACGGCCGTGATAGGTTCTGCCAGGGGTACGCTTCAAATTCTCCTATGTCACGGCCGTGACACTCATCACGGCCAGGCCGTGATAACTTCTGACTGTGAGGGTCTGGTTGTCACGGCCGTGATGCTTATCACGGGCAGGTCGTGACAGCTTCTGACTTTTGCCTCCTTTTCTGCTCTGCTTGATCACGGCCGTGATGGTCATCACGGCCAGGCCGTGATGGTCATCACGGCCAGGCCGTGACAGTCTCTGCCTCGGTCAATTTCTTAGCTTTTGAGACTCTGTCTTCATCCAAGCTCCATCATGGCTATTCTGAGCATTTTTTCTTGAAATCCTGCAAAACAACACACAAAACCACCCTCACCCGTTCCAAGGGAAAAATCTAACAAAATCAACTAAATAACGCCTAATCTAATGAAATATGCATGCAAAAGTGTACAACAAACCTCATGTAAAATCACACTATCAAATCACCTCAAGCTTATTCAATTGCTTGTCCTCAAGCAATCACCAAGGCCAGCAGAAAAAAAAAACAGAACATGGATAGTGAACTAAGAACCCGAGAAAATACTATTCCAAGTAATAGGCATTTCAAACAATTCAGCAAGAGACAATCAGTTCAAGTCCAATTAGAGGCTTAGGCTCCTTAGACTCATATTCTCACTGACTTGGGCACTCTTTCTCACCTGAAGCTCACCCCAAGCTTGTTCATTTGCTTGGCTCTCTCTTTTCTCCCTCACTCAAGTGTTTAAGGGAATAAGGCAATTCGCTCAATTTTTCCTCAAGGGCTGAATTCTACCATAAGCTTGACTATCAACCAAATCTCTACTTTATTAATGAAAAGAATTAAGAATCAAGAGGTCTTTTACTTGGTTGTAACGGGGCCAAGGGATTAATCTTTAGGTGGGGCAATCAAGAAAGGGACATTTCAAAAGGTTACACAAATATCAACATTGCAAACATGATACCTTCTAAAATACCCTTTTGGGTTTCGATTCACTTTTGCCAACTCTCTTTCTTTCTTTTCTTTTTCTCATTTCTTTGTGTTATCCCCTTCTCCATTTATTTTTCTTTTTCTTTTGTTTTTCCTTTTTGTTTGGAGAAGGGGAAATTTTTCAATTCAAGAAACAAATTTTTTTAACCCTTTTGTAATACTTTAGAAGGTATCCGATTAAGCATATTTATCAAAATCTTTCGGGGTACCAAGAAAAGCATTTTATTCTTTTGTAGGCTCAAAATTGGGCAACTAAGGGTAGCATTTACACATTCAAAACTCAGAAGGCCAGAAAAATACCTATTGCCTCAATCATGTTCAAAATTTTTTCAAAAATTTTAAGCTTCAAAATAGTCTCAAGTCAAGTTCTAGAGACAGCAACCCAAGAGGAATAACACTCTAACACAAAGAATGGGGTACGTTTAGTGAGTACCCCTTTGGCTCAAAAGCTCACATTTTAGTAGTTCAAGACTCAGTGACAGACACAAGTCTTCAGAACCCTATGCTAATTATCAACTAGCACAGATTATCTCAAGCATCTACATTTGCAGCCATATCACAAGAATGAAACAAATTGGGTTCCCTAATTCACTATCACAAATTATTTGGCACTAGGTAATCACAATTGGATGCAAAATTCAGGCAAGGGGCAATCTAATCATGTGAACATGCAAAACTATATGAATGCAATATGAACAATGCAAATGCAAACTATCCCCACCCCAAGCTTAAAAATTTACATTGTCCTCAATGTAAACAGTTAAGCCGTAGGGAGGATAAAAATGACAATAAAAAAAATAAAAAGGAAAAGGGAACTCACTGAGGTGGTGGTGGGTGCTGGCTCAGATGCCAGTCATAGAGCTGCTGGAGCATAGCTCTCAGCTCGCGCTGCTCCGCCATAATGCGCTCCTGGTTCGCTGAAATGGTATCGAAAGTGGATGCGAACCGCGCATAGGGATCATCAGAAGACGATCCTGCAGCGGAAGAAGACGGGTGCCCAGTCGGCCTAGCCCGCGGTGGCGGGCTCAATGGCCTCTCTACCCTAATGGGCAAAGGCTCCTCTCCCACCGGCACTTTCCAAGTGGCCGGGTTGGATACATCTAACAGTGGGGGGTTAGGGAGAGGGATTGGCTGCCTTAGCCTGGGGTGTTTCAGGCAGTATATGTTCTCCTCCCGGACGATCATCCCCATAGCCTCACAAGCCTGCAAGGTGATACGGGTCCGTCCAGGGGCGGCCACAAAACCATCCAAATCAAAGTTGAAGTGGTGGCATATGGTGGTGATGAGGCCACCTATGACAATAGTGCCACTGGCACTCTTGGCAACCTTTAGGAGGTGCCTAGCCAAATAGGACCCTGTGTCCACATTGCTCTCAGAGTGGAGCATGGCCCACAATATAAAGACCTCGTCCTGGCGGACGGATCCATCACTCTCGCCACGGCCGAATAGGGTATTGGCTATGACCTTGTGCATGTACCTGATGCTCGGGTTAGCAAAAACTGTGGACTTGGATGTCCGAGGGTCAAATCGCCTGCCCTCATAGTCTATCACTGACCAGAAGTCATGCGCACTAAACCCCAGGGGGTATCGTCGATCACCCCCTACTGGCAAACCAAATATCTCATTAAACTCTGCCAGGGTCAGTGTGAAGTCTTGGTTGAAGAGGCGGAATGTGATGCGCCCTTCTTGGCAATGCGGCCCTTGGATAATTTCCGCATCCAGGGAGCTCAGGAACTCCAACGTAGGGCCAACATATGCAGGGTGTCTGGTGCGAGCGAACTCGCTCCACCCTATGTTTTGTAACATCCATTCAATGTCAGCAGCTAATCCTAGGGTATTTATGCATGCATCATCCAGATATTTTGTCAGTACTATTTTCCTGGTTTTTAAGACATTAAACCTATCCTGCTGAGTATTATCCTTAAAGATTATCCCAAACCCACCAGCATCAGTATCAGAATTGGAAGAGTCAGAGTCAGAGTCAGAGTGATAGTTACCTGCTCTACCACGTGTGCGCGTGGCTCGGGCTGCCCTTTGCCTTTTGGTGGCCATAGTCCCAGATCTGCAATATCCAAATCTGTGTTGTGCAGAAATCTGAGGGGTTTCAAATTTGGGAATTTTTTTTTTTTTGGGCTTCCCAGAAATCTGTGTTGTGCAGGAGGTGGCTTTGGGGAGAAGGAGGAGAGTAGGGTTTCGAGCTTCTGCTATGGGGGTTTGGAGTTTGAACAGTGAGAGAGGAAGGAGAAGAAGAAGAAGAAGAGAAGAATGATGGAAGTGCAGAGGAAGGAGGGAAATGCAGAGGAGAAGACGAGGGTGTTGCAGGGAGTTGTGCGTGGAGTTGCAGAGGAAGTTGGGAAGAGAGGTGGCTGGGAAGAAAGGAGAAGACGAAGAGCTGCGTGGTTATGGGGTTTTCACCGTAACAGGGGTATATAAAGGCTTCGCATCACGGCTGCCCCGTGATGGTTTCTGTCTGTTGAGGACCTGATACATCACGGCCGTGATATCCATCACGTCTAGGCCGTGATGGTTTCTGTCTTGCTCAGGCTACCTGTCACGGCCGTGACCTACATCACGGCCAGGCCGTGATGGCCTCTGATCTTCCTGATACTGCCATCACGCCCGTGATGGTGATCACGGCTGGGCCGTGATCCTTTCTGATTCTCCCAGTCTGGGCGTGATGGTTACTGACCCTTTTTTTTTTGAAACACTTAACAGCCTATCCTATGACATTTTCCCCTTGATTTTCTCAAATTATTCAAGAGGGCAAATTCAAAGAAACAAAAGGAAAATGAATAGAAACTTGGGTTGCCTCCCAATAAGCGCTTCTTTAACGTCACTATCTTGACGGGTAGATGACTTCAAGGATCATGAAGGCGTACAACTGATATCAATCTTTCGATGTCACCACCCAAGTAGGCCTTAAGTCTTTGGCCATTGACTTTAAAGGTCCTTTTGGAACTAGGATCCTCCACTTCCACAGCTCCATGAGGTGAAACTTCCTTGACAATGAACGGTCCTGACCATTTAGACTTCAACTTGCCCGGAAACAATCTCAGCCGGGAATTGAACAGTAACACTTGTTGTCCCGGCCGAAATGTTTTCATCACTATCTTCTTGTCGTGGTAGGTCTTGACTCGCTTCTTGTAAATGGCTGCATTCTCATATGCATGAAGGCGCATCTCCTCTAACTCATGCAGCTGATTCACTCTTTTCTCACCCGCCAGAGTAGCATCAAAATTTAAGAACTTCAGTGCCCAAAAGGCTCGGTGCTCCAACTCTACGGGCAGATGACATGCCCTTCCATACACCATCTGAAATGGGGATAACCCCACAGAAGTTTTCAGTGCAGTCCGGTAGGCCCACAAGGCATCATCAAGCTTCTTGGCCCAATCTTTCCTTGAGGTGGCCACAGTCTTCTCCAAAATTCTCTTAATCTCCCTGTTGGAGACCTCCGCTTGTCCATTTGTTTGCGGATGATATGGGGATGCCACCTTATGCCTCACATCATACTTTGCCAGAACATTTCCCAGTTGTGAATTGCAGAAGTGGGATCCTCCATCACAGATAAGAACCCTTGGGACACCGAACCGGGCAAAGATATTCTTCTTGATAAACTTGACCACTGTTTGGGCATCATTCTTCTGTGTTACAATTGCCTCCACCCATTTGGGCACATAGTCCACCGCCACCAAGATATATTGATTGGAGAATGAAGGTGGAAGTGGACCCATAAAATCAATGCCCCAACAGTCAAACATCTCAACTTCCAATATATTCTGCAGTGGCATCTCATCCCTCCTTGAAATGTTCCCGGTCCTCTGGCATTTGTCACAACTCTTCACATGATTGAAAGAGTCCTTGAATATTGATGGCCAAAAGAACCCAGATTGGAGGACCTTGGCAGCTGTCCTATCCCCATTGTAGTGTCCACCATATGGGGAATTATGGCAATGCCACAGAATTTTCCTTACTTCTTCTTGGCTCACACACCTCCTCCATAAGCCATCCGGACCAACCTTGAATAGAAATGGGTCATCCCACATGAAATGGTTGGCATCCCGGAAGAACTTTTTCCTTTGTTGCCAAGTGAGGTGCTCTGGGACAATGTTGGCTGCCTTGAAGTTTGCCATGTCGGCAAACCATGGTCTTTCATGTACTAGCAATAAGGCCTCATCCGGGAACTCATCCCGAATGTCCTTCTCTTTAGCAGCCACTTCTTTATTCACAAGCCGAGATAAATGGTCAGCCACTACATTCTCGCTGCCCTTTTTGTCCTTGATGACTAAATCAAATTCCTGCAACAATAGAATCCACCTTATGAGGCGTGGTTTAGAATCTAATTTAGTCAACAAATATTTGATTGCAGCATGATCAGTATAAACAGTGACTTGTGACCCAATCAAGTAGGAAGGAAATTTTTCCAAAGCAAACACTATGGTTAGCAACTCTTTTTCAGTTGTTGCATAGTTGATTTGGTTCTCATTGAGGACCTTGCTGGCATAGTGAATGGCATGGAAAAACTTGTCCCTTCGCTGCCCCAAAACTGCCCCAACTGCGTAGTCACTGGCATCACACATTAATTCAAATGGTGACTCCCAGTTGGGTGCAATAAGAATGGGAGCAGTGATCAACTTATCTTTCAAAATTTGAAAGGAATTAAGACAAGCATTATCAAACAAGAATGGGGTGTCCTTATTCAAAAGGTTACACAGCGGCTTGGCTATCCTTGAAAAGTCCTTGATGAACCGCCGGTAGAAACCTGCATGCCCAAGGAAACTCCTCACACCCTTGACATTCACTGGTGGAGGTAGTTTCTCAATCACCTCAATCTTTGATTTATCTACTTCGATTCCCTTTGCTGAAATTTTGTGCCCAAGCACAATGCCTTCCTGCACCATGAAATGACACTTCTCCCAATTTAAAACTAAATTGGTGTCCATGCACCTTTTTAACACAGCAGCAAGATTAGACAAACAGTTATCATATGTGGAACCAAAAATAGAGAAATCATCCATAAAAACCTCAATATACTTTTCCACCATATCAGAAAAAATAGAAAGCATGCACCTTTGAAATGTCGCCGGCGCATTGCAAAGACCGAAAGGCATCTTCCGATAGGCAAAAACTCCAAACGGGCATGTGAAAGCAGTTTTCTGTTGGTCTTCCGGGTTAACCGCAATTTGGTTATAGCCCGAATAACCATCTAAGAAACAATAGTATGCTTGCCCGGCCAACCTCTCCAACATCTGGTCCATGAATGGAAGTGGGAAGTGATCATTCCTAGTTGCTTGATTGAGCTTCCGGTAATCGATGCACATCCTCCAACCGGTGACCGTTCTAGTTGGAATCAACTCATTCTTCTCATTGTGCACAACGGTCATGCCACCCTTCTTTGGTACCACCTGTACCGGACTCACCCAGGCACTATCAGAAATCAGATATATCATTCCAGCTTCAAGGAGTTTCAGCACCTCCTTCTTCACCACTTCTTTCATTGTGGGATTAAGCATCCTCTGTGGCTGGACCACTGGTTTAAATTCAGCCTCCATCATGATCTTCTGCATGCAAAACGTGGGGCTGATACCTTTCAAGTCGGAGATGGACCATCCAATAGCTGTTTTATGTTCTCTAAGCACCCTTACAAGTTTTTCCTCCTCTAATTTGGACAATTCATTGCTCACTATAACAGGGTTTTCATCATTCACACCCAGGAACACATATTTCAAGTGGGGAGGCAGGGGCTTAAGTTCTAGTTGGAGCTTCTCTTGGGCTGCATCCTTCTTGAGCTCTTCCTTCACAGTGTTGACAGCAAGTTGCTTAGGTTGGGCTTCCAGATCATACAAACATTCTTCTAATTCCTCCTCCTCTATCTCATCAAGATTTTCAATAGAATTCACAAGTACCTTCTCAAGAGTAGAGGAGTGGTGCGGATGTGCACATGCTTCCTTAGCCACTATATCTACCATATCCATGCGGAAACAGTTTTCTTCATCGCTAGGGGGATGCATAGCTTCAAATACGTTGAAGGTAACCTCTTCGTCTTACACTCCGAGTCGAAGCTGGCCTTTTTGCACATCTATCAAGGCTCGACCAGTTGCTAGAAAAGGTCTCCCCAAAATAAGTGGAACTTCTGCATCTTCCTCCATGTCCAAGATCACAAAATCTGCTGGGAAGATAAACCTGTCCACTTTAACCAAGACATCTTCTAAAATACCATAAGGACGCTTGATTGATCTATCAGCTAGTTGCAAAGCCATCCTTGTTGGTTTTACCTCTCCACCTCCAAGCTTATTCAAAATTGAAAGCGGCATCAAGTTGATACTCGCTCCCAAGTCACATAAGGCCTTTCCAATATCAACACTCCCAATAGTGCAAGGAATTGTGAAACTACCGGGATCTTTGAGCTTTGGAGGTAGCTTCCTTTGAAGTATTGCACTGCACTCTTCGATTAAGGCAATGATCTCACCTTCTTTAAACTTTATTTTCTTTGTGAGCAACTCCTTCATAAATTTTGCATAAGTGGGCATCTGCTCAAGTGCTTCAGCAAAAGGTATGTTGATCTGTAACCGCTTGAAGATATCCAGAAACTTGGCAAATTGTTCTTCTTTCTCCTTTTTCTTAGTCAAATGAGGGTATGGCAACTTCACATAGGATGGGATCACCTGAGGCTTACCTCCATCTTTCAAAATCTGACTCTTGGTCTTCCTCAATATTGAATTCTCATCCACTAGCTTCTCCCTCTTGTCTTGTTCACTGCCCTTCTCTTCCTCCTCAACTACAACATCTTTACCTTTTTCTTCACTCAGTTCTGTGTTTTCAGCACTCATTTCTGCTTCTTCAGCCTCTCTCTGACTTTTCCCCAAAGGCTCACCACTTTCTTGCTCTAGCCTTTTACCACTCCTCAACACAATAACCTTGCAATGTTCTTTAGGATTTGGCTGAGTGTTCCCTGAAAAACTGCTGCTGGATTGTTCTGCTAGTTGCTTTGCAATCTGCCCAACTTGAACCTCCAAATTCTTTATGGATGCATCGGTGTTCTTCTGGTTCGACATGGACATCTGCATGAACTGATTAAGAGTGTTTTCCAGGATAGAAGTCCGGTCTTGAGGCGGTTGTGTAGGAAGAGGCTTGCTTGTTTGGCCGGCATCTTGCTTCCAACCAAAATTTGGGTGATTCCTCCACCCTTGATTGTAGTTGTTAGAGTATTGGTTGTTGCCTTGCCGTCCATAGTTCCCCATATAATTGGCTTCCTCATGGGAACTAGGTGTGGCCTCACATCTTCCATTATCATGATCACCTCCACAAAAATCACATCTCATTACCTGTTGTGGTGGCATGGTTGTCCCTTGAACAATTTGGAGTTGTTGTGGGAGTTGGGCTAGTTGCTTGGTGAGTGACTCAAGTTGTTGTGTCATAATCTTATTTTGAGCCAACAGTGCAGTTTGTGAATCTAACTCCAACACTCCCCTTCTTGACATGGGACCCCGATAATGATGCATCAAATAATCATTTGATGCCATAGCCTCTATCAAAACCAATGCTTCCTCTGCTGTCTTTGTATTCATGGAACCTCCAGCTGAGGCATCCAACATGTACCTGGTTGACGGCCTCAATCCATTACAGAATGTTTGCATCTGAGTAAGATCATCAAAACCATGATTTTGACATCTTTGGAGTAAGCCTTTGAACCGGTCCCAGGCGTCATGCAGAGTTTCACCTTCTTGTTGAGCAAAGCTTATGATGTCACCCCTTGTCTTGACAAATCTTGAAGTGGGGAAGAACCTTGCCAGAAATTTTGCCTCTAAGTCATTCCATGTAGTGAAGCTCCCCCTTGGTTGTGATTGGAGCCAAGACTTGGCTTTATCTCTTAGAGAGAAAGGAAACAACCTCAGGCGAATTGCATCATCGGAGGCACCATTTATTTTCACCGTATCGCACAACTCTAGGAAATTGGAGACATGACTATTTGGATCTTCCTTCTCCAACCCAGCAAACTGACTTTGTGAAACCATATTGATGAGAGTTGGCTTGATTTCAAAATTGTTGCAGTTCACTGGAGGCCTCACTATACTCGTGACATGCCGGTTGACATTTGTATTGGCATAGTCCCCAAGTGTCCTCCGGGGTGGAGCATCTTCACCATTACCTTCCATCCTGAATTCTTCTTGACAAATTTGAGTGGTGGAGGCCTCTTGTGCTTCTCCCTGTTGTCTTACCAAATTCCATTGTCTTGCTTGCTTCCTATTCGGCCTAGCTGACCTTTCAAGATCAACTGGGATAGTACCTCGCATACACAAACAGTCTAGCAAACAAGAGTGTTAGCAGTAAAGGTTAGCACACAACACCAACACACCAGAAAAATGACAGCAAAAACATAACAGAAAATTATGACAGAAAACAGATTATAGCAGAAATTTTTTGCCTAAATTAGTAACCGAAATGGATATGCTAATATTGAGACGCAGTCCCCGGCAACGGCGCCAAAAACTTGTTGACGAATCTAGGGAAGTATACCCAGTCGTGCAAGTAATACGGTGGTGAGACCGTTTTATCGTTCCCACAAGGACTACGACAAGTACTAACACTTACCAAACCAATTACTATCTAAGCAGATTGTTGGATTGAAGAGAGTTCTAAACTAACAAAAGCTAGAACTAACAACATAAGAAAAACAAACTCTTTTTGTAATTTTCTCAAACACTTGGAAGGCAATAAAAGATGTTTTCAAATATGATGAACAATGCTGGGATTAGACTTCACTAAACCTTAGCCTCATACAATACTAAGACTACCAATCCAGTTTATGCTTCAAATATTAAAATCAACCCACAAAACTACTCAAGCCCTGATTCCTCAGATGACAAGAGCCTAAATCCACTAATAGACCCTAATTCCTTAGGTGGCCTAGATTAATGAATTTGCATTAAGATAAAGGATTATGTGATTACTAGTAAATCAAACCCTATTCCTAGATGCAAGGCTTACTAGGTGAATAATTACAGTTCTGGTTTTAATACGAATTTTTCAATTGCATACCAAAACACTAATCAAGTTATGGGGGTGCTAGCCACAACAAGCATTAAGCAAAGGAATTAAACACTAAAATGAAGGCATAAACATAGATTCATAAATCAAAGCAAATACATGATATTCAGGTTTAGCTACATCCAATCCCAACAAAAGGGGATTTAGTTACTCATAGAGAAAGATAAATCCAAAACAAAAGAAATAAAGATGAAAGAGGTAAGGGACTCCATGGGGCTCTCCACAGCAGCCTCTAGCTCAAAATTAGGGTAAAAATCTGGTTCCAGGGAAAAGTGTCTTCTATTCTGCCCAAGAGTCTCTTTTATAGGTCAGGAAAACTTGCAAGTCACGGCCGTGATAGGTTCTGCCAGGGGTACGCTTCAAATTCTCCTATGTCACGGCCGTGACACTCATCACGGCCAGGCCGTGATCACTTCTGACTGTGAGGGTCTGGTTGCACGACCGTGATGCTTATCACGGGCAGGTCGTGACAGCTTCTGACTTTTGCCTCCTTTTCTGCTCTGCTTGATCACGGCCGTGATGGTCATCACGGCCAGGCCGTGACAGTCTCTGCCTGGGTCAATTTCTTAGCTTTTGAGACTCTGTCTTCATCCAAGCTCCATCATGGCTATTCTGAGCATTTTTTCTTGAAATCCTGCAAAACAACACACAAAACCACCCTCACCCGTTCCAAGGGAAAAATCTAACAAAATCAACTAAATAACGCCTAATCTAATGAAATATGCATGCTAAAGTGTACAACAAACCTCATGTAAAATCACACTATCAATCATCTATCACGCCCCAAAGATGAAGCTGCTGCCAACATACTTGGCTGAAAGGACAAGTAATCAAACTATGCAAACAATTCTCAAAATGCTCCTCACACATCACACAGGAGATATGACACTGAATATTCCTATTTTGCAAATATTGTCTCGTAGGAATACATTCCCTGCAAGCTTTCCATATGAAAACCTTAATCTTTTGAGGAAGATTAAGTTTCCAAATTGCACTCCAGATACCTGCCTTGTGAAGGTGATCCAAATCTAAAATATTATTCATACTCAAATAATAAGCTGACTTTACTGAGTAGTTTACCTTTAGACTCAGGCCACCAGTTAATCACATCTTGTCTCACATAAGCAAAACGAGGTTGTTTCAGGATTATTTCCGCATCATTAATTGGGATAGAACACATTCAGAATTACCTCTTCATTCCATTCTTTTTTGTCCGGAATCATCAAATCATGAACCGTCATATTACTAAGCAAATTCTGGACAGGACCTTGCAGGCACATGTAATGGGGATCACGTAACCAAGGATCCGAGAACACATGAATTTTAGAGCCATCACCAATACTCCAATGGATTCCTTCCTTCTCAACTATCCGGGAACTCCAGATACTACGTCAAGAGTAACTTGGATTACTACCAAGCTTAGACTCCAAAAAATCCCCTCCCGAGAAGTATTTAGCTTTGGGAGTACGAGAAATAATAGTATTTGGGTTGGAAATTAACTTCCACCCTTATTTTCACAGCATCGCAAGATTAAAACCTTGGAGATTTCGAAAGCCCATGCATTCACGTTCCTTACCAGCTAATAATTTTTCCCAGTTTAGTCAATGAATACCCTTCGCACCTCTACTACCTTTTCCCCACCAAAAACAATTCATCATTTTCTGCAGCTCATCACAAAGAGAAGGAGAAATTAGGAAGCTGCTCATTACATAAGATGGGATGGGCTTGAAGGACGACTTTAACAAGAACTTCACGCCCACCGGTGGATAGAAATTTCCCTTTCCAAGAGTTCACTCTCTTCCACATCCTATCATTTAAGTAACCAAAAGTGGCTTTTTTATTTCTACCGATCATCGAAGGGAGGCCCAAATATTTACCGGTGCCCAGACAAACTTTCACTCCCAAAATATCTGCCAAAACATCACGAGTCTCATTACTAACATTCTTGCTAAAAAAGACTTTGGATTTTAGAAGATTGATGGCTTGACCCGAAGCTTTCTCATAATCAGAGAGAATATTTCTCGTAACAACAACCTCAATTTCTGTGGCCCAAAAAAATAAGAAAATATCATCAACAAAAAGTAAATGAAAAATAATAGGAACACCTCTACAAATTTTAATACCATGAATATCACCTTTTGCCTCCGCTCTCTCACTAGTCTGAAGCCTATTTAAATGTATATTTTGTACTAAATCCTTTAAATACAATAGTAGATCTATATTTAAAGAGATGAGCATGCTGGCCCAATCCTTTAAAAAGGTTAGCGTGCCTATGCCTCCATGGGTGCGTTTGGGAAAACAACTTAATTAAGAGCTTATCACATAAAATCTTATCGCATGAGAGCTTATGCCATAAGCGCTTAAAGAAAGAAAAAGAAAGAAAGGGGCATGAGATGATTCAAATAGTGAAAGACACGGAGAGAGTGTTTAGTGCATAAGCTCTTATGATAATTTCATAAGCTTCTCCCAGTGACTTATGAAAATAAGTCAAAAACTCCTTATGGGATGGCATAAGTTATTTTTATAAGCTCTGTCAAACACACTGCATAAGAGCTTATGTCATCAGATAAGTCAAAAGGAGGTTAAATAAGCTCTTCCAAACGCCACCTATATTGATGTAAAAACATGCCTTAAATAGGCCAAGAATTACATGAGTCTAATTGATATAATTAGAAAATATATAATATAATGTGCATATTTGGAAAATGGATCAGAAGTCTTGGACGTGCGTTTTCTCATAAGCTACATAAAAAAGTAGCTTCTGAAATGAGGACATGATTCTAATGAATGACAACACGAGTCCAAACACATTGAATAAGGCCATCCGCATCCCACCAAAATATGAGGTGTTTAAGTCTTTAGTCTTCGGTGCTTAAAAATTTTCTGCGATGCACCGGGTGCTTCCCAAAATGCTTAATAAGCACGGATCTTCCACAAGCATTCGGTGTTTGTGGTGATCCGTGATATATATATATATATATATATATATATATATATATATATATAAATTAATTGGGAAAAGTGAAAATTATAAGGATATGAGATCACTGGTTGGATCGATCTAAGAATTTTTTAAGAATTGTTGGAATGTAGAGATGAAGTGCCTTAAGTTATTAAAAAAAAAGTGGTGTGTAATGATGAGATCCATTTAAAGTGAGATGATGAGATGTGAATTCTCTAATAGCTGTTTGAACTTTGAAAGTATCAAGTATCAACCAATCCTTGTTAGTCTATCTGATACAGATATATTTTTTATTTATCATTTTTATTTGGAGGAGATATAACTTTTAGCATATTTTCTGCTCCCACTTTTATGAAAGATACTGGTGATGTTTGTGGTGCCTTTTGGTAACTGTGAACATCTAAAAAAACATTTTGAATGACCTTTAATTTGACCATTTTAACTATTTTTTTTTTAAAAAAATCTTAGCCTGACTTAAAATAAATAAGTTAAATCGGGTTAGGATTTAGGAGAGTCAGGCCATAATGAACTCCCGATTCTCTTTTCATCCCTAATATTATTTGCATGTTTATTATAAAAGAGTCTACCATGCTTTTAATTGAAGCTATATTTAGTAGCTTTCACGGTAAAACAAGTTTTTCTCTTTGTTTCAACTTGATTCCAAACAGGTTCTATGTAAGTTATGCGAGAGAAAAATTATATATGGTTAGACGTCCCTCGGAGATTCTATTTATAGGTTACAGGTTTCTTTGGCTGGTCTAGTGCTTAGGACATTGTAATATATATACTACTTACTCTTTTCTAGTAGCAGTATCCTAGTTATAGTATTGTTCTAGCTCTATACTCTTTATTGTATATGGGTTAGAGTATTATTGTACTCTCATCAATATATATTTTTGCTTAAAAAAAAAATAACGACATTTGGTCATCATTCTTTTGAAGTGATCTGAATTACTTAGCAGGCAAACTGTAATGATATCACAAATAAATTAATAAGCATTATGCATCAAACACTATGTCGTTTAATTCTATCACATCTCGCTGTTGTGCTGGTTGCATTTGGATAAACTTGTCTTTATGTCGTACAAGGACCACTAATCAAAAGGGAAAGTTACGCTTTAAGATCATAACTTGTTTAATTAATTAATTAGTAATCTTTTGGTTGGTTTGGAGCCCAGGGATTAACATATAGTAATGCTGTGGGATTATGAAATTTACTGTTCTTTTCATTTCTAACTAAACAAAAAAAACTGGCATCGCCTTTGTCTCGTGTGGCTTTGTGATGCCATGTGAAGGTAAATCATTTCGAACAACGTACGAAGGGAAAAAAAAAAACCACAGATAAAAAGGCAAGGAAAGTTGGCATTTTTTTTTGATATGAAAAAGTTTAGATCGGGGGAATACAAGGTCAGGAATATCACCAACCTCAACGAGGATTTATAGTGGAATTTACATAATGCCTACCAATAAGACCAATTTAGGAATCGAACCCAAGTCAAACTAGTATGAGCGGAATGTTTGACCAGATGTGTTAACCCCTTTCGACGGAAAGGTGACATTTTACCACTTTAAATTATTGGTTTGTTTAATTTTTTTTTACGGGTTGGTTTGTTTAATTATTATTATTTTATTTACAAAACTAAATAATACTTACATGGTTTGATTCATCAATCATTAATTTACATGGGCCTAGATTCGAATCTCATATAAGTAATTTAAAAAAATAATTTCTTTTTTTAAAAAAGTACCATGTTAATATAGGAAGTGTATCTTTAAAGGATAAATTGCAATTTACTCTCACATGGTTTTGCCTTAAATATTTTTGCCCCTTTGTGCTATATAATTCGACATTTTATCTTCATGTAAATTTGACATTTAACCCCAACCCTTGTGGTTTGGTTAAAAAAAATACTTTGTTCTTGTGTTTTATAATTTAATTTGATATATTTTGTACTTAAAGATGAAATTAATCGCCTCTAATGTTATATTTATATACTAGAGATAAAAAATCATATGGTCATGAAATGACAATTTTACTAATCAGAGGTAAAATTTACTCATTGTTAATATAATTTGTCTCTAATTCCTTTTTTATTTGATCAAATAATTATTTAAAAGTTGAAATCATTTAAATATGCACTAACACTACAAGAAAAATAACTTTAGTGATGGAAGATTTGGTCGCTAACAATATAGAACTGGTTACTAAATAGCTTAGCGATTGAATCAGTAACCAATATGGAATGGTCGATAAAATCCTGGTCACCTGCAAAGCCATTCAGCGACCAATCATAATATCGATCATCACATTACTCGATACTAGTTAGGAGAACTTTCAAAGAGTTGAAAAGTCGAGGTGTCCTGATTTAAAATGCAAGTGTAAAATTTACAATTATTTGATGGTAGATCTTTACAATAAGGATGTTTGATTATTGTTACTAGACCAATCATGGTAAATCTAAGCCATTGTGTCGTGACTGTTTCGTCCAGACACTGCGAAGAAAAGAAGGTAAAAATAGATGGGTTGTCACTAATATTTTATTTAGGAAAAATATTGGAAAAACCATTTATTTTAAGATAAACTGATCATTAAAAACGAAGGTAGAGATTTGAGTCCGGGAGTCGGTTACAAATAGGGAATGTGTTAGCACCCTACATCGCCAGTTTAAAAAGCGGTACCTCAAGTTAATTGAGCAAAAAAAAAAAAAATAATAATAAC
The DNA here is from genome assembly GCA_030762895.1 of Sophora flavescens. Classification (NCBI taxonomy): domain Eukaryota; kingdom Viridiplantae; phylum Streptophyta; class Magnoliopsida; order Fabales; family Fabaceae; genus Sophora; species Sophora flavescens. Next base: position 205,524,434 of record CM061062.1, read on the forward strand.
TTTTTTAATATTTATTTTACCCCAAAAATTATTTACAAGAAAGAATTATTTTTTATTTTTTAATATTTTGTATTTATTCATCAATTTTGAATTTTAAAAAATTTATTGTTGATACACCTAAATGAGATTGAACGTGGCACATAAGTCCACGGGGCAACCTCAAATCTAAGGGATTGAACATGGCACCGTGTCCATAGAGCATACCTAAATAATATAAATTTAAATATTTTAATTTACTATTCACAAATAAAAGAAGACACTAAAATAAGGAAAAATTAGTTTTGGCTTGACAGAATGATTGATCTACTCCTACGTATTCCCAGGTGCGATGGGAAACTCAAAGCCACATAGTTCTTAAGAAAATGTTTGATTGGTTGGTTATTTTAATTTTTTTAAAAAAAAAGGGATTTGAACTTTTTTATTTCTGGAAAAAGGGTTTTATTTCAAAATAAATTCACTTTTGCACAGGGTCCAAGATAGCAGTGCTATACGATAAACCCTTACAATTCATACGCCACTGGAGGATGAAAAATCATACATCAACATCGTAGATTATTGCGTGAATTAAAAAATGATTTTTTATTTTTATTTTTATAAAACTTATTAAAAGTGTAAATTGAAAACATTTTATTATTTTTTTATAAAAGATAATTCATTCTCGCACATGGTTAAAGATAGTCAAACTATACGATGAACCCATACAATTCATATGACACTTGAGGATGAAAACTCATAAATCAACGACATAGATTGTTGCGTGAACTCAAAAGAGATTTTTATTTCAAAAGTTGTTTTAGCATACCTTTTTGTTTTATTTAAATTAAGGATTGAAAATATTTTTTAAGGTTTTCTATTTTTTCATTTTTTGTTCAAAAAATTTTAGTAAACAAAATCAACTATGCAACACTTCAAGCCGAAATTCATTAAAGCCTTTTTTTTTGTTTTACTTTGTTTTTATTTTGGAAATGGGCCCATCAGCTTTGACCCAACAACCAAATGGACAGCCCCAACCCAAACATCCCTAAGCTGAAATATGACCAAAAAATAAAAATAAAATAAAAAGGTAAATCTAAAACTAAGACTAAAATAAACATCATAATAGGAAAAGTAGAAAAAAGTCACGTTAGCAGAACAGAGAGAGGAAAGGACCGATGTGGTGAGCAAGATGGCGGAAGAGATGTGGTGGACGATGCGCAGTGCCAGTCAGGCGGGCGAGCGGCGACTGGCGTGTGTGTGGGCGGTGATAGTGGTGGTCCGTGAGTGGCGCGTTCGAAGCAGCGGTGATCTGAGAAGATCCGCGAACGACGGCGGCGACGAAAGACGTGAGCGGCGCCGACGGTGCAACTGGACGCGTTCAAGGCGGACATAGGCGGCGAGGTTGAAACGGGCAGCGAGCATGGCGAGGATGGCAGAAACGTGCAGGTTCTGTTGTGGATCTAGGACCAATGACTCGTGGCGGTGATGGCGGAGCTAACGGCGGCGACGAGGGACGATGTGGGGAGGACGGATCTGGTGTGGTGACTTTGGGCGGAACATGAATGGAAGAGAAAGAGATATGGTTCAGTTTTTTTTGAATATTTTCTCTTTTGTTATTTTTTGGTTTTTGTGTGGGATGATGTAGTTCTGTTAGCTTTTGATGTTGAGGGGAGGTTCTGTGTGTGGTGTGATGGTTATGGGGATGAGGATCTTGAGTGGAAATGAAGGTGAAGGGTGGTTAGAAGGTTTTCACCATTGTTGTTGACAGAGGCTAGGGAGGGGTTCCCTTTAATCTCTGTTATGATGTCCCTCCTTTTAAACTCATTTGCCTGCAAAACTCCAAGAGCAGAACCCAATGTTGTACAATGGAGGGTCATTTTCATACTTCCATTCTCATTATTTCTGCATCTGTTACTTCATCTTGTATGCTTCAAATTTCTTTTAGTATCTTTTCTTTGGTTCATGTTTGACTCTGGTTGAGAGGAAGTAGCAGTGTTACTTCATCCAATATTTCCTTCTTGATGCTTAAACTTTAAAAATCATTTTTTGGTACAGATGCCCAAGTCTGCCATTGCTTTCTTTGATTCTGAGATGTATTAAAACTTTGGTTTTTTGCATTTGTTTGTATGTTGACATTGCACTCCTTTCTTTTCACTTTTCTTTAATAATTTTTTTTTATTCTAACAAAAGAGGACATCCACCCCTTTTTTTTAGGAAGATGTAAGAAGATTGAGCTAAAAGAACATGGGCTAAGGACATGGATTTCTCTTTTTGCAACTCTTGGGTCCTTTGTATTTCTTTATTCATTTAGGTTCAGAACATGGGCTTAAAACTATCTTCAACAATGAAATTGGGCTCATTAATTAATTTAATTTTTTTTTTTGAAAAGTTACTATATATATTTTTTAAAATATTAATAAAAAGGACGTCCGGACAAAATTAGGAGTTCACAGCTACCCCTCTTTACTTGTTTCCTATTAGATAATAGGTGTAACCGCGATTAACCAATTATCGTTATAAGAAACGATTAAAGACACGAACTCCAATTTTGTTCGGGGTACATTGACGAGCAAAAGGACCTGTGAATGCAAAGCGATTTCCTATAAAGAATCCACGGGTTGGATTGCCCACTGAGCTTAAAAATGAATAAAGAGCTTACGAGGTGGATTGCCCGTCAGAAGCTCGAACATAAAGAAAAAAGAGCTTACGTGGTGGATTGTCCGTCAGAAGCTCATATAGAAAGATAAAAGAGCTTACGGGGTGGATTGCCCGTCCGAAACTCGAACATAAAGAAAAATGAGCTTATGAGGTGGATTGCCCGTCAGAAGCTCGAGCAGAAAGATAAAAAAAGAGCTTACGAGGTGGATTACCCGTCAGAAGCTCGAACTGAAAGATAAAAAAAAGATAAAAAGAGATTACGGGGTGGATTGCCCGTCAGAAGCTCAAACAGAAATATAAAAAAAGCTTACGGGGTGGATTGCCCGGCAGAAGCTCGAACAAAAGGATAAAAGAGCTTACGGGGTGGATTGCCCATTAGAAACTCGAATGAGGCCATATAGACAAACGCAATGCATGGATGTTGATTTTGCTCATTGATAGAATGATAATGCATAAGATGCCTTTCATTGATGAATGCTAATGAAGAAAACCCTTATTAACTTTTGTCACAATGCAAGAGATATTTTTGATGAAATTATTTCCTCTTTGCTGTGTCTTTTCGTTATTGGCTCCATGACCCCTTAAAAGCATCGATTACAGTTAGTCTTGAGGATAAACTAAAACAAGTCCCATATTATCAGAGAAAAGATATCATGCACTTTTATTTTATGATGATAGACTTTCTTGATGATAATTATCCCGATGGTTGATTCTCAATATTCCTTCCTTTCTTCAGTGCTCTTTATAGGGGAACCATCGTGGCCCTATGACCTTTTGAGGCTTTCTAAGGAATTCTAACTGCTTAAAAAAAACTTACTCGTTTCTCATTTCAGTATATACTTATCAAGATGAATGCACACAATCAGTAAAAAGGTAAAATAGAAGGACATGGGTAAACATCAAAATTAGAGGTCATTGTCATTATTTAGACTGAAGAGGTGTACGAAGAAGATATTACAATGGAATAAGGAACTGCGAAAAGGTTATGGAGCAGAATCACATCTCTTCAATTGACATCTCTTTCAATGACTAGTGTTAGTATCCCTCATTCAATCTTGACTGCTCATCAATTGTCTTCAGAGAATGTTGTTTGCCCCAGTCTTCATGCATCTTGAACACTCATTTCCCCAGTTTATCAGCTAGATGACACTTCATTTGTTATGGTTTTCTTTTAACCCTAACTTTTGCCTATACCACCTTTTCAGGTTTTCAGTCTAGCGGGTTGCTCTAACTTTTGCCTAGACCGTCTTTTCATATTTTCAGTCTAGCGAACCTTTTCTCTTTTTTCTTTTTTTAATTATTAATTCTTTTGGAAGTGCGTTCAAGCATAGTACTTTTTTACTGCATCTGAGTTTACAGGGAGTGGTAGATCTTCCACATCCATCTTGGTGAGAATTAAAGCTCCTCCAGAGAAGGCCACTTCCCTCGGTGATCCTTTTGGATTGGTAGAATCTTTTTAAGCACTAGGTCACCCTCCCGAAACTGTCGTGGGCGTACCTTCTTCTCATATGATCTTATCAATATTCTCTGGTACAATTGACCATGACACAATGCCGCCAATCGCCTCCCTTCAATGAGGTTCAATTGGTCGAGTCGATCCTGAACCCACTCAGCGCCTTCAGAACGTAAGGTCCTCCGTAGTTCAGAGTCCACTTCCCTCGGTGATCCTTTTGGAATGGTAGAATCTTTTTAAGCACTAGGTCACCCTCCCGGAACTGTCGTGGGCGTACCTTCTTCTCATATGCTCTTATCATTTTCTCTGGTACAATTGACCATGACACAATGCCGCCAATTGCTTCCCTTCAATGAGGTTCAATTGGAGGAGTCGATCCTGAACCCACTCAGCTTCTTCCAATTCTGCCTCTCTCAATACCTTTAATGAGGGGATCTCCACTTCAATCGAGAGTACTGCCTCCATCCCATAAACTAAAGAATACGGAGTTTCCCCAGTCGAGGTGCGAATAGAGGTGCGATAGCCGTGCAAAGCGAAAGGTAACATCTCATGCCAGTCCTTATATGTCACAACCATCTTTTGAACAAACTTCTTGATATTCTTATTAGCTGCCTCAACTGCTCCGTTCATCTTTGGGCGGTATGGGGAGGAATTGTGATGCTTTATCTTGAAGCTTTCGCACATCTCCCTCATCACTTTGTTGTTCAAGTTGGTCGCATTGTTAGTGATAATCTCACTGGGCAACCCATAACGACAAATTAACTCTCTTTTAACAAACTTGATCACGACGTTCTTGGTCACATTGGCATATGATGCAGCCTCCACCCACTTTGTGAAATAATCAATGGCAACCAGAATGAAACGGTGCCCATTTGAAGCTTTTGGTTCGATTAGTCCGATAACATCCATCCCCACATTGAGAACGGTCAGGGTGCCGACATGACATTCAGGAAAGCCGGCGGCGCATGAACCTTATCAGCATATGTCTGGCACTTATGGCACCTCTTCGCATAATTAAAGCAATCCGCCTCCATTGTCAACCAATAATGGCCCATCCTCAAGATTTTCCTTGCCATTGTGTGACCATTCACGTGAGTCCCAAACGATCCTTCATGTACATCCTCAATTATCTGTTTAGCCTCTTTTGCATCAACGCATCTCAACAACATCATGTCATGATTTCTTTTATAGAGAATACCCTTATCTAAATAGAAATCAATTGCAAGTCTTCTCAGGGTTCTTTTGTCATTCTCTGAAGCACCTGGGGGGTATTCCCTTCTTTGCATGAAGCGTTTGATGTCATGGTACCACGGCTCTTGATCAGGATCTTCCTCTACCACTTGAAAATATGCATGATGATCACGACTTTCCATTTTGATGAGTGGCAGGTTTCTTTCATCACTCACTTTGAACATCGAGGACAAGGTAGATAGCGCATCGGCTAATTGGTTATCCTCTTGAGGAATATGATGAAATGTGACTTCGTCAAACTGCTCGATCAAACCTTTGATGTATTCATGATATGGGATTAACTTGGAATCTCGGGTTTCCCACTCCCCTTTTAGCTGGTGGATGACTAATGCAGAATCTCCATATACCTCTAATATCCTTGCTTTTGACTCTATTGCTGCTAAGATCCCTAATGCGCAAGCTTCATATTCGGCTATATTGTTTGTACAATCGAAGCAAAGCCTCGCAGTGACATAGAAATAATCATTTTATGGTGAGATTAAGATTTCCCCGATTCCATGTCCCAATGCATTAGAAGCTCCATCAAATAACAAGGTCCACTTTTCTTTTCCTGGAGATTGCTCGCGATCAAACAAAGCCATTATATCTTCATCCGGGAAATCGCATTGCATTGATCCATAATCTTCTACTGGTTGATTGGCTAGATATTCTGCAAGAGCACTACCTTTTACTGCTTTTTGGGTGATATAGACAATGTCTTATTCTGATAGCAGGACTTGCCAGCGAGCAAATCTTCCACTCAGAGCAGGCTTATCAAAGATATACTTGATTGGATCCATTTTGGACACCAACCAGGTAGTGTAGCATAACATGTAATGCCTCAAACGGTGAGCTGCCCATGCCAAAGCACATCAAGTGCGTTCTAGCAGTGAGTAGTTGGCTTCACAACTGGTGAATTTCTTACTCAGATAATAGATAGCATGTTCCTTTCTTCCCGACTCATCGTGCTGCCCCAGTACACAACCCATAGATTCTTCTAACACAGTCAAATACAAGATGAGCGGTCTTCCCGGCACCGGGGGAACCAAGACTGGAGGTTCTTGCAGGTATTGTTTGATCTTCTCAAAGACTTTTTGACAATCTTCATTCCATCTTACAGCCTAATTTTTTGGCAGCAATTTAAAAATTGGTTCACAGGTCGCGGTTAATTGGGAGACGAACCTGGCAATGTAATTCAATCTTCCTATAAACCCGTGAACTTCTTTCTCTGTTCGAGGTGCTGGCATGTCAATGATTGCTCGAACTTTTTTGGGATCGAACTCTATTTCTCTTTGACTAACTATGAAGCCCAGAAGCTTCCCTGATTTCACCCCAAAAGTGCATTTGGTTGGATTCAGTCGAAGCTTAAACTTCCTTAACCGCTCAAAAAGTTTCTGCAGATTGTCAACATGGTCGTCTTTGGATCTGGACTTGGCGATCATATCATCTACATAAACTTCAATCTCTTTGTGCATCATGTCATGGAACAAAGCCACCATAGCTCGCTGATATGTTGCCCCAACATTTTTCAAACCAAAGGGCATAACCTTGTAGCAAAAGGTTCCCCATAAAGTGATAAAAGTGTTCTTTTCCATATCTTCGGGAGCCATCTTGATCTGATTATATCCCGAGAATCCATCCATGAAAGAGAATAATGCATGTTGACCAGTATTATCTACAAGAACATCAATGTGAGGCAAAGGAAAGTCGTCTTTTGGGCTAGCTCTGTTCAGATCTCAATAGTCAACACACATTCGAACATTTCCATCTTTCTTGGGCACATGCACAATATTAGCGACCCATTGAGGGTACTTTACAACTTCTAGGAAACCTGCATCCAGTTGCTTCTTGACCTCCTCCTTGATCTTTAAGGACATTTCCGCCTTCATCCTTCGTAGCTTCTGCTTTACTGGAGGACACTCCGGCTTTAATGGCAGTTTGTGTTATGATACACTAGGGTGTAACCCGGGCATGTCTTTGTACGACCATGCAAAAACATCCTTAAAATCCACGAACAACTTGATAAACCTAATTCGCTCCTTTTCTTTTAGGGAAATACCAATCTTGACCTCTTTTTTATTATCTTCAATTCCCAAGTTGATTAACTCACTCGGTTCTTCATGGGGTCAAATTTCCCTAGCTTCTTATTCTACCAATCTCAATAGTTCAGGAGGAACTTCCCCGTCATCAATAACAACCTCATCAGCATGATCAATGGGACAGTCAAAATCGTATGCTGAGTTACTAACACTATCATTTTCAAGAGAGTCACTTTTAGATCTGCATTTTGGTATTTATCAGGGAAAGATGAATGAATAAAGGTAAAGGATGAAAAATTGCATTTATTGGTGAAGAATGGTGAACAAAAGCGAAAGTAAGAGATAACAACACAAAGATACTGAATGCATGCATTTATTGATAAGTCATACTGAAACAGAAACAAGTAAGCTCATTACAACAAAATTCCTAAAGCCTTGGGCAGAGCTAAAGGATAAGCATTACATAATTACTTTGAAAAAGACTCTATGGTCCTGGGGAACTCAATGATCTCCCAATTGTTGAGCTCTATATCTAAAGAGCATGGATACACCAGATTGACACCATGATCGATGGGATAATCATCTTCAAAAGTCGCTGTTTGATCCAGGAATGCGAACCCTACGCTTCGGAAGCTCTGTCGAATGTCACCTATGGGAACCCTCTCAGCCTCGTATTCACTATTTTCCAGCCGAGCCAACCTCTTTCTTTTCTTCTCTTCTATAACCCTCATCTTGTCGGCCTTGGTGTGTTTGTATCCCAACCCAAACATGTCCTTATTCTCGGTGGGCATGAGGATGTCAGCGACACGTTGGCTATTCTTCCCCAAACCGCTCGCAGGTCAGTATCCTCCTTCGAGCATAACTTTGGCCATCATAATGGACGCTTTAGATGACTGAGGTTTAAAGATTGGAGCACCATCCCCAACATAAGTGGCATTGGCAATCTCAAGTGACTGTAAGGGGTTGTTGATGGCTTACTCACTAACATATCCTCCTCTCCGGAAATAATTATCAACTTACTATTAACAATGAACTTCACTTTCTGGTGCAATGTGGAAGGTACAGCTCCAGATGAATGGATCCATGGTCGTCCTAGGAGGCAACTGTAAGGTGGTATGATGTCCATTACTTGGAAGAGTACTTCAAAGGTGCAAGGGCCAATCTGAATGGGTAGTTCAATTTCTCCCATGACTTCCCTTCGCGTGCCATCAAAAGCTCTTATAATCATTGTGCTTGGCTTCATATGAGTTCCATCGAAAGGCAACTTTTTCAGTGTTGACTTCGGTATTACATTCAAAGAAGAGCCATTATCAATGAGAACCCTAGCCATGATATGATCTTGACACTTCACAGAAATGTGCAATGCCTTGTTGTGCCCTATACCTTCAGCTGGTATTTCATCGTCAGTGAAAGTAACATAATTATCAGCGACTATGTTACCTACAATGCTATTGAGCTTATCAACTATGATGTCATGAGAGACATGAGCTTGATTCAACACCTTCATCAGCACTCTCCTGTGTGGCTCAGAGTTCATTAACAGAGACAAAAGAGATATCCGAGCCAGAGTTCGATTCAGCTGATCCACAACCTTGTATTCACTTTGCTTGATGAACTTCAAGAATTCACCGACCTCTTCATCAGATACCTCATTTTTATTCTCACCGCCTATTGCTTCCATTTCAACTGGAGTTCCTTATGCCTTCCCCTTCCCTTTGCAATCTTTTCCACCCTTTTCTATTTCCTTCCTTTGCAATACCTCTGGGGTATGAATGCGGCCACTCCTAGTCATTCCACCAATCCTCGAAATGTTGGTAACCACGGTGGTCCCGTCGAAAGGATTTGGTTGAGCCTGCATATCATATTTCCATGGCATCGCTTTGGTGTCCTTGTAAGGGAAAGGACCTGGGACTCGGATGACAATTGGTGTTGGCCCACTCGAAACCGACAAAGGTTCTTTCTCAGAATAATATATCACCACTGGTTTTGGATTGACTTGCCCAGGAACCGATTGAGGATTAACCACAACAGTAAAAGGAGTTATCTTAACTGGAGTCGGGGAAATTATAGATCCAGTAACCATGTTAATGCCGCACTCATCGGATTCACAACCAATTAGGATAAACTTCATGTCTATTAATTTCTGCATAACCTGCCGAAATTCTGCACGGTCTTCAATTGAATGCCTTATATCCCCATCAAAGTCACATTGTATTACTCCAGCGAGAACCATTTCTTCAATAATCGGGATTTGGATCAATACGTATTTGCACATCTCTCTGAAAATAACTCTCATAGGAGTTCTAACATCGGCCACTTGACTCTTGAGAGTATGTTCCAAGAAGCTTTCAATGTCGTTGACTCCAGAATTCCCCATGATTTAGCATAGGACCTTGTGCCACATTTGGAGCATCTTTCTGAAAGCTTAATCAGATCTTGCACCTTAAACTTCAAAGCCTTGTAATTCTCTGTTGAATGACCTATAGCCCCATCGTGATACTCACATTGAGAATTGGGGTCATACCACTTCGGATAAGGAGGGTCTATTGGTCTTGTCGGGATAGGAGTTAGCACATATTTGCTCACAAGTTGGCGGAATAGTTCGGTGTAGGTCATGGGTATCGGGTCGAAACGCACTGGCTTTCTTTCCGAGTTATACGATGGTCTGGTTTGGCTTGTGTTTAGGTTTGAGTTTAGGGGTTGGAAAATTTGAGGTGGCATGATAGGCTGAGAAGGGTGTGATGGCCGGTAGGGTGTCATCGAATGCTGTGGTTGGGGATTTGAAAATTGTGAGGTGGCGGTGATGTATGGTTGGTTGACTTGGTGATATGGAGGTGGTTGATAATATGGAGCGTATTGGGCTTGAAAGGCTGGTATTTGGTTTGGTCTACATTGGTTTGGTTTCTTTTGTTCAAAGGTTACTACGTGTGCTTCTCCTTCTTTCTTTTTCATAAACGTGGCTTTCTTCGGGTCGTTCATTACTGAAGTCTTTGTGATCTTGCCAGTCCTCATTCCATTTTCAATTCTCTCACCGATGATGACCATGTCATAAAAGTTCGATGACACACTCCCAATCATCCTATCATAGAAGGGCGACTGGAGTGTATCAATGAACATTGCTATAATTTCTTTCTCAGCTAATGGAGGCTCCACCTTAGCAGCCAGTTCCCTCCATCGTTGTGCATACTCTTTGAAAGTCTCTGTGTCCTTTTTTGGCATATTTTGGAGTTGCATTCTATCAGGAGCCATATCAATATTGTATTTGTATTGATTCAGGAATGCATCCGCTAAATCTTTGAAGGATCGGACGTGTGCCCGCTCGAGATGCGTGTACCAATTTGAAGCTACCCCGGTTAAACTGTCTTGGAAGAAGTGAATCAAGAGCTTATCATCTTGGGCATATGATACCATCTTCCTTACATACATGGTCAAATGATTTTTGGGACAAGTGGTTCCCCGATATTTGTCAAAATCGGGCACCTTAAATTTCGGTGGAATTACAACATTTGGCACCAGACAAAGCTCCGAGGCATCCTGAAGACCATAACTATTTACCTCTTCAATGGCCCGTAATCTTTACTCTAGCGCTTCCAAATTTTCTTTAGATTGGGAACTCCCTCCTGACTGATTCACTGGAGTTTCAACATACATATTCTGGGGGAAATAGTACGGTGTTTAGGGGGCTCCGAAATTTTGCATCGTTTGAGCCCAATGGGGTCCATAATGCAGGGTGTATTGCGGGGGTTTTAGATTAGCAGAAGGTGTCACTGTCGGGGTGTTACCATCTGTAGGATCGACAGTTTGTGTTTGTGGCATTTCGACAGCATTGGTGGGGGTTTGTGTCTGGGTGGTATGTTCGGGGTTTTGAATGCCATCCTGTGGGGCAGGGGCCGTTGGTGGCACAAATCCACGAGGAAAACCGTATGGGGGATTGTTCAGGTCAAAAGAAAGATGAGCTTGGTTGCTTGGATAAACAACGAGTGGCATCATGGCCCCGGGTTGATTGAAGCCTTGAATAGGAAACTGAGCAAAACCAGGTGGGATGGGAGGTGTGACTGGATGTCCTTCGTTTGAGGCTGGAGGGTTCTCCTCTGTGTTCTTTTCCTTCTGTATTGCTTGTAGGATCTCCATCATCTTAGTCATCTAATCCTTAATTTGACTGACTTCATCCCCGATCTCTTGGACTCTTCTAGTTCATCCGCCATGGCTCTTGTCTGTGATCGAGTGCGATAAGGGTGTCTTGGAGCAATTGTTCGGTGATCGAACTGCAAAATCATGGAGATTTAAGTGAGAAAAAAAGTAATTAAGGTAAAGGAAGAGAAGTGATCCTGAAATATTATTGCGAGGGGAGACCATTTCCACATAGCAAGACATTTCCTCCCCACACATAACTCTAGGGGTATGTCCCCTTAGGTCGTGTGTGGTTGATGACCAATCCATGGGAATATGTGTTCCTCAATGGACTGCACCGCTCACTAGCAAGGTAATCAATTTGTGACATTTGCATTTCATAGATGAAACTATAGTTAAAGGAGAATCAAAACATCTTTCATTTCATCAAAGGGAGAAGTACAATGCCGTATCAAATAGAAGCGATTTCATCAAAAGTTTTGGGACTTTCTTTTTGAATCCACTGGAAAGCCTTTTACAATATTTCATGAAGTTGACCACTTTCGGGGGTATTACAGACTCAACACTCATGTAGATCTGAACTGATGCCTCTTCGAGGTGACTTGCAAACTGGGAAGCATGGAATCTCAAACAGCCTGACAAGTATTCATATCTTCTCCTCCAAGCATCTCATCATCCTTTAAATTTTCTGCTACTAATTGCCAGTTTTTTAACCATTCTTCTTGTTGTCAGACATCTTCGTATTGACTTTTCTCTCTCTCGAGCATTCGTACCCTCATCCAAAGTTGTGCTTATTTTTCTTGTGCCTTTGATAGTGACTCGCGACATTCCAACCTTCATCAGAATAATGCTCGGTGTCGGCCAGTGCCTGTTTCAAAGATCCCAACCTCTCTTCCAATATCTCAATGGTGTGAATATGCATCCTGACCTTCACCTCCGATTCATCTCTTTCTTTAAGAACTCTTGCTAGTACTTGTCCTTGATCTTCTATTTTTGCTCGTAGTTCACGAACTTCTGGCCCCTTCATATTATCTTTCCTTGCTTTCTTAGCTGGACCTGTGGCTTCATACGCATCAGCACATTCATCCTTCAAATGTTATATCGTCCTGCTTAACTTCTGGATCTTGTGGTGAAGAGTGACAATGGTGATTTGATCCGTTTGATTATTATCTTCTAGTACCCCTATCTGAGCCTTCAAAACTTCAATCTTTTCTAACATTTATGCTTCGGTCAAATGATTTCCCTCCTTATGTGGGACCATCTTTGGGATAACGTTGTCCCCTCTCCTTGCCTTCCTCCTTGTGTTGTAGCCTTTAGTATGAGAGATAATTTGCTTTCCTAACTCCTGTGATCCAAATACCCGAATGTCACTCCAAGCCAGTCTGACTGCCACTGCTGTGTTCTTGACAACTTCACATTCTTGATATAAGAGAGAGATCCCACCTTAAATCTCTTCAGGCGGTTCATGTTGAGTCTATTTTAATTGTCGGATCACAAGTGCGGGAGAATACGACACACAACCCCTAGGCCCCATCAAAGGAACATTTGGGAAATTTCCATAACCGAAAATGACTGTATTTCCTCTGTACCACGGACACATCCAATTAAAGGACTTTGAATCAATTTCATCGAACTCCTGTATCCATTTGTAGAGATTATTTGGCTTTATTTGCACACGGTGGAACCTCTTCATGGGGTCATCTATCTCACCAATGTAATTGCGAGCATACATGTGGGTGACGATCCAAACATACATCAATTGAGCACAATATCTTAGTTTGCCTTGTTGATTTTTGTGAACAATTTGCAGCGAGAGAAAGGTTTCTGCCAGAATTGCGGGAATAGGATTCATATTATATTCTTCGGCCTTGTAGAAGACATCCATGGCCGTATAATCTACCATGTCTGGTACAAAGGGGAAAAGAACCAAACCGTAGATGGTTAAAGCTAACACATGCTTGAAGACGGGCCAGTTCTATTGTTGGGCCAATCCTCGGAGATGAACTTCAAGGAACCTCCGCTTCAAACCTCTAACAGTTCCTTTTTCCATTTTGTCTGATGGCTTCAATTGCACTCCTAACAGTTCTGCCACCTTCTCATCACTAACATGTTGGCCATAGTAGAGATAGACACGCAGCTCCTTTGGAAGAGGTATCCTTAACATGTAAGCATATTATTCTATAGTTGGTGTCGTGTCCAAATTCGGCAAATCAAAGCACCTCAGATTCGGGTTCCAATATTGGACCAATGTGCTCAAACCCCAAGCATCTACATGGATGTGCAAAAAGTCCAAGATTCTCCCGTACTTACTTACAAACTATGAGCATACTTCTTTCGGCATTAACAGACTGATTTCTATCAAAGTTTTCACATCATTGATCTTCACATCAATTTTAATGTTCCTTCTTGAGTTGACTGCATTGCTAGAGTGAGACACTTCCATTTCTTGCTATGTGGATGGCAATGGCCCTTCCTTCGTAAAATAAATCTGTTACCAAAAAAGAAAAAAATAAATATATGGCAAAGAAAGGGTCCTTGTAGGATTGTGAACCCAAAGGCTATGGGATGTTTAAAACATTGTCCATTTTGTGGATCATTTGGGCCCGAAGCGACATGGATTCGCTACCACCCTCATTGTTAATAAATAAATAAAAGAGATTAAAGAAAAGAGAGAAGTTGCACGCCTCCAGCTGTCCTAAGAGGTAAGACTTATAAAGGTACCTATAGAGGCAACTTCTAGATTGGTTGGCCATTAAGACAATCTATAAGTGTAGATTTTAGGGTGGGTCCAGACTTCTAAATGTCATGGTCCCCAGATTGCCCCTGCCCCTAAAGACAAGGTCCTAGTCCATGATCCTAGCCACAAGTAGGGATAAACCCTTCAGGATAGCTAGTCCATGAAGCTAGTAACAATCTAGTGGTGAATCAACAAATATTAGGGTGGCACTAGGCCATCAATGACAATGTTGGAGGCATACAAACCTTTACAAGAACCTACTAAAACAACACTACCCAACCCTACAAAAGGAACAAACAACACAATAGTTTTCAACCCTAGGGTTGCCAAAACATATTCAAAGGCATATTTATAAAAAAAATTAAACAACAAAATAAAAAAGTGGTAAGTCAAATAAATAAAAGTTATTAAAAAGCACAACTAACTATGATAGGCCTGACTCTCCGAGGTCCCCAGTGGAGTCGCCAGCTGTCGCGACGGTCCCGTTCGGGTGCCGCAAAAAGAAGGTAAAAACAGAGGAATCGCCACCAATATTTTATTTGGGAAAAACATTGGAAAAACCATTTATTTTAAGGTAAACTGATCTTTAAAAAAGAAGGTAGAGATTTGAGTTCAGGAGTCGGTTACGAGTAGTGAAGGTGTTAGAACCCTACATCGCCCGTTTAAAAATGGTACCTCAAGTTAATTGTGCAAAAAAAATTAATAACATTTTAAGTATTTATTTTATCCCAGAAATTATTTACAAGAAAGAATTATTTTTATTTTTTTTAATATTTTGTATTTATTCATCGATTTTTAATTTTAAAAAATTGTTGTTGATACACCTAATGAGATTGAACGTGGCATATAAGTCCACAGGGCAACCTCAAATCTAAGAGATTGAACATATCACCGTGTCCATAGAGCATCCCTAAATAACATAAATTTAAATATTTTAATTTTATATTCACAAATAAAAGAAGACACTAAAATAAGGAAAAATTAGTTTTGGCTTGATAGAATGATTGATTCTGCTCCTACCGTATTCCCAGGTGCGATGGGAAACTCAAAACCATGTAATTCTTAAGAAAATGTTTGATTGGTTGGTTGATTTTAATTTTTTAAAAAAAAGGGATTTGAACTTTTTTATTTCTGGAAAAAGGGTTTTATTTCAAAATAAATTTACTTTTACATAGAGTCCAAGATAGCATTGCTATACAATAAACCCTTACTATTCATACGCCACTTGAGGATGAAAAATCATACATCAACATCATAGATTGTTGCGTGAATTAAAAAATGCTTTTTTATTTTTTATTTTTATAAAACTTATTAAAAGTGTAAATTGAAAACATTTTATTATTTCTTTATAGAAGATAATTCATCCTCACACAGGGTTAAAGATAGTCAAGCTATACGATGAACTCATACAATTCATATGACACTTGAGGATGAAAACTCATACATCAACGTCATAGATTGTTGCGTGAACTCAAAAGAGATTTTTATTTCAAAAGTTGTTTTAGAATACCTTTTTTTTATTTAAATCAAGGATTGAAAATATTTTTTAAGGTTTTCTATTTTTTCATTTTTTGTTCAAAAAATTTTTATAAACAAAATCAGCTATGCAACACTTCAAGCCCAAATTCATTAAAGCCTTTTTTTTGTTTTACTTTGTTTTTATTTTGGAAATGGGGTCATCACCTTTGACCCAACAACCAAATGGACAGCCCCAACCCAAACATCCCCTAGCTCAAATATGACCAAAAAGTAAAAATAAAATAAAAAGGTAAAACTAAAACTAAGACTAAAATAAAGATCAGAATAGGAAAAGTAGAAAAAAGTCACGTTAGCATAACAGAGAGAGGAAACGATCGAAGTGGTGAGCAAGATGACCGAAGAGACGCGACGGACGACGAGCAACGTGAGTCAGGCGGGCGAACAGCGGTGGGCGTACGTCAGGGCGGTGGCAGTGGTGGTCCGTGAGCGGCGCACTCGACGCAGCGGAGATCTGAGAAGATCCGCGAAAGACGGTGATGAGGGAAGACGCGAGCGGCGGCGACGCTGCAATTGGACGCGTTTAGGGCGGACAGAGGCGACGATGCTACAACTGGACGCGTTCAAGGCGGACAGAGGCGGTGAGGTTGAAACGGGCAGCAAGCACGGCGAGGATGGCGGAAACGTGCGGGTTCTGTTGTGGATCTAGGACCACTGACTCATGGCGAAGCTAACGGCGGCGACGAGGGACGATGTGGGGGAGGACGAATCTGGTGTGGTGGCTTTGGGTGGAACATGAATGGAAGAGATCTGGTTCAGTTCTTTTTGAATATTTTCTCTTTTGTTATTTTTTGGTTTTTGTGTGGGATGATGTAGTTTTGTTAGCTTTTGATGTTGAGGGGAGGTTCTGTGAGTGGTGTAGTGGTTTTGGGGATGAGGTTCTTGAGTGGAAATGAAGGTGAAGGGTGGTTAGAAGGTTTTCACCGTTGTTGTTGACAGCGCTGTTCTGATGTCCCTCCTTTAAAACTCATTTGCTTGCAAAACTCCAAGAGCAGAACCCAATGTTGTACAATGGAGGGTCATTTTCATACTTCCATTCTCATTATTTCTGCATCTGTTACTTCATCTTGTATGCTTCAAATTTCTTTTAGTATCTTTTCTTTAGTTCATGTTTGACTCTGGTTGAGATGAGGTAGCATTGTTACTTCATCCAATATTTCCTTCTTGATGCTTAAACTTTAAAAATCATTTTTGGTACAGATGCCCAAGTCTGCCATTGCTTTCTTTGCTTCTGACATGTATTAAAACTTTGGCTTTTTGAATTTGTTTGTATGTTGACGTTGCACTTCTTTATTTTCACTTTTCTTTAATAACTTTTTTTTTTTATTTTAACAAAAGAGGGAAGCCACCCTTTTTTTAGGATGATGTAAGGGGATTGGGCTAAAAGAACATGGGCTAAGGACATGGATTTCTCTTTTTGTAATTCTTGGGTCCTTTGTGTTTCTTTATTCATTTGGGTTCAGAACATGGGCTTAAAACTATCTTCAACAATGAAATTGGGCTCATTAATTTATTATTATTATTAATTTTTTTTACAAAGTTACTATATATATATATATATATATATATTTTAAAAGATTAATAAAAAGGATGTCCGGACAAAATTAGGCGTTCACACATTGTTTCCCCTGATTGTGCTGAAAGATTCATATCATTGTAGTGATGGGCACAAGGAAGATTGAATCCTTATGAGCAGAGTATCATGAATCATACTTGACTTGAAAATGGTTAGGACATAGAATGAGAGGGTGTAAAAAGGTCCCAGAACTCAAAGGAATATATGAATCCTGAAGCTCAAAGATTCTATTACAATCTAGCAGCTGCACAAGCTCTGCGACACCCCTTCTTGGGATATCACATGGTAACCCGTTGCAGAAAATAAATACTATAATTATGTTGGTTACTTTCGAAAAATAAGATTGTTTCAATACTTTTCTTAAGACAAAAATGGAGATAATTTTTTTTCTTTTCTCGTAAGGTAAATAAAATTTCAACACACTAACATTAACATATAACCACTTCATATTCAGAAATACTGATCACAATGTACGAGTTGATTTCCTTTTAGGAATCCAAACATAACATAAGATATAATTATACATTATTGAAAACAAAAAAATTCTTACTTCAAAAGAATGGCTCTCCAAAGCCAGACATAACGATTTTCCTCCAAAAAGGTTATAAACCCACCCAATGTCCTAATTGAATTGGTCACTCTATCCGACATCTACTAAGAAGACTCCAGAGGTCATTCTTAAAACCCATGGTCGCTTTAGTAATCAGGACTAAATATCCTCGAATGTGCCAGAGGCATCTCCGGGTCCATCTATACTCAGATAGAAATATACACCACACGGAAGAGAAATCAACAATAAAACGCGCAAGGGTGAGAACGAATATATGGATTTTAAAACGATAACTACATGCGCGACACACAAAACATCATATAACATGTATAGGTATAACAACATAACATGGATGTTAAAGAATAAACAAATAGTTTATCAAAGGGTTTCATACCCGACAGTCATCGTCTTTTTTTTTAAACAAATGCAATGGCACTTCAATAATCGTCGTCTAAATGTTGTACTTAATCTCCAGAAATCCACAATCGTTGTTTAAATGAGATAATTAGGCTCGATGGCCAAATAAGGCACTCAAGTTTTACCATAGCACACTATCCTACACAAGGCATAGTGATCGTCGTATATGGTTACCATAACACACTGTCCTATACAAGGCATAGTGATCGTCGTATATGGTTGTTCATTGTCCATCAAGCCACAATGAGAAGTCATGTCATGGATACCTTGTCCGTCCAGATACCATGACAAATCAAGTAGGCACGTCTGCTAATTAATGCAGATAAAACATTTTATTCTCGTCATTGTTTTTCTTTGTGTTCATTCTTTCCTTGTCGAGGCTCAAAGGCTCACGACCATCTCAACTTTTAAACATTTAAATTCGTCTTTCGGTTTCAACAATAGGACTCCAAGTTCGAATGTGCAAATCACGAAATCTAGATCGATGCATCAGTCTTAGATTCGTAGATTTTAGCGCACAAAAATCGTCATAACTTTTATAATACACATCATTCACCTTTAGGACATACTGTCCACATCATAGAATACTAGAATCCGGACGTCTCGGCCACTAGGTCTGTATTTCATCTTTAAAATCATTTTCGTTCTATGAAACACAAATCCAAAAAAACAAAACTCGATAACTTATCCAAGTTGTTGGAAATAACATCATTATATAAAACTAATTTGTAGAAAATCCTTTTACGTTGGAAATTCATTTATAAAATCACCAAAATCACTTTAAAACTCATTTTCTTTCAAAAATTTATATTTTGAACCTTAGTTCCAAGAAAATATCCTTTTGAGACTAACTGTTTTAACTAATATTACTGTTTTTAAGAATGCTTCTGTAAATATTGTTGGAATTGTCTGTCGCTTAACGTTTTTAAAACGTTTTTAAGTCATAATTTGACTTTTCTAGTAAAATAATTTTCCCAACACCATAATAAAATTATTTTTGAAACTTATTTTTTTATAATAACATTTTCTAATATTTAGAAATTTCTTACGTTAAAATTACCAGTACTAAAATATTTTCGCGATTACGTCCTCATTGTGACTCATAAAATACGCTTACGTCGTTAAATCATTTAAATAATAGTATTTTGAACTATTCCCCATTTTTAACCAATCAAATAATTAAGTAATATTATATTACTATTTTCCATCAATTAAAACTCATTATTTCACAAAAATCTTTTTAACACTTTTAACCTCGTAATTAATTGAGAACTGACCACTGTCAGGCTTTTCAATCCATATAAATAATACTTTCATGCCAATTATATAGCAATAACACAATTTATGACATGCATTAAAATACGATAACAATTAAATGCAGATAAATAATTAAAAGCAGATAATTTAAAAGCAGATAATTCTAACTACGTAAAATAATAAATACACCCAAATAAGTTATACATACTACAAACAAATAGCATATAGCTATCGGAAAACCCCCTCAGGTACTCCCCGTACCTCTTGAAGATTTTTCCTTCCGACTTAAAGTTCCGTCAAACGTCCGGTTTCCGTAAACTCGTACACGATTTACACACAATTACCCTTCCACAAACCACAACAAAATTAAAAACATAAAACAAATAAAATCACCTAATTCCTATGGGTAGGTTCAGCCATGATGGATTATTTAGGTTAGAGATCTCAAAATTATACATACTCTTAGATCCATGACGTTAGAGTAGTATAGAGTTATGAACAATGACCATAAGTTGAAAAATAAAACAAAATCATCCAAGTTCTCAAGAACAAGGATTCTGCCATGAGGGTTTCATGTGGCTATAATTTTCAAAAATTCCTAAGTTCTTGGATTAGTGATCCTTAATCACTTGAAACACTAATTCAATGATTGAAATACAAAGATTGAAATAAATTATTTCAACCTTACAAGAATAAAATTTCGGCCATGACACAAAACATAGGCTAGAGATTTTAGTTTGATTCAACATCTTGGATTCAATACATACATGAACATAAATGATTGAATCAAGCATGATTTGTTAAAAATATTGAACAAGGTTCCTCCCCCCACACTTGTTAGGGTTCGGCCTTGAGAGGTTAATTAGGAAGGAAATTTTTGCTTGATGCATACTCTTGGATCTTAAATATAGAGATGACAATAAGATCATAGAAATTGGTTTCATGATCATAGGATTTTTGTATGAATTTCTAGGAATTTTCAAAGTTCTAGATCTAGAAATTGAATACATGATGATCATAGCTTGAATCATGAAAATGAATGAAGAACATGATATTGATTGAGTGAGAAGAGTATGGTATACCTCTTGAAGACTGAAAATGAGCAAGGAATCAAGTGGTTTCTTCACAAAAATTGGCTATGGAACTTAAAGTTTTTGAGAGAAAAATGGAAGAAAACTCATGAAGATGATGAAGTGTTGCTTAAATAGCAATGGAATGGCCTCAAATTGGTGGGTTGGGCCGTGAAAATTAAGGGCAAAAGGGTCCAAGTATTTTTCATTTTTGGGACAATGTAGTCATTTGTACTTATGGCAATTTTGTGAATTAATTAGAACTTAAGGATAATTTAGTAATTTACCTAAGGTAATCATGAAAAACTTGTGGTGGTAATTTGTATAAGATGTGGCTAATTTTCCACCACATAAACAAGATGAAGGTGCCTTAACCATGGTTATAAATTAACTAGGATAGGTTAGGTTAGGGGTATTTTGGTCTTTTTACACTTAACTCATCATTACGTTCATTAATTTCTAGGTGAGTCACCCCTATGACTCACCACCCTAGGTGGCAATATTTATCCACGTCCGATGTCGGATTTTGCCTCTGCACATCTGTTCTGGACTTCGTTGATTACCCGATTTAGGTTTTTACGCCTGAATCAAGTATAATAACTTATTTATTTTGAATTTTTTTAAATAACCTATATTGTTGGAAATGAGATATAAAATCTATTCATTTCGTTCTTGGGTCAAAATTAGGTTTTCTGATCAGTAAAAACTTATTGTCAGTGAAAACGCAGATCGGGTTCCGTCTGAATTTTCAACCCAAAATTTAACCGTATATTTATAAATATAAGTATAATATGAATATGACTTTGGTTTTCCCAAAATCATTTTCTAAGTTTCTGATAAAAATATAAACGTTTATTTATATATATACCGATCTTAGAAAGTAGAAAAATCGGGGTGTTACAAGCTCCATGTGAATATACTTTTAATTGTATATTGATGAATGACAAATGTTAACCATAAACATGCAGGAGAAAAGAGGAAAATTAATCGAACAAGCATGCCAGTTATCACAGCCAAAGAAATGAGCAAAAGTCATCAAGTATCAAGGTCGTGGCAAAATTGGTAAATCTTATAGGTGTTAGATACTTTGTAAGAGTGAGATGAAATTCTAATGGAAATAGCTCAAGATATTTAAAATAATCAAGTTTTTCAAAAGAAGATTTTAGCCTAAAACCTTGTTTAATCAAAATATTTTTTCTCAAATGAAAGCAAGTTTTTGATTTATGAATCAAATACATTGATGTACAATTTAATACATCAATCAATGTACACCTTTTTGAACAACGTAGTCTCTAAGCTCTTATAGCACATGAATGTAAAAATATTTTCCATCAATGTACAATTAATTACATAGATGTACACAACTCAAATTTGCTCAGTATGAGTTTCCATTTTTAATAAGAGTTTAATAAATATATACTGACAGTGTAAAAAAGTTTTATATTTCATGATTATATCACTTTGTTATATTAGTTCCCAAGACATTCCCACAAATATCTATATGATGAGATATGATTGGATGACTGTGTAAAACTTTTTTACACTATCAGTGCATATACATTAAATCCTTTTAATAATATTTCTGTGTATAATATTGTTTCATCGATGTATATGTTTTGAACTCGTGTTTGAGATGACCTTTACTCTTCATACATCGATTATTGATAGTAATACATCGACTTACACGGACTCTTAATTGCAAAAAGATCACGTCCGTATTCATTTTGTAACGTTAAAAAATATTCTAGGGTTTATAAAATCAAGACTTCGAAGAATAAGAAGGTAGATGGAAAACGTACAATATGCATCTTGAGAAGAAAATCAATTGTTCTTGATAACATCTTTTGAGCCGTCTGTATTCTTACTCCATCTCATCACTCATAGGACTTCAAATTGTAATCATCTGCACTAGAAGAGTTTTTCATCTTACTCTTTCTCTTTGTTGAATCCTTGTGTCAGGGTGAGGTATCCCTTTGAATAAAAATCATAGAAAGGAAGAGTATCAATATATTGTTATCCGCATGTATAAAGAAAGAAGAAAGACCTTTTTGTCTCAATTTTGGATTTTAAGTGTTGGTTACAACTTACAAGGTCATCAAGATTCTTAATTATAGGAGTAATCCTTTTAAAAAGACATATAATTAAAATTGCTTTTGGATAAATCACTTTTGGTATACTGCAATGTCTTTTGGTTAGCATTGGTTACAGAAGGTGAATGCTATAAAGTTCTTGTTTTGCATTTTTGGGGAGTGTTTACAGACACAATTATTGTAAACTGACACGTAAAAAGCTAAGATTCACTACTACAGAAAAGGGCTTTAATAGCGTTTTTTTGCCTTTAGTAGCACTTCCAAACGCTATCTAATCACCCGCTACTGAAGGTAGGAGAGATTCAATAGCGCTTAAAAAAGCGCTACTGAAAGTGAAAATAGGTAGTGCTTCCTTGAGAAAGCGTTGTCTAAAGTTAGAAATAAGACAATTTATTGCATAGTTTAGACAACGCTTCCTTGAGAAAGCGCTGTCTAAAGTTTACAATAGATAATGCTTTCTTAAGGAAGCGTTGTCTATTAAGAAAGCGCTACCTATTCCTCCCGTTTTTTTATTATTCACTTTGCTTTTCTACATTTCTCATCTTCACTCAGTAATTCACAGTTTTTTTATTTTTGATAAATCAAATTTGTATTGAAAGAGTACTAGAAGTACCCAAAAACAGTCATTGGCCACCAATTTGGATGACCGTTCCTGTTACAGATTATGTACTACCAACTTATGCTAATGTAATCCTAAAAACACCAAGAATATATATAATCTGCCAGCATTGACAGTATATAGTAATACCTCATTACTGAATACAACCTATGATACCAAGCCCACCTTAAAAAACATGAGAACAACCTAGCTACTGTGATGTAAAATCAATCACCAAAATAACATAGAAACCTCATGCAACAGCTTAAAAATCATAGTCTGCAAAAAACCAGTAAAAGCCCCATCCAACATCCCATGGCAGCTGCAAACCATCCCTCAGCAATTCACAGTAACACTACATTTAGGTACATCACACACTCACACATATATAATGTACAAAGCTTACATACAATATTGGTAACCATCACACACTCACACATGAGAACAATTCACGGTAACACGTACACATAACCAATTCTAATATTTAAGTCCATGTACCAAAAAGTAGGTAACCTACACTAGACAACAACTATAGCTAACCAATACATGTGTGCACTACTAACAAATATTAAGCTAACCAACACACTAGAAATTCTAAACAGTTTATGCACGTGGCTTCCATCTTCTGCTTGATGGTACAAAATTCTTATTGCCTGCCTTCATAAGATACACACACGGATCACTTGCACATACACACAAGTCTGCAAATTTAAGAGTGAGTTGTTTTAATTTTTTATGTTCATGAAGCCTCTACACAAGCAAAATAAAGTCATGAAGCTAATGCCAACTTACTCCTTTTCTTTTTAGTAATGGATCCTGCAACATGTTTGCTTTTCATTTTCAACATCCCCTGAAATGTTTTTAGCCATTTTGATGAGTGCCCAAGTATCTTTTTCCATCTAATTAATATGAATCTTTGTAAAAAAAAATTGCATGTCCTGTTCAATGTATATAGATAGAAACTATTTTCCAGTGAAGATCACCTACAGAATTAGCCAAAATGGATGCAATTGAGAGAAAAGATTCATAGTTAGTGCTAATATATTGCATTTGTTGTTGACATTACCTTTACGGGTCCTTTTGATTAATTCATTGCCCCTAGCAAGGAGCTCTTGACTGTAGGCACCCGGAAAATTTTCTCCATCAACAATCTCCCCATTATCACTGGTGCTAGAGTTACTATTATTGCCTTTACCACATAGTCCAATCCCTATGCCTCATTCTAGTGGTGTCACTGTACTAATATTCCACACCTCCCTTAATGCTCTTGCTTCAAGGTTGCTTCCCCTCTTAGAGCTGCATACATAAAGAATGAAACTGTGATTCCTAATTACAGCAACAACTAAAACCAAAGAAAAGTGTGATAAAATCCTGAACCGAGAAGTGTCACCAAGCATAAGCCATGACAATCGACAAGTGACAAATGTAGGTCTTCTTCCCAGCCACCAAATACATGGACCAGTGACAAATGAACCAGCAAAAATAGAAAGTGGGACTCTAAGCCTAAGCATATACCTTAAGCAAGCAAAGATTCAAGGAAGCCCATAGTTGCAACTGAGCTGCAAGAAATGAGAAGTAGAGAGGAATGAAGGGATTAGTGCAAGGCGAATTAATCAAATGAAGACATAATAGCAAGCAATAGAATCTCCATGGACAAGTTATTACTTGATTATCTACAGTCCTCGTGTGATGAAGCAAAATACATATTAATTGAAATATGGAAAGCATAGTGGAAACTGGAAACTTAAAGAAACTATACGAAATATAATACATAATTCTTTATTTGTTCCTCAAAAGATGGGAATATATCTGCTACATAAAGATATATATCTCATTATCAATTCTGATTCAAAAAATAATTGAGTGCAATAGTTATATAGTCTAACTCAAATGATACACATGTAAACATGTAGAAAGTAAAGATAAATACATACCATTGGACCTTCAATAAATTATAAGCGCAATAAATTATAAGTCCTCTTCACTCTCATCCTTTATATCATCACCATCCTCATCATTTTGGAGTGATCAAAATCAGTATTGTTGGCAAGGAAAAAAAATAATTGAGTTGCTATTCACATCAAAATCCTATCCTATTGTTGGCAAGGAAAAAAAATGAGATATTCAAATCCTCAGAATCAATTTCTAAAAGTTCTCAAGGAACAGGGGAACAACATCTACAATCAGTAAACAATGGTTGAGAGAACGATCGCGTGACTGCGTGAGTTAGGTCCTGAGTGAGAGAGGGGGGGAGGGGGGGATGGCTGACCTAAGAACGATGGTTGAGGGAACGATCACGTGACTGCGTGAGGGTGGCGAGGGATATCCGAAGAGGGATGGTGGTGGAGTAGAAACAATGTGTGGCGCGACGGTGGGGTGGGAGACGGCAGTGAGAAATCAACGACAAGAGGGGTACGATGGTGGTGTGTGGTGGTTCGATGGCGGTGGTCGCGAGGAGAGGTTGTGAGGGTCGTATGTGAGAAGTCGCAGTCTCGCAGAGGAGATGAGCGAGGTCGTGCAAAATTTTTGAGACTTAGAGGGAAAAGTGTGTGCGTGGGAGGGAACAATGATATTTTCAGGGAAATGAATAGATAGCGCTTCCTTGACGAAGCGTTATCTATTCATTTCCTAAGAGATGGCGCTTCCTTGGTGAAGCGCTATCTATTCCTACACATCAACTTTTAATTGCGCTTCTTTGGAAAAACGTTGTCTTAGGATAAGGAATGGATAGTACTTTCTCAAGGAAGCGATGTTAAAAGTCTTCCAACTCTATTTCAGTAGCGTTTCTCACTGAAGCACTATTGAAGGTGCGTTATTAAAATCCTTTTTCTGTAATAGTGATTTTATAAACATTCCAAAATTTTCTTCATGATGAAGAATCCTCGTGGGGTTAGAATTAACACTCATTACAGTCAAAAGTTATCGGGTTTAATCATTAAAGAATCTTTTAAATGAGAAATGCCATGACTGTGAGTTCATCTATTGGCTAATTAATTAGCTTCTATCTTTGAGTAAGGATCAACAATTATAGGAGAGTTTTACAAAAAATTTCGTTGGTTTGTCTTTAACTTTTTTTTCTTGGGGTGTTTAGTGTCTAAAAGCTATTTAGATTTAGCTTAATTCGAATCAAGTTGGATTGATGAATTTAACAAAACAATTTTTTTACCATGCTTATTTTTATCATTCATGGTAAATTGACATATTTGATAGAAAAGCTAAGATTTTGTGTTTGTGCTAAAACAATAAAGAGGAACAATATATGGGGTTGCTGTATTATTGATTGAGAACTAAGTACAGAATAATGGTGATTTCAGTACAATTTTGTCATTATCAGTACTTGGGTGTGTGTGTATATATACCGCGTGTGTGTCAAGGACGAAGACCCTTCTTTATATAGCCCACTCGGTGCGTACTGTGCATGCGAGTTGGTTACCCTGGAAGGGTCCCATCGGGCCGTTAGCTTGATTTGCGGATTCGTGCATGGGATCTCTATTTTTCCAATCATCGGGAGATTCTTCTAGAAGGGGGTGACGCGTCCTTTGGCTTGTCTTATTATGACCGTCACCTTTGCCCTTCCGAGATGCTTTATCAAGACCGTTACCTTTGACCGACCGATGTGTTCCTCGGTTCTTAGCCCGAGACACTCTCACCTTGCTCGGGGTCCTTTTCCAAAGGCTTTTAGGCTGGTTATAATGCGCAACAGAAATATAATTTCCTACCTCTTTGTCATAAATAATTTCCTTGCCACCCCGACCTGGTTGGCATTGTGCTATTTCGGTCAGGAACATTTTGAAAGCTAATTAACACACAGAAATATAAACTGGTCAAAATTTTCCTCATAAGGAAGAATCATCATCAACAGTGAAAAGATCTTTGTGAATATATGTCTTGACAGGTAGTTTTGATGAATGACAAAAGGGGATCGATGTCAAAAGGAGTTAATTGCAAAAAACGGCAAAAAGACTTGCAAGCAATGAATTAAGACTTGAGGGAAATTTTATTATTTGTGTTGCTTGTTTTAGATTTTCTATAAATGGTTAATAAAGCTCTCTAATTAAATTTGGTCACACACATATATATGAACTTTCAAAATAAAACTTAAATGAATTTTAAATGAACTTAAAGAGTTATCAATTTCAGCCATTAAGGCTCTGTTTGGTATAAATTAGTGGATACCAGACAAGCTAGCTGATAGTGGATAAGTTAGTTGATAGCGGATTAGCTAGAGGAATAAATTTGAAGTGTTTGTTAAAACTAGCAGTTGGACTAGCTGATAAATGTAAAATGACATAAAAATACATGTTTGCATGGTTTTATATATAAATTATATATATATATATATTATTTTAAAATAATTATCACTTTTAACACTTTAATTTATTTTAAATTATTTATCGTTTAAAATTTTAATATTAACTTAGTTTTAATTATTTTAATAAATAAAATGGAAAATAAAAATAAAGTTATATACTGATATGATTTTTTATAAATTTTATTTTTTATAGATAAAAATATATTTTTTTATTTTTAATCTTAAATATAGATCTAAATGGTAATATTAATTCTTATTTATATACTATATTAAATAATTAGTATTTTATTTTATTAGCGAAGTATAAGTGAGGAATTTAATTAAGATAATAGGGATAAAAATGGAAGAAAAAATAATAAGCTATACGCTATAAGCTCAAACGCTACTTCAAGTAGCGTCTAGAAAAAACGTTATACGTTAGTGAAAAACGTTATACGCTAATTTTAAAAACGATTACCAAACGATGCTACTTTTCCGTCCATTATACGCTAACGGATTTGGCAAACCAAACAGACTCTAATTTTTCAAATTCAAATTTTAACTCAAGAAATAATTGATTATTGATATGCTTTAATGAATAATTAATTTTTGGAGCCGTTATGATTTTGAATCAGCTACTTTGAATGATAATAATCGATTAGCATAATCAATTATATTATGATGAACACGTTTTTAATAAACTTAAATAGCTTTAATGAGTATTGATGAGTAATAACTTCTTTATAGCCGTTAAGTTTGAATTTGAATATAGATAATCGATTATACTCTTTGGAAAATCAATTATTCATCTCCAGGAAAGCTTGGAATTCAATACAGGGAGTAAATAATTGATTATGTAATTGATTATGCATTTTAAGTGCTCGCAGGATTTTAAACAGAGAACTCGTAATCGAATATCATAATCGATTACACTACGATTGCCTTAAAGCGCGATTTACAATGGATTAAAATAATCGATATAAGTTTAAAAAATCAATTAGCATGCGAAGAAAATGAGTTTTAAAATGGGCTCGACCTAATTTCCTAGGGCTATTCACCTTTTCTATATTAAGGGGTCTTAGGCTAATTTCGGAGCACGGATTCCTCATTTTATAATTGTGCTAAAACTTTGTTAAACTTTTCTCCCCAATGCTCACTATTCTTACACTTTGATCATATTATATTGAGAGAGTTTTACACACCATATAGGTGTTCTTGTATTGTGCTGCAGTTTGTTTTATCAACACTATGAAGAGTGTATATTGTTGGTAAAAGTCGTCAAGGCAGGCCCTAGCCCAAAGCTGGTAAAGCTAAGGCTTTAGGCCTCCAAATTTCTTTAGTTATTTGGGTTCAAATTTAGGCCTCCATTAGTTTTTTTATTTAATCTTAACAAAAATAATAATTTAAAATCCTAAATAATAAATTATATGAAATCTTACATGTTGTTGCATGTACACACAACAAAATTTTACATCAACCATAATAATATATAATAAATTTAAATTTAAATAAAATATAATGTTTTAATAAAAATTATTATTAGTTTTCATAAAGGTCCAATATCAAATTTTGCTTTAGGCCTCAAAATACGTTAGGATGGCACTGAGAGTCTTGTGACACAAGCCCTTCATTTTTTCAGCAAGTTTGCAAGAGAGGTGATATCTCTTGTGATGGTTTCTTAGATGTGATTTCCAAGTTCACGAGGGAGGTGATATGTTGGAACCAAAGTGGTTTGGATTTAATAATCTCTAAGTTTTGATGCTAACAAAAGGATTAAATTTACTTGGCAAAGTGTTAGTTAAGATCTAACATGTGCTTTCAATTATGCAGGAATACTTTAATATAAGTAAAATAAACATGGGATAAGTTTTCATTGAAAGAATACGCGTCCACCCTTGTACACGGGCTGCTCAAATACTTTGGTAAAGTTACTTAGTTATTTAATTGAGTAGACTAGTTTTCAGTAGACGAGGCTCTAAGTGTTTGCTCGATTAATACCAAATTAACGTGTTAGATACAGCAAGTCCAAAGACTTGATAAATAAGTGCCTCCATCTTGTCACGTAAGCAGACGGAAGTAATTAGTAGAAGTAAATGAACTGAAAAATAAATTAATCTAATAGACGAGCTCTAACTGCCATGTCACTAGACGGAGATCTTTGAGAAGTAGCAATTCCAAAGACTTGATAGACACGAGGATATGCCACATCATCAGACGAGCAAAATAAAATATTGATCAGACTTAGTCTTTCATATAACTAAGTAGACAGAGTTTCTTAAAGTAGACGAGCTCCATCTTCGAATAAATAAATGCTATCCGAATCTCTTGAATTTTTTTCAAAATATTGATATTTATTTCAATAGAATATTTGTTCTTCACTATTGTCCTATCTGCTTTAATATTTTACCTTATTGTAAAAGAAACATAGTACCATCAAGAAATGCAAAAAGCATAATCGTACAATAAGATACTGCAAAACGATCTGTACGATGACAACTTTATGGCTGAAAAAGCTGGATTGTTCACAAAGGAGGAACAACAAGTTCTAAAGATGAAATACTCAGAGCAGTAAGTCTCCAATTTCATGCTACCTCGACTACCAAGAGTACTGTTTAGCATGCCACAATCAAGCTATCAGTTACAACGGATATCATGCATTAAATGTTATCTCTAAACGGGATTACTCAAAGTAACTGTTGAAGAAATACAAGTGAAGAAGAAGGTCACTATAAATAGAAGACCTTGTAAGACTAAGCCTTCATTCATGTTTTGATGTATGACAAACAAAGTGTATTTTGCATAAGATTTTTAATTCTGACTATGTACTCATTACGTGTTAAGTTGCATGCAAGATCACTCGTCCAACAAAGCAAAACTAGCGCACGTCCAACACAGGGAAAATATAAGCACTCGTCCAATGAAGTGAACCAAGAATGACGTCCAACAAAGTAAAGAGCTGAAGTCCAATGAACAATTAAAGAGCTCATCCACTAAAGGAACAACAAATTAAAAAGCTGACGTCCACTGAAAGAACAAAGAAAGCGCGTCCACTAAAAGAACAAAGTAAAAAAAACTGACGTCCACTGAAAGAACAAAGAAAGCGCGTCCACTAAAAGAACAAAGTAAAAAGCTGTCGTCCACTGAAAGAGCACATGAAGCGCGTCCACTGAAAGAAACAGAAGATCTCGTCTGCTGACGTGGCACGTGAAGCGCATCCACTGAGGAAACATAAGATCTCGTCTGCTGACGTGGCACATGAAGCGCGTCCACTAAGGAAACAGAAGATCTCGTCTACTGACGTGGCACTTGGATCACGCGTCCACTGATGTAAAAGAAGAGTGCGACCACTGATATAACAGAAGCACGCGTCCACTGATGTAAAAGAAGCACGTGTCCACTGATGTAAAAGAAGAGCTCGTCTACTGATGGAAAAAGGAGATCTCGTCCACTGAAAGTAACAAGAGCGCGCGTCTACTGATAGTAACACTTGGAGATCTCGTCTACTGATGGAAAAAGGAGAGC
Organism: Sophora flavescens; assembly: GCA_030762895.1. Taxonomy (NCBI): domain Eukaryota; kingdom Viridiplantae; phylum Streptophyta; class Magnoliopsida; order Fabales; family Fabaceae; genus Sophora; species Sophora flavescens. The sequence continues at coordinate 205,555,565 of CM061062.1, forward strand.
TCGTCCACTGAAAGTAACAAGATCGCGCGTCTACTGATAGTAACACTTGGAGCACGTCTACTAATGATACACGCTAGAAGCTCCGTCCACTTACATGGTATATAAAGTTCGTCTACAAATTAGAGCCCGTCCAATTACCTTGAGCTAATACTCCCGTCTGCTGACGTGGCAAATGGACACTGATATTTTTCTCTTCAAATAAACACGGATTAATTACTCTTCAAATAGACTTGGCTATCCTTTCAGATGGAAACATTTATATTTCAAGAAGGAAGCAATCTCTACAAAGATCAAACATAATCACATTTTGAGATCAAGAATCAAGAAAGCAGATTTTGTTAAATCAGATCCAAATCTGTCTTAAATGATCCCAACGGCTATAATCTGTCTTCTATATAAAGAGGGATCAAAGGAACACTTTCAATAACAACAACACATACAATAAACGCAACTCATACTGATTGTGAAACAAAGTGCTTTATCTCTGAGAAAAGTGTGATAGTTAGAACTTCAATTTGTATTATCAGGCTTTTAGAGTCTTGCTTCTACTAAATTCTTTTTCGTGAATTCGAGTGACTAAGATAGGGTATCTCTTAGGGTTTAACAAGGATAGAAGGGATCCTTGGGTATAGAAAATCTAGTGTGCTTTCTGGAGATTTTTCAAGCAAGGAGGTTATCCTTGTGTTGCTGTAATTAGAATTGTGTAATTGCTGATTATAGTGAAGAAAACCATAGAGGTGTGGGACTGGATGTAGGCTTACCAGAGGAGGTAGCCGAACCAGGATAAATCGGTTTGGGTGTTCTTCTCATCCCTAAACTCCATATACTTGTTAACTTGAATCTTTAATCTGCAATCTGTGTTAAAATCTGTTGTTACTACTTATAATTCTTCTTGTCATCATCACTTGTTCCATAACCTAGTTCTTGGGAATTAAAATTGAGTGAAAACCAATTTTCTTTAAAGAAACACTGTTTTGCTTTAAATTGTTGAATAATTTTTCAATATCTCAATTCACCCCCCCCCCCCCCTCTTGAGACCGTAGCCACTACCAACAGACCTGAGATACTAAAGACAGAGCTCTTGAATGCACAACCTTGTGAGCTCAACTTTTGTAAAACTACAATCACTCATACTCATATTTCTTTAGAGAGAAAGGGTCGATATTTCTTTAGAGAGAGGGTGCTCCCTGATCAAGTTGTAGTGTAGGTGGGCTCTCCCAAGGAGAGATCTTCAACAGTTGCATCTTCAGGCATCGAGCTCTCATGGAATAGCGTCAAACGCTGCCCATTAACCTTAAAGACCTTGTTGCTACCTGCACTTTTTATGTCTACTGCACCATGAGGGAAAACATCAGTGACAATAAATGGGCCAATCCACTTGGATCGAAGCTTCCCAGCCATCACTTTCAGGTGGGAGTTAAACAATAAAACATGTTGGCCCACAGAGAATTCCTTCCTAGAAATCATCTGATCATGGAAGTGCTTAGTTTTCTCTTTATAAATTCGGGAGATTTCATAGGCTTCTAACCAAAGCTCTTCAAGCTACTGTAATTGGAGTTTCCTTTCAATGCCTACTTGTTGCATTTCCAAATTACATCTTTTGACCGCCCAATAAGCACGGTGCTCAATCTCTACAGGAAGATGACAAGCCTTACCGAACACAAGTCTATAGGGAGACATACCTATTGGTGTCTTGAAAGCAATTCTCTGAGCCCAAAGTGCGTCTTCTAGACGGTGGCTCCAGTCCTTCCTATTTGGCTGCACCACTTTCTCTAAGATCTGTTTGATTTCTCTGTTTGAGATCTCAGCTTGGCCATTAGTTTGGGGATTGTATGCAGTGGAGACCCTGTGCACAACCCCATACTTCTGGAGTAAAGCTTCCTTGGTGCGGTTACAGAAATGAGCGCCTTGGTCACTTATGATAGCCAGAGGTATTCCGAACCTGCAGAAGATATTGGACCTGACAAAATTTGCAACAACTCTAGAATCATTAGTCCTAGCGGGGATAGTTCCACCCACTTTGAAACATAATCAACAGCAAGTAGAATATAGAGAAAACCAAAAGATGCAGGAAAGGACCCATAAAGTCAATTCCCCACACATCAAACACCTCACAGAAAAGCATAGGTTGCTGAGGCATTTCACTCTTACGAGTGATGGATGTACCTGCTGTCTGGCACTCTTTACAAGTGCGGTAAACCTCAAAAGCATCCTTAAAAATGGTGGGCCAATAAAAACCTGAGTCTAGGATTTTTCTTGCAGTCCTTTGTGGCCCAAAATGTCCCCCTACTTGGGAAGCATGAGAAAAATGCAAAATGGACTCAATCTCATAGTCGGGGACACATCTCCCAATTACCTGATCACTGCCAAATTTCCAAAGATACGGATCATCCCAAACATAATATTTGGCATCACTCTTGAGTTTGTGAATTTGTGATCTAGTTGCACCTGTCAGAAAAACACCAGCAACAAGATAATTAACAATATCAGCAAACCAAGGAGTTACCCCATGTAACTGTAAAAACTGCTCATCAGGAAAGTCATCCTGAATGGGGGAAGGATCTTCGTCCTTCTCTATTCTGCTCAAGTGATCAACCACCAAATTCTCAGCTCCACTTTTATCTTTAATCTCCACATTAAACTCTTGGAGCAACAACATCCACCGAATCAGCCTCGGTTTTGCTTCTGGTTTCTTCAACAAGTACTTTAAAGCTGCATGGTCAGTGAAAACAACAACCTTGGAACCTAGCAAATATGATCTGAATTTATCAAGAGCAAAAACAATAGCTAGGAGTTCCTTTTCAGTAGTGGTGTAATTTGCCTGTGCAGCATCTAAAGTCCTAGAAGCATAATAAATCACATGGGCAGCCTTGACCACCCTTTGTGCAAGGATCGCCCCCACGGCATAGTTAGAGCCATCACACATAATCTCAAAAGGGAGGGTCCAGTCAGGAGGCTGAATGATGGGAGTAGAGGTCAATGCTTTCTTCAAGAAATCAAATGCCTTTTTGCAGTTGTCATCAAAGTCGAAGATGGCATCATTCTTCAACAAGTTTGACAGAGGGAGAGTTATCTTGATGAAATCCTTTATGAAACGCCTGTAAAAACCTGCATGACCAAGAAAAGAGTGAATCTCACGAACGCAAGATGGGTAAGGCAGTGTAGAAATCACCTCAATCTTAGCAGGATCTACTGAAATACCTTTTCCGGAAATAATATGCCCCAAAACAATCCCCTGTTCAACCATAAAATGGCATTTTTCATAATTTAAAACAAGGTCAGTTTCAATGCATCTTTCCAAAACCAGATTCAAGCTATGCAAGCATGCATCAAATGAGGAACCATAGACAGTGAAATCATCCATAAACACTTCCATGCACTTCTCAATATATTCAGTGAAAATACTAATCATGCATCTCTGGAATGTGCCAGGAGCATTGCAAAGACCAAATGGCATCCTCCTGTAAGCAAAAGTGCCGAAAGGGCACGTGAAAGTTGTCTTTTCTTGATCCTCTGGTGCAATGTGGATCTGGAAGTAACCTGAAAAACCATCAAGGAAACAGTAGTGTGATTTACCAGCTAGCCGTTCAAGCATCTGATCGATGAAGGACAAAGGAAAATGATCCTTTCTAGTAGCCTGGTTCAATCTCCTGTAATCAATGGAAACTCTCCAGCTATTCTGAACTCTAGTGGGGACAAGTTCATTGTTTTCATTTTTTACCACTGTGAGTCCAGATTTCTTAGGTACAACTTGCACTGGGCTCACCCAATTACTGTCAGAGATAGGGTATATGATACCCGCATGCAAGAGTTTTGTTACCTCCTTCTTCACAACATCAAGAATCAAGGGGTTGAGCCGCCTTTGGGGCTTCCTAATTTTTTTAGCCCCATCCTCCAACAGAATCTTATGCATACACCTGGATGGGCTAATACCCGGTATGTCGGCCAAGGTCCAGCCAATCGCCTTCTTATGCTTCTTCAAAACCTGCAAGAGCTTAGTTTCCTGGTCAACATCAAGGTTAGAGGAAATTATAACCGGAAGTTTTTCATTCCTCTCCAAATAAGCATATTTCAGATTTTCAGGAAATGGTTTGAGCTCTAGGGAGGGTGGCTGCTCATTGGATGGTATGTTTGGGGCAGCCGTGCTGTCAAGAACTTCAGCTGAATAAACAGCTTCACTTACACTGTCACCCTGCAAGGCAGCATCAATCTCAGCACAAACAGCACAAGGGTCAGTGTTAGTACAATCAGCACATGAATAAACATCATCAAAACCAGAAATAGATGGAAAATTAGCAACTGCAACCAAATCATCATAAGTGTCATCAACAATTTCAGAGAGCAACTCTATTTGAAAAACGGAGTGCTCTTCCAAGGGATGCTTCATAGCATCGAAAATGTTGAATTTTGCAACAATGTCACCAAATTCCATGGACATGGTTCCATCGTCAACATCAATCTTTGTCTTTGCCGTTTTCATGAACGGTCTGCCCAGAATGATTGGTGATCTGCTTGAATTTGTTTCCCCTGCCATGCCCAGGATGTAAAAATCAGCAGGGAAAATCAGGTCATTGACTTGAACAAGCACATCTTCTACTACTCCAATGGGGCGAGCATTGGTCCTGTTTGCCAACTGAATAGTAAGACTTGTGTGCTCCAAAGGACCAAGATGAAGATTGTTGAAAACAGAAGTAGGCATGACATTAATAGAAGCTCCTAAATCCAACATGCAATTGTCGAATTTAGTATCCCCAATGGTGCATGGAATAGCAAAAGTTCCCGGATCCTTGCATTTCTGTGGCATTGCCTGAGTGAGAGCTGACACGGTAACCTTTTCAGGTGCAGGCTTAGGTTGAATGAGGGCTGAAACATTTCGCCCCAAATTGACTCTCTCATTACCCTTCAACCTCCTCCTGTGTATGCACAAATCCTTCAGAAACTTTGCGTATTTCGGAACCTGCTTAATCGCATCAAGGAGCGGAATGTTTACTGTCACTTTTCTGAATACATCCAGAATCTCCCTCTCTTTGTCTTCCTCATCAACCTTTTTACTTTTCAGTAGTCTTTGCGGTAAGGGAATTGGTGGCACATACTCCTTTTCGGCTTCAACAACAATAGAAGGTTCAGGTGTTACCTCAGCAGTTTTTTTATTTTCAGGGGCTGGTTCCGCAACTTTTCCGGATCTCAAAGTAACTGCACTCACATTAGGATTAGGGACATTAGGATTCACCACTGGTTGTGTAGGTAGTTGGTTCGATCCTTGAGCTTGCTGCATGGCATTCATCGAAGTGGCAAGCTATCCAATCTGTGTCTGCAAAGCATGAATACTAGAATCTGTTCGCTGCTGAAACTGGAGATTGTTTGCTGCCATTTGCTTGACAAGGTCCTCTAGTGAAGGTCCGGAAGGTGCAGAGTTGGTCACTTGGGGAGAATTATGTGGTGGTAACATCAACTGTTGTTGTGTGGATGAGTTTCCATACCGAAGGTTTGGATGGTTTCTCCAGTTGGGGTGGTACTCATTAGTGGAAAGGTCAGGAATGTTGTACCTGTTCTGATTGTTGCCTTGATTGTAAAGATTGGCTGCATATGCTTGAGGCAAATCAGTGACCGACTCATCTTTAAGAATGGGACATGTATCGGTCAAGTGTTCAGGAGAAGTACAAATACCACACAGCCTTGCAGTTTGAGCTTTATCCAATGCCAACTGTTTCACTAAAGAAGTAAGCTCATCAAGTCTGGTTTCAAGGGCTTTGTTGGAGGAAGAAACATGGACCTCATTCACACTCCTTGTCTCGACAGAGTTGTTTCTGGTTGTGAACTGCTGGGAGTTGAGTGACATGTTCTCAATCAATGACTTGGCAGCAGATGGAGTCTTATCAACAAGTGCTCCCCCGCTAGCAGCATCCAAAATGTTGCTTTCCATTGGTAGCAATCCCTCATAAGAGTACTGAATAAGCAGCTGCTCGAAAATCTGGTGCTGAGGACAACTGGACACCAACTTCTTAAACCTCTCCCAGTACTCGGCCAGTGATTCATTGCCTTTTCTAATACCACATATCTCCTTCCTGATTGATGCAGCTCTGGAGGCAGGGAAGTATCTCTCTAGGAAGACCTTCTTCAAATCATTCCAGGTTGTAACAGAATTCGGTTCAAGGTAATACAACCAGTCCTTCGCAGCACCTTGAAGTGAGAATGGGAAGGTTCTCAGCTTGATATGGTCCTCTATCATTCCTTCCGGCCTCAAAGGTGTAGAGCAAACAACCTGGAATTCTTTCAGGTGCTTATGCGGATCCTCACCTGCAAGACCACTAAACCTTGGCAACAAGTGTATTAAACCATATTTCAATTCAAAGGGAGCAACGACATCAGCATATTCAATACACAAACCATTATAATTAACATCAGGAGCAGCAAGCTGTCTTAATGTTCTTTGATCAGCCATGTTATCAAAAGCAAGTACAGAATCAGAATCACTACTGGTTGGTGAACTAGTGCTAGCCCGAATTGCTCTACGGCGTGTGTGCAAAGTTCTTCCAATTTCAGGATTGAAATCAAACAATTCAGAAAAACCAGACCTAGTAACCAGGACTAATTCAGAGTTTCATCAGCAAATCCGTTAATAACAACAAGTCCCCGACAATGGCGCCAATTTTGACACGCTGTCGCACACGGGTCAAAAAGAACGAGTGGTTTAAAAACTGCAGTTAGGGCACGACAACTCGAGTATCGTATCTCAAGGACTCTAGGATTGTTATTAACCTATGAATCAAATTGGGGGGGGGGGGTTTAGATTCAACGAAAGCAGAATTGATTAAGAAAACAGTGCGATTAGTGGTTATCAATAAGCTGAAACGATTAATCTGCTGTTTCGGTTTCCCAACTATCATTGATCCACATAAATTCCAAGCCCTAAGCGGATTCTAATCCCTTTTCGATTGTAGCGGCAATTAAACAAGCGCAATCGACACTACGAGATACATGTTCCTATTTCCAAATTAAGCAAACGGAATGAAGCGCTCGTGAATTAAGCAAACACGATCAACACACGCGAATTAAGCAAACGCGATTCAGGTATAGGAACATGGAATCATCGAAATAAATCAATACTTATCGTATACAAGTTGAATTAAGCAAACAAGGCATACAGCATAGTATTGAAAGAGACAAGCAAAGCAAATTGATCGGGAATTATGGAACCTCAAGTGTCGGCGGAAACCGATTACAGCAGACTAATCGTTGGTGATTAGTTCTCCATCAAAAACATGATACAGCCCTTGAAAAGTATTGAAAACAGTGAAAATTGGATGTCATTTGCGTCTGCCCTGGTCCTTTTTATAATCAGGATTCGTGTCAAGGCCGTGATGGCCATCACGGCCAGGCCGTGACGCATTCTGCCAAGGGCACGCATTCAAATTCTGGTCTATCACAGCCGTGATGCCAATCATGGCTAGGTCGTGATTCTTTCTGACTTTGGGTGCTGATCTGTCACGGTCGTGACCTCCATCACAGCTGAGCCGTGATCAATTCTGTTCTTCGAGGTTCTCTCATCACGCCCGTGATGGGTATCACGGCTGGACCGTGATGCTTTCTGACTTCCAGGATCTTCTTATCATGCCCGTGATGGTCATCACGGCTGGGACGTGATGCTCTCTGATCTTCATGGGTGGCTCATCACGGCCGTGACCAGTGTCACGGCCTGGCCGTGATGGCTTCTGCTTCAAGAGTCCTTCCCTTTTTGCTCTTCTTATTAACCTGAAAACACGAAATAACAGTAAATGCTTTATTTGACTCAAAATTAACTAAAATGTCCTAAACTACTTAAGAAACTCAAAATGTTGCTTGAGGACAATTAAATCCAAATTTGGGTGAAAACGAGATTAAACTCGAGTAATTAGTGCAAAAGCCATGGTCTTACTAGTTATAAAACTAGACGAGCCAGAGGCTTATCAGTAGGATCCTCCACTTCTACAACTCCATGAGGTGAGACTTCTTTGACAATGAACGATCCCGACCACTTAGACTTCAACTTGCCCGGAAACAATCTCAGCCGGGAATTGAATAATAAAAATTGTTGTCCCGGCTGAAATGTTTTCATCACGATCTTCTTGTCATGGTAGTTCTTTGTAATTAGCTGCATTCTCATATGCATTAAGGCGCATCTCCTCTAATTCATGCAGCGGATTGACTCTTTTCTCACCCGCCAGAGTGGCATCAAAATTCAAGAACTTCAATGCCCAAAAGGCTCGATGCTCCAGCTCTACGGGTAGATGACATGCCTTCCCATAGACCATCTGAAACGAAGATAACCCCACAGAAGTTTTCAATGCAGTCTGGTAAGCCCACAAGGCATCGTCAAGCTTCCTTGCCCAATCTTTTCTTGAAGTGGCCACAGTTTTTTCCAGAATTCTCTTAATTTATCGGTTAGAGACCTCCGCTTGCCCATTTGTTTGCGGATGATAGGGAGATGCCACCTTATGCCTCACATCATACTTGGTCAACACATTTTTCAACTGTGAGTTGTAGAAGTGAGACCCCCCATCACTTATAAGGACCCTTGGGACACCGAACCAGACAAAAATGTTCTTCTTGATGAACTCAATCACTGTCTGGTCATCATTCTTCGGTGTTGCAACGGCCTCCACCCATTTAGAAACATAGTCCACCGCCACCAAGATATATTGATTGGAGAATGAAGGTGGAAGTGGACCCATAAAGTCTATGCCCCAGCAATCAAATACCTCAACCTCCAATGTGTTTTGCAGTGGCATCTCATCCCTTTTTGAAATGTTCCCGGTCCTTTGGCACTTGTCACAACTCTTCACATGATTGTAAGAGTCCTTGAAGATTGAGGGCCAAAAGAGCCCAGCTTGGAGGACCTTTGCAGCTGTCCTATCCCCATTTTAATGTCCACCATATGGAGAGTTATGGCAATGCCACAGAATACTCCTTGCTTCCTCTTGACTAACACACCTCCTCCATAAGCCATCCGGTCCAACCTTGAACAGAAATGGATCATCCCACATGAAATGGTTGGCATCTCGGAAGAATTTTTTCTTTTGTTGCCAAGTGAGGTGCTCTGGAACAATGTTGGCTGCCTTGAAGTTTGCCATGTCGGCAAACCATGGTCTTTCATGCACCAGAAATAAGGCCTCATCCGGGAACTCATCCTGAATGTCTTTTTCTTCTGTAGTAACCTCTTCATTCACCAACCGAGATAAGTGGTCAGCCACCAAATTTTCGCTGCCCTTTTTGTCCTTAATGACTAAGTCAAATTCCTGCAACAATATAATCCACCTTATGAGTCTTGGTTTTGAATCTAACTTTGTCAACAAATATTTAATTGCAGCATGATCAGTAAAAACAGTGACTTGTGAACCAATCAAGTATGAACGAAATTTTTCCAATGCAAACACTATGGCCAGCAACTCTTTTTCAGTTGTTTCATAATTTATTTGGTTCTCATTGAGAACCTTGCTAGCATAGTGAATGGCATGGAAAAACTTGTCCCTCCGCTGTCCCAAAACTGCCCTGACTGAGTAGTCAGTGGCATCACACATTAATTCAAATAGTGACTCCCAGTTGGGTGCCACAAGGATGGGAGCGGTGATCAACTTTTCTTTCAAAATTTGAAAAGAGACAAGGCAAGCAGTATCAAACACAAATGGTGTGTCCTTGTTCAAAAGGCTACACAACGGCTTGGCTATCTTCGAGAAGTCTTGAATGAACCGCTGGTAAAAGCCTGCATGCCCGAGAAAACTCCTCACACCCTTGACATTCACTGGTGGAGGTAGTTTCTCAATCACATCAATCTTGGATTTATCCACTTCGATCCCCTTAGCTGAAATTTTGTGCCCAAGCACAATGCCTTCCTGCACCATAAAATGACATTTCTCCCAATTCAAGACTAAATTGGTGTCCATGCACCTCTTTAACACAGGAACAAGGTTAGACAAACAATTATCATAAGAGGAACCGAAAATAGAAAAATCATCCATGAAAACTTCAATGTATTTTTCAGCCATATCAGAGAAAATGGAAAGCATGCACCTTTGAAATGTCGCAGGCGCATTACAAAGACCGAAAGGCATCTCCCGATAGGCAAAAACTCCAAAAGGGAATGTGAAGGCAGTTTTCTCTTGGTCCTCCGGGTTAACCACAATTTGGTTATAACCCGAATAACCATCCAATAAACAATAATAAGCTTGCCCGGCCAACCTCTCCAACATCTGGTCCATGAATGGAAGTGGGAAGTGATCCTTCCTAGTAGCTTGATTTAGCTTCCGGTAATCTATACACATTCGCTAACCGGTGACCGTTCTAGTTGGGATCAACTCAGTCTTCTCGTTGTTCACGACGGTCATGCCACCTTTCTTTGGAACCACTTGTACCGGACTCACCCAAGCACTATCGGAAATCGGATATATCATTCCAGCTTCAAGGAGTTTCAGCATCTCCTTCCTTACCACTTCTTTCATTGTAGGATTGAGCCTCCTTTGCGGTTGGACCACCGGTTTAAATTCAGCCTCCATCATGATCTTGTTCATACAAAATGCAGGACTAATACCCTTCAAATCTGAGATGGACCATCCAATTGCTGTTTTATGCTCTATAAGCACCCTTACAAATTTCTCCTCTTCCAACTTGGACAATACATTGCTCACCATGACAGGATTTTCATCATTCTCACCAAGGAACATATATTTCAAGTGGGGAGGTAGAGGTTTAAGCTCTAACTCGAGCTTCTCTTGGACTTCATCCTTTTTGAGCTCTTCTTTCTTAGTATTGACAGCATGTTTAATGGGTTGAGCTTCCAAATCACACAAACAGTCTTCTATTTCCTCCTCCTCTTTCTCATCAAGATTTTCAATAGAGTTCATAATTACCTTCTCAAGAGTAGGAATGGTGCTGTTGTGCCAAGACTTCTTTACCCACTACATCCACAATGTCCATGTGGAAGCAATTCTCTTCATCACTCGGGCGATGCATAGCTTCAAACACATTGAAGGTAACCTCTTCATCTTGCACTCTGAGTTGAAGTTGGCTTTTTTGTACATCTATCAAAGCACGACCAGTTGCTAGAAAAGGTCTCCCTAATATAAGTGGAACTTCTGCATCCTCCTCCATGTCTAATATCACAAAATCCGCTGGGAAGATAAACTTATCCACTTTAACCAAAACATCTTCCATAATACCATAAGGACGCTTGATGGATCTATCGGTTAGTTTCAATGCCATCCTTGTTGGTTTCACCTCACCACCTCCAAACTTATTCAAGATTGAAAGCGGCATCAAATTGATACTCGCCCCCAAGTCACATAAGGCCTTCCCAATAGCAACATTCCCAATTGTGCAAGGGATTGTAAAACTACCAGGATCTTTAAGCTTTGGAGGTAGCTTCCTTTGAAGTATCGCACTACACTCTTCTGTCAAGGCAACAATCTCATCTTCTTTAAACCTCCTTTTCTTCGTGAGTAACTCCTCCATGAACTTTTCATAGGTTGGCATTTGCTCTAGTGCTTCAGCAAAGGGTATGTTGATTTGTAGCCTCTTGAAGATGTCCAGAATTTTGGCAAACTGCTCTTCCTTTTCCTTCTTCTTGCTTAAGTGAGGATATGGCAGCTTTACATAAGAAGGGATCTCTTGAGGCTTGTCTCCATCTTTCAAAATCTGACTTTTAGTCTTCCTCTAGATTGAGTTTCCATCCACCAACTTTTCTCTCTTGTCTTTTTCACTGCATTTTTCTTCTTCCTCTATTACAACCTCTTTACCTTTTTCTTCATTCAACTCAGTTTTTTCAGCATTCATCTCCGTTTTTTCAACATCTCTCTGATTTTTCAACAAAGGCTCACCGCTCTCTTGCTCAAGACTTTTACCACTCCTCAAAACAATAGCCTTACAATGCTCTTTAGGATTTGTTTGAGTGTTACCTGAAAAACTGTTGCTGGATTGTTCCACTAGATGCTTTGCAATTTGTCCAACTTGAACCTCCAAGTTCTTTATGGCAGCATCGGTGTTTTCCTGGTTTGACATGGACATTTACATGAATTGATTGAGAGTGTTCTCTAAGATTGAAGTCCGGTCTTGAGGCGGTTGTGTGGGAAGAGGCTTGCTTGCTTGTACGGCATCTTGTTTCCAACCAAAACTTGTTTGATTCCTCCACCCTTGGTTGTAGTTGTTAGGGTATTGGTTGTTACCTTGCTGCCCATAGTTCCCCATATAATTTGCTTCCTCATGGGAACTAGGTGGGGCCTCACAATTTCCATTATCATGATCTCCTCCACAAAAATCACATCTCATTACCTGTTGAGGTGGCATGGTTGTCCCTTGAACAGTTTGGAGTTGTTGTGGGAGTTGAGCTAGTTGCTTGGTGATGGACTCAAGTTGTTGTGTCATAATCTTATTTTGAGCTAAAAGTGCAGTTTGTGAGTCTAACTCCAACACTCCCCTTCTTGATGTGGGACCCCGATCATGATGCATCAAATAGTCATTAGATGCCATAGCTTCTATCAAAATCAATGCTTCCTCTGGTGTCTTTGTGTTCATGGAACCTCCAGCTGAGGCATCCAACATATACCTGGTTGTGGCCTCAATCCATTGCAAAGTGTTTGCATTTGGGTATGATCATCAAACCCATGATTTGGGCATCTTTGGAGCAAGTCTTTGAACCTTTCCCATGTGTCATGAAGAGTCTCACCCTCTTGTTGAGCAAAGCTTATGATATCACCCCTTGTCTTCACAAATCTTGAGGTGGGAAAGAACCTTGCAAGAAATTTTGCCTATAAATCATCCCATGTAGTGATGCTCCCCCTTGGTTGAGATCGGAGCCAAGACTTGGCTCTATCTCTTAGAGAGAAAGGAAACAAACTTAGGCGAAGTGTATCATCGGAAGCACCATTCATCTTCATCATATCACATAACTCCAGGAAGTGGGAGACATGATTATTAGGATCCTCCTTCTCCAACCCGGCAAATTGATTTTGTGAAACCATATTGATGAAAGCTGGCTTGATTTCAAAATTGTTGCTGTTAATTGGAGGCCTCACTATGCTAGTGACATGCCGGTTGACATTTGTATTGGCATAATCACCAAGTATCCTCCGTGGAGCACCTTCACCATTGCCTGCCATCTTAAGTGGTTCTTGATGAACTTGAGAAGTGGAGGTCTCTTGTTCTTCTTCTTGTTGTTCTAACAGTTTCTGCTGTCTTGTTTGCCTCCGATTCTCCCTAGCTGTTCTTTCTATTTCAGGATCGTAGAGAAGTTGATCAGCTGGGATAGTACCTCGCATGCACAAAAGCCTAGACACCAAGAGTGTTAGCAGTAAATGACAGCACACAGAAATAGCAAATAAAACAGAAAAAGTATGACAGCAAAAAGATAATGAAACAGAAAAAAAAATTTGCTTAAATTAGTAATCGAAATGGGTATGCTAATATTGAAACTCAGTCCCCGGTAACGGCGTCAAAAACTTGTTGACAAAATCTAGGCAAGTATACCTAGTCGTACAAGTAATACGGTGGTGAGACCGTTTATCATTCCCACGAGGACTGTGACAAGTACTAGCACGTACCGAATCAATTACTATCTAAGCGGATATTTGGATCAAAGGGAGCTCAATAGTAAATACCAAGCCCATTCAGATTTAAAACCTAAAATAAACAAAATAAAGAGAAAAGTTCTTTTAGGATTTTTGTCGAACACTTGGAAGGCAGTTAAAAGGATTCTTCAAATATATGAAGGATGTTGGGATTATGTTCACTAAACTTCATCCCATGCAATGAAATGACTAATAAACAGTTTCTACTTCAAATATGACAATCAATCCACTAGATAACTCAAGCCCTGATTCCTCAGATGATAAGAGGCTAAATCCACTAATAGACCTAATTCCTTAGGTGGCCTAGATTAATGAATTTGCATGATGATTAAGGATTACACGATTGCTAATAAACCTAAATCCATTCCTAGATACAAGGTTTACTAGGTAGTTGATTTCAGTTCTAGTTCTAATACGAATTTTCCAATTGCATACCAAAACAATAATCAAGTCATGGGGGATCACGCCACAACAAGCATTAAGCATGGAAATCAATCACTCATAAGGAAGCAAAAACTGTATTAAAAAGTCAAGTCAAATACATGGAGAATTCAGAAATAGCTACATCTAATCCCAACAATGGGAAGTTTAGCTACTCATGATCAATGACAAAATCAAAGAAATAGAGATGAAAAGGAGAAGAAACTCCATGGAATCCTTGTGCAGCTGCCCCTGGTAGAGAGAGAGAGTTTCTAAGGGTTTCAAAAACTGTTTTCTTTTGTTCTGCCCGTGCCTATTTATAGATTAGGATTCGCGTCACGACCGTGATGGCCATCACGGCCAGGCCGTGATGTGTTTTGCCTTGGCGCGCTTTCAAATTTTGGAGCATCACGGTCGTGATGGTAATCACGGCCTGGCCGTGATGGGCTCTTCCTGTCTCAGCTGGTCTGTCACGGCCGTGATGGGTGTCACGGCTTAGCCGTGATCAGTTCTGCCTGGTGAGGGTACATGTGACGGCCGTGATGTGAATCACGGCTAGGCCATGATAGCTTCTGACTTTTGCCTTCTTTCTTCTCAATTATTGCTCGATCACGGCCGTGATGGTCATCACGGCTAGGCTGTGATGGGCTTTGCTTGGGTCATTTTATACACTTTTCAAGCTCTGTCTTCATCCAAGCTCCATCATGGTCAATCTTGAGCATTTTTCCTTAAATTCCTGTAAAACAACACCAAGAAAGCACCTCACCCGTTCCAAGGTAAAAATTAATAAAAATCAATTTAAATATGCCTAAACTATATGAAAATGCATTCATAAGTGTACAAGAATTATGATGTGAAATCACACTATCAAGCTGCTGTTCCTAGAGGCCAATGGACTCAAGAGCAGAAAAACCAACATCAGCTGAATCTGAAGGCTAAGCATTATCTCATGTGTGCTATAACCAGATCTGAGCATGACAAAGTTCACAGCTACAATACTGCTAAAGAAATCTGGGATACTCTTGCCCTAGCTCATGAGGGTTCCTCACAAGTTAAGGAATCAAAGATCAGCATGTTGGTTCATCAGTTTGAGTTGTTCAAGATAGGTGAACATGAAACAATTGACCAAATGTTTGGAAGATTCCAAACCATCACCAACAGTCTTAGATCTCTTGAAAAAGTTTATGAAAATAGTGATCGTGTCATAAAAATCCTGAGAAGTCTATCCAAGCAATGGAGACCTAAAGTAACTGCTATTCAGGAAGCCAAAAACCTGAATACACTCTCTCTGGAAGAGCTTCTTGGATCTCTCAAGGTTCATGAACTTGAACTTAATGAAGAAGAAAATTCCAGAAAAGGAAAATCTATTGCCCTAAAGGCAAAGAAAGCTAGTTCATCAAAATTTCTCAAAGCTGCTGAGTCATCAGATGAGTCTGAGTCTTCTGATAATGATGAAGGATCAGATGATGATGAATTGTCCTTTATCTCCTGGAAGATTCAACATATGTGGAGAAAGAAAGGTGGTTTCAGAAGGAAGCAACTCATCAAAAAGTTTTCCAAGGAGAAGTCAAACTCCAAGGAAAAAGGTCCACCCTTGTGCTTTGAATGCAAGAAACCTGGTCATTTCAAAGCTGACTGCCCTGAGCTAAAGGATAAAAATAAATTCTTAAAAAACAAGAAAGGCTTAATGGCTACATGGGAGGATCTTGATCTGTCTTCATCAGATGAAGAAAATGAAGCTGAGGAAGAGGCAAATATTTATCTCATGGCTGACACTGCATCAGAAAGTGAATACACTGATGCTGAGGTAATGGACTATGACCCGTCCACTCTTCAAAATGCTTCTGATGAACTGTTGCATGAGTCGTCTATACTATCACGAGAATATAAGAGTCTCAAAAAGAAGTTTTCTAAACTGACTAGAGAATATGAAAGGGTCTGCACTGAGAAACAAAACCTCAAAAATGAAAACGACATACTAAAATCAGTGAATGTCAGTCTAGTTGACAAAATGGTGTGTGAACCTGTTGTTTCTTGTGAAGTTGCAAAACTGAAACAAGATATAACATATCTAACTGATTCTCTGTCACAGCTTGTAGGTGGCTCAGATAAGCTTAGTCTCATTTTAAGGTACTCTAGGTCACCTTATGATAAATCTGGTCTTGGTTATGACAAAGAGAAGCAAGATGCATCTCACAAAAAGTCAAAACCTTTTACACAGCATAGAGCTTTAAAAGTTCCAAATAAATATACAAAATCTAAGTCTAGCTCGTCCAACACATTTTGCAAAGTGTGTGGAAAAAGTGGGCATGGTACATCCAGATGCATACACAATAAACATGTTAAGCATACTCGTCCAGTGACAACTAACAAGAAAGGACCCAAGTCAGTATGGGTACCTAAAGATAAGATAATACCTGTTGTCGATCTGCTTAACAGCAGGAAGAAAACAGTTGTCTTGGTACTTGGGCAGTCGCTTCTCACGACACATGACGAGAGAAAGGTCTATGTTCCAAAACCTTAAGCCCAAAGATGGTGACTGGGTCACATTTGGAAGAAATCAGAAAGGGAAAATCATTGGTATAGGTAAAATTGGTAAACATCATTTTCCCTCTATTGATAATGTTCTTTTAGTAAATGGCTTGAAGTACAATCTACCGAGCATAAGTCAATTATGTGATAGTGGATATGCAGTGTCTTTTGATAAGAACATGTGTATTGTCAAGAAAGATGATGGATCACTTTTATTCACTGCAAAAAGGCAAAACAATCTCTATAAGATTGACTTGGAGGACCTCTCAAATCAAAGTACCTTATATCTAGTGTACATTGAAGATGAGCGATGCATTTGGCACAAAAGGCTAGGTCATGCAAGCTTGAAATTAATTTCAAAGCTAAACAAGCATAACCTCTTGAGAGGACTACCAAACCTGAAGTTCAAATCTGATGCTCTCTGTGATGCATGTCAAAAGGGAAAACAAGTCAAAGGTTCTTTTGAATCTAAGAATGTTGTTAGTACCAATAGGCCACTAGAGTTGCTACATCTTGATCTTTTTGGTCCAATAAGGACTGCCTCTGTCAGTGGTAAGAAATATGGTATTGTTATAGTAGACGATTACACTAGATGGACATGGGTTATGTTCCCAACTCACAAAGATGAGTCTTTTAAGGTCTTTTCTGTATTCTGCAAATGTGTACAGAATGAAAAAGGCATGTGTATCACTTCAATCAGAAGTAACCATGGGGGAGAGTTTGAAAATGAAGTATTTCATAAGTTCTGTGAAGAAAGTGGTATTCTTCACAACTTCTCAATACCTAGAACACCACGGCAAATTGGTGTGGTAGAGAGAAAGAACATATCTCTTCAAGAGATGGCTAGGACTATGCTCAATGACAACTCTATCTCTAGGCACTTCTGGGTTGAAGCTGTTAATACTGCTTGCTACATTCAGAACATAATATACATTAGACCTATCCTGAATAAGACTCCTTATGAACTGTGGAAAGGACGAAAACCCAACATATCTTATTTTCACCCTTTTGGTTGTAAAAGCTATATACTGAATACTAAAGATCAACTTGGTAAGTTTGATGCTAAAACAGATAGTGGAATACTATTAGGATATTCTGAAAAATCTAAAGGCTTTAGAGTTTATAATTCTAGGACTCTAATAGTATAGGAATGTATTCACGTCAAGTTTGATGACAAACAGCCTGATAAGAAATTATCAGAGCTAGATGAAGCTTTTGCAGATCTTGATCTAAGCATTCCAGGAGACTCACCTGAAATAAAAGTTGATGATCAAGAAGATGACCCCACTCAACAACCAGAAACTTCCACTTCTCAACATGGTACAGTTCAAAAATCTTGGTACTTCAAGAATTATCATCCACAAGATCATATCATTGGAAACCCCAATGACAAGCTAAGAACCAGATCAACCTTTAGAGAACAATACATTTCTGCACTAGTCTCTGAGTTGGAACCAAAGACAGTAGACGAGCCTCTACTAGATAATGGTTGGATTCTAGACATGTAAGAAGAACTCAATTAGTTTGAAAGAAGCGATGTCTGGACTCTGGTTCCCCTGCCCGAAGACAAATCAGTGATTGGAACAAAGTGGGTTTACAGAAACAAACTTGATGAAAATGGTAAGGTAATAAGAAACAAAGAAAGACTTGTTGCTCAAGGTTTCGCTCAAGAAGAAGGTATAGATTATACTGAAACTTTTGCACCTATTTCTAGAATAGAAGCTATTAGAATTCTACTTTCATTTGCTGCACATCATAGTATTATGCTTTTTCAAATGGATGTTAAAAGTGCTTTCTAAATATCTTTATTAATGAAGAAGTCTATGTTATGTAACCTCCGGTTTTGAGTGTGAAACCCATCCTGAACATGTGTATAAGCTTAATAAATCTTTGTACGATCTTAAGCAAGCTCCTAGAGCTTGGTATGACAGACTAAGTTCCTTTCTTATGAAAAATGGATTCAATAGAGGAAAGGTTGACACAGCCTTATTTAGAAAATCCATTAAGTCTAATTTTGTAGTTGTATAGATATATGTTGATGATATTATTTTTGGTGGTACTAATGAGTCTCTATGCAAAGAATTCTCTAAGTTAATGCAGAAAGAGTTTAAAATGAGCATGATGGGAGAACTCAAATTTTTCCTTGGACTTCAAGTAAAACAAACCATGGACGAGGTGCTCATCCACCAAACCAAGTATACAAAAGAGCTTCTGAAGAAGTTTAAGATGGATGATTGTAAACCAATGAATACTCCTATGCATCCCACTTCCATACTGAACAAAGTTGATAAAGAGAAAAAGGTATATCAAAAGGTATACAGAGGTATGATATGATCTCTCTTATATCTTACTACGTCTAGGCCTGATATTATGTTCGAGTGTATGTTTATGTGCTCGATTTCAATCTGATCCTAGAGAATCTCACTTGTCGCAGTTAAGAGAATTTTTAGATATTTAAAAGGTACTACTAATCTTGGTTTGTTCTTTAAGAAAAATGAAGATTATAGATTAGTTGGTTTTCGTGATGCTTGACTATCTTTGGAGATAAAATTGAAAGAAAAAGCACTAGTGGATGATGTCACTTCATTGGAGCTAATCTTGTCTCATGGTCAAGCAAAAGACAAAGTATCGTTGCCTTATCAACTGCTAAAGCTGAGTATATATCAGCTGCAAGTTGATGCTCACAACTTCTCTTGATCAAACATCAATTGGAGGACTACCATGTATTTGTAAGTAGTATTCCTCTTATGTGTGATAATACTGCTGCAATAAATCTATCTAAGAATCCAATTTTGCATTCTAGAGCTAAGCATATAGAGATTAAACATCATTTTATTAGGGATTATGTGCAAAAAGGTGTATTTGATATACAATTTGTTGATACTGACCATCAATTGGCAGATATCTTTACTAAACCTCTTGCAGAGGATAGATTTATCTTTATTAGGAAGCATCTTAATATGATATGTGTGGATTAATTTAGGCATCCAGTCTTGAAAAATTTTGTTTTTGTAATCTTGCGTCTACTACCTATGCACGTCTAATACATATTAAAATATTGTGCGTCTATTGTGTTGCACATCCATATGACGCGTCCACTGTTACTGGTTACCGCGTCCATTGTATAGTTTCATACGAGTCCACATCTGCCTATGTTTAAGCATTTTTTTAATGTGTTAATAAATGTATTTATTTTGTCTCAATGACAAATTTATCCTTTATTCTCTTTACTAAGTCAGTACTTCCATCAATCCCATCAAGACCTTTTTATAGTTCCAAGTTACCAATGCCGTTTTATCATAATGACAAGTCATGTCATAAGTTTTTTTTTAACCTTTGAGTTTCAAAATTCCTTTATAAGTAATATTTTCCCTCTGAGAAAAACTTCACACTTCTCTAACCTCTCGAGCTATCCCTCTCTCTCTCTGCTTTCAAACCCTATGCTCTCTGATCACCTAAAATGGCTTCTTCTTCAACCTTTAACGTGGACAAGCTCAACTTGGCAATTGAGCATCATTTCAACCTTGGGGTGCTGCAAGACTACAACTTAGACATAAGCAAATATGTCAATGCAGCCGGGTGGGGAGGACTCTTCACAGAGAAGGTCTAATTAGGGATTTCTGGAGGAATGTTCAAGTGACTGATACTGACTTCTTCTCTACAGTGTTGAGAAAGAAGATTGTAGTCTCGAAAAAGACTATTGCTGATGCTATTTTCTGTGCTCGGGAGGGTTTGATTTTTTGAGTCATGGGAAGAGGACTTGGGTGGCTCCGAGACTATAAGTCTGTCTCATGAAAGAAGATACAGTCAAAACTCATACCTGGAGAACTGTTGAAATGAAGGACATTGTTCGCATCCTTCATCAGCTCCTTAATAAGGTGGTTCTTCATAAGGTTGGATCCAAAGACAAACTCTCCTCCCTGCACAAATTCTGCCTCTGTCATCTTCTCACCGAAACGAAGATCAATCTTCCAAGAATTTTGTACGAAAGATTTAGAGATACTGTGATGAACAAGAAAAGACTCTCAACATTTCCTTACTGCCATCTTCTTTCCAAGATTTTCAAGGCTCAAGGAATTTATGAGATTCTTGCTGCAAGGAATCCTGAGGAGCAAGCTAGGATCTTAACTGAAAAACCAATGTCGGCTGCAGATTTTGGTAAAATGAATATAGCTAATATGAACCTCAGTACCTATGCTGCCGCTGCAATGGCCAAGACTGAGGAGTTAATGAAAACTAAAGAAGAAATGGTGGAACAAAACAATGCTGAAGTGCTAGGAGTAAAAACAGTAACTAGGCAAAAGACCACTGCAACAAGGAAGCTTGCCCCCAAGAGACCAGCAGGTGACATTGTTATCAGGGAACCTTCTGATGCCCCTGCTGTAAAGAAGCAAAGAAGAGTTATCTTCTCTCACAATGAAGATGAGGATGCTGATGAGGACAACATTCCTATCAGTACAATCCTGAAGAAGTAGAAGACTTCTGTTGCTACTGTTGAGGCCGTGGTTCCTGTTACAACAAAACCTAGAAGGCAACCGACAAGAAAAACTAGATCAACTAAGACCTCTATGGTAACCATCTCTGCTAGTGATCCTGTTCAAATAGCAGTAGATACCTTAGTGTCTAGTTTAGAAACTAGAATTGATGATGTACATGTAGATAATAACATTGCTGTCTCCACTCCAGATGATGTGTACATCCCCACACCCCTTTCACCCCAACCAACACAAATAGCCACTCCACAATTTCAACCTATTATCCCTGCCGATGATCCCTGGTTCAATCAACCAGATGATGGCATTTCCCCTGGTGCTCCTTTCCCCAAACCTTTGAGAACTTTATTTCCATTCACCCCAACTTCTGTTCTTTATAATGGCAAATCTGAGGATTGGGCCAAGGTAAAAAGAGAATAGAAAGTTTTGTTTCACTCTTACCAACCAGAACCCGAACACATTCCCAACAGATGGTATCCTCTACCTGAGTATAAGGAAGAAGTCGGCCCACCTGTTGAACCCCTTTACCTACCTCATCCTGACTGTAAATTAAGCAAAAATGTGCCTTCACAAATGCACAACAACTTAGGACCATTAGTCACTCACCTACCCCTAAAAAAATTCCCCCATAGAAAAATTTACCCTAACCTTGTCAAAACTCCTTCTTTCTTACCCCTCACTGATGGAATTGAGAGACATATCATACATGTTTTGGAGACTGACCCCAATAGAAAAAATCTTCCTACCATCCCTGAGCGAAGAGAAAGATCCTCAAAGCATGTTCCCATGATCATGACAAGGGACACAAAGTGGGTATCCTTTGAGCATCCCAGAGTCTATGGGAGGGCCTCTGATTTCTTCCTGGATCAACTCATCTATGAAATGCTGAAGTGGGAATTCAGTCATTTCAGAGTTGATAGAGCCGCGCATTTTGTCCCTCCATCCTGGCTGAGACATAATGAAGCAACCAGAGTTGGAATCATGCCTTACAGGATTTGTCCAAGACGCCAATGGTAGATCTGAATAAGGACAAAGACAAGAAAAACAAAAGATACAAAGGAGTCATGCCGAAAGCTGAATCGGCAATGCTTGATTCGAACCAAGAAACTTTTGACTACTCAATGCTGGATTTCTTTTTGCATACTGAATCCTTTGAGTTGATCAATGAACATCGAGCTGCTGATTTCTGGAAATATCATATTATTCACCGCACAAGAGAGGCATCTTCCTCTGGACTGACTGGTGAAGAGAAGAAGGAAATTCCTAAGGTCAGAGGGAAGTGTGGTCTTTAAAAATTTAGATATATGATCTATAAGGACCTTTGGGGACTTCCTATTAATAGTAAAAGTGTGGAATTCATCTACCCCATCAGATGGGAAAAAGAAGTCTCAGTGATCCCTCCACCTACTACAGAGCCTATCACAGTTGAACCTGTTGTTCAAGAACCTGATCAAAATGAGACTGTTGTTGGCTTAGAAGATACAGCTGAATCCATTCACAATCAGAGCTCATCAGAAAAACAATATTCTCAACCATTAGCTCTAGTTGTGATGCACCCTTCAAATCATTCCAGAACACTAAGCACATTTCAAGAGTCTACTGAAAGCTCAAGGCAACAGGCTCTGCCACCTAATCTTGAAGAGGTTCTTGGAAAAATAGTTGATGACAGAGTTGGCAAGATAGTTGATGAGAAGGTTGAGAAAATGACTGAGAAAATAAAGGAGGATGTCCAACAGCAAGTTCAAACTTCAATGGCTCTAACCTTAGAGGTTTTCAATAAAATGCTGGAATTCCTCATGGACTTCAAGAAAAGTCAGACTCAGAACCCTCCACCTCCA
Source organism: Sophora flavescens (assembly GCA_030762895.1). Classification (NCBI taxonomy): domain Eukaryota; kingdom Viridiplantae; phylum Streptophyta; class Magnoliopsida; order Fabales; family Fabaceae; genus Sophora; species Sophora flavescens. Next base: position 205,578,443 of record CM061062.1, read on the forward strand.
CCACCTCCTCCTGCTAAACCTTTACCTTTTATTTTTTTTCTCTTTTACTGACAATGATGGTCCTTTCCTTTTACCTTTTTGGCTTATGACAAAAAGGGGGGGAAAGGAAAGGAAAGAGATTTGTTTTTATATAAATAAAATGTCGATTTTGAAAAGCTCATAGTTGTCTGCATATGCATATTCTTTTCTACTTGCTAAATGCTCTAATACTTATGTTTGCTTATTTGCTTTGATATCTGCTGACTGTGCTTATTTATTCTTATATACACTCTAAGTATGATAAGCTGTTGCACTTATCTGTTAGCTTATATGCAGTTGTTTTTCATATGCTTTTTCTGCTTAATTATTTGAATGCTTTGTCTTAGGGGGAGCCTGATGAGTGTGATTCCACCTCATCTTTGTCTATCATTTTGCATGCATTTTCATGTAGTTTAGGCATTTTTAATTAGATTTTAGGTTAATTTTCCTTTGGAACGGGTAAGGCGGTTTTCGTGTGTTGTTTTGCAGATATCAAGGGTAAATTGCTCAAGATCAACCATGATGAAGTTTGGATGAAGATGGAGCTTTAAAACTGAAGAAAATGAGCCAAACAGAGCCCATCACGGCCTAGCCGTGATGCCCATCACGGCCATGATCGAGCAAAACTGAAAAAGAACAAAGGCTGAAATCAGAGTAAGTCACGGCCTAGCCGTGAAAGCCATCACGGCCGTGACCCAAAACCAACACAAGTCGAAGGCTGTCGGGGCCAGGCCATGATGGCCATCACGGCCGTGATGGCCATCACGCCAAGCAGGCGTGATGAGCATCACGGCCATGACGGACCAACCGGTGAAGAATTTTCAAGGCAGAATCCGTCACGGCCAGGCCGTGATAGCCATCACGGCCGTGACGCGTATTACTTGGCTCAGAAGTAACAGAATTGGATCTAATTTGGGTTGGATTAGGACTCTAACTACCCAATTCTATAAATAAGGGACCAGGCAGAGGCAGAAATCATCAGACCTTTGGGGCTACTACTCTAGGCATAGATTTAGGATCTCTTCTCCTCTTCTCCTCTCTTCTCTTTTCTGATTTTTATTATGTTGTCATCCCAGCTTGTCATCTCCATGGCAAGACTGGAGTAGTAGTATAGTTTCTAGGGATTAGGGCTCTGTCCAAGTTTGTTTATGATGTTGATTTGATGTAAACTCTTTGTTAATTACGATTTGCTTTAGATCTGATTTCTAGTGTTTAATCAATCGTAAAATCGGCGACCGCTTATTTGCGTGACGTAGACGTTCTAAGGAGGAACCTAGCGGTGAACTTAGGATTTCTAGGGTGTTTAACTCGTAAAACCCGGCGGCCGCTGGTTTGTGAGATGTGGATGATCTAAGGAGGAACCTAGCGGTGAACTTAGGTTATTTGCATGACTGAGACATACTAAGGAGGAACCTAGCGGTGAACTTCGGTGTCGGACCTATAGAAGTCAGACTTGGGACTGAAATCACGAGAGTTAGAAGCCGTCCCTCGAGGAGCAACGAGTTGTCACGAAACGCAAAGGGTCCAATCTGGGATCGACTACCACGAGAGTAGGGGTCGGGTCAATTGGGCACGGCTTTTGTAACCCGAGAGGGAGCTTAAGCTATCAGAGGATAAACTCGCCTTCAAGGCAATTTCGGTAATCAACAAAGGTAAATCAGATTAGCAACATAAACAACCTCAAAGGTAACCCAAATCCCTAGGAACCCATTTAAATCGAAAACCCCAAAAACATTTGTTTTCTGCTCATCTATCTTTTAAAATTCAAATTCAAAACCTTTTTCAAAACCCTCTAAAAAGTCCAGAACTTAATCGATTCGAAATTCATTGTGATTCGGGAACACAGTCTCTGTGGGTTCGATATCTTTTATTACTTGACGGCAGTCCGGTACACTTGCCGGATACGCACGCGCGTGCATTCGCACGCTATCAGAGCCCTACAAGCTCTCTTAGACTTTGCTTTTCAAATTTAATTAGTTTTGTCATCATCAAAAAGGGGGAGATTGTTGGAACCAAAGTGGTTTTGGATTTAATAATCTCTAAGTTTTGATGCTAACAAAAGGATTAAATTTGCTTGGCAAAGTGTTAGTTGAGATCTAACATGTGCTTTCAGTTATGCAGGAATACTTTAATATAAGTAAAATAAACATGGGATAAGTTTTCATTGAAAGAATACGCATCCACCCTTGTAGACGGGCTTCTCAAATACTTTGGTAAAGTTACTTAGTTATTTAATCGAGTAGACTAGTTTTAAGTAGACGAGGCTCTAAGTGTTTGCTAGACGAATACCAAAATAACGTGTTAGATACAGCAAGTCCAAATACTTGATAAATAAGTGCGTCCATCTTGCCATGTAAGCAGACGGAAGTAATTAGTAGAAGTAAATGAACTGAAAAATAAATTAATCTAATAGACGGGATCTAACTGCCATGTCACTAGACGGAGATCTTTGAGAAGTAGCAAGTCCAAAGACTTGATAGACAAGAGGATATGCCACATCATCAGACGAGCAAAATAAAATACTGAACATACTTAGTCTTTCATATAACTAAGCAGACAGAGTTTCTTAAAGTAGACGAGCTCCATCTTCAAATAAATAAATGTTATCCGATTCTCTTGAATTTATTTCAAATGATTGATATTTATTTCAATAGAATATGTGTTCTTCACTATTGTCCTATCTGCTTTAATATTTTACCTTGTTGTAAAAGAAACATAGTACCATCAAGAAATGCAAAAGTAGAATCGTACAATAAGATACTGCAAAACGATCTGTACGATGACAACTTTATGGTTGAAAAAGCTAGATTGTTCACAAAGGAGGAACAACAATTTCTTAAGCTACAATACTCAGAGCAGTAAGCCTCCAATTTCATGCTACCTCGACTACCAAGAGTACTGTTTAGCATGCCACAATCAAGCTATCAGTCACAACGGATATCATGCATTAAATTCTATCTCTAAACGGGATTATCCAAAGTAACCGTTGAAGAAATACAAGTGAAGAAGAAGGTCACTATAAATAGAAGACCTGAGATACTGAAGACAGAACTCTTGATTGCACAACCTTATGAGCTCAACTTTTGTAAAACTACAATCACTCATATTCATATTTATTTAGAGAGCAAGAGTCAGTATTTCTTAGTTTGAATATTATGAAAATATTCATATGATCTTAAACTGTCATATCCTCACACATAGTGAGTTAAGAAGATCAAACATTAAATCTCTTTGTTAGAGTTAGAGCCTGAAGAGGCTTGGTAAGAAAGAAATACTTGTAGCCTGGAGAGGTACTGAATACTTGGCTGTAATCTATTTTGATAATGGTGGAGAAAATCCTTAAAGTAGAAGGGATTGGACATAGCTCTTGGTTGGAAGAGAGTGAACCAGGATAAAACATCTTGTGTGATTCTTCTATCTCTTAACTGTTACAGCTTTATTTGTTTCTTACTAACTGAGGGGTTTTGATATTGTTTATATTAAAGTCTTTTTAAAAGGATCTTTTTCTCTGTGCTTGCTTCTGTTTCTAATCTCCTTGTGTGCAAAAATTGTTTTAAAGGTTGTTTTCGAAAATTATTAACAAACACAATTCACCCCCCCCCCCTCCTGTGTTTGCCTGTGTCAACATCATGATATTCCTTGTGATTGACAAGAGAGGTAATATCTCTTGGGTTATTTTCTTTGAGGCTCTTTTACGATATCCTTGGTTTGTGAGGAGTTCTCTCTATTGTGAAGGATCTAGTTAAGCTTGTTTAAAATCTAGAGTTGATTGAAAACCCTTGGTGCTTTTACCTTGGGGACTGAATTTAGGTCACGTGGGTAATTCATGACTGAACCAGGATACATCGCACGCGTTCATTTTCTTTCCCTATCTCTTTTTATTATCGTACTTTAATTATGGTTCATTTTATTATCGTGCGTTAATTTTGAACAGTTTATTTTCTCAAGCGCTTTAATTTGAAACGAATTGTTTATCCGCTGTAAATTATGTTTATATATTAAAAAGGTTTTTGATTTATCGTAAAAGATTTCATTTTTCTTTAAAACCCAATTCATCCTCTCTTGGGTGATGGTTGCCACGACTGACAATTTTAGGCACAATCATGACTTCATGAGATATAAAAAATCTATTGGATGACAAATGCCATGAATATGAGTTGATCTATTGACTAATAAATTAGCTTTTCTTTGCAAAAGGATCAACAACTACAGGGGAATTTTACAAAGTTTCTGATTTGTTGTTTTTTTTAACTTTTTCTTTAGTTCTTTTTAGATGCTTGGTATACGAAAGTTATTTTGTATCATAACTTATTCAAGTCAAGTAAAAAAGATATATTTAAAAGGGGATCGTTTACTTTTATTTTTCAGAAAACTCAAACTTTTGAAGTATCGCTTAAGAGGAATAAAACTCTTACTCATTCTTTTTAATAAAGCCTTATCCTTTTTATCATATGAATAATTAGTTTAATATCTCAATCCATCAAATTGAATCCCGTAAATTCCTTTTTTTTAAGTGAACCCCGTCAATTAGGGTTGGCAACAGGGTGGAGCGGGAGCGGGGGCGGGTTTTACCTTCCCTAACCCCGCCCCACTCCCCTTCGGGTTTGGAAAATAGATCTTCATCCCCGCCCACCCCGGGGTTCGGGTTTCCCCGCGGGTTCTGATAAGCCTCTAACTTATCTAGTTTTATAGCTATAAAGGCTAAGGTTTTTACGCCAATTGAGTGATCTAACATCGCTAATCACCCGAATTTGACTTCTTTTGTCCCTAAGCAACACTTTGAGTCTTTTTGATAGTTATTAGGAAATTTTAGTTAACTTTGAGTCAATAGAGCATTAAAATGCTACTTTTATATTTCAGGTTAAAACTGAAGCTTAAGGAAGCTAGGAAATTGAAGAAAACAAGCAAAAAGAGAATTCTGGCTGATTCGCCTCGCGAACAGGTGCTCGCCTCCCGAGCCAGAGGAGCAGATTAAGCAGGAGCAGGCAGCCATTCAGCCTCGCCTCGCGAGCCACACGCAGGAAAAGCCTCGCCTCGCAAAGAATCTAAATTTGAAATGGTACCAAACTTAAGGCTCGCCTCGCGAGCCCCTGCTTGCCTTGCGAGCGCGCGCAGATCCAACCTTCTATAAGAAGCTTGTTTTGAGGTAAATTGGGTAGCTTTTGATATTTTTTTTCTAATCCTAGTTTCATTGAAGCTGTGTCTCCCTTAGTTTTATAGAATTCTTCTTCACATTAGGATGATTTCTTGTAATTCTTTTGTTGATCTCATCTCCATGAGGAACTAATCCTCTATTCTAAGGGAACGATGAAGCTGACACTTTTGTCATGCACACGGGTCAAAAACGAGTGGTTTACAAAAAAAACTGTAGTTAGGGCGCGACAACTCGAGTATCGTATCACAAGGACTCTTGGATTGTTATTAACCTCAAAATCAGTTTTGGGGGGGGTTGAAGTTGAATGATTGATTAAGAAAGCAGAGCAATTAAGTGATTATCAATAAGCTAAAAACGATTAATCTACTGTTTTCGTTTTCCTAACTATCATTGATTCATATAAATTCCATGCCCTAAGCGGATTCTAATCCCTTTTCGATTGTAGCAACGATTAGACAAGCGCAATTGACACTACGAGATATATGTTCCTATTCCGAATTAAGCAAACGGATTAAGATCTTCGTGAATTAAGCAAACACGATCGTACACACGTGAATTAAGAAAACGCGATTAGAGTAAGGAACATACAATCATCGAAATTAATCATGACTTATCCTATATAACTTGAATTAAGCAAACAAGACATATAGGGTAATATTGAAAGGGAATACCAATAAGATTGGGAATTGTAGAACCTCAAGTGTAGGCGGAAATCGATTACAGCAGATTAATCTCCGGAAATTAGTTCTCCATCAAAAACATGATACAACCCTTGAAAAGTATTGAAAACACTGAAAAATTTGATATGATTTGCGTCTGCCCTGATCCTTTTATAAATCAGGATTCGTGTCACGGTCGTGATGGCCATCACGGCCTGGCCGTGACGCATTCTGCCAAGGGCGCGCATTCAAATTATGGTCTATCAAGGCCGTGATGTATTCTGACTTTGAGGGCTGATCTGTCACGGCCGTGACCTCCATAACGGCTGGGCCGTGATCAATTCTATTCTTCAGGGTTCTCTCATCATGCCCGTGATGGGTATCACGGCTGGGCCGTGATGACCTCTGATCTTCATGGGTGACTCATCATGGCCGTGACCAGTGTCACGGTCTGGCCGTGATGGCTTCTGCTTCAAGAGTCCTTCCCTTTTTGCTCTTCTTATTAACCTGAAAACATGAAATAGCAGTAAATTCTTTATTTGACTCAAAATTAACTAAAATGTCCTAAACTGCTTAAGAAACTCAAAATGTTGCTTGAGGACAATTAAATCCAAATTTGGGCGAAAACAAGATTAAACTCGAGTGATTAGTGCAAAATCCATGGTCTTACTAGTTATAAAACTAGTCAAGCCAGAGGCTTATAAAAATACCCCAAACTTAAACTTTGCTTGTCCCCAAGCAAACTAAAACTCAAAAAGACTCAAACTTGGCAAGCTTAGAGGATTCAACCAATTTCGCACAAATTTCATGCAATTTTATCAAAACAATTTTCCTTCAATGTTTTCCCCCCTTTTTAACAATGAAATCCCCACATTCATTTACTTTAAACAATTGAGAATTCCATCATTCATGCAATCAGTAATCTGAGTTGAGGATCCAAGTTACACACAAAAGGGAGATCACCAATTTCAAACAATTGCCTTCCTCACAAGGGCATTTAACATGTCACTCATTCGCTCAATTTGTCTAGGCTATCAACTTTTCATTGAAGTTCACTTTCCAAGAGAACTTCCCATGAATTTGATTTTCATCTCACACAAAGTTCCCACGAAAACATGCATGCAACATCAAAAGGTCTTTTGAAGGTTGTAATGGGGCCTGGCTAGAGGTAGGATATTCAAAGGTACTAGGCTTAAGTCCCTAGGAACTAAAAGAGCATGAGCAATTTGACACATCGAACTTCCACTCAAATTCCTTTTTCCATTTTTATTTTTGCCTTGGGTGACTACAGCCTTTTTCTTCTAATACCCCCTTTTTTTGACATTTTTGTGCTTTTCTTCTTCTTTTTTTCTTTTTTCCTTTTTTTTCTCTTTTTCCCTTTGGCTCCAACCTTTATTTTTTTTTCTTTTTCTCAACCCAGAATGACATATCAAACCTTGTAGCCACCCCAAACTTAGTTTCTTTCAACCCTTGTCTTGCTAAGGATCCATGCTCTCCTAATCCTAAGATTGGGTTAACATGTTTTTTCAGATTTTTGGCTTATAACATAAGGTCATCAAGAAACAATAAGCTTATTAGGCACGATGTGGCTAACTAGGGAACATGCATCAGGGATGGTTCTTTTAGGTCAAGTAGTTATTTCAAAGAAAAATTGCCTAAATCATTTGATGCAACCACATAAGCATGCAAACCATGAAGAGATTCAAGAAAATTCGGGAAAGTGCAACTTAAAAGTGATTCACACAATTCAAAACATGATGGAGGCTCAAATCCTCACCCGGACATCTTCCGCAAATTGTTTGACCGAGATTCAATCCCTAGTGTGTTCATCCCTTCACCCCAAACTTATCATAAATCATGCAATCACTACAAAATATCTCAAAGTTCAATTTTCAATTTTTCACATGGGGATCAATTTTCAATTTTCAAAACCTAGGGGGAAATCATCAACAGTCAACACATGTCATGCAATCCATCTATGCAAAATTTGATTAAGATCCAACAAGGTCACCGACACAAGACTCAACACACATACGACACAAAGCAACACAAACAAGGAAAACAAAACAAAAAACAAAACAGTTGGTTCCCTCCCCCACACTTAAGACATACATTGTCCTCAATGAAAGAACACAAATATAAAATAAGAGTGAGGGAAAGGAGAAAGTGCTCCCTGATCAAGTTGTAGTGTAGGTGGGCTCTCCCAAGGAGAGCTCTTCAACAGTTGCATCTTCAGGCACTGAGCTCTCATGGAATAGCTTCAAGCGCTGCCCATTAACCTTAAAAACCTTGTTGCTACTTGCACTTTTTATTTCTACTGCACCATGAGGGAAAACATCAGTAACAACAAATGGGCCAATCCACTTGGATCGAAGTTTCCCAGCCATCACTTTCAGGCGAGAGTTGAACAATAAAACCTGTTAGCCCACAGAGAATTCCTTCCTAGAAATCATCCTATCATGGAAGTGCTTGGTTTTCTCTTTGTAAATTCGGGAGCTTTCATAGGCTTCCAACCTAAGCTCTTCAAGCTGCTGTAATTGGAGTTTCCTTTCAATGCCTGCCTTTTGCATTTCCAAATTACAGCTTATGACCGCCCAATAAGCTCAGTGCTCAATCTCTACAGGAAGATGGCATGCCTTACCGAACACAAGTCTATAGGGGGACATCCCTATTGGTGTCTTGAAAGCTGTTCTTTGAGCCCAAAGTGCGTCTTCTAGACGGCGGCTCCAATCCTTCCTATTTGGCTGCACCACTTTTTCTAAGATCTGTTTGATTTCTTTGTTTGAGATCTCAACTTGCCCATTAGTTTGGGGATGATATGCAGTGGAGACCCTGTGCACAACTCCATACTTTCGGAGTAAAGCTTCCATGGTGCGGTTACAGAAATGAGTGCCTTGGTCACTTATGATAGCCCGAGGTATTCCGAACCTGCAGAAGATATTGGACCTGACAAAATTTGTAACAACTCTAGAATCATTAGTCCTAATGGGGATAGCTTCCACCCACTTTGAAACATAATCAACAGCAAGTAGAATATAGAGAAAACCAAAAGATGCAGGGAAAGGACCCATAAAGTCAATTCTCCACACATCAAACACCTCACAGAAAAGCATAGGTTGCTGAGGCATTTCACTCTTACGAGTGATGGCTGTACCTGCTGTTTGACACTCTCTACAAGTGCGGTAAACCTCATAAGCATCTTTAAAAATGGTGGGCCAGTAAAAACCTGAATCTAGGATTTTTCTTGCAGTCCTCTATGGCCCAAAGTGTCCCGCTACTTGAGAAGCATGAGAAAAATGCAAAATGGACTCAATCTCATAGTGGGGACACATCTCCTAATTAATCGATCACTTGCCAAATTTCCAAAGATATGAATCATCCCAAACATAATATTTTGCATCACTATTGAGTTTATGAATTTGTGTCCTAGTTGCACCTGTCGGAAAAACACAAGCAACAAGATAATTAACAATATCAGCAAACCAAGGAGTTACCCCATGTAACTGTAAAAGCTGCCCATCAGGAAAGTCATCCTGAATGGGGGAGAGATCCTCATCCCTCTCTATTCTGCTCAAGTGATTAGCCACTAAATTCTCAGCTCCACTCTTATCTTTAATCTCCACACTAAACTCTTGGAGCAACAACATCCACCGAATCAGCCTCAGTTTTGCTTCTGGTTTCTTCAACAAGTACTTTAAAGCTGCATGGTCAGTGAAAACAACAACCTTGGAACCTAGCAAATATGATCTGAATTTATCAAGAGCAAAAACAATAGCTAGAAGTTCCTTTTCAGCAGTGGTATAATTAGCCTGTGCAACATCTAAAGTCCTAGAAGCATAATAAATCACATGGGCAGCCCTTCCCACCCTTTGTGCAAGGACCGCCCCCACAGCATAGTTAGAGGCATCGCACATAATCTCAAAAGGGAGGGTCCAGTCAAGAGGCTAGATTATGGGAGTAGAGGTCAATGCCTTTTTCAAGAAATCAAACACCTTTTTGCAGTTGTCATCAAAGTTGAAAATGGCGTCATTCTTCAACAAGTTTGACAGCGGGAGAGCTATCTTGCTGAAATCCTTTATGAAGCGCCTGTAAAAACCTGCATGACCAAGAAAAGAGTGAATCTCGCGAACGCAAGATGGGTAAGGCAGTGTAGAAATCACCTCTATCTTAGCAGGATCTACTGAAATACCTTTTTCAGAAATGATATGCCCCAAAACAATCCCTTGTTCAACCATAAAATGGCATTTTTCATAGTTCAAAACAAGGTCAGTTTCAATGCATCTCTCCAAAACCAGATTCAAACTATGCAAGCATGCATCAAATGAGGAACCATAAACAGTAAAATCATCCATGAACACTTCCATGCAATTCTCAATATATTCAGTGAAAATACTAATCATGCATCTCTGGAATGTGCCAGGAGCATCGCAAAGACCAAATGGCATCCTCTTGTAAGCAAAAGTGCCGAAAAGGCACGTGAAGGTTGTCTTCTCTTGATCCTCTAGTGCAATGTGGATCTGGAAGTAACCTGAAAAACCATCAAGAAAACAATAGTGTGATTTACCAGCTAGACGTTCAAGCATCTGATCGATGAACAACAAAGGGAAGTGATCCTTTCTAGTAGCCTGGTTCAATCTCCTGTAATCAATGCAAACTCTCCAGCTATTCTGAACTCTAGTGGGAACAAGTTCATCATTTTCATTTTTCACCACTGTGAGTCCAGATTTCTTAGGTACAACTTGCACTGGGCTCACCCAATTACTGTCAGAGATAGGGTATATGATACCCGCATGCAAGAGTTTTGTTACCTCCTTCTTCACAACATCAAGAATCAAGGGATTGAGCCGCCTTTGGGGCTGCCTAACTATTTTAGCCCCATCCTCCAACAAAATCCTATGCATACACCTGGAGGGGCTAATACCTGGTATGTCAGCCAAGGTCCACCCAATCGCCTTCTTATGCGTCTTCAAAACCTGCAAGAGCTTAGTTTCCTGGTCAAAATCAAGGTTAGAGGAAATTATAACCGGAAGTTTTTCATTCCCCTCCAAATAAGCATATTTCATATTTTCAGGAAGTGGCTTAAGCTCTAGAGAGGGTGGCTGCTCAATGGATGGTATGTTTGGGGCAGCCGTGCTGTCAAGAACTTCAGCTGAACAAACAGCTTCACTTACACTGTCGCCCTGCAAGGTAGCATCAATCTCAGCACAGACAGCACAAGGGTCAGTGTTAGTACAATCAGCACATGAATAAACATCATCAAAACCAGAAATAGATGGAAAATCAGCAACCAAGTCATCATAAGTGTCATCAACAATTTCAGAGAGCAACTCTATTTGAAAGACAGAGTGCTCTTCCAAGGGATGCTTCATAGCATCGAAAATGTTGAATTTTGCAACAATGTCACCAAATTCCATGGACATGGTTCCATCATCAACATCAATCTTTGTCTTTGCCATTTTCATGAACGGTCTGCCCAGAATGATTGGTGATCTGCTTGAATTTGTTTCCCCTGCCATGTCCAGGATGTAAAAATCAGTAGGGAAAATCAGGTCATTGACTTGAACAAGCACATCTTCTACTACTCCAATGGGGCGAGCATTGGTCCTGTTTGCCAACTGAATAGTAAGACTCGTATGCACCAAGGGACCAAGATCAAGGTTGTTGAAAATAGAAGTGGGCATGACATTAATAGAAGCTCCTAAATCCAACATGCAATTGTCGAATTTAGTATCCCCAATAGTGCATGGAATAGCAAAAGTTCCCGGATCCTTGCATTTCTGTGGCATTGCCTGAGTGAGTGCTGAAACAGTAACCTTTTCAGGTGCAGGCTTAAGTTGAATGAGGGCTGAAACATTTCGCCCCAAATTGACTCTCTCATTACCCTTCAACCTCCTCTTGTGTGTGTACAAATCCTTCAGAAACTTTGCATATTTCAGAACCTGTTTAATCGCATCAAGGAGCGCAATGTTCACTGCCACCTTTCTGAATACATCCAGAATCTCTCTCTCTTTGTCTTCCTCATCAATCTTTTTACTTTTCAGTACTCTCTGCGGGAAGGGAATTGGTGGCACATACTGCTTTTCAGCCTCAACAACAACAGAAGGTTCAGGTGTTACCTCAACAACTTTCTTATTTTCACGGGTTGGTTCTGCAACTTTTTCGGATCTCAAAGTAATTGCACTCACATTAGGATTAGGGACATTAGGATTCACCACTGGTTGTGCAGGTAGTTGGTTCGATCCTTGATCTTGCTGCATGGCATTCATCGAAGTGGCAAGCTGTCCAATCTGTGTCTGCAAGGCATGAATACTGGAATCCGTTCGCTGCTGAAACTGGAGATTGTTTGCAGCCATTTACTTGACAAGGTCCTCTAGTTCAGGTCCGGAAGGTGCAGAGGTGGTCACTTGAGGGGAGTTCTGTGGTGGTGCTAGCGTTAACATCAGCTGTTGTTGTTGTGCGGATGAGTTTCCCTACCGAAGGTTTGGATGGTTTCTCCAGTAGAGGTGGTACTTATTAGTGGAAAGGTCAGGAATGTTGTACCTGTTCTGATTGTTGCCTTGATGGTAAAGATTGGCTGCATATGCTTGAGGCAAATTAGTGACCGACTCATCTTTCAGAATGGGACATGCATCGGTCAGGTGCTCAGGAGAAGTACAAATACCACACAACCTTGCTGTTTGAACTTTATCCACTGCCAACTGTTTCACTAGAGAAGTAAGCTCATCAATTCTGGTTTCAAGGGCCTTGTTGGAAGAAGAACCATGGATCTCATTCACACCCCTTGCTTCGACAGAATTGCTTCTAGTTGTGAACTGTTGGGAGTTGAGTGACATGTTCTCAATCAATGACTTGGCAGCAGCTGGAGTCTTATCAACAAGTGCTCCCCCACTAGCAGCATCCAAAATGTTTCTATCCATCGGTAGCAACCCCTCATAAAAGTACTGAATAAGCAGTTACTCGGAAATCTGGTGTTGAGGACAACTGGACACCAACTTCTTGAATCTCTCCCAGTACTCAGCCAATGATTCATTGCCCTGTCTAATACCAAATATCTCTTTTCTGATTGATGCAGCTTTGGAAGCAGGGAAGTATCTCTCTAGGAAGACCTTCTTCAAATCATTCCAGGTTGTAACAGAATTCGGTTCAAGGTAATACAACCAATCCTTCACAACACCTTGAAGCGAGAATGGGAAAGCTCTCAGCTTGATATGGTCTTCTGTTATTCCTTCCGGTCTCAAAGGTGTAGAGCAGACAACCTGGATTTCCTTCAGATGCTTGTGCGGATCCTCACCTGCAAGACCACTAAACCTTGGCAACAAGTGTATTAAACCAGATTTTAATTCAAAAGGAGCAACAACATCAGTATATTCAATACACAAACCATTATAATTAACATCAGGAGCAGCAAGCTGTCTTAATGTTCTTTGATCAGCCATTTTATCAAAAGCAAGTACAGAATCAGAATCGCTACTGGTTGGTGAACTAGTGCTAGCCTGAATTTCTCTACGGCGTGTGCAAAGTTCTTTCAATTTCAGGATCAAAATCAAACAGATTAGAACAACCAGACCTAGTAGCCAGAACTAATTCAACAAAAAATCAAAAAGAAAATGCGAAAATAACAACAAGAGCCCCCGGCAACGGCGCCAATTTTGACCCGCTGTCACACACGGGTCAAAAACGAGTGGTTTACAAAAAAATCTGTAGTTAGGGCGCAACAACTCGAGTATTGTATCACAAGGACTCTTGGATTGTTATTAACCTCAAAATCAGTTTTTGGGGGGGTTGAAGTTGAATGATTGATTAAGAAAGCAGAGCAATTAAGTGATTATCAATAAGCTAAAAACGATTAATCTACTGTTTTCGGTTTCCCAACTATCATTGATTCATATAAATTCCATGCCCTAAGCGGATTCTAATCCCTTTTCGATTGTAGCAACAATTAGACAAGCGCAATTGACACTACGAGATATATTTTCCTATTCCGAATTAAGCAAACAGATTAAGACCTTCGTGAATTAAGCAAACACGATCGTACACACGCGAATTAAGCAAACGCGATTAGAGTAAGGAACATACAATCATCGAAATTAATCAAGACTTATCCTATATAACTTGAATTAAGCAAACAAGATATATATAGGGTAATATTGAAAGGGAATAGCAATAAGATTGAGAATTATAGAACCTCGAGTGTCGGCGGAAACCGATCACAGCAGATTAATCTCCGGAAATTAGTTCTCCATCAAAAACATGATACAACCCTTGAAAAGTATTGAAAATAGTGAAAAATTCTATATGATTTGCGTCTGCCCTGATCCTTTTATAAATCAGGATTCACATCACGGCCGTGATGGCCATCATGGCCTGGCCGTGATGCATTCTGCCAAGGGCGCGCAGTCAAATTCTGGTCTATCACGGTCGTGATGCCAATCACGGCCAGGCCGTGATGCATTCTGACTTTGGGTGCTAATCTGTCACGGCCGTGACCTCCATCACGGCTGGTCCGTGATCCATTTTGTTCTTCAGGGTTCTCTCATCACGCCCGTGATGGGTATCATGGCTGGGCCGTGATGCTTTCTGACTTCTAGGGTCTTCTCATCACGCCCGTGATGGTCATCACGGCTGGGCCGTGATGACCTCTGATCTTCATGGGTGACTCATCACGGCCGTGACCAGTGTCACGGCCTGGCCGTGATGGCTTCTGCTTCAAGAGTCCTTCCCTTTTTGCTCTTCTTATTAACCTGAAAACATGAAATAGCAGTAAATGCTTTATTTGACTCAAAATTAACTAAAATGTCCTAAACTACTTAAGAAACTCAAAATGTTGCTTGAGGACAATTAAATCCAAATTTGGGCGAAAACGAGATTAAACTCGAGTGATTAGTGCAAAAGCCATGGTCTTACTAGTTTTAAAACTAGTCAAGCCAGAGGCTTATCAGAAGCCACCCTTGATGGCATAGAGAATTTCAACGTGATGTTTTCTTTCCCTTATCTCAATTCTTGTTTCTTAATTCTGTTTTAATTGTGTTAATCAAAGGGAGGGCCTTAGGTTAACTAGTCAAGTGCGTTGAGACCGGGAGGAGATTCACGCCTAAGACTTGGGTTAGGAACACCAATTGAGCATTGCTAGGGATAGGGTAGGAGATTGATGCAACCATATAGGGAACAATAACTTAATAGAGTCTAACTATAGGTTATGAGACCGAGAGGAGATTACTTTACAGTTTAGATACGTCCTTTAGAACAGCGGAAGTGACTTTAGGAGAAATTGGGGGTGCCGGTTGACAATGAAATTGAACATAGGGAATAGAAGATAATCACTTGGGTAGCTTGCATGATTCGGTAGGTGGAGTCGTGACCTTAGAAGCCTTAGCCATCAATTTAATCTCTTTATTATCCGTTAGCGTATTTTAGATAATTGATAAATTCTTGTTACTTGATCTTTTCTCTCTCCTCACAACAAATTGCTATTGACTTGGTCTCTCAATCCTTGTGTTCGACCTCGGTAATAATTACCGTGTTTTATTACTTGCACCGATCCGATACAATTGTCGGGGTCGCATCAAGTTTTTGGCACCGTTGCCAGGGATTGGCACAACCAAATTTCCTAAATTTTAGGAAAATCAATTCTTTTTGAACAAGAAAATGTTTTTCTTTTAATTTTCTGAAATTTTTATCTCTTTAAACTTCTTTGATCCACTTGGTCTTGCCTTGTTTTTGTGTATGCGAGGTACCGTTCCACCGGGAGACTTGCTATACGACCTAGAGATTCGACAGATTGAGAAGAGGTTTAGGAAGGAACTAAGAGAGAAAAAGAGACTTGAAGCAATCCAACCCATCAATCTTTAAGGCATGGCAGATGGAAATCCTCCAGCTTACAAGCCTCTTTACGAGTACAATCTCCCTAACTTGGATGATTGTGCTTCTACTGTTGTCAGGCCGACCATCACGACCAATTCTTTTGAGATCAAGTCATCGGTTCTGAACCAGGTGCAAAGAGATCGGTTTGATGGGAGTGCAAACCAAGATCCTCATAGGCATATTGCACACTTTTTGGAGATCTGTGATATGTTGAAGACTCCTGGAGTTTCAGATGATGCCTTCCGTTTGCAACTATCCCTCTCTCTCTTCGGGATAGAGCACACGATTGGCTAGATTTAAATTTGGATAGAGGTAGCATCACTACTTAGGAGGAGATGGCTCGAAAGTTCCTCCCAAGATTATTTCCTCCTCAATAAGCGGCATAATTGAAGATCATTGTTACTTCCTTCAGGCAACATGAGGATGAGACTTACAATGAAGCTTGGGAAAGGTATAATGTGCTATTGAGGAAATGTCATTCTTCCTACTTTGATTTGGTAACAAAGGTTCAACATTTCTTCAATGGGTTGAGGGGTCGCTACTAGATGAACTATGATGCTACAGCTGGCGGTTCTTTCTCTTGCAATTCAGCAGATGATGCATAGGCATTGTTGGAAAAGATGTCTAGGAATGACTACAACCTTATTATGAGCCACTCATCTAGTGTATCTCATCAAAATTCTTCCGGACTCAATGCAACATCAATTGAATCTATTCTTGAGCAGACGCACTTCTGAAGAAGTAAAATGAGGCACTTAATAGCAAGATGAAGGCGAATCCAGTACGGGAAGGATTGCCACCAGGTTGTGATTTTTGCAATGGTGATCATGACGGTGAAAGTTGTCCAGGTAATTTTTTTTAGGAGCATGTGGACTCGTGTTACAACTTCTATGACACAGTACCGCAACATAATGACTATCAGAGGAACAGACAGAATGACTACCACAATGGGCAGAATTGGAACGTCGGGAGAGACCATCCGAGTTTTTCTTGGAGTAACACCAGAGGTGGATTGGCCGAGCAACAACAACAAAATCAGAGGCAGAGCTATAGGATTCAACAACACAATACTCAGCAAGCTCTCCCTAGACCTAATCAGTTACAGATAACAGATGGTGGGAAGCAACCTTGGGAATTGGCTATTGAAAAGACTAGTGCGGCCATTGAGAAGTTGACAGTGCATACAGACACAGCCATTGAAAAGTTGGCAACTCACACAGGGGCAACAATTCAGAATCTTGAGACTCAGGTAGCACAACTTGCAAAGCAACTGAATGGGCATTTTCCAGGCTCTTTCCCAAGTAATACAGAGAACAACCCAAAAAACCAATGCAATGTCGTGACAACTAGAAGTGGTAAGGTGTTGGAATCAAATGGCGGTGCAACTAATTCTTATGAAGTTGAAACTCCAGAACAACCAAAAGTGGAAAATGAGCAAGCTAAGGAAGATAAGGTAGCTAGTGAAAAGTTGCCGGAGCAAGGTGGGAAATTGAAATTGGAGGATGAAGAATTCCGAAGAAAGAAGTGGGTTGAACCCCAAGATCTCTATCCTTACATGAAGGTACCTTATCCAGAGAGATCGAAGAAGCCCTTGCAAGACAAGTAATTCAACAAATTCCTTGATGTTTTCCGTAAGCTTCAAATCAACATTCCATTTGCGGAAGCATTGGAACAAATGTCATCTTATGTTCGGTTTATGAAGGAGCTTCTCTCCAAGAATCAGAAGATAGTGGGTGAGGAAATGATTGCTTTGACCAAGGAGTGTAGTGCAATTCTTCAAAGGAAACTACCTCCAAAGTTGAAGGATCTGGGTTCTTTTAGCATACCATGCACTATTGGAGACATTACTCTCGGGAAGGCATTATGTGATCTGGAGGCAAGCATCAACTTGATGCCCCTTTCTATGATGAGGAAGCTTGTCATTAAAGAAGTCAAAGAGACTAAAATGTCACTCCAATTAGCGGATCGTTCTATCAAATACCCTTATGGGGTGGTGGAAGATTTGTTAGTGAAGGTGGACAAGTTCATCTTTCTGGCAGACTTTGTGGTACTTGATATGGATGAAGATATCAAGATCCCTCTCATATTGGGTAGGCCTTTCTTGGCCACCGGGCGTGCTTTGATAGATGTGCAACATGGAAAGCTCACACCAAGGGTACAAGATGAGAATGTAGTCTTCAATGTCTTTGAAGCAATGAAGCATCCGAATGAGAAATCTTATGCATATAGTATTGATGTGGTGGAGCCAATTGTGAAATCTATGGTCATACAAGAAGCCAATGGTTCTACATTTGCAAAAGTGTTGGTAAAATCCCATGTTGAAAATGAAGAATGGGACTTTTTGGAAGATGAAGAATATCTAGAGTGCTTTAAGAACATGGAAGTCTTGCCAAATCTCCCCAAGGATGAATGCCAAAAATAAAAGCTTGACAAGGAAGGAGTGTAAGATGACAACAAGAAACCAGAGTCGAAACAACTCCCATCTCACTTGAGGTATGCATTTTTGAGCGAGGAGGCACATCACCCTGTCATCATTAGCAATGCCTTGAAAAAGGATGAGGAAGGAAAGCTCTTGAAAGTTCATAGGGAACACAAATCCGCCATTGGGTGGAAGATTTCAGATTTAAAAGGTATAAGTCCTTCTTTATGCATGCACAAAATTTTGATGGAAGATGATTATAAACCGGTGGTTCAACCACAAAGATGGTTAAATCACATCATGAAGGAAGCGTTGCGTAAAGAGGTGATTTAGATTTTGGAAGCCGGAATCATCTATCCAATCTCGGATAGCAATGAGGTTTGTCAAATTAATGTGGTCTCGAAGAAAGGTGGCATAACCATAGTGATCAATGAGAACAATGAGATGATTCCAACGAGGACCGTCACGGGATGGAGAGTTTGTGTGGATTACAGGAAGCTAAATGATGCAACAAGAAAAGATCACTTCCCTCTTCCTTTCATTGATCAAATGCTTGAGAGGTTGGCCGAATATGAGTACTATTGTTTCTTGGATGGTTACTCCGATTACAACCAAATTGTAGTAGATCCACAAGACCAAGAGAAGACGGCCTTCACATGTCCTTATGGAGTCTTTGCTTATAGGAGGATGCCTTTTGGATTGTGCAATGCTCCCGCTACTTTCCAAAGGTGCATGCTCTCTATTTTCTCGGACATGGTGGAGAAATTCATAGAAGTATTCATGGACGACTTCTCGGTTTTTGGGACTTCATTTGACAATTGCTTGAAGAACTTGGATTGTGTGCTCAAGAGGTGCTAAGAAACTAACGTTGTGCTTAATTGGGAAAAATGTCATTTCATGGTTAAGGAATGTATAGTTTTGGGGCACAAAATCTCCCAAAAAGGGATTGAAGTGGATAGAGCCAAGATTGAGTTGATTGAAAAGCTACCCCCACCAACCAATGTGAAGGGGGTGAGGAGTTTCTTGGGACATACCGGTTTCTACCGAAGGTTCATCCGAGATTTCTCCAAGATAGTGAAACCGCTATGTGACCTTCTTATGAAGGATGTATCCTTTGATTTTAATTCTTCTTGTTTAAATTCTTTCAATACTTTGAAAAATATGCTTGTCATCGCACCCATAATCATTGTACCTAATTGGAATTTACCCTTTGAAATAATGTGTGATGCAAGTGATTATGCGGTGGGGTCGGTTTTGGGGCAAATGGTGGAAAAGTTAGCTTATGTGATTTACTATACAAGTAAGGTTTTAAATGAGGCACAAGCTAACTATTCCACCACTGAAAAAGAACTCCTTGCAGTAGTTTTTGCTTTAGATAAGTTTAGATCCTATGTTGTAGGGTCTAAAATTATTGTTTTCACCTATCATGTGGCCATCAAACACTTGATGAGAAAACAAGATGCCAAACCGAGATTATTTCGGTGGATTCTTCTTTTGTAGGAGTTTGATGTTGAGATTAGGGACTGGAAAGGTTCAGAAAATGGAGTAGCAGACCACTTGTCGAGGTTGGTTAATCCCGAAACTGAGGAGAAATTGCTAGACATCAAGGAAGAATTTCCTAATGAGAGACTATTTGCAATGTTTGAGAAAGTTTCTCCTTGGTTCGCGGATAGGGCCAACTTCAAGTCTTCAAATGTGGTTCCGAAAGGTTGGACTATGCAACAAACGAAAAAGTTCTTCTCGGATTCAAAGTACTATGTTTGGGATGACCCTTATCTTTTTAAACAATGTTCGGATGGGATATTAAGGAGATGCATTCCTCATGACCAAATCGGGAACATGTTATGGCATTGCCATAGAACGAACTACGGTGGGCATTTTGGTGGAAAGAAGATCACAGAGAAAGTCCTCCAAAGCGGGTTTTATTGGTCTACTATCTTCAAGGATGCACACTCTTTTGTGGAGAATTGTGATCATTGCCAACTGGTTGGAAACATCTCAAAGCGGCATGAACTTCCTCTCCAATGTGTACTTAAGGTAGAGATCGTTGATGTTTGGGAAATAGATTTCATGGGACCACTCCCACCATCTTTTTCTTACCAATACATATTGGTGACGGTGGATTATGTGTAAAAGTGGGTGGAGGCAATTCCAACATCAACAGATGATGCGCGGGTAGTCATGAAATTCTTGAGGCGCAACATCTTCACAAGGTTCGGGGTTCCTCGAGTTTTGATCAGCGATGCTGGTTCACACTTTTGCAACAAACAAATGAGCCACCTACTTGAGAGATATGGGGTCAAGCATAGAGTAGCAACTCCTTACCATCCACAAACCAATGGGAAAGCAAAGATATCCAACTGTGAATTGAAGCGCATACTTGAGAAAACCGTCACCTCTTCACGAAAGGATTGGCCAAGGAAGTTGGATGATGCTTGGTGGGCCTATAGGACCGCTTTCAAGACACCGATTGGAAGATCTCCTTATAACTTGGTGTTTGGAAAGGCGTGTCGTTTACCGATAGATTTGGAGCAAAAGTCTTATTGAGCAATCAAAGAGCTCAATTATGATTTGAAGAAGGCCGGTGAGAAAAGGCTCCTTGATTTGAATGAATTGTCTGAGGTCCGCATGCAAGCATATGAGAATGCAAGAATCTACAAGGAGCAGACAATGGCATGGCATGATAAGAACATATTGCCTAGAAAATTTGAACCCGGACAATGGGTATACCTCTCCAACTCAAGGTTAAGACTCTTTCCGGGAAAGCTAAAATAAAAGTGGTCCGGGCCCTTCAGGGTCCTCAAAGTTTTTCCACGTGGAGCGGTAGAGCTAGAGGGGAATAATGAGATCTTCAAGGTGAATGGCCAAAGGCTTAAGCACTACTATGGAGAACAAATTCCAACAGATAGTCAAGTTCTCTTGTTGAATTAGCCCTAGGGGCTATGACCGTCAGGCTCGGGACGTTAAACAAGTGCTACTTGGGAGGTAACCCAAGCTTGATATCCTTTTTATGCATTTATAGAGTCTTAAAAACTTAAAAAGTGTCTTCATGTAGGGTCCTTAGTTATAAAATTGCATTAGAAAAGCATATAGGACTTAGTGGCACTTAGGAATTAAAGGGGCAAAATTTCACTCTAGCTAGCCTCACGAGCAGGAATTCGCCCCACGAGCCAGAGGGATGTCATTTTCCCTATCTCTGGATCGCCTAGCGAATCTAGGACTCGCCTCGTGAGCCTGGAAAACTCAGGAGAGCCAGTTTTTCCTGGCTCGCCTGGCGGACCACTTTCGCCTCGCGAGCCCGAAGGACAGAATCTCAGAGCTTTGTACCTCGTTCTGCCTCGCGTCGCGTTCACATTGCTCGCCTCGCGAATCTGAGCAGTTTGAAGATTGGAATGAAATTCCAGATTTGCCGCGCAAGTCACACATCATCTCGCGAATCTGGGAATATGAAAAGGTGCTGAAAGTCTAGATTCGCCTCACGAATCCTGGTTCGCCCCACGAAACCCAAAATTAAGGTTTCTGATTTGAAATTTTTTGCATTCGCCTCGTGAATGGACGTTCGCCTCGTGAATGGGGGAATTTTATACTCCCCGCGAGCATAAGCAGAGCCATTGTTTTGAAAAATTTCAAAATCTCTCTTCTCTTTCTCTCGGGCGCGCGTATTGGGGCGATTTTTTATCATTCAATTCATCACAATCTCACTCAAACACTCTCACATACACTCCCAATGTAACCATCAATCTTTCCAATTCTTTCTTCCTTTGACTTTGGAAAAGAATTTCAAGAATTTCAATCATTTAAACTCTGTGTTCATGATATGATTAGCATGATGATAATGTTCTTGATTTTTATTAGTGTTCTATGCCTAAATAAAGAATGTACGTTGTTAAGTGTGTCGAAAAATGATAAAAGTGAGGTTTGCAAAAATTTTGACATTGTTGAATATGATGATGATGTATGTTTTTGGCTTTGAATGCGATGAACTGAACTGTGCTTTGATTAGAGACCCAAGTTTGGGGTTGCTCCGGGTATTTATTAGAGTTGATGCATGTTTAGTGGACCTTGGGTGAGTTTTCTGAAAATTTTCAAGAATTAAATTGTGTTCTTAACTTTTAATTGGACTTCCTGAAGCATAATTGTTAGTGACTTGGAATGGATTTCTGAGTTCTTAGTTATCTGTATGTTCTGTTATAAACTGTAATGGGAATCGTCTGGTTTTCGGGTATGGCACTGCCAAAGAATGCGGAAAAACTGCCCATTAAGTGCAAGAAGTGCGCATCTGCTCATGAGGATGACATAGAGTTGCCTTCCGGCCGGACCCGGCTCTTCTTCTGGACCTGCCTCTTCTGCTCCCCGTTTCCGATCTTCGCAGTATGCGAAGTATTGGGAATTGGTAATGTAGAAAGAGATAGTCGTCGAGAGGAGCGTGGTCCTGATGAGCAACAACTACTGGTCAGTCTCTGGGCAGATTCGCACCCGGAGTTGGGGTGTGTTGGCTGATCTTCCTCACCTGTTTGACATCAGACTGGTGCAGGAATTTTACGCCAACTCCCCCAACACTGACATTTTCCATCCCGGATGCATTTCCGAGGTTAGGGGCATACCCATCTCCTTCACTCTTGAGGTCATCAACACATGTTTAGGGATCCCCATCACTTGGGAAGACCGGAGTGACTATGAGTTCTTTGCCCATTTGTTCGAGGCATGGCCAGGGGATATTCTAGAGACTTGTTGCGATCCCGGGCAGAGTGGGAGATTGGAACCTCGAGGAACCTGCTGAGGTTGAGGAGGCAGGATCTGACCCCGATGGCTGGGGTATGGTCAGCGTTCATACACGCCAACCTTAGGGTGAGCTCTCATGAGTCCACCATTACTGCCGCCCAGGCCAACCTCCTATATGCTATCATGAAGGAGAAGAGCATCAATGTTGGCTTGATCACAGTGACATACATCCACATAAGGCTAACTCGAGGGCTCAGAAGGAGTGCTTGGGGCATGGATTTTAGATCACTGAGCTCATCCGCAGAGCGGGCGTACCGATGATTGATAGGGTAGAGAATGTGCCCTGTTAGCCGATCGACATAGATTACATACGCCGCTTCTGTTTCACAGAGCCCGCACCCCCAGAAGGCCAGCAGCACAGCCCCCTCAGATGCCAGGATCATCTGACATGGTTCTGCTCTTGCAGAACCAACAGGCTATGAGGAGGGACCAGGTGGTGCTGCGGGAGTTTTTTAGAGAGCTATCACTAGCCCAACAGGAGGGTCAGGTACCCTTTTACCCTTCCGAGGAGGATTTGGGACCTCGGCTTAGGTTGCAGGACTATCCTGGGGACCAGGATGCTATGCCACAGGGGGTGCCCGAGGTACCAGTAGCAGATGAGGCAGCAGAAGCAGCAGCTCAGCAGGGTGACCCAATGGATGAGATTGATTTTGATTGATCCAGGCCCCACCATTACCAGCTCATCAGTTCCTTTTCCTTTTTCTCTGAGTTCTAGCTAGTTTATCATTTTGATTCGATTTAGTTGTACCTATTGCTAGCTAGAAACTCATTTGATTGTGGTTACTTTTGTGCACTGATTTTGACTGATATATATCTTGTGGTGCATGTTTACTATTAGTTTTCCTTTAATTTTAAATTTTTGATTATAATATTTACCAATGTTTTACTTGTGGAATTAGATGCAATACACAATTTCTTCGGACCACCCCGAATTCAAAAACATCAAAAATGCAATCCGGGTTAGACAAACTCCATTCCCGGAAATTGAAACTTTAACTCATGATCAAAGGGAAAAGATTCTAGTGGGTTCCTATCCCGTATTCGATTCATCGCGTTTGGAATTTT
This sequence comes from Sophora flavescens, assembly GCA_030762895.1. NCBI lineage: Eukaryota > Viridiplantae > Streptophyta > Magnoliopsida > Fabales > Fabaceae > Sophora > Sophora flavescens. Next base: position 205,602,402 of record CM061062.1, read on the forward strand.
GTCAGGGTGAGAATGAGTATTCCCGGATTGAGATTCCTAAGGATGTTGAAAGTAGAGCAATAGAATTTCTTCCGTGCATTAGCAACGGGCATAAGTGGTATGAAGAGATGCTCGAAAAGGGGATCAAGAAACCAAATGAGATCCCATTCCCAGAAGTGGAAATTGAGACCGAGGAAGAAGCAGAAAGATGGGATTGGGCTAGGTTGGAAACTCGAAAGAGTGTGAATAACTATGAATGGCTAAAGATGGAAGAGGATAGGCTTGCTAAGCTAGCATTGGAAGGAAATCCAGAAGAAGAACCAAAAGCGGAGGAAAAAGAGAAGGAGCCCCCTCGGATTCTTGAGCTAACATTTCTTAAACTCATCTCCTCTCTTTCTTTTCTTTCCTTCTCTTCCCCCTTTCCTTTCCTTTTGCTTTCAAATTGATTGCTTGTTAATAATTGGTCAATAAGAAAAACCTATAGTGTCTTGAGTCTAGTTGGTAAGTTAGTGGATTAAATTGAATGCAACTTGGTTGAATGCGTGATTTTTTTGTGAAAACCTTTTTGATGAAACCACTTCAATGTTTTGAAAGTTAAATCCCTAAGTGAAAAATTGAAAATAAGAACTTAGAGGATTTTTGCTATGATTGCATGATTTATAATAAGTTTGGGGTGAAAGGGTGCACATTCTATGAATTGTATCTCTGATAAACAATTTGCGAAAATAACCGGGTGAGAATTTGAGCCTCCATCATTGTTTTAATTGAGTGAATCACGTTAAGTCTCATTTTCTCGGATTTTCTTGAATCTCTTCATGGTTTGCATATTTATGTGTTGCATCATATGATCTAGGCAATTTTTCTTTGAATTATCTACTTAGCCTTAATGAACCAACCTTGATGCATGATCACTAGTTAGCCACATTGAGCCTTAAAGCCTAATTGTTTTGATTACATTACATTACAAGCCATAAATCCGGAAAAACCATGATTTCCCTATCCTAGGATTTAGGAGAGCATGAAATCTTTAGCCTTGTAAGTGTTGTTTAGGAACTAAGTTTGGAGTGGCTACAAAGTGTCATGAATCATAGTTGAGAAAAAGAAAAAACAAAAGAGTTGAAGCCAAAGGCTTGAGAATGAAAAAGATTGCAAAAATGCCAAAAAGGGTAAAGTGAAAAAAGAATCAAAAAGGTCGTAGCCACCAAAAGATGAAAAATAAATAATAAATGAGAATGAGAGTAAAGTGTTTGAATGTAAAATTTCACGCTCTCATAAATCTTAGTGATTTAGCATTAATCCTTTGAATATCTCACCTTGAGTCAGGCCAAATTGAGCGGAAGAGTGAATTACTAAATGCCCTTTGTGAGGAAGGCAATTGTTTGAATTGGTGATCTTCCTTTTGTATGTATCTTGGATCCCTTGCTCGGCGTAATGATTGCTTTGATAATGAATTTCTCTTTTGTTCAAAAATAGATGCATGTGGGGGTTACTATAATGAATAATTGGAGGGGGGGCGTCAATTTGAAAAAGAAATTGTTAACAAGTGCACGAAGCTCGGTTAAATTTGATTGAGTCCATCAACTTACCCTGTTTTGAGTCTTTTTTTTTTTTTTTGTTTGCTTGGGGGACAAGCAAAGTTTAAGTTTGGGGTATTTTGATAAGCCTATAGCTAAATTTTGAGTCAATAAAGCATTAAAATGCTACTTTTATTTTTTAGGTTAAAAATGAAGCCTAAGGAAGCTGGGAAATTGAAGAAAACAAGCAAAAAGAGAATTTTGGCAGATTCGCCTCGCGAACAGGTGCTCGCCTCGCGATCCAGAGGAGCAGATTAAGCAGGAGCAAGCAGTGATTCAACCTCGCCTCCCGAGCCAGACGCAGGAAAAGTGAAGACCATTTAGGCTTGCCCCGCGAGCTTTGTCTCGCCTCGCGAAGAATCCAAATTTGAACTGGCGCCAAACTTAAGGCGAGCGAGCGAGCGCAGATCCAACCTTCTACAAGAAGCTTGTTTTGAGGCAGATTGGGTAGCTTTTGATGTTTTTTTTCTAATTCTAGTTTCGTTGGAGCTGCGTCTACCTTAGTTTTACAGAATTCTTCTTGACATTAGGATGATTTTTTGTAATTCTTTTGCTGATCTCTTCTCCAAGAGGAACTAATCCTATATTCTAGGGGAACGATGAAGCCACCCTTGATGGCATAGCGAATTACAATGTGATGTTTTCTTTCCCTTATCTCAATTATTGTTTCTTAATTCTGTTTTAATTGTGTTAATCAAAGGGCCCTTGGTTAACTAGTCAAGTGTGTTGAGACCGGAGGAGATTCGTGCCTAGGACTTGGGTTAGGAACACCAATTGAGCATTTCTAGGGATAGGGTAGGAGATTGGTATGACCACATAAGGAACAATAACTTAATAGAGTCTAACTATAGGTGATGAGACCGGGAGGAGATTAATTTACAGTTTAGATACGTCATTTAGAACAGCGGAAGTGACTTTAGGAGAAATTGGGGATCCCGGTTGACAATGAAATTGAACATAGGGAATAGAAGCTAATCACTTGGGTAACTTGCATGATTGGGTAGGTCGATTCGTGACCTTAGAAGCCTTAGCCATCAATTTAACCCCTTTGTTATCCGTTAGCGTATTTTAGATAATTGATAAATTCTTGTTATTTGATCTTTTCTCACTGCTCACAACAAACTGCTATTGACTTGGTCAAACGGTTTGAATTTCCTTAAGATTTGGTATAATTGGTCTCCCAATCCTTGTGTTCGACCTCGGTAATACTTACCATGTTTTATTACTTGCACCGATCCGATACACTTGCCGGAGTCACATCAGGTCCCCGCCCCCGTCAATGCGTAACGAAATTTAAAATTATTTTGAATTAATTGAAATTAACAACTCAAAAATTGTACTTTCAAAAAGTAAACAAATAAAATCTTCACACAATCAACCAGAAACTGAAACTTAGTTTTCTTTCAGCTACAAATTAAAAAAAAAACTAATGCTTTAGAAGCACTTCATTATGCTTCAAATAACACTAATAGCATCAAAACACCATAATAAAAGTACAATCAAATGTTCAAAATATTTTTGTTAAAATAAGTACCCTTTTGTACATAATGGAAACTTTCATTCAAAACAAATCCAATACCCCTGTATAGATATACGAGGATATTATTATAATACGTAAACAGCTGGGTAAGTTCATGGTTCTGGGCGGGACGGGTATCTGTATCCCCATCCCTGCCCCGACCTTAGTCAAAGCGGGTTTATCCCGTCAAAGTCGGATCGGGTTCAGGTGGGTACCCGTGGTTTTGGGTCTCCAATTCAATGTGTATATAGATTTCATTAACACCCAATTACTTATGGCGGTACATCACTTGGATAAAGATTACAATCATTACATGTCCCGTTTTGGTGTATCACTCCCTATCCTCACCAGTAATATGCTACCATATATCCTACATTCTAATATTACATAGAATTTTAACTTATGTGGTAATATATTATTGGTTGGGACAAAGAGTGGTACACCAATATGGGACAGGTGATATCTATCCACATCATTTAGCCTTCGTTTGGTTCTATAGATTTTAAAGAGAGAGAAGTGGCAGAGAAAAAGAAAACTTCTTTCGTTTGGTTGAAGGCAAGAAGTGTGGGTAGAGAGAAAAATATATGGGAGGGCCCACACAAAAAAACTCTTTCCTCTTTTGGGAAGAGAACGAGCAAAAGTGAGGAAATAATCATCCTTTTTCTATTTTAACCCTTCTCAATTTCTACGTTTTCTCTCTATCTGACTCTTCAATTTCTATTTCTATTTTCCGTTTGTTTCCGGTGATTTAGAGAATAGAGAAGTGAGGTAGAGAGAAGTACCAGAGAAAAGCACAAATTCTACACTTTGGCAGAGGAGAGAAAAGAGTGAAGAGAGAAAATTTTCAGTGGGACCCACATCAATAAATTTCCTCTCCTACCAAGCCGAGAGAACAAATAGAGAAGGTAGAAAAAAATTGTTTTGACACTTCAATCCTTCTCTTTTGTGATGTGTAAATATGTTATTAGGGGCAAATACGTCTTTACAATAAAATTCAATTTTTCATTCTTTCCTACTTCTTTCAATCCAAACAATTTAAAATTTATTTACTTTCTACTGATTTTCTCTTCTCTTCTACTTCTTTTCTTACCCAAAGAATAACTCTCTTATATTCGATTTTCTTAATCAAATTTTCTTTTCAATTTTTTTTACACGTCTCCGTTTTCTTTTCTTTTTTGACATCCTTTATAATTAAAAAAATTCTAGTCACTTTACTTTTAATATCTTAAACTTTTTTATTTAAAATTTTAATTTTTGCAGACAATTAAAAAACCAATTAGGATAATATATTTAAAGTTGAATTTAAAATATATTTTATAATAAAATATTATTAAGGGTAAATGTGTCTTTATAAGAAAAATCTGTTTTCTTTCTTTTCACTTTTCTATCCAACCATACAAGTAGAGAAAAAATCAACTTTTTTTCTCTCCAACTTCTCTTTTACTTCTATCAATCCAAACAACCTTAAAATATACCCATTTTCTACTCATTTTCTCTTTTCTTCTACTTCTCTCCACCCTAGTTCTTTCCTCTCTAGCTCTTTCATTATCCAAACAAAGCATTAGGGTCTGTTTGTTTTAGGGGGTGTATTGGATTGGGATTTCAAAAGATTTTAATAGACCTTTTTATTACAAAAAAAGTCTTGTGGTATTTAATCAAGACTTTTATATATTATAAAAACTTAATTGCACTTTTGGTCCACCTATTTTATTGCTTAGGCGATTTTGATCCCCCAATTTTTTTCCGCTCGATTTTAGTCCCCACGTTTTAAAAATGTGCAATTTTGGCTCATCTGTATGTTAACAGCCGCCAATAATTAACATTCAAAGTCAACATTCACTTATGGCACCACTTGTCAGAAAGCGTAAGGTTAGAATATCATAAGTCACGTTAGAGACACCATTAATTATTGGATGTTAACATACAGATAGACCAAAATTACACATTTTTAAAATATATGGACTAAAATCGAGCGGAAAAAAAACTGGGGGACCAAAATCGCTCAAGCAGTAAAATATAGGGACCAAAAGTATAATTAAGTCTATCATAAATAAGTCTTATGACATTCAATCAGGATTGTTAAGATTTTTTTTTTAAGATTCGAAATCCAATGATATTCAATCAAGACTTTTTATAAGTTACTAGAAGTCTCCTGAAATTCAAAAATTTGTTGATTTCGATTTTGTGAAACTTTTTAGTGAGATATATAAATATCATACCCATCCCAAAATCTCAACCAAACCAATTAGACTTTTTTATATCCTGATTCATTCACTCCAACCTTTCTTTCTCCTGCATGCACTAGTGGAAATAATGTAATATACGGGAACGTTTTACGTCAGTTGACCATATGTTTGACGTTAAAAATGAGGTGGTGGCAGTTTTGTAAATATTAAATCATTATTTGCGTCAGTTGTGTAAAGAACTGACGTTAAAAGTGATTTTAATATTTTTAACGTCAGTTGTTTATACAACTGAAGTTAAATGTGTGAATTTTACGGCAGTTAAATAAATAACTGACGTAAATAATTATGAAACTCATTTTTTCGTTGTCATCTCCCTGTTGTCACTCTTAACGCAGATCACTCCATATAGTGCAGTTTATTTCTAAACCTTTTTTTTAAACAAGTTTATTTTAATGTTAATTAATTAGCTTGAATTAGTAAACAAATTCTTGTGCAAATTAAAATAAATAAACACTTAACATAAAACAAGTTATATGTATAATCAAATCGTATCTCATTGAAGCGATTCATAAGTTACAATTACATGATTAAAAGATAAAAAAATTCTGCAACATAGCCCTAAAATATAAAAAAGTTTATGCTTCAACATCATTTTCTTCTCAGTCCTGTCCTCAGAAACTCCAATGGATGCATCTCCTCCCTCACTTGAATTCCATGATGCATCGCGCGTGAATCCACAGTCACTAGCAGCGAAAGCAAAGTGAAATGGATCTTTGCATCACCTCCTTCACTAGAATTCCTTGATGCATCGTTTTGAATCCACAGTCACTTGCAGCGAAAGCAAAGTGAAAGGAATCACATTACGTGATTCACCCAACCTTACCATCCATGTTACGTGATTTACTCAACCTCAAAAGTTTGTTGACCATTAAGACAGAGACCTTTAAGTCTAGGAATAGAAAGAAGTAACAACACCTCAAATATGATAGAGGCATATTGTGAAGGAATAGAAAAAGCACGAAATATAGAGGAAAAGAAGAGGGGGTGTAATAAATTCGACTGATACAGAAGAATATGGTTCTTTATATAGAGAAGAGAGACTACCTGAATTTCTTGAAAACTGATCTAAAAACTTAATGCTCATTAAGAGGATTAAGTTACAAGGTGAATGGGTAAGTAGCACAGTAGTCAAAGGAATGAATGTTTTTGCAGAAACTTATACACTTTTAACGTGAGTTTTTTAATACAACTGACGTTAAAAGTGTTTTTAAAATAAAAAATATTTATTTTTAACGTCAGTTTTTTATACAATTGACGTTAAAAGTGTGATTTTTACTTCAGTTAAATAAATAGCTGATGTAAATAATACTATATCCCTATCTGAAATGCCCTGTTGTCACTCTTAACACAAGTCATTCCATATATAATAAGTGCAGTTTATTTCTAAACTTTTTTTTTAAACAAGTTTATTTTTAATCTTCATTAATTAGCTTGAATTAGTAAACAAATTCTTGTTCAAATTAAAATAAATAAACACTTAACATAAAACAAGTTATATGTATAATCAAATCGTATCTCATTGAAGCGATTCATAAGTTACAATTACATGATTAAAAGATAAAAAATTTCTGCAACATAGCACTAAAATATAAAAAAGTTTCTGCTTCAACATCAATTTCTTCTCAATCCTGTCCTCAGAAACTCCAATGGATGCATCTCCTCCCTCACTTGAATTCCTTATGCTCCATCTGCTTTATCCACAGTCACTTGCTGTGAAAGCGGATCGGAGTGGAAGTGATGAGGGGATGAAATAAAGTGAGGGAGTCTCATTACGTGATTCACCCAACCTTACCATCCATGTTACGTGATTTACTCAACCTCAGAAGTTTTTTGACCATTAAGACAGAGACCTTTAAGTCTATTTATAGGAAGAAATAACAAAAGTCTCAAATGTGATAGAGCCATATTGTGAAGGAATAGAAAACGCACGAAATATAGAGGAAAAGAAGAGGGTGTATTACAGACTGATACAGAAGAATGGCACTTTATACAGAGAATAGAGACTCTCTGATTTTCTTGAAAACTGATCTATAAACTTAATGCTCATTAAGAGGACTAAGTTACAAGGTGCATGGGTAAGTAGCATAGTAGTCAAAGGAATGAATGTTTTTGCAGAAACTTATACACTTTTAACGTCAGTTGTCTTCAACAACTGACGTTAAAATTGTTTTTAAAATAAAAAATATTTATTTTTAATGTCAGTTCTTTATACAACTGACGTTAAAAGTTTGATTTTTACTTCACTTAAATAAATAGCTGGCGTAAATAATCCTATATCCCTATCTGAAATGCCCTGTTGTCACCCTTAACGCAGGTCACTCCATATAGTGCAGTTTATTTCTAAACTTTTTTTTTAAACAAGTTTATTTTTAATCTTAATTAATTAGCTTGAATTAGTAAACAAATTCTTGTGTAAATTAAAATAAATAAATACCTAACATAAAACAAGTTATATATGTATAATCAAATCGTATCTCATTGAAGCGATTTATAAGTTACAATTACATGATTAAAAGATAAAAAAAATTCTGCAACATAGCCCTAAAATATAAAAAAGTTTCTGCTTCAACATCATTTATTCTTCTCAGTCCTGTCCTCAGAAACTCCAATTAATGGATGCATCTCCTCCCTCACTTGAATTCCATGATGCATCGCGCGTGAATCCACAGTCACTAGCAGCGAAAGCAAAGTGAAAGGGATCTTTGCATCACCTCCTTCACTAGAATTCCTTGATGCATCATCTTGAATCCACAGTCACTTGCGACCAAAGCAGAGTGAAAGGGATGACTAGGATGAAATAAAGTGAGGGAATCACATTACGTGATTTACACAACCTTACCATCCATGTTACGTGATTTACTCAACCTCAGAAGTTTTTTGACCATTAAGACAGAGACCTTTAAGTCTAGGTATAGGAAGAAATAACAAAAGTCTCAAAGCCATTTTGTGAAGGAATAGAAAACGCACGAAATATAGAGGAAAAGAAGAGGCTCTATTACAGACTGATACAGAAGAATGGTACTTTATATAGAGAAGAGAGACTAGCTGATTTTCTTGAAAATTGATCTATAAACTTAATGCTCATTAAGAGGATTAGGTTACAATGTGCATGGGTAAGTATCACAGTAGTCGTGGGTAAGTAGCACAGTAGTCAAACGAATGAATGTTTTTGTAGAAACTTATACACTTTTAACGACAGTTGTCTTCAACAACTGACGTTAAAAAGTATTTTTAAATAAAAAATATTTATTTTTAACGTCAGTTGTTTAATACAACTGACGTTAAACAATGACTTTTAACGTCAGTTGCTTAAGAGAACTGACATTAAATAAATGACCTTTAACGTCAGTTGTTACAAACAACTAACGTAAAATGTTGTTTTATTTTTGGTTTTTGATTATAACGTTTACACCCGCGCGTCTTCTGCACTTCGCTCTGTACATCTCTGTTCTTCTCTTTTCATCACGCTCACTCTCACTCTCAACTCTCACTCTCACTCTCACTCTTCCCTAATCGCGAGCTCATCTCCACCGCAACCACCGCGAGGGCTTCTTCGCCACCACCGTGAGGTACACTCTTGACCCCTAACTTTGTCTTTCCCGCTCATTCTTTGCAATAACTTGACATCTCTCTTTCCCCTTCTCGCGCACTAACTCTCCTTGTCCCTCTGCTCTCAGTAACCACATCGAACGTTGGCCACCACTCGAGTTCCCCTCCCCACCACCATGCGAGCACCTATTTCTGGTGAGTCTTTAGGGCACATTTTTTTATTTTTGGTTTTGAGTATATCTTGAAACTGTAGTCTCAATAGTTGAAACTTGAAACTGTGAGTTTGAGTTGTTTGGAATGTCTCTATTTTTGGTTTTGAGTGTATGTTGCTCTGCTGGTTGGTCTGTCACGGTCGTGATGCTCATCACGGCTAGGCCGTGATCAGTTCTGCCAGTGAGGGTCTGGTTCAGTTGGAACGTTACGGCCATGATGGACATCACTGTCAGGCCGTGACCAGTGCTTGGCAATCTTCAAAAACTAGTTTTCAATCTCCCGTATTGTCCTTATATTGGATATATGTTTTGTATATCTACAGAACCTATCTAGTTATGGATCGTAGTTAGATGGTTTGTAAGCGCACTAGTGCTGAGTATTTGAAGGGGGTGGGAGAATTTATAGAATTTTCTCAAAGGAATGTTCCTAATAGTAATGGAATGTTCCGTTGTCCTTGTGTCAAGTGTTTGAATACGAGGAAATGTACGGTGAAGGATATACGTACTCATTTGATTTGTGAAGGGATTTGCTTGAGTTATACAAGATGGATATGGCATGGTGATGTGTTGTTGAGTAATACGGCAAGTGTCTCCCAAAGTGAGGACGTTGACGTAGATATGGAGGATGATCGAGTAGAGGACATGATCCGTGATATTGGACAAGAATCTTTTCATCGAGCTCATGTGTATGATAGGTTGTGCGGTGATGCGGATAAGACTCTATATCCAGGGTGTACTACTCATACACGGTTGTCGGTGGTGCTAAAATTGGTTTGTGTGAAGGTGAGAAATGGTTGGACCGATAAAAGCTTCACGGGATTGCTTGAAGTGTTGAAAGACTTGCTTCCAGAGGACAACACATTGCCTGACTGTAACTATGAGGCCAAAAAGGTATTGTGTCCGATGGGTATGGAGTATAAGAAGATACACGCATGCCCCAATGATTGTATATTGTACACCGGTGTTCATTAAGACAATCACAATTGCCCCAAATGTGGGTTATCACGATACAAAGTGAAGGGTTGTGATGATGATGATGATCTTGATGATGTGAGAAAAAAGGGTCCTCCTGCGAAGGTGTTGTGGTATCTTCCAATAATTCCAAGGTTCAAGCGATTGTTTGCCAATGCGAAAGATGCGAAGAATCTTAGATGGCATAATGATGAGAGGAAACGTGATGGAAAGGTTCGTCATCCTGCTGATTCTATGCAATGGAAGAATATTGATACTATGTTTCCGGATTTTGCCGATGAGCCAAGAAACCTAAGGCTTGGACTTGCTACAAATGGAATGAATCCTTATGGTAACATGAGTAATATTCATAGTTCATGGCCTGTTTTGTTGATAATTTATAACCTGCCCCCTTGGTTGTGCATGAAGCGCAAATACATGATGTTGTCTACGATGATTTCGAGCCCAAAGCAACCGGGGAATGACTTAGATGTTTATCTAAGTCCCTTGATTGAAGACTTGAAAACGTTGTGGGTGGAAGGTGTTGATGTAGTTGATGGGTATTCTCATGAGACTTTCAAGCTTCGTGCCATGTTATTTTGCACCATCAACGACTTTCCAGCATACGGTAACTTGTCCGGATGCAAGTGTCAAGGGGCATAAAGCATGCCCTATATGTGAAGAAGGCACATGCTACACTCAGTTGCATCATGGAAAGAAGACGGTTTACCTTGGGCATCGGAGATTTCTTAGACATGATCACCCATATCGTAAGATGAAAAAAGCTTTTAATGGATGCCAAGAGACAGAAGAAGCTCCGGCGGCCTTAATTGGAGAGCAGGTTTATCAGAGGGTAAAGGGCATCAATGTTATATTCGGTAAGTCCAAAAAGAAAGGTAAAGCCGCTGAGAAAAACATATGGAAGAAGAGGTCGATATTCTTTGATCTTCCATACTAGTGCAAGCTTGATGTCAGACACTGCATTGATGTGATGCATGTGGAGAAAAATGTGTGTGATAGTGTGATCGGGATGCTTCTCAACATTCAGGGCAAGACAAAGGATAGTGTCAATGCTCGTCTCGACCTCGTTTCTATGGGTATACGAGAGCAGTTAGCTCCAGTTGTTGAGGATGGTAAGCGGACTTATTTGCTGCCAGCATGTCATACTTTGTCAAAAAAAGAGAGACAAAGTTTCTGCGGGTGTCTTTAGGGCATCAAAATTCCACATGGTTACTCTTCAAATATGAAGAGACTTGTCTCTAGTGATCTTAAATTGGTTGGCTTAAAGTCTCATGATTGTCACATCTTGATGCAACAACTTCTGCCCGTTACTATTCGTGGTATTTCTCCAAAAAATGTGAGACATGCCATTACTCGGTTGTGCTCATTCTTCAATTCTATATGTAGCAAAGTCGTTGACCCCCGTATGTTGGATGACTTGGAAGTTGAGGCTGCTACAATCTTGTGCCAATTGGAGATGTATTTTCCTCCTTCCTTTTTCGACATAATGGTTCACTTAATTGTTCATTTGGTGAGGGAGATTAGATTATGTGGGCCGATTTTTTTGAGATGGATGTACCCAGTTGAGCGCTACATGAAGATCTTGAAAGGGTACGTGAAGAATCCTCATCGTCCGGAAGCATCTATTGTTCAAAGGTATGTTGCAGAAGAAGCTATTGAGTTTTGTTCGGACTACCTTCATAACACGGATCCTATAGGGGTTCCTAAGCCTCGACATGATGAGATCAGATGTCAAGGTAAGGGTACACATGGCTTAAGAATTAATAGCAAGGGTCGGGAGGAAGTGCTTCAAGCACATTTGTATGTATTGAACAACATCGATTGTGTTCAGCCTTTCTTATTTGAACATAAAAGAAAAGTCAATCAAGAAAACCCTCGAATGAGCGAAAGGTGGTTGTTGAACAACCATAACAAGACTTTCTTACCATGGTTCAAGGAAGAAATGCTTAAGGATGGTAGTACTGCTTCTGATGACGTAAGATGGCTAGCACGTGGGCCTAGCTTCAACGTCATATGTTGGAGCGGATATGACATAAATAACTTTTCCTTTTATACAAAGGAACAAGATAACAAGAGTACCATGCAAAATAGTGGGGTTATGATCGTGGCCTAAGAAATGCACTTCTCTAGTTCAAAGGACACAAAACCCGTTAAAGCACCGACACCTTACTTTGGATATATTGAAGATATTTGGGTGCTCGATTACACTAAGCTTACAGTGCCGGTTTTTAAATGTAAGTGGGTTGATAGTAACGGTGGTGTACAAACCGACGAATTGGGGTTCACATTGGTAGACCTCAACAAGTTAGGTCATATAAATGAGCCTTTCATAATGGCTTCCCAAGCAAAACAAGTGTTCTACATCACTGATCCTTCTAACAAAAGGTTGTCCGTGGTTCTCCAAGGAAAAAGCATGTATAATGGTAGTGATGAAAATCAAGATTCAAATCTTGATATTCCTGAGAATCCTTCTTTTTCAACAAACATGCCTATTATAATCGAGGAGACACGGGTGGACGATGTACATGCCACTCGTGATGATCATCACGAAGGGATATTGATATAGGTAGTTTAAACTTAGTATACATTTATTTTTATTTATACTTCTGTATTTATTTTGAGTTATAACCTATGTTAATAAATATATATTGTTTCTGAACAGGCATACATATGGATCAGTCGGATAGCCCACATGCACGGGAGGACACTGTGGGGCCTACGCAGGACCCGATCGCGCCTATGCCTGATTCTAGTGTAAGTTTACATGTTAGATACTATCTTTAGTCCTTCTTTTTAATGTAAGTTTATAATGTTACAACCCTCTATTTTATCATTTTTTTTGTCCATACAGACATCACAGGCTCATAGGAAACGGGGTAGAGGAGCCACGACGTTGAAGAAACTAGAGAAGGACAGGCAAAGCGGACAGAAGCTTGAGGTGTCCTTCGATGCTAATCTAAATGCCCAAGTACCCCGTGCTAAATAATTTAATAAGTGGGTGTTTCTACAAGCGAAGCATCACGTAAGCATCAACTACAACCACTGGAATGACGTTCCACAGAACGTTAAGGATCAGATTTGGGAGGCTATCACGGTATTTTACCTTTACATTCGTTTGATTTACATTATTAGATAATTATCCGAGTTATAATCCATCCAGTTGTTATGTATTTAATGTGTAGGTAGCTTGGACTGTGCCAAATGACGAGGATCATCGTCATAAATGTATGAAAATGGCATCAAAGCGTTGGAATGGGTTCAAGCATGATCTTACCAGGTACTATGTATCTGGGAAGAAGCGGCTTGATAAAATGTTCTAGGATTATCCCTAGATTGATCAGGATACTTGGGATATGTTTGCTAGGAGTCGATAGGATGGAGAATTTCAGGTTGGTTGATTAAGTTAATTTTGTATGCTTCTTATAGATCATTTAACTGTATTTAATTATGTGTTTTTGTTTAAATAGGCTACGGCAGATAAGGGTCGGCAGAATCAGGCGAAGAACGTCCACCGCCACACCATGTCTCAGGGTGGGTACCAGACTCGGATGGAGCAAATGATGGCGGATAGGCTGAGGGTGAAGCAGGAAGAGCACTCTGCAAGGATTGAAAGAGGAGAGGTGCCTGGGGGCACACCATTAAGTCCTCCATCGGACATCGACCGCGAGGATGTCTGGTTAGCCGGCCGCATGACTGTTGGAGGATCTGGGAAAGTATACCCAGTCGTGCAAGTAATACGGTGGTGAGACCGGTTATCATATCACGGGGATTGGATGTCAATTACCAATTCACAAACTCAGCAACTATCTAGACTATGAAGAGAAATCAAAACAAACAAAACAAAGGAATAAAAATCTTTTTGTCTTTTTGGGGACTTTTAACAAACACTTGGAGTGCAGAAAGGATATGTTGGGACAAGACTTCACCAAACCTCTACCTCATGCAATACCAGGACTAGATACCTCCCATTCATGCTTCAGATATTAAAATCAATCCTCTAAACTACTCAAGCCCCGATTCCTCGGATGGCAAGAGCCTAAATCCACTAATAGACCCTAATTCCTTAGGTGGCCTAGATTAATGAATTTGCATTAAGATTAGGGATTACGTGATTACTAGTAAACCAAACTCCATTCCTAGATGCAAGGATTACTAGGTGATTAAATTCAATTCCGGTTCTAATACGAATTTCCCAATTGCATATCAAAACACAAATCGAGTCATGGGGGTGCTAGCCACAACAAGCATTAAGCATGGAAAATTAATCACTAATATGAAGGCATGAACACAGAATAATCAGTCAAGATAAATACATGAAGTTTAGTTTAGTTACATCTAATCCCAACAAACGGGATTTAGCTACTCATAAAAGAGAAAACCAAACCAGAAAAGCAATAGAGAAAGGAAGAAAGGGAGAACTCCATTGAAGCTTCCCACTGTCGTCACAGCAACCCCCTAACTCAGCTCCCTTTTAGGGTTGGAACCCTAGCCCAGTCGCAGCCTCCAAGTGCCCCCTCTCAAAAACTCAAAAACTCTCCAAAACTGCCCTAAAACAGCAACTTATACCAATCAGATTCTGCACGCGCTCGCGAGGCGAGACCTGGCTCGCGAGGCGAATGTTAAAAATCTGGTATTTCAGATATTGGATCTCTCGCGAGGCGAGAGTGGCTCGTGAGGCGAGGCAGTAAGGTTCTTCTCAAATACGCCCGTGATGAGTATCAGGGCCTGGGCGTGATGGCTTCTGGTCTACAGTCTCGCAAGGCGAGTAGCCTCTCGCGGGGCGAGGCAGAGAACATGACATTTCTGGCATAGGCTGGTCTTCAGGCTCGCGAGGCGAGTAGCCTCTCGCGGGGCGAGCATTTTGATAAACCTCTAGCTTATCTAGTTTTATAACTAGATGGACTGTGGTTTTCGTGCAATTTATTCGAGTTCACTCTCGTTTTCGCCCAAATTTACCTTGTTTTGTTCCTAAGTTGGACTTTGACTCATTTTGCGTATTTTGTGTAGTTTTTAGGTTATTTTGAATAGAATTACGCTTGTGGGTGCTTTTGTTGTTTCAGGTTAAATAAGTGAAGCTCCGGAAGTCAAGGAAAGTCGAAAAGCAGTGGAAAGTGCAAGTCTGGAGACACTCGCCTCGTGAGTGTATTCTCGCCCCGCGAGCCTGAAAGTCAACAAAGCAGCAAAAGTCATCACTTCAGTCTCGCCACGCGAGAGGTGTTTCGCCCCGCGAATCATGAAGACCTGCAAGACAGAGACCATCACGGCCAAGCCGTGATGAATACCACGCCCGTGGCAGTTTAAGGTTTGAAGACTCGCCCCGCGACAGACATCTCGCTTCGCGAGAGAATGAAGACTTGGAAGTCAGAGACCATCACGGCCCAGCCGTGATGAAGGTCACAGCCTAGAATTGAAGACTCGCCCCGCGAACACACTTTCGCCTCGCGAGAGTTTAAATTGAAAGCGCGCCAATTTTAATTCTCGCCTCGCGAGAGGCTGCTCGCCTCGCGAACGAGCGCAGATCAGGAATCCTATTTAAAGGTTGTTGCAGATCAGATTGGGGATCCATCCATCTTTAGGAGGCTGTAGGGCTTTTGGAGGGCCGCGAATCCTAGTAGTTTTCCACTGTTTAGAGTAGCGTTTAGGGTAGTTTCTTTTCTCTTTGGAGCTGCGTCTCCCTTTTTCTTATGGAGATTACGTCCGATCGCTTGTCTATGAGCATGAGGAACTAATCCCATCGTCCGAGGGAACGATGAAGCCACCCATGGCGATGTAAATCCGATATGATGTATGTCTTTCTCCTTTAATTCAATTCTTGTTTTCTAATTCTGATTTGATTGTGTTGATCATATGTGTTGCGTGATTGACTTGTTAACGTCGATGAGGCCTAGTCAGCGATTCGCGTTTAGAACTTGAATTAGGATCATCGATCGAATATTGCACGAGAGTGAGTAGGAGATCGGTGCGACCGTATAGGGAACAAGAATTAACAGAATTCGAGATTAGGATTATGAGACCTAGTAAGTAATTAATCCAATCGTCGAATACGTCCTAATGAGCACGAGAGTGGATTTAGGAGAATTTAGGGGTCCCGGTTGACATTGTAATTGAACTTAGGGAGGAATTCATCATCACTTGGGTGTACATATTGGGTAGGTGGATTTGTGACCTTGGACATTTTTATTTTCTGATTTTTAGTTAATTATTTTATTAGATTTGTTAATTGAATTTTAGATATTAATCTCTCTCCCTCAACCACCTTCTTCCGTAACTTGACCGAACGCATCGGATTTCCCGCGGATTAGTCGAATTGGTAGCCCAATCCCTGAGTTCGACCTCGGTAATTACTTACTGATGAGCCTCTGTTTGACTGGTTTTATAACTAGTAAAGACCTTGGCTTTGTGCTAATTTTATATCATTTTCACCCAAATTAGACTTGATTGTCCTTAAGTAGTACTTTGAGTCTGTAAATTGTTTTTAAGTTAATTTAGTTGATTTAGAATGAATAAAGTATTTACTTTTATTTTCTGTTTTTCAGGTTAATAAAATAAAATAAAATAAATCTGGAGCCGCTCGCCACGCGAATAATCTCTCGCCCCGCGAGTATTGCAACCATGAAAAGGTCAGAGACGATCACGGCTTGCCCGTGTTGAAG
Source organism: Sophora flavescens (assembly GCA_030762895.1). Lineage (NCBI taxonomy): Eukaryota > Viridiplantae > Streptophyta > Magnoliopsida > Fabales > Fabaceae > Sophora > Sophora flavescens. The sequence continues at coordinate 205,619,106 of CM061062.1, forward strand.
ATCACAGTCGTGGCAATTCTGAAGTTGAAGCGTTCGCCTCGCGAGCATTCCTTCGCCTCGCGAGTATTGGAAGATCAGAAGCCATCACGGTTTGGGCGTGTTGAATGCCACGGGCGTAACAGTTGGAAGCTGAAGAGTTCGCCTCGCGAAGGATGTGCTCGCCTCGCGAGAAGACAATGAGTTGCAGACCTTTCATGTAATTCGCCTCGCGATCAATGCTTCGCCTCGCGAGTACTCTGACTCCAGAAACGTGTATATAAGTAGTCTTAGGCAGAAATGAAGGGAATAATCAGAGTTAGCCAGTTTTGGCTAATCTTTGGTGGACAGTAGTAGTAGTTTTCAGTAGTTTATTTCTTTTCTTTTGTGTTTTACTTTTGTAATGGAGAATTAGTCTCCTAGATTAATCTACTGTAATTGGTTTTTATCCATACTTGAGGTTCTTGTATTTCCTGTTTTCATTTCCTTTTCTCTTTTCAATGCCATGCTTTATATTTCTGTTTGCTTAATTCAGGAGTATATTGTGTTGTGTTAGTTTATCTCGGTGATATCATGTTCCTATAATTAATCGTGTTTGCTTAATTCGCGTGTGTTCGTTTCGTGTTCGCTTAGTTCACGAAGGGCTTAACCCCGTTTGCTTAATTCGGGAATAGGGACATATATTTGTAGTAGTGGTTTCGCTTGTAAATTGTTGCTACAACCGGGAGGGGATTAGAATATGCTTAGGGCTAGGAATTTGCATGAACCGATGATAGTTGGGAAACCAAAAGCAGTAGGTTAATCGCTTTAGCTTATTTGGTAACTGTTCTATTTTCTTGCTTTGTTTTCTGTTTTGCTTCTTTAATTTAGTTTTCAATCCAAAACCCCCAATTCTGACTTTTTCTAACTTTTTCTGTTAATAATAACAACAACTAAAGAGTCCTTGAGAGACGATCCGAGTTGTCGCTCTATACTACATTATTTTGTAAACGCTCGTTCTTTTTGGCGCGTGGCGACAGCGCGGTCAAAAATTGGCGCCGTTGCCGGGGACTCTTGTTTGTTGTTATTAGCAGAAAGTTACATTTAAAAAAAAAAAAAAAAAAAAAACCTTTTGCATTCCTTAATTAGTTCTGACTGCTTTGTCTGGATGTTTGATTGCCATGGATAATTACATGTATGGATATTTGCCTAATGTTTATTATGAACCACCTTGCATGTATTATCCTAATTTTAGTGAGCCACCACCATACTATCCTAGCCAAGTGACCACCTCTGCACCTTCCGAACCTTCACAGAGCACCTTGGATGAGATTGCTTCAATGCTACAACAAATGGAAGAGAACAATCAACGAATGGCACAACAAGATTTTGAATATCAACAGAGGATGGAGGCTCAATACCAGAGGGACCAAGCTGAATCTCGGAAGTTGTGGGCTCTAATTGATCAAGTTACCGCCAACTCGGCTGCAATGCTAACTCCACAGCCCCTTGAGGAACATAAGGATTCACAGATGGTTATTCCTGAAAATACTTTTGATGATAATTCTGATGATAATACTTCTGTTACTGAATTATGTGTTGAATCCCCTGATCCTAATGCTTGTTATTGTGACGGAACTGCTTTGTGTGTAGAATGTTTTACAGGTTTATACTTTTCAGGAGAAATAGAAAATGCAGATCGTTTTGCAGGTTTATTTTTTTCAGGAAACTTAGAAAAGGAGGATCAAGAGGACATCTGCTCCCCCATGCCTGAAGATAAAGAAGAACCTTTGGGAGTAGATGATTCAAGTAAAACAATTGAATGTGTTGAGAGTAATGGGGTGGATGCACTGTGTGAAGAATTCCCAGACATTCTAACTTTTTCTGATTCATTTTCTTATAATATATGTACTAACTCTAACCCTTGTGTGGTGTGTGCTGAAATTTCTGCGTGTATAGGAGGTGAAAATTTTGTTAGTGCAGTGGATGAAGACATTGCAGAAGTTGAAGCAACACCAGTAACATTCTCTAACTGTTTACCACTTCCCCCTGAGGAACCAGCTCTGGATTTTACACCCTTGGATCTTGCACCATGGCCAGTCCAAGAGGTCGAGCCCCACTTCTATTGGGAGGATTTTGTTGAGAAAGCGGTCATCTGTGACCTGAAGGGGAGTGAGAAGTCCGCCGCACTCGGCGAGGTTATTATAATTGTCAAGTGCTCACCTCCGCATCAAAGCTGCAAGTTAGGGAGGCATGGAATGAATTTCAGTCCTTTGGCTACCACGTGGGACTTATGCTACAAGCAATGGGATCCTGGTGGAACCGCCTTTAATGAGTTTTCTTAACCCTTTCTTCTTTTTAATTTTCTTTTTCTTGCTTTATTTCTGTTTTATTTTCAATAAAGCTCCTGAATAATTTGAGAAGCTCAGGAGTTGTGTTTGTGTCTTGGTTATGGCAAGTTTGATGGATTTGATTAAATTTTTGCATAGATTGATTGTATAATAGTGTTGACTGTTTTCCCCCTAGGATTTGAGAAAAATTTTTGAAATTTGATTCCCATGTGAAATTGAAAACTGAACTTTGAGATTTTGTTATGATGACATGATTTATGATAAGTTTGGGGTGATAGGAAGCACACACTAGGGATAGAATCTCAGTTAAACAATTTGCATAAATGTCCAGGTGAGGTTTTGAGCCTCCAACATATTTTAAACTGTGTGAAAATCACTTTCAAGTTGCACTTCCCTGGATTTGATTGAATCTCTTTTTGGTTTGCATGATTATGTGTTTGCTTCAAATGATTTAGGCATTTTCTTTGTAAATAGCTACTTAGCCTAAAAATAACCATTTCCTGATGCATGTTCCCTAGTTAACCCCATTGAGCCTATTAGCCTGATTAATTCTTGATAACCTAATGTTATAAGCCCAAAAATCTGGAAAACCATGTTAACCCGATCTTAGGATTAGGAGAGCATGTAATCTTAGAATGGGTGCAAGAAACCAAAGTTTGGGGTGGCTACCCGGTGCAATATGTTGTTTGGGATTGAGAAAAAAATTTATGTAAGAAAAAAAAAATTGTGAAAAAAAAAATAATAAAAAAAAAGAAAAGAAAAGAAAAGAAAAACAGAAAAAAAATAAAAAGTGCAAAAATGCCAAAAAGAAATAAAAAGGTTGTAGTCACCCAGAAGCATAAAGAAAAAAAATTAAGAAAGGAACTTGAGTGAATTTCAAAGTGTAAAAATGTTTCATGCTCTCTTAGTTCCTAGGGTCTTCAGCCTAGTTCCTTTGTATATCCTACCCTTAGCCAGGCCCCATTACAACCCATAAAAGACCTGTTGATGTTGCTTGCATGTTTTCTGTGGGAATCATTTTGAGATGAAAATCAAATTTATGGGAAGTGCTCTTAAAAGTGAAATTGAGTGCAATGTTGCTAGCCTGACACAAACTGAGCGATGAGTGAAACACAAATTTCCCTTGTGAGGAAGGCAGTTGTTTGGATTTGGTGATCTCCCTTTTGTGTGTAACTTGGATCCCCTGCTTAGATTAATGATTGTTTGATTGATTAAATTCTCAATTGTTTAGAATAAATGATTGTGGGGATTACTTTGCTTGAAAGGGGGGAACATTGAAGAAAAAAATATTTTGAAATATTGCTTGAAATTTGTGCAAGGTTGATTGAATCCTTAAGCTTGCCATGTTTTGCCAGGTCTTGAGTCTTTTTAATTTTTTGAGTTTTAGTTTGCTTGGGGACGAGCAAAGTTTAAGTTTGGGGTATTTTGATAAGCCTCTCTTTGACTGGTTTTATAACTAGTAAAGACCTTGGCTTTGTGCTAATTTTATATCATTTTCACCCAAATTAGACTTGATTGTCCTTAAGTAGTACTTTGAGTCTGTAAATTGTTTTTAAGTTAATTTAGTTGATTTAGAATGAATAAAGTATTTACTTTTATTTTCTGTTTTTCAGGTTAATAAAATAAAATAAAATAAATCTGGAGCCGCTCGCCACGCGAATAATCTCTCGCCCCGCGAGTATTGCAACCATGAAAAAGTCAGAGACGATCACGGCTTGCCCGTGTTGAAGATCACAGACGTGGCAATTCTGAAGTTGAAGCGTTCGCCTCGCGAGCATTCCTTCGCCTCGCGAGTATTGGAAGATCAGAAGCCATCACGGTTTGGGCGTGTTGAATGCCACGGGCGTAACAGTTGGAAGCTGAAGAGTTCGCCTCGCGAAGGATGTGCTCGCCTCGCGAGAAGACAATGAGTTGCAGACCTTTCATGTAATTCGCCTCGCGATCAGTGCTTCGCCTCGCGAGTACTCTGACTCCAGAAACGTGTATATAAGCAGTCTTAAGCAGAAATGAAGGGAATAATCAGAGTTAGCCAGTTTTGGCTAATCTTTGGTGGACAGTAGTAGTAGTTTTCAGTAGTTTATTTCTTTTCTTTTGTGTTTTACTTTTGTAATGGAGAATTAGTCTCCTAGATTAATCTACTGTAATTGGTTTTTATCCATACTTGAGGTTCTTGTATTTCCTGTTTTCATTTCCTTTTCTCTTTTCAATGCCATGCTTTATATTTCTGTTTGCTTAATTCAGGAGTATATTGTGTTGTGTTGGTTTATCTCGGTGATATCATGTTCCTATAATTAATCGTGTTTGCTTAATTCGCATGTGTTCGTTTCGTGTTCGCTTAGTTCACGAAGGGCTTAACCCCGTTTGCTTAATTCGAGAATAGGGACATATATTTGTAGTAGTGGTTTCGCTTGTAAATTGTTGCTACAACCGGGAGGGGATTAGAATATGCTTAGGGCTAGGAATTTGCATGAACCGATGATAGTTGGGAAACCAAAATCAGTAGGTTAATCGCTTTAGCTTATTTGGTAACTGTTCTATTTTCTTGCTTTGTTTTCTGTTTTGCTTCTTTAATTTAGTTTTCAATCCGAAACCCCCAATTCTGACTTTTTCTAACTTTTTCTGTTAATAATAACAACAACTAAAGAGTCCTTGAGAGACGATCCGAGTTGTCGCTCTATACTACATTATTTTGTAAACGCTCGTTCTTTTTGGCGCGTGGCGACAGCGCGGTCACTTACCGTGTTATTTTTATTACTTGCGACGACCCGGTACACTTGCCGGCGTAACAACAAGTTTTTGGCGCCGTTGCCGGGGATTGGCACAACCAGTTTACTAATTTTAGGGTAGTTTGATTATTTGGTTAAGTTACTTTTATTTTTATTTTTATTTTTAATTTCTATTATTATTCTCTATTTCTTGATCCCACTTGGTCTTGGCCCTGTTTTGTATGCGAGGTACCCTTTCAAGGCGGATTGCGAATCATGGAGAATGTTTATTTTCCAGCCTTGGACGGTGTTACAAAATATGACTTTGGGCCTAATATATCCCTGGGAGATCACTGGCGCTGGGGACGTAATTGCCCTCATGCACAAGCCTATAGTGTAATCATGAAGCATGAGGAGGAATGGGAATGGAATGAGCAAACACCATTGAAAGCTGCGCTAGAACAATATTCCTAGGAGCTATCCACCTCTGAGGCCAAGGCAAGAGCCAACTGTGACAGTATCGAAACTGTGATGCAGAATTTCAAAACGCAAGTCGAGGAGATTTGCAAGCAGTTAGTACAAGAGTCACATGAAGCCCAATTTGAAGAAAATCTGGTTTTGGGGATAGATCAAAATGAAGACGAAGTGGTAATGGATTCCACACTGCTTGCCAAGCAACCGAAAATTTATGCATTGGATAACTATGTTGGCTTACATGCATGTGTGGACATGGGTAAGTTAGACCCTCCCACTCGTCTGGCACACTTCCTCGAGAAAACACCATTCGACCCGAGAGGAAGTGAATTCATAATTACAAAGGTCAATGGAGTTTTCACACACTGGCTGGGTGGAGTTGATGATAAAGTCATATTGCTGCTACAATCTCCACTCCAATTACCATTTGATCCGGGTGTAGCATTTGATATGATGAGCGTCCCTTGGCCTCTGTACCACAGACTATGGGATCCAGGTGGATGCTTCTTAATAAGTCAGGCTCGGGACGTTAAACAAGCGCTACTTGGGAGGCAACCCAAGCTAGGTATCCCTCTCTTCTCCTAACTTTTGTTTTTGTTTTGTTTTTGTTTATCGCTCTTGAATAATTTGAGAAGATCAAGAGTTGTTGTATGAATGTCGAGTCGACAAGCTTGTTGGATTTTGATTAAATTGAGCATAGATTGATTGCATGAATTGATTTGACCATTGATGATTTCCCCCTAGGTTCTGAAAATAGAAAAGTTGATCCTCACTTAAAAATTGAAAACTGAACTTTGAGAATTTTGTTGTGATTGCTTGATTTATGATAAGTTTGGGGTGAGGGGGGTGCACACACTAGGAATCGTATCTCGTTCAAACAATTTGCAAAATGTCCAGGTGAGGATTTGAGCCTCCAACTCTGTTTTTTAATGTGTGAATCACTGTTAAGTTGCACTTTCCCGAATTTGCTTGAATCTCTATATGGTTTGCATGTTTATGTGTTGCATCAAATGATTTAGGCAATTTTCTTTGAAAAACCACTTGGCCTAAAAAGGACCATCCCTAATGCATGTTCCCTAGTTAGCCAAATTGAGCCCAATTGACCTATTGTTTCTTGATGACCCTACATTACGAGCCAAAATCTGAAAAACCATGTCAACCCAATCTTAAGATTAGGAGAGCATGGAAATGAGCAAGAGAAAGGTTGTGAGAAACTAAGTTTGGGGTGGCTACAAGGTGATATGTCATTATTGGGATGAGAAAAAGAAAATAAAGGTTGACCCAAGGCAAAAAAAAAAGAGAGAAAAGAAAAGAAGAGAAGAAAACAAAAATAAAAAAATTGCCAAAAGAAAAGGGGCAAATCAAAAGATTAGCAAGGAAAAGGATGTAGTCACCCGAGCCCAAATGAAAAAAATGGAAAAAGGAATTTGAGTGGAAAAAGTGTCAAAATGCTCATGCTCTCTTAGTTCCTAGGGACTTAAGCCTAAATATCCTTCATTATCCTACCCTGAGCCAGGCCCCATTACAACCTTTAAAAGACCTTCTGATGTTGCATACATGTGTTCGTGGGAATTACTTTTGAGATGAAAATCAAATTCATGGGAAGTGCTCTTGATAAGTGAAATTGAGTGAAAAAGTTGAAAGCCTTGACGAATTGAGCGAATGAGTGAAATCTTACATACCCTTGTGAGGAAGGCAATTGTTTGGATTAGGTGATCTTCCTTTTGTGTGTGACTCTGATCCTCAACTTTGACTAATGATTGCATGAATGATGAAGTTCTCAATGGTTTAAAGTAAATGAATGTGGGGATTACATTGATGTAGGGGGGAGATCATTGGAGAAAAACTGTTTTGTAAAGTTGCATTAAATTTGTGCGAAATCGATTGATTCCTTTAGGCTTGCCAAGTCTTGAGTCGTTTCTGAGTTTTAAGCTTGCTTGGGGACAAGCAAGGTTTAAGTTTGGGGTATTTTGATAAGCCTCTGGCTTATCTAGTTTTATAACTAGATGGACTGTGGTTTTCGTGCAATTTATTCGAGTTCACTCTCGTTTTCGCCCAAATTTACCTTGTTTTGTTCCTAAGTTGGACTTTGACTCATTTTGCGTATTTTGTGTAGTTTTTAGGTTATTTTGAATAGAATTACGCTTGTGGGTGCTTTTGTTGTTTCAGGTTAAATAAGTGAAGCTCCGGGAGTCAAGGAAAGTCGAAAAGCAGTGGAAAGTGCAAGTCTGGAGACACTCGCCTCGCTAGTGTATTCTCGCCCCGCGAGCCTGAAAGTCAACAAAGAAGCAAAAGTCATCACTTCAGTCTCGCCACGCGAGAGGTGTTTCGCCCCGCGAATCATGAAGACCTGCAAGACAGAGACCATCACGGCCAAGCCGTGATGAAGACCACGCCCGTGGCAGTTTAAGGTTTGAAGACTCGCCCCGTGACAGACATCTCGCTTCGCGAGAGAATGAAGACTTGGAAGTCAGAGACCATCACGGCCCAGCCGTGATGAAGGTCACAGCCTAGAATTGAAGACTCGCCCCGCGAACACACTTTCGCCTCGCGAGAGTTTAAATTGAAAGCGCGCCAATTTTAATTCTCGCCTCGCGAGAGGCTGCTCGCCTCGCGAACGAGCGCAGATCAGGAATCCTATTTAAAGGCTGTTGCAGATCAGATTGGGGATCCATCCATCTTTAGGAGGCTGTAGGGCTTTTGGAGGGCCGCGAATCCTAGTAGTTTTCCACCGTTTAGAGTAGCGTTTAGGGTAGTTTCTTTTCTCTTTGGAGCTGCGTCTCCCTTTTTCTTATGGAGATTACGTCCGATCGCTTGTCTATGAGCATGAGGAACTAATCCCATCGTCCGAGGGAACGATGAAGCCACCCATGGCGATGTAAATCCGATATGATGTATGTCTTTCTCCTTTAATTCAATTCTTGTTTTCTAATTCTGATTTGATTGTGTTGATCATATGTGTTGCGTGATTGACTTGTTAACGTCGATGAGGCCTAGTCAGCGATTCGCGTTTAGAACTTGAATTAGGATCATCGATCGAATATTGCACGAGAGTGAGTAGGAGATCGGTGCGACCGTATAGGGAACAAGAATTAACAGAATTCGAGATTAGGATTATGAGACCTAGTAAGTAATTAATCCAATCGTCGAATACGTCCTAATGAGCACGAGAGTGGATTTAGGAGAATTTAGGGGTCCCGGTTGACATTGTAATTGAACTTAGGGAGGAATTCATCATCACTTGGGTGTACATATTGGGTAGGTGGATTTGTGACCTTGGACATTTTTATTTTCTGATTTTTAGTTAATTATTTCATTAGATTTGTTAATTGAATTTTAGATATTAATCTCTCTCCCTCAACCACCTTCTTCCGTAACTTGACCGAACGCATCGGATTTCCCGCGGATTAGTCGAATTGGTAGCCCAATCCCTGAGTTCGACCTCGGTAATTACTTACCGTGTTATTTTTATTACTTGCGACGACCCGGTACACTTGCCGGCGTAACAACACATTTTCCGTGACAGCTTCTGACTTTTGCCTTCTGCTCTGCTTGATCATGGCCGTGATGGGCTCTGTTTGGCTCATATTCTTCACTTTTCAAGCTTTGTTTCATCCAGGCTCCATCATGGCTGATTTTGATTATTTTTACATTAATTCCTTCAAAACAACACCAAGAAACCGCTTCACCCGTTCCAAGGGAAAAACTAACTAAAATCAAATAAAGAATGCCTAATCTATATGAAATATGCATGCAAAAGTGTATATGAAACATCATGTAAAATCACACTATCAAATCACCCCAAGCTTATTCAATTGCTTGTCCTCAAGCAATCACTAAGGCCAGAAGATCAAGATAATCAAAGCATGGATAGTGTACCAAGAACCCGAGTAAATGATCCAAGTAACAAGCATTCCAAATAATTCAGCAAGACAATCAATTCAAGTCCAATTAGACGCTTAGGTTCCCTAGACTCATATTCTCATTGATTTGGGCACTCTTTCTCACCTAAAGATCACCCCAAGCTTGTTCATTTGCTTGGTTCTCTTTCTCACCTCACTCAAGTGTTAAGGGGTATATGACAATTCGCTCCATTTTCCTCAAGGAATGAATTCTACCATAGACTTGACTATCAACCAAATCTCTACTTTATTAATGAAAACAATTAAGAATCAAGAGGTCTTTTGCTTTGGTTGTAACGTGGCCATGGGATTTAACGTTAGGTGGGGAAATCAAGAAAAGGACATTTCAAAAGGCTACACAAAATATCAATCATTGCAAACATGACACCTTCTAAAATACCTTTATGGGTTTCGATTCCTTTTCCACCTTTCTTTCTTTTCTATTTTATTTCTCATTTTCTTTTGTCATCCCCTTCTCTATATATTTTTCTTTTTCTTTTATTTTTCTTTTATTTGGATAAGGGAAGATTTTTCAACTCAAGAGAAATATTTTTCTGATTCTTTCATCCCAAACTTTTTTCAACTACCCTTTTTCCCTTTTGTAATACTTTAGAAGGTATCCTACCAAGCATCATTCATCAAATTATTCCAGGGTACCAAGAAAAGTATTTTATTCTTTCAGGCTCAAAATTGGGCAACTAAGGGGTAGCATTTAGTCATTCAAAGCTCGGAAGGCCGGAAAAATACCTAGTGCCTCAATCATTTTCAAAAAAAATGTTTTCAAAAATTTTTAAGCTTCAAAATGGTTTCAAGTCAAGTTCTAGAGAAAACAATCCAAGAGGAATAACACTCTAACACAAAGAATGGGGTAGATTTAGTGAGTACCCCTTTTTGGTTCAAAGTCTCACATTTTGTAGTTCAGAAATCAATGAAAAACACAAATCTACGGAACCATATGCTAATTATCAACTATCCAAGATTATCTCAAACATTTTTTTTTTGCAGCCATATCACAAGAATAAAAAATTGGGTTCAAGAATTCACCATCACAATTTATTTGGCACTTAGTTCTTACAATTGGATGCATTATCTAAGCAAGGGCAATCTAATCATGTGATCATGCAAAGCTATCATGCAAGACTATATGAATGCAACATGCAAAATGCCAATGCAAAATACCCCTACCCCAAGCTTAAGAATTTACATTGTCCCCAATGTAAACAATCAAGTTGGAAAGAGGAGAAAAATGGAACGGCTTACCGAGGCGGTAGCGGGTGTTGGCTTTCATTCCAGTCAGAAACTAGTTGGGAAATGCGTCACGGCCGTGATGGGTGCTGACTTTGCTTTTTCTTGTCTTCTTGCTCTTCCCTCCTTCTTTCCCTAAAATCACTTGGCAATTTTATTAGTAAAAGAAAACTCTCGATCTTCTCAAATTATTCAAGAGTTAAAAATCAAAAACAAAAGTAAAAAGGAATAGAAAAGTTGGGTTGCCTCCCAATAAGCGCTTCTTTAACGTCACTAGCTTGACTTATTGAAAAGCATACACCTGGATCCCATAACTTATGGTATAAGGACCAAGGGGTGCTCAAGATGTGAGATCCTCCTCCCGGATCCCATGGTTTATGGAGTGGCAATTGCAGAAGCAATATGACTCCAACCTTAATTCCTCCTAGCCAGTGTGTGAAAACTCCATTGACCTCTACAATTATGAACTCACTTCCTCTCAGGTCAAATGGTGTTTTCACGAGGAAGTGTGATAGACAAGTGGAAGGGCTAACTTACCAGTGTCCACACATGCATGCAAGCCAACATATTTATTTAATGCAGCAAAATCAGATTGCTCAACAAGCATGGTGGATTGAATGCTTTCCAAATGCCCTGCCTTCTCACTTGTTCCTCCCCAAGGATGCGTGAAAGGTAATTCCTCTTCTTGTGATTCGCTTACCACCACCACTTCATCCTCAATTTGATCCATTCCCACAGCCATATTCTGTTCAAACTCTGCTTCATGTGGCTCTATGGGAATCATACATGGTGGTGGAGGTGGTAAATATGAACAGAGGGTTTCCCATTCCTCCTTGGAGCAACTTTATACAAGCCTACCCGTCACAGAATCAATTTGTGCTGGGATATTAAAATTTACCAATTCTGGGTAATCTTCCCAACACCAGTTGTCCTCCCAAGTGTGACTTGAGGCTTCCTCATCAGATGGATAATGATAGCTATCCATGAATTCCATCCACCTGGCACAAACAAAACTCAAAACAAAAAGATCAAATATATATAGAAAAATAAAATATAAAAATGTCTAAATTAGTTGCCTCCTTTATTACTAATGATATTGGCAAAACCAATCCCCGGCAACGGCGCCAAAAACTTGTTGGAGGATCTGGGCAAGTATACCCAGTCGTGCAAGTAATACGGTGGTGAGACCGGTTATCGTATCCATGGGGATTGGATGTCAATTACCAATTCACAAACTCAGCAACTATCTAGACTATGAAGAGAAATCAAAACAAACAAAACAAAGGAATAAAAATCTTTTTGTCTTTTTGGGGACTTTTAACAAACACTTGGAGTGCAGAAAGGATATGTTGGGACAAGACTTCACCAAACATCTACCTCATGCAATACCAGGACTAGATACCTCCCATTCATGCTTCAGATATTAAAATCAATCCTCTAAACTACTCAAGCCCCGATTCCTCGGATGGCAAGAGCCTAAATCCACTAATAGACCCTAATTCCTTAGGTGACTTAGATTAATGAATTTGCATTAAGATTAGGGATTACGCGATTACTAGTAAACCAAACTCCATTCCTAGATGCAAGGATTACTAGGTGATTAAATTCAATTCCGGTTCTAATACGAATTTCCCAATTGCATATCAAAACACAAATCGAGTCATGGGGTGCTAGCCACAACAAGCATTAAGCATGGAAAATTAATCACTAATATGAAGGCATGAACACAGAATAATCAGTCAAGATAAATACATGAAGTTTAGTTTAGTTACATCTAATCCCAACAAACGGGATTTAGCTACTCATAAAAGAGAAAACCAAACCAGAAAAGCAGTAGAGAAAGGAAGAAAGGGAGAACTCTATTGAAGCTTCCCACTGTCGTCACAGCAACCCCCTAACTCAGCTCCCTTTTATGGTTGGAACCCTAGCCCAGCCGCAGCCTCCAAGTGCCCCCTCTCAGAAACTCAAAAACTCTCCAAAACTGCCCTAAAACAGCAACTTATACCAATCAGATTCTGCGCACGCTCGCGAGGCGAGACCTGGCTCGCGAGGCGAATGTTAAAAATCTGGTCTTTCAGAGATTGGATCTCTCGCGAGGCGAGAGTGGATCGCGAGGCGAGGCAGTAAGGTTCTTCTCAAATACGCCCGTGATGAGTATCAGGGCCTGGGTGTGATGGCTTCTGGTCCACAGTCTCGCAAGGCGAGTAGCCTCTCGCGGGGCGAGGCAGAGAAGATGACATTTCTGGCACAGGCTGGTCTTTAGGCTCGCGAGGCGAGTAGCCTCTCGCGGGGCGAGCATTTCCCTCGACAGCTTCTGACTTTTGCCTTCTGCTCTGCTTGATCATAGCCGTGATGGTCATCACGGCCAGGCCGTGATGGGCTATGGTTGGCTCATATTCTTCACTTTTCAAGCTTTGTTTCATCCGGGCTCCATCATGGCTGATTTTGATCATTTTTACATTAATTCCTGCAAAACAACACCAAGAAACCGCTTCACCCGTTCCAAGGGAAAAACTAACTAAAATCAAATAAAGAATGCCTAATCTATATGAAATATGCATGCAAAAGTGTATATGAAACATCATGTAAAATCACACTATCAATGACAAAGACGGGATCTTTTAAAGTTGATGCCACTCGCGAAGTGGTAAATAAGATTGCAAGTAAATAATTAACGTGATTTCAATTGATATTTGTATAGATATTTTTAAAACTTTTCACTTGCACGTTTTTTCATTTTTTTCATTGTAGATGGATCTTAAAGCACAATCCTCCCAGGGCTCATTCGTCCCTTCTGAACGGCAGGACGTCTTGATGACTGCTCTAGGCAAGAAAGACCATCCTGGTCGGGTTATCGGTGTTCTTGGGAACGTGACCATCAAAGAATATTATGGCAAGTCTGCTTCACGAAAGCGGGTGGTCGATGAAGCATCAATTTTGGATGACATTACTCAACACCTCATCTCCAACCCTGCTATTACAACACATCTGATGCAAAGCATAATATCCAACCCAGAATTCAAGCAGGCACTTGCCAGAGAGCTTTCCTCCATCGGTTCATCCTAGGACACCGCAGGGCATGTCAACCCTTCACATGTGAGCACAAAAGAGAGTTATAGTAGGGCACATGCGGAGGACGATGAGTTGGCAGCTAGGGAGCGGGAGTTGGAAGTCCAACGCCATGAGCTTGAGTTGGAAATGAAAAGGTGTGAGCTTGAGTTGGACTTCAAACGACGTGAGCTTGAAATGTTAACAAAGGTATATATTCATTATTAATGTCCAAATTAGTCAAATAATTACTTGTGTTTTTTTAATTATCAACAACTTATCTATTTTATTTTTCCTAAATTGAAGGCCAAGTCGACGTCGGTGTGTTTGTGTCACTGTCACTCGTTTGTTCTCACTTGGTGAGGATTATGCGTTTGAGATTTTTGAATGTCCATTGGAGCACGATGGATGGGTGGCACGCCCAAATCAACGGAGGATATTTTCCTTCTGTGGTGAAGATCTTGGGCACGCCTGCAGAGACAACGTCTGGATGGCCAGCACGATTTTGAGTCTCTGGTGCATGTAAGTTAATTTTAATTTTATAACTTATTTATTTTTGGTATTTTTATATTTAATAATTTATTTTAATTTCAATATATATATTATGTAATTAACATCCACACATTTTCATATCTTAGGTATCTCCATTGTCTTCAGCTTGATAAGGGTGTTGCATCAGTTTACGGCTTCTTAGATCCGTCAATCCTAGTGCCCCAATTCTTTGTTGGTGATGCATTTAGTAAATACATAGGGAACTTGTTGGGAAACAATCAGAAAGAATTATATCTGGCTCCCTACTGTATGAAAAACCATTGGCAGTTGTTCGTACTTCACCCGTCTAGACATACTGTCATATTCTTATGCTCTCTCCACCAAAAGCCGCCACAGGAGGTGGTGGAAGCTGTAAATAAGTAACTAATATTAAATTTAATTTAAGTTTTAATATCAGTTGTTTTTAGTTTATTACACACATGATATATGAATTTGTTAATTGACATGATTATTTGTTTATGATAGCGCGCTGAAGGCGAGTAGCATAAGTTGCGCCAACAGGAGAAGTAGGACTTATAAGGCTAAAGCAAATCCTGAATGGACCATCCTCAAGGTTTGGTAGTTTATTTATCAAATAATTAATATTATAATTACTAATTTATATGTATATTCAACTGACATTGAAATTAATTTTGTTTATAGTCTCGATTTCAACCTGACGGGTGGTCGTGCGGCTATTATGTGATGCTTCATATGCTGAACATAGTCTCCGCATCTATTACAGATGGATGGAATAAGGTAATATTTAAACAACTTGTTAAATTATATATTATAGTTTTGAAGATGACTTGCATTAATGTTATTGTTATTATTTGAACGTGTGTAGGCATTTAACGACCAATCGCCTCTTCAAGAAGATGAGTTTAGAGACTTGAGGATGCGCTTAGCTGAATTCTTCTTCAAGTATTCGGCTGAAAAGGGAATTGACAAGATACCTCCGCAATACTTAGATGAATAGTTTTTTTTGTTAGACTTTAGAAACTAATTAATAACATGTATATATATATATATATATATATATATATATATATATATCCTTAGATTGGTAGTTTTGTTTTTAGACATTAGAGACTAAAATTTATTTATATATATATATATATATATATATACTTGTAGATAGTTATGTTTTTCCTATACATGGGTTTTGGTTTTAAGTCCCCCATTGTTCCTTTGTATATTTCTTTTCTTTTTGTTAATATTGAAATTTAAGGGTAGTGTTTGCTTCTGTAATGTGTGTGATATTCTGTGTTACTGGGATATTTATATTTACTGAATGCAGGGATAGCCGAGGGGGGTGATATTTTAAAACTGAATTTTTAAAAAAAAATCTATTAACGTCAGTTGTATCAAACAACTGACGTTAATAGTATTTTATAAAATATACAGTATACTATTAACGTCAGTTTCAATAAACAACTGACGTTAAAATTAAAACATTTAACGTCAGTTCTTTAACACAACTGACGTTAGTTTTAACAAAATGAACGTCAGTTAAGTTAAAGAACTGATGTTAATAGTTTTATGTTTAACGTCAGTTGTTTAAACAACTGACAAAATTAACGTCAGTTGTGTTAAAGAACTGACGTTAATAGTTTTATATTTAACGTCAGTTCTTTACCACAACTGACGTTAAAATATTAACTATTAACGTCAGCAGTATTTACGTCAGACAATATTCTGACGTATAAAATCAATTTTAACTAACGTAAAAAATACTTATTACACTAGTGATGACTGCAACCTTCCTTCTCCCCTCACGTTCAACAGCCTTTCCCTCTTCCCTCATTTTCTCTCTTTCTCTCCCAATTTTCTTCCTTTTTCCCTCACCTCATGATCGCCAAGGTCTTGACAACATTGTGGAACTACATCAGCTATCTCAAACTCTCCTCTTTTGTCTTTCACTTTTTTATTAAATTAAAAAAAGGAATCAAAATGATTAATTCCTTGAAGACACAATTGTAAAGCTCATTCACACTTCATATGTGCCTGCAAACAAATACGATTTGATGGATCCATGTTATTATTATTATATTATTATTATAGGCACAATATTTGATAGTCTGGATGTGGGAAAAAAAAGCTGCTAGGTGTGAAACGAGGAGGAAGGAAATAAGGGTAGTGGCACGAGTTTTTTTATTGGGAACTTAATCTCAGCCGTTAAAATGGATTCAAGGGCTGTTATATCATGTTCTCACCTCTTACATAAGATGGCCCTATATATATATATATATATATATAAGTTTTTAAAAAAAAAAAAAAAAAGAACTAGCAATAGTTGATTCCATATTATGTTTTTTTTGTACATTTATTCCAAATTATAATTTTGTTGATTGGCATGATAAGTATTCTTGTAAAATAATCAATAAATTTCTTACATATGTTGTAGTATTAATTCATTGCATCTCCTGCTCGATGCTATAAATAGTATATTGTTATTTTTTTCATTGACTCTTGTAATTTTGAATATTTGCTAAAAATTCATGTGTTCCTTTCAAATCCTATAAACCCATATAATCCATTCAAATCCTATAAAGTCTTATGATATAACCTTTAAAATCCACACATGAAAATCTTGATTATAATAATATTTAAAAAAAATCTTTTAAAATCTTATAAGTCATTACATTCTTACGTAGTCTTTTAAAATCCACAAGACTTTTTTAGGCCAAAACAATCTTTAAAAATCTCAATCCAATATACCCCCTAGATTTTTATTGAAATGATTTTAAGAGAATTGATTTAAAAAAATATTTAAAAAAATGATTTGTGTTTGGTAATGATATTTTAAAAGTGAGTTTAAAAGAATTGGTTATTTGAATGATAAAGTAAAAACACTTTTGAAATGAAAATATAAAAAATATTGTGGTCCCACACCTAAAATCAATTATACTCAACTCAACCCAGAATCATGATTTTATTAAATGCTAAATTTAAAGGAAACACTTTCAGAATCTCAAAATCACTTCCACTAAAAATAAACGTGGTTTTTGACCCTCTAGAATCTAAACCAAAATAGCACTTACAAGCTCGGGAGAGGGGGTGGGAGGGGGCATACTCCGAGTTGGTTTCTAATGCGACCTGATGATGAATAGATAAAAATATATGATTTTATAAATAAAAAAAAATTGTAAAAAGTTATATAAGCTATTTACTTATATTAATATTTGTTTATTTAGATATAATTTATTTTAAAATATATAATAAAATATCTTATGATTTTGGTTGATATTTTTAAAATTTAATGATTTAATCATAAAATTTTTAAATTTATATATGTTATTTGATTCTCGAGTTGGTCCAAATAAACCCAACTCAATCATTAATCAAACAATAATTTAGTTTAGTCTTCATGGATTAGACCCTGCCATAGCGGCCACGGATTCAGACCCTCTCATGTTAATATTCAACATGAGGGGGTCATGTTGAGGAATTTTCCCATTAAATCTCACTTACATATTTTTTAAGTGGGACTCATCAATAAGATTTAATGATGAGATCCCCCACATGATATTCCCTCATGTTGAATCTTAACATGAGAGGATCCAAATACCAACGGTCACCTCTCCAAGAAGTTACGCCATTGGAGGGGTGTAAATCAGTTGAGCTATTTGGACTCGATTCATTAAATGCTCGACATTAACGACTTGTGAGTAGCTCGTTTATATATATATATATATATATATATATATATATATATATATATATATATATATATATATAATTCTAAAGTACTCAAAACTAGGACATCAGGAGCGATAACACTGTTTCTTACTAATATTACTAAAGCAAACATAATTGTCCCAAGAACAATCCTCTGGAAGGACGTAGTCTTACCAGAAAGATGGATCTTGGATAAAGCTACACCAGCTTTACCAAGAGAAACGTCAAATTTCAATAGCATTGTTCAATCTCAAACAAGACAAGTTGAATTAGTCTTTGAAAGAAGAAATTCATTTAGTTCAATCAAATCTCCCAGCCCTAAGGTCGAAAGATTTTAGATCTGTCACTTCAAGACAATCTTTTTCAACAATATCCCAAGCTTCAAATATTAATCTATGGGGAATAGATACATCATCTACTATCCCAAGACCAGTTTATCAGACGTAAGATGATCAACGATCAATTCAGTCTCCAACCTATTCCTCCCTGAATGAATCTTATAATGATTTGTGAGTTCATTATAGATAAGGAATCCCTTAGGAAGGACTTTTACTCTGAGGAATGGAAACCTCAAAGAGAGTGGTTCTTACAAGAATATCAGGGAACAAACAGGTCCAACATTCAGGAGAAATATTACCAATTTCTTAACAACGTTAAGACAAATATCCTATTTTTTGACCGGTTGCATGCTTAAGCAGTCAAATATTCAATTAACTATCCTTGGCAAACAAAGATAGTTGCAGATAAGGCAACAAATGTCATTACAATATGGCATTTGAAAAATGGTGAGTTGGTTAAAACAGAGCTACCTCCAGGTCTTAGGGGCTAGAGTAAATTAATGGAGAAATCAAACTACACGAATAAATACCTACAGGTCTTAGGGGCTAGAGTAATTAAGGAAGATGCATCTGCTTATGTATCTACTTCAGGAACTAAAAAAGATAGGCTCTTAGAAAAACAGATATTCAAACCTTTCAAAGTTAATAAGAAGGTCAAAGAAAGCTTGAAACTTCTTAACAATCCTGAATTACAAAAGGAAAAAGATACTTTCAAAAAAGAAAAGGAGGAGTTCATTGAAATAGTTAATGAAAAATTAAAACAACTAGTTGTTCCAGAAACACCCTCGGTGCCTCCAGGAGGCATAATAAGAAACAAAGGATCAACCATAAATGTCATAAATGAAGGTGGCTCAAACAGAATCTGAGGCTACTACTTCGGAACCAAAAGTATTGGAAAATCCACCAATCAATCTTAATCCAATTTTTAGTCAATCCTGGGAAAAACTATCAAAACTTTATTATCCTAGGTCAACCCCTCCAGATCTGCTTCTTGAAGAAAAGGCTCCAATCTTCAAAAGCTTTAATACAAATAACATCTATGAATGGAACATAGATAACAGAGTACCAGATCTTAACCACAATGCAGCATATGACAATGATGGCTACATCATATCAAACTGCTAATGCTCAGAAGAAGCCATTTGTAATATTTTACCTGTAGGGTTTACAGGTCAATTAAAAGGACGGTGGGATCACTCTTTCTCAGAAGAAAAGAAAGAGCAAATTTTTACTTCTATCAAAACTGATGCAGACGGGACTCCGGTTCTCACCAGTGATGGCCAAACAATTTCAGATGCTGTCAACACCTTAATCTTTTCCATGTCTGGACATTTTATGGGCAACCCTTCTACCTGGAAAGATAGGTCTGCCGATTTATTGTCAAATCTTAAGTGTAGATCATTATCCTAACAAGGGTTTACACTAGGGAAGATTGTCAAAATAAATTCTGGAAAGAAAAATTCATTGCTGGTCTCCCAACATCGTTAGGAGATCTTGTTAAAGATGAACTTATAGTTTAATTTCCAGATGGAAATATTCCATATGAACAACTGAGTTATGGACAACTCATTGCTGTTACCCAAAAAATAGGAGTGAGACTTTGTAAGGAAGACAAAGTCTGTGGTCAACTCAAGAAAGAGAAGGCAGCCAAAAAGGATTTAGGATCCTTCTGCCAACAATTTGGTATACCACCTGTCCAAAAGACAAACCCAGATCTTCCACCAAACTGGAAGATAAACCCCAAAAGTTTAAGTATACTAGGTAAACTAAGAAAAATAAGTATTATAGAAAACCTAAACAAGATTTTAAGCCAAAACTAGCAACTGGCGATAAGTCTTCTAAAAAAGCAATTATCTGTTATAATTGTGGCAAAACCTGGTCGTATCAGTAAATACTGTAGGCTTAAGAGAAAGATTAAAAGCCTAAATCTTGTACAATCAGTTGAGGACCAACTGAATAATCTTTTAATCCAATCAGACACTTCAGATGAATTAGATGGTGATTACTCTGAAGATCTTAATCAAATCCAACAAGATGATATTGATAATCAGAGTTCTGATTCATCACCAGAAATTAATGTTCTCACTAAGGAGTAAGATCTCCTTTTTGAGGTGATTAATTCAATATCTGATCCAGAAGAAAGAAGAAAATATCTTGATAAACTAAAATCCTCATTGGAATACTCAATGGGAAAATATTACAAGGGTAAAGGAAAAGTCATTGTGAAAGATCATTTTGATTTTAAGGCAATCCTTAAAAGACTTGAGGCCCAACAAACAAAACGCGTAACAATTCAAGATCTCCAACAAGAGATCAAGAATCTGAAACAAGAGATAAAAGAAATAAAACAAGCACAAGTAGTTCATAAGATGATTCTATCTTAGATAGCAGAAAATTAATCATGAATCCAAATCTGATGAAGGAGAGAAACCTGAGTCTAGTATCATTAAGAATGATGAGCAAGGTAATCCTACTAAAATTCAGGAAAGCAACGATTTAGAAGATGATCACGCTTTCTTGATTGATGTTTTCAAAACAGATTTCCTCTTGGAAAATACTGCTTGGATTGTTAGGAATCTCAGATTCCTGTAGAGAAGAAGAAGAGGGTTGGGAAGAGCAAAAACTACGCTTTGAAAAAGAGCGGGATAACATAATATTCAATTATCTGATATCATTGCCTTCCTTTGATTCCATAGCAAAAGTAAATATAGATCTAAGCCTTACCTTGCTGAATAATTTTAATAAAGCTTTACAAAAAATTTTAAAATAACATTTTTATACAAATTTATACAAAAGCATTAGATCTTATTATCCTTAACCATAGTTGTACCTTTCTTTCTTAACTAAAAGCTACCTCAAGGCACTCATTTTTTTGGTTTATCTTGATCAAGCATCGGTAAATTAGACTTGCTGTCTCATTACCTTTCGAGGTCTTACTACTACAGCTTTTACAAGACATACCAAAATATGAACACGGGGTCCTTACCAGTTAAGAGGTATCCAAACCAGTTAAACATAATAATTTCGTAAAAACTCTTTTTTTTTTACTCAGCAAGGTATGGATCTTAGATCCATACTACAGTTCCTACTTCCCCATCTGGCTCTGATACCAGAGGGATGACGAAGTTACAGGAAGGGAGAAAGGGGAGAAGAGCATGATGAGAAGTAGGAGATTCGGCAGGGATTTACAATATTAAAATAAATAAATTATAAAATGAAGATTAAATTATAAAACCTAAAACGAAAATAACAAATGCAGAAATTTAAAGCATAAAACCCAGAAAGGCGGTTGAACCTGCCGAGATCTGGACAAATAAAGTAAAAAAGAAACCTGAGCGGAGGCAGAGCCTCACCAGGACCGATGGAGAGAGATGAGAGAATTAATAAACCATGTATTTTTATTGAAATACTACAGTATTACAAAACAATATTGAAAGATTGGAGAAGAGGGAGAAGGGGAACAGAGGAGCACTCACAAGATCACTCAGAACCTCAAAGCTTCTCACACCAAACTTATCTCTCTAAAACTTCGAATGCCTAACACAAGAGTCGGGCATCTTATTTATAGAGACTAAAAATTACTATTACAACAGTATCAGTAAACTTGACCTATACTATTGCAATTATTGGTGAACAGTTTCGGTAACTTGACTAGAACTGTTACGGACAGTGCTTAACAGTACCGGTGAGAAAACTCAAACTATTCATGCCGGTAAATGGATTGAGTTTGCTTGTCGAGTGACTGGAACTATTCATCATCACTCAAATTGACTGTTGTGTCTATCCCATAACAATCATCTTCATTTTGATAAAATGGTTCAGAACATTGACATGTATCCTCCTTTTTGTCTTCTTATTCATCAGACTGGGGGAGCTTTTGTTTGGATGCAGATTTTGATGAAGAGGCTATCTCCTCCCGTGCCAATTCTAAGATAGTCTCCATATTCCGTAGAAAACTCTCCTTTCTGGATTGGTTGCTTTCATCCATTTTGGATTATGCTGAAACCATATTTTGACATTGTCATTAGTAGCCGCTGCATAGTTGAATTGCAACCACCACTTGACATATGCAGACCTTTGGAGAAGAGGCAATATACCAGGGTAAAGATCCTGTTTTTGGTATTTATATTGCCAGCTAAACACCCATATCAGGGAGAATTTGGAGAAAAATATTAGATTTGCCGAGAAAGGACTTTTGTTGATATCAAAATATTTTTCAAATGTTTTGTATCCTTCCAAAAGATCAGGGGGGAAGGATCTGCTTGATTGGACCAAAGAATTGCCACCAATGGATAAATCAATGTGGAAATTTATAATTGACATTCTTCTTTAAGTATATCAACCAAGAATGTCTATTTTGATTGTTTTGGTACCAGAAAACATTGTACCAAGCTGTCTGATAATCCCAATAGTTAAATCCAATGGGATCAAAAGTTTGAGAATTTTTTTTCCAAACATTTAATTTTTTCCCCAAATTGTTCAGGTGTTAAAACCTTTAGAATTTGGAGAGTTGAGTGAGTGTATGTTGATTTATCTTTGGGATCTCGATAGTGTTTAATCGAGACTGAATCGATATCAATCAATATAAACTCATAAAAAATCCTGTTTTTGTTAGTTTGTGTTGGTTTAAAATGAAAACCATTTGGAAAAAATTTTCCTGGGACTTTGTTAGGGTTGTTGTCCCATAATGCTGGTTCCATTTGAACAGCAAATTGTGTTTGGTTTTTTGCAACATAATGAGTTGCTAGGGTTTGGGTGGTGTCGGCTGATAATCTTGTATCTGGCTCAACAACATTTATAGGGATGGCTGTTTGGGCTAACTCTTTGATTAAATCTTTAAGAGGGGGTGGAGAATCTGATTCTTGCTCCACTCCATCTCCCCAGGTTTCTTTTGGGAGTTTGGTTAACCCTTGATTTTCAAAGGCTAAAAGAGTTTGAATGGGAATACCATTGTGTTTTTTATATTGTTTGGTTGTTTGAGTTTGCGGGGTTAATGACGCAGAATGGGTTGATGACCCAGGTTTTTTGGTTGTTTGTTTGAGTAGATGACTCAGATTGGGTTGATGACCCAGATTCTTTAGATGCAACATGGCACTGGAGTCTTGAGAGGACTAATTTTCCTTTAGCCTTCCCTTTCGAAGAGGAAGTTGTTGATTTTGGCATCTCTGCCTCACACTCACACTCACACTCACCTACCCTATAAATATTCACAAGTAAGAAAATCAGGAAGAGAATTGGAAGAACCTTTAAGAAATTCAATTTGAAAATCAAAAGCACTAAGAGTTGCTTGCCATCTAGAAAAAATTTGTTTTGATTCTAAATTTTTAACATCTTTTTGTAAAATATCTTTTGCTAATTTACAATCTACTCTAACCAAAAAATTTTGATTGATTAAATCAGATTGAAATTTTGAAATACACAATACTAATGCCAAAATTTCTTTTTTGACAGTAGAATAATTTTGTCGTGCAGAATTCCAGTGTTTAGAAGTATATGCAATGATATGTTCTTTTTCTGAAATTCTTTGTTTCAAAATACCGCCATAACCAATGTCAGAGGTATCGGTTTCAACAATTTATTTATATATATATATATATATATATATATATATATATTGTGATAATGATTTTATTACCCTTTGTTATTTATATTATGGAATGGAAATGTTGAGCATCACGACAACTCATGAAGAGATTTGATTGGTTGATTTCAATGTCCATCCACCCATGATTTCCGTCAAAGATGAAAATAATTGTGGGTGTGTTTGATTTTCAAAAAATCGAGGGACTAGACAGCACAAAACTTTTTGTTCCTTGTTTGATTCGAAGAGTGGCCATGGGACAGGACAAAAAATGGAGTAAGGGACTGGACAAAAACCCAAAATTTTGCCCTCCACCAAACCATGAGACAACTTTTTGTCCCCTGAACAAACTGTAACGCCCTTCATTACATTAGTAACCCAAAATAATTGTATAAAAAAATCCTTTAATACATTTATTTAAAATATGTTAATCATAAAAATTTTCTCAATTATATAAGTCTGGAAAATGTCTCATATTAAATAAAATAGTAATAATGTATCAAAGTAATAAATATAATATTAAATCCATACCTCTGAATAAAACCAAATCAAAGAAAAGCCTCAAAACCGGGTGTCTAACTACAATCCGAGAAGAAAAACTAAAAATAATAAACAATGTCTGCATGGCACTCGTAAGCCATGCTACAATACTAACCAGCTAAGCTAAAAAGAATGTAGTTCTTCAAGCCTCGGTGTCCGCAACAATGATGTCCTCGGGTTATGAAAACAACACTTTTTAATGAGATATAAAATCTCAGTGAACAACAATACAGTTTTAAAATATTTCGAAAATGGTGATGTTCTCAGCCTGCACGGTAACCGAAAAAACTGTCCATGGTATCCGCTAATTTTCCAAAATAATGTTCATTAAAAAAATACATTTAATTACAACAATCATATAACGACAACATAATCAAATATCATATATTAATTAAACAAAGTAACCACACATCACACAATAACACAATCATCCAGTGGCTCGGAAACCCCACTTCGTGTTGGTTTCTTGCCCAATTCGGTGACTCGAGAATCTCATTAAATTGGTTCCTTGCCCCTAGTCTGCGGTGACTCGGGAACCTCGTTCTAGAATTGATTTCTTGCCACCCTCTTTATGGTGACCCGAGAACCTCGTTCTAGAATTGATTCATTGCCCCGATGGTGACTCGGGAATCTCGTTCTAGAATTGATTCCTTGCCACCCTCTTTATGGTGACCCGAGAACCTCGTTCTAGAATTGATTCCTTGCCCCGATGGTGACTCGGGAATCCCATTTTAGAATTGACTCATTGCCCCTATGGTGACCCGAGAACCTCGTAATTAAATGGGTTCCTTGCCTCCCATTAACGGTGACCCGAGAGCCTCGTTCATAAAATGGATTCCTTGTCCCATATCTTAATTCCGACATCCCATTAAATGACGATGTCAAAAGTCAATGCACCTATCTTAGGAGGCATAACAACAAACTTCACTCACATGCATATATCATTTATACCTCGAATAAAACATGACGAACATATTTTAAATTATAACAATCAAATATACTTATTCTTTTTTTTAAACCATAAGCAAAATGGGATTTAATACATGCTATGACTAAGCTATTAAAGTTCAATTAAATAAAATTATATGCTCCCAAAAGGTAAAGCCATGAGTCAGTGGAACACCAATGTATATTGAGTTGAACTTGGCATACATGACTTCGTGAAAGTAGTTAAAAATAAAAAGAGAAAACAATCTACTCCTATGAGGTTCTGAACGCACAGTACGAAACTTTAGTGATTTTTACCATCTGGCTTGAACACAAGAATTATGTACACAGAACGTTAAATTATCAATAAACAACTTTTTAGATTTAGGGGAACATACTTGCTAAATCGGTTCATCAATCAATTAAAAAAAACTGTCAACGCAAACAATCATTCATACCATGGAGAGGGTTCGTAAAAAAACGTATTGTTACTCACATCTCGAAGACCTCCAATGTGTTCTAAAAATTATTTATGATAAGAATTAGCGCTTCCCTAAAAATTCTTCTTCCGTTTGGTGGCGTTCTTGGATCTGTGTTATTACGATTGCACTGACAAGAAAGAAAAGAACGTCCGAAATCGCTACATTGCGGCGCGCATTGACCAAAGTAATATATATATATAGGTACAGTAACCTAGCGCATAGGATTTTCTTTTGGTTTTATGATTCCTTTTTTTTTCTTTTTACATATAGGTGATATGCCTAGTACACTATATATATATATATATATATATATATTTTTTAATTCTCTTTTTTTTTTATACATTTATTTTAATTTAATATTTCTTTTGTAATTATTTACCAATTCTAATAAGTTTTATACTAACATATCCCATACACTAAACTTCTTAATTACATTGTATTTTTATTATATCATTATTTATTTATATTTATTTTTTTTATAATCTTAATCCATTTTTTTATTAATTATATTAGAATTTTAGGATGTTACACAAACTATCCAAAAGACAAAATTATCCTCTCTCTTCTCCCCCTCACTCCCTCTCTCCCCATCTTTCTCCCTCTTCCCTCTCTCTGTTCCCTCTCTCTCTACTCTCAAACTCCCCCTCTCTCTCCTCTCTCTTATATATAATATCAAACGTTACTATATATTTATAAAATTATATTATTATATAAATAATGTTATATATTATATTTATAAATATAATATCATAACATATAATATTATATAATATATAATATTATAACTTATAATGTTATATTACACCTAAATATATATTATCACAAAGTGTATTACAGTAAATTTAACATTATTTTGTTTGTTATGTCAATTGTTCATCAAACACCATAAAAGACAAAAAGTTGTCCAATAACTTGCAGGTTTGTCTTGTGATATTCTCCTTGTCCTGTACCTAAATGCGAATCAAACGCACCCTGTATGTCATTTCTTTAAAACGACGATACATAAACTTTCGTGTACTTCGTAATAAAACCTTTCGTAATATTTAGCCGTCCTCGTTATGAAAATATGTAGAACATTAATGACTAATGAGAGTGTTAACATTAAGTTTGAAGTTTCTTTTTTCTAGTAGTCCATTTTTTATTTACTGGATTATAAAAATGTGGCAGTCTAGAATTTTTGAATTTCACGTACCACATGTTAAGTACATATTTTTATTTGTAGATTATCATATAATATTAAAATCTTTATCAAATAATAAATTGATATACTTAAAAATAATTGAAGAAAAAATTTCATAAATCACTACAAAAAAAGTCACTTTAGTGACCAAGCATTTAGCGACCACACTTAATCGGTCGCTAAATATAAAAACTTGGTCACTAATTTAGCGACCGGTTTAGCGACTACCAAACGATTTAGTGAGTAGGCATTCTGCTATCACATCTGGTGGTCACCTAGCAATCGAATTCGGTGGTCGCTAAACACTTCTTTTTTGTAGTGTTAATGTAAAAATAATTAAATTACAAATGAGCTAAACAAGCAAAGCTCAAGCCTTTTTCTTTTTTAACAAGCCAAGGACAAGATTTTAATTATGTTCATTTAAATAAATAAGCCAAGCTTGAGCAACCTATTTTCATAAGTCAAGCTCATACTTCAAGTGCTCGACTAGACTCGACTCGTTAACACACCCCTAGCCACTCATTTAAACATTGTCTACAAAAGTTCAATGAAGGGAATCCTATTATATGGACTAAAAAGTGATATATTCAAAATTTTAAGAAGTGATATCTTTTTGGTTTAACTATTGAGTCGGTCCTTGAACTATTTAGGAATTTTCATATAAGTCCTTAAACTTAAAAAAATAATTAATTGGGTCCTTGAACTTATATACAATTTTCAATTGGGTTCTGAATTAAAAAAATTTTAATTGAGTCCTTGAACTTATATAAAATTTTGAATTAGGTCCCCAAAGTAGAAAAATTGTTGGTGATCATTTGATGAATTGGATAAAATATTACCTGTTCCTTCCAAATTGGACACCCATATCAACCATCTATGAGTGGTTTGGGTGGAGGATAAACCTTGAGACATTGTTACAACAAGATGCAACAAGATGTAGTGAGATGTAGTAAGTTGCAAGTAGGAGAGCTGTTTTGGACGAAGCTATTTTGAGGGCGATATGCAACCGTGAAACAAATATTGAGGATGGAAGGTGTTGGAAAGCCGCCTTATTTGCGGTCCGCCCTAGTCGCCTTAATTGCGGTAACTTTGAGTCGCCTTCATTACAGCCTCTAGCACCTTCATTGTGCTGGTTGTGAGGGTGTGTTTAGTCCCACATCACCTAGAGATATGACCTTGGTAGTGCTTATATAGCTTGGGCAATCCTCACCTTAGAAGCTGATTTTGTGGTGTTGAGTTAGGCCTAACATCTAAGAGAAGGAGTTGTTTGTTTAAATGGGGGAGAAAAGGCTGTAGGTCACATTTTGATTTTCTGGTTCAGTATTTTGGTTTCTTGCAACCCTAAATACTAATTCGGTTAAAAAAAATTCAGGCCATGTTCCATATCAGCAAGTTTAACGACCTCTTCACAGAACCTTATGTCAAGGACTGAATTAAAAATTTTATATAAGTTTAGGGACCCAATTAGAAACATTTTTTATTCAAGGACCCAATTGTAAATCTTATATAAGTTTAGGGGCCCAAATAATTTTTTTTTAGTTTACGGATCTATTTGAAAATTCATAAATAGTTCAGGGACCAACTCAATAGTTAACCTAACTTTTTCTATATATAAAAAAAAGAAAAAGAATAAAGATTCAAATTAGTCCCTGAAACATTTAGGAGACCCACTTTTGGTCCCTGGAAAATATAAACTAATCACTTATTTCCTCAAATTTACAAACGCGGGACACATTAGTCCCTCCTTCCACTTCCATTGTTCATTTACTTACTTAAGTGTCCCGGCTCGTTAACCCTATGCTTGACTCGTTAGTGTTATATTTAGCCTATTACAAATTTCTACCATAAAAATGAATAAAAAGTGAAAAAAAAAATGCACAATTTTCAAGTATATGAGTTTTAAAATTTTACACGTTTTTTCTACTTTCATTCATTTTTTATCTTTGAAAATTGTCATTTGTCATATGAATGGTTAATGGATGGAAAGAGCGTTAGAAGTTGAAGGAGGGACTATGTGACATGTGTATGTAAATTTGAGGGATCAAGCTGGTTAAATTTTTTTTTTGGATCAAAAGTGGGTCCTCGAAATTTTTTAGGGACTGATTTTGGCCTTTAGTAAAACAAAATCTTATTTTTATTATATTGCTAAGGGCTTAAGGCACTAATTAGAATTACCTATTAAATACTATTTAATAATCATAATGAACGAAGAGAAGACAATACTGTATCAATTCCAAGAAACGTTAACTAAAAGGCTTAAATAAGTTTTTGTCCCTGAAAAGTTCCCATTTTTTGTTTTAGTCATTGTACTATTTTTTCATAGGTTTGCATCCCACATTATTTAAAGTTAAGGAAATGGTCACCACTGCCAAGCTACCTCAGTTTTATGCTGACATGGCTAACAGAATGCCACGTCAGCAATGCCACGTCATCCATGTGGCATTAAGTTTGCTACTTCAGCAGGGACTATTTCCAAAAAAAAAAACTGAAAATACAGGGACGAAATCCTAAGACAAAATTTATAGGGATTGAAACCAATTTTTTTTAACTTTGCATGGACTAAAAACTATTTTGTGGCCTTTTTCAAAACCAAGTCGAACAGGAACAAAAAACCACCTCGATATCCCCAACTACTAGAAATTATACCAGAAAAATGAATTTGACAAATTTGTCCCCGTGTCTCTAATGTATGATTTTTTGTTTCTTCTATTTTCTAGTCAAAAATCTCAGAGCAATCCAATTGGAATAAGAAATTACCTTGATACCCTTGAATGCTAGAAATCATACCAGAAGAAGGGATTTGTCAATTTGAAACTTGTGGCCCTAAAGTATGATTTCTTTCTATTTTCTAGCCAGATTTTGGAGCAAGTAAGACAAAAATAAGAAATTACCTCGGTACCCTTCAATACTAGATATATCATACAAAATGAAGGAATTTAGCAATTTTAACCATGTGATCCATAATGTAGGAATTTGTTTCTATTTTCTTGCCAAATTTCATAGCAAGTCATGCAGGAAAAGGAAATTAGCTCGGCATCCATGTACTAAAAATCATACTAGATGAAGGAATTTGGTAGTTTAAACCATGACAAAACTTGACTAGAAAATAGAAACAAATCATATAGTAGAGCCATATGTTTCAAATTTGTTGGAACCAAAGTGGATTTGGTTAAATAATCTCTTAAGTTTTGATGTTAACAAAAATGTTAAATTTATATGGCAAAGTTGTGTTAAAGGACTAACTCGTCTATTCTAGCTTGCAGAATTGTCCTAAGTATAGTTAGACGAGGAAACTGAGTATAAGTTTCTTAAAATAGCTTTAAGAAAATATTCGGGGATATCGAGGTAGTTTCCTGTCCCTGTATGACTTGGTGTGAAAAATGGTTGGAAAATAGTTTTTTTTTGTTAAAATAAGTTTTTAGTCCCTCCAAAGTGTACAAATTTTGGTTTTAGTCCCTATAAATTTTGTCTTAGGATTTCGTCCCAGTATTTTCAATTTTTTAGAAATAGTCCCTGCTGACATGGCAAACTTAACACCATGTGGATGACGTGGCATTGCTAACGTGGCATTCCATTAGCCACATCAGCAGAAAACAGCGGCAGGTTGACGGTGGGGATCATTTCCTTAACTTTGAACAATGTGGGGATGCAAACCTATGAAAAAATAGTACAAGGACTAAAACAAAAAAATGGAAACTTTTCAAGGACCATAAACTTATGAGTAATGATATTTTGACACCCATTTCTGACACCGAACTGTAGCGGTACTATAGCGCACTGTAGCAGTGGCATTTTCGTAATTTTGACCACTTTTTTTAATAAAAAATATTTAGCTTTTTTAGTACTAATATTTTTGGTTAATTACGTGCAAATATTTGGTTAATCACGTGCAAATATTTTGTTAATTCATTTTATTATATGGTTAATGAGTCATCCTGAAGCATATAAATATATAATCATTTTCCACAACCATGTAAATATTTGGTTAATCATGTGCAAATATTTGGTTAATTCAGTTCAATATATGGTTAATGGGTCATCTTGAAGCTTACAATCATTTTCCACAACCATGTAAATATATGGTTAATCACGTGCAAATATTTGGTTAATTCAATTCATTATATGATTAATGGGTCATCCTGAAGCTTACAATCATTTTCAATACCGTGTAAATATTTTGGTTAATCACGTATAAATATTTAACTAATTCAGTTCATTATATGATTAATGGATAAATATGTTAGTACTAAAAAAGCTAAATATTTTTTTTTAAAATAATCAAAATTGTAAAAATACCACTACTATAATATGCTACAGTACTGCTACGGTGAAGAATGTCAAAAATGGATGTTAAAAAGTGGTGTCAAAATATAGTTGCTCTAAACTTATTCAAGCCTGACTAAAAGCAAAGTAGTTCCGCCGTTTTCTTTGAAAAAGAGGGTTGAAAATGACATGCGCAGAAATGTAGGTTAACCATATTATAACAACATAGGCTAACAGGCATTTATTATTGAACAATGCACGAAACCCTGTAGGCCTTGTGTAATTAATTGCCTTGGAACCATTCTATTATCTTTCCCCGAGATAGTGTAGGCAACAAGTAACTTATATTCTACATTTCCCTTTGGCAACTGAATGACATTAACAAAGCCATATCCATTTCCTTCATGATGTAGTATAGGTTCATATGTTGCAACCCCAACTAAGGGTTCGTTTGATTTAGACTTTGATAAAATTATTTTTAAAAGAATTGATTTTAGAAAAATTGATTTTAAAAAATGGAGTTTGAAAAAATTGATTTGTGTTTGGTAATAATATTTTTAAAGTGAGTTTAGAAGAATTGATTTTGTTTGGATAATAAAGTAAAATCACTTTTGAGGTGTCAATATGTAGAATTTTGTGGGTCATATATCTAGAATCAATTATTTTCAACGAAAAAGCTAGAAATTTTTGCTTCCACAAAACTCAGTTTAGACCTATTATGAATCAATTATTTCCAATTGAGTTTCGTATCCAAATACATGAATAGTATTCCAACGGCTTTTCAATTCTCTGGGACAGGAAAAAGTGCCGTTTGCGTTAGGAAAAATCCTAACCAAACGGGCACTAAGAATTTGTCTAATATCCTCCGCGACAAACTCGGAGGATGGATCCACCTCTAATTGGAACCGTTGATTTATTAATATATTAAACGCATGGTCATGATTAATTACAGGAGAAAGGAAAAGCTGGTAATTGTGTTTCAACACTTTTCTCCTCTCTCCCTTTGTCACATTCCATCAAACCCTGTTTTTGACTTCTTCTTTTTTCTTCCTTTCTTTTCCTATCAAATTGCTGACACCATGGTTGGACCCTCTACTTTTTTTTTCTTTTGACAGAAAGAGGGACTTTCAATAACTTGAAATAAGGTCATTACAAATGACATGATACACTTGGGCAGGGACTTCCCCAAACCAAGTCCTGGAACCTAAGGTTTTAGCAGCACCTGCAAGTGCACGGGCAGCTTCATTTCTATTCCTTCTAATACATGTGACAGTAATATTTGGTAACTGATTAAGAAGATCCTTACAGTCTTGAATGATGTGTGCAATGTGAGCTATTCTAGACCTGTCTTCCAAGCAATTTACCACTGCTTCTGCATCAGATTCCACAGTTAGCTTCTCGAAGGTTTCATGCAAAGCCCATTGGAGACACCACCTCAAACCCAAAGCTTCAGCTAACAGAGGAGCCATCCTACCGTCTTCTCTTTTAGCAGCTGCGAAAAGAACCTTCCCTTCTGAGTTCCTGACCACCATACCCCATCCAGTTACGCCATTTTCAAAACAACCAGCATCTACATTCAATTTCAAAGTGTTGAGCTCAGGGGGCACCCATTTCCCGGTTTCCTTCGTGATTGTTTCTTTTTGGACTGGAATGTTGGCAGCATTGAAATCTGCTACAAACTCAGTGACAGAGGCGGCTACTGTGATTGGATCAAAAAGAGCCTTGTTGAACACTAACTGATTCCGAACCTTCCATATCTTCCAAAGGGTGGTGCAGACCATTTGAGCTGCTAGAGGTTCCTGGTTTTTAATCCAATGGGGAAGCCAGGCATTGAGGCTGACTTGATCTGGAACATGGATGCCTAGTTGAGCGGTGAACCAGAGCACCCGGATTGGGGTGCAGTGCAGAAAAATATGGTCTTGGGTCTCATCCTTTTCTTGACAAAAAGGGTAGCTCATATCAATCTTCATCCCCTTCTTTCCCAGATTGTGCCTTGTAGGGAGAATGTTTCTTGCAAGTCTCCAAATGAAGTTCTTTATGCTATTTGTGATTGGGCCCTTCCAAATTGCTTTCCACAGACCTTGATCTCTCATGTCAGAGGCTTCAGGTTCATTTCTGTTCTTCTCTTCACAAAGAAAGTGGTGGGCTGACCTGACAGAGTAGTTGCCATCATTCTCCCAATGCCAAATTAAAGTGTCTTCAGGCAGTCGCAGAGAAATAGGAATGTTGAGAATCTGGACTGCTTCAAACTGGTTGAAGCTGCTGAAATAAAGTCCCTTTTCCAATGCTTTGTGTCTTCATCAATAAGTTCAGAGACTGTGGCATCTTGTTGGAGATTTTTGATAGGGCTCCAGATATTGAAATTTGTTTGTTCGGGTAGCCACTTATCCTTCCAAATTCTCACCTTCTTTCCATTCCCAATCATCCACCTTGCCCCCAAGTCTAGAACCTCTTTGGCTTGCAGCATACTTCTCCAAGCATAGCTTGGCTGAAAACCTTTTTTTGCCTCCATGAAAGAACTTCTTGGGTAATACCTTCCTTTGAAAACTATGGCCATTAGGGAATCTTCATCACTGACTAGTCTCCAACATTGCTTTCCTAGAAGAGCTTTGTTGAAGTCAGAGAACCCTCTAAAACCCAATCCTCCCCTATTCTTAGCTCTGCCCATTCTCTCCCAACTAAGCCAATGAACCTTCCTGCTGTTTTCAGTAGTGCCCCACCAGAATTTTGCAATCAAGTTTTCTATCTCAGAACAGTAACCATCAGGGATTTTATAGCAGCTCATAATGTAGTTCGGGATGGCTTGAGCTACTGATTTGATAAGAGTCTCTTTCCCTGCTCTTGATAGGCACTTCTCCTTCCAGCCCTTTAGCTTCTTCCATACTCTGTCCCTGACAAAAGCAAAGACATCTTTTTTTGATCTTCCAAACACAACGGGAAGGCCAAGATATCTAGATAGGGTAGTCACAGTCTTTGTTTCCATCTTGTTGCAGATCATATTTTGCTCAGGGGGCACATTTCGACTATATGACACCTCAGACTTGTCTAGGTTCACCAGTTGACCCGAGGCCAACTGATAAGTGTTGAGGACCTGAGTGATGGTTTCAGCTTCTTTTAAATTAGCTCTAGCGAAGAGAAGGCTATCATCTGCAAACAGAAGGTGTGTGATTTGAGGAGCCCTCCTGGATACTTGGATGCCATGGATGGATCCCTGTGAGTTAGCCTTATGAAGCAGACCAGAAAGAACATTGGCACAAAGAATAAAAATGTAGGGCGATAGGGGATCACCCTGCCTTAACCCTCTCTCAGGGGAGAAACTACAACTTGGTTGACCATTAATGAGCACCTGGTAAGACACTGTAGTGATGCAAGACATGGTGCAATTGATTAGTGTTGTTTATGCTTTATCCAGGATAAGGGTGGTGGTGATATTAATAAGAGTAATAAGAAATGGAAGAACCACTTCAGAATGGTCTTCCATGACCATGAAGAAAGTCGAAGTCGTTGCCGTTCTTAATGAATATAAAGATAGGCAAACAAAAATTTTATTCATTAAATTCAATTAAAAGTTATGAAAATTCATAACTGATATGGTTCTATATATTTTAAATCAAAGAGTAAAACTCTATATTTTATTGATCATTAAGATACTTATAAACAAAAGTCTTATTATCAAAGAAAGACCCAAAAGAAGCATCGGAGTAAGGCCCACATAGCCGTAGCAGTGAAACCCCAACGAAAACTCGATGGCATTGCCACGCGTACGGAAGATGAAATGACTCCATCAAATTGAAATTTACAAAGGAATTTTTGTGTTCATTGTGAAGCTGTGAGCATAACCTTTATTCCTTTGTGGGTCTCGGCAGTTCAGTTCTGCAAGCATAAATATTGTTTCGGGTTTGGGTTCGGTCAATAATCGCCACGAACCATTCCTGAAAGTGTTCGGATTTCTTTTTAGTTTCAGTACCGGTGGTGGTTGTTGTGACTCGCTGAGGAGCGGATTTTGCACCATCATCCATTTGGGATTTCGATGACGTATTACAATTTAGATGAGGAGGGTGGTGGCAGAGGGGAGGTGGTCCCAAACCTCACGCTCCGAATCCATACCCATCATAACAATGGGGACTACATTAAATTAAGGTAGGATCCTCAGCCGGAGGCCATCGTGACGTCGGCGAAAGGAGCGACTCTCTGGTATGAAAGAAGAGAGAGGGATGCACGAGGATCAAGAGTGCAACTTGGAAGAGTTTCTTTGTTCTCTCAGTTTGGTTTCTTTTCACTGTGGGAACAGTCATTAAATGACTAATATGTAATTGCATTTAACCGGCTGACCGTTTGTTACAAGTCACACTCAGTGGAGGACTGATCCTCAACAGCGGGGAGTGAGGATTAGAGAATTTTAAATTAAAGGGTGACTAGAATCTTGGAGGATACATGCATGGAGAAGGGTAGGTTAACACCTATCTCTATTCATTTAGAGTTATGTTTGTTGAACACACATATGGTGTCTCCTTTATTTATTTTTTTTGGTATTTTTGAAACACGTGTATACAAAGATGATAAAATTAAGTAAGAAATAGAAACAAAAATATACTGTGTCACTTACGATGTCTAACTTTTGTGTTCGAATAACAAACTCATTCATTTATTTGCTTCTGCAGAGAGGAATGTTTTATGTTTTGTATGTAACTAAAGCAATGGAACGCAACCAACATGGTGTGACACAGTTGGTAGATAATTGGGCCCCTTAAGCATGTGGTCAGGGGTTCTCTTCCTGACTCATGCGTATGGAAGAACATCTGTTGGAAGAGGCCAGTACCTCGAGTGATTAGTCTCTGGCTCCCGGTCGGAGGATGCCTGGATTCACAAAGAAAAAACAATGGAACTCATTATTCTTTTTTATTTATTTATTTAATAAATCTCAAGGCAATCTTAGAATTGATTGAATTCCAAAGGGAAAAAAATTAAACTTATTTGTTCATTTTATCCCGTGAATAAATAATTTAGATAGTGTCTTGGAATTTTATTACTCAATTTTGCAATGAATTTTTATCTTTAAAATGTATATTTAAACGATAGAATTGAAAATTTTAATTGCAATTCCAACTCAATCAAAATCAGGTTTGGTTTATAATCATAAAATTTCTATGTTTGGATTGTACAAAAAATTTAAGGTATAAAATTAACAACTAGCCCCCATAAGCAGGATAACCCGGGGAGTTCGGGTTCGAATCCTTGTGGAGTTACCCCCATTGGGAGGTTGAAAACCAAAGGGTAAAATCTTGCTCAATCAGTTGAATCAGAGATTAGTCCCATAGCGGACCCGAAGGGCCTAAGCCGTGAGGATACTCTGGTGGACCCACTCTGCCCAAAGGGCTAATTAGGATGGGTTCCGAACCAAAAAAATAAAATTAATATTTTAAATTCAACTCCTTAAAATTGTTTGTGTTGTTGGCGACAGTGATGGTGGTAGTAGTCGTGACAGTGGTGGTTGTGGCGGGACATGTCAAAAAATTTGGAATAATAGTCTTTCTGGTCATCCAATTTTATATTTCCCTTTTAATTTTGTCCCAAACTGGAACCCATAAACCCAACATATCAATTTCATCCACTCATATGGCATATGTATATTGCTTGCTGTGACACCCTTCTATCCCGCATGTTATAAGCACTTTAAGATAAGCAATTAATAAAATTTAATCATGAAAATACTGGATAAAATAAGCGTTCGTCCATAGGTAGAAAAGTTTCACATGAACTAGTTCACAAACGCGGAAATAAGACATGTTTAAACAAATAAAACATAAAACATAACAACCCAACCCCGATGTCACGACTCAGAGATGGTATAACCGTTCCGGGAACATCCTCGGTATACAAACTGAAAACTAACTAACTAACAAGAGAACAAGCCCTAACTATGAGTGGCGGCTCTTCATAGTCACTCATCTTCGGGCTACTCGTCATTCTCTGCAAGGTGCTGATCAGGCTAAACAAACAACTAAACAAAATAAGGGAGTAAGAATCATGTAAACATATATGGCAGGGAGATAGGAAGTAAAGTAA
Organism: Sophora flavescens; assembly: GCA_030762895.1. Lineage (NCBI taxonomy): Eukaryota > Viridiplantae > Streptophyta > Magnoliopsida > Fabales > Fabaceae > Sophora > Sophora flavescens. The sequence continues at coordinate 205,656,375 of CM061062.1, forward strand.
ACAACTAAGCACAACATCATATAGCATACGTCGACAAATAAGTATCATAGCATCAATCATCATCATCATAACAACAGTATGCTATGCAATGTAATGCAACTCTACTCCGCTACTCCAACAATGCATGTGGATCCACTAAACTCAGGTTGAACGACTTCGGAGTTACATATCCGTATTGACCATAAAAGCACCAACACCGACAGTTCACCAAACCTTGGGTGAACCCCATGGATAACCAACGCATCAAACCGTGGATACCTCATCACGGGGGGCCTCGGTCACCAAACCATCGGGTGACCTATCGTGGATGGCCAGATCACCGTACTCTCAGGCGGTCTCCCCTATGTCGAACCTCCCTCTCAACCATCAATGCTCTCTACATGGCAAACAACAAACAATCCCAACCACCTCCTTGCCCGGGCCAAAAAGCTCCCATGACTTCAACATCAACTCAACGTGCTTGGGTCAATAAGCACCCAAGACTTCAACACCAACAACACCTTAGGCCCAAACCGCGGGGTCAAGGTTCCCTTGGCCAAAAAGCACCAAGGTACGACTCATCAACGTGCGGTACCCCAACGGGTACCGGCTTAATCATCTCAACATCTTTAATTATCTTTGTTAATCATTAACCAAGTTGTCTAACCTTTATCTTTGATTAGTTATGTCAACTGGTCATTATTGGGGAAGATTTGGGTTAGGAACCCCCTTTAAGTCCTTTAATTCCATCTCTGTCTGATAGGGGAGCACGGGCGTGCTCGTCCCCCGCACGACCGTGTTGGTCACATAAGTGAAGCACGTTCGTGCTTCCATTCATGCACGGTCGTGTTCAGCAGCACGATCGTGCTTCCTCTGCTGCACGGCCGTGCTTAATGTGCGGTCATTTTTCAGAATTCAAACTGGGAGCACGGGCGTGCTCCCTGTTCAACACGGCCGTGCTTAGTGCACAACAGTGTTGTTCTGGGCAGAGTCTCACAATATATTTTAACCAATTATTAGGGTACAATAGTCCTTTAATCTTAACTCGTTTTTAAGCCTAATTAGCCAATTAATATTTTATCAACAAAACTCAACAATAACAACCACCATCATCTCAAACAATCATCCATTATCATCATGCCAACCATATCATCAACATAGCAACATATAGCAACCAATCATGCACATAACATATGAAACATAATGCTAACAGCCAAGAACATGTTATCCAACAGCCAAAAAAACATATTAACTTATACATATAGGGTGCGTTTGGGTAAACAACTTAATTAAGAGCTTATCACATAAGACCTTGTCGTATGAGAGCTTATATCATAAGAGCTTAAAGAAAGAAAAAGAAAGAAAGGGACATGAGAGGATTCGAATGGTGAAAAACACGGAGAGGGTGTTTAGTGCATAAGCTCTTATGATAATTCCATAAGCTTCTCCCAGTGACTTATGAAAATAAGTCAAAAACTCCTTACGGGATGTCATAAGTTATTTTTATAAGCTCTGCCAAACTGTTGGACGAATCTGGGCAAGTATACCCAGTCGTGCAAGTAATATGGTGGTAAGACCGGTTTATCATATCCACGGGGATTGGATGTCAAGTACCAATTCGCAAGCTCGGTAACTGTCTAGACTAAACTATTGATCAAGAGAAAGTAAAACAAACAAAAGAAAAGGGAAAAGTTCTTTGGGGACTTTTAACAAACACTAGGAGTGCAGAAGGATATGTTGGGACTAGACTTCACCAAACCTCTAACCCATGTACTATCAGGACTAGATACCTCCCATTCATGCTTCAGATATTAAAATCAATCCACTAAACTACTCAAACCCCGATTCCTCGGATGGCAAGAGCCTAAATCCACTAATAGACCCTAATTCCTTAGGTGGCCTAGATTAATGAATTTGCATTAAGATTAGGGATTACGCGATTACTAATAAACCTAGTTCCATTCCTAGATACAAGGCTTACTAGGTGATTAAATTCAATTCCGGTTATGATACGAACGTTCCCATTGCATACCAAAACACAAATCAAGTCATTGGGGTGCTAGCCACAACAAGCATTAAGCACAGAAAAATAACCACTAATACGAAGACATGAACATAGATTAATCAGTCAAGATAAATACATAAACATAAGTTTGATTACATCTAATCCCAACACATGGATTTAACTACTCATAAAACAAAGAAAACCAAACCAGAGAAATAGGAAGGAAGAGGAGAGAAGAGGCCCCATGGGAGCTTTCCTTCTTTTTCAAAGCAACCCCTCTTGGCTCCCTTCTAGGGTTGAAACCCTAGCCCAGCTGCAGCCTCCAAATGCCTTCAAATGGACCCCAAAAACTCTCATTGTTCTGTCTGCTGCGTTCTTATTTATAGGTCTGCTGCGCGTCACGGCCGTGATGGCCATCACGGGCTGGCCGTGACGCGTTCTGTCCAAGGCGTGTTTGCACAAAATGAAGTCTCGCGAGGCGAGCTAGGTTTCGCGTCGCGAAACCCTAATTTTCTGGTTGGTCACGGCCGTGATGTCTATTACAGGCGGGCCGTGATGACCTCGACTTTTGCCTTCTCGCTCCGCTTGATCACGGTAGTGATGGTCATCACGGCCAGGCCGTGATGGGCTCTGTTTGGCTCATATTCTTCACTTTTCAAACTCTATTTCATCCAAGCTCCACCATGGCTGATTTTGATCATTTTTACATTGAATTCCTGCAAAATAACACCAAAAAACCGCTTCACCCGTTCCAAGGGAAAATCTAATTAAAATCAACTAAAGAATGCCTAATCTATATGAAAAATGCATGCAAATATGTACAGGAAACATCATGTAAAATCACACTATCAAATCACCCCAAGCTTATTCAATTGCTTGTCCTCAAGCAATCACTAAGGCCGATGAGAATAAACAGAACATTGATAGTGAACTAAGAACCCGAGCAAATAATCCAAGCAATAGGCAATTCAAACAATTCAGTAAGAGACAATCAATTCAAGTCCAATTAGAGACTTAGGTTCCTTAAACTCATATTCTCACTGATTTGGGTACTCTTCCTCACTTGAAGCTCACCCCAAGCTTGTTCATTTGCTTGGCTCTCTTTCTACCTCACTCGAGTGTTTGGGGGATAAGACATTTCACTCAATTTTCCTCAAGGAATGAATCCTACCATAGGCTTGACTATCAACCAAATCTCTACTTTATTAATGAAAACAATCAAGAATCAAGAGGTCTTTCACTTGGTTGTAACGTGGCCATGGGATTAATCGTTAGGTGGGGATAACAAGAAAAGGACATTTCAAAAGGCTACACAAACATCAAGAATTTGCAAAGCATGACCTTCTAAAATACCTTCTTGGGTTTTCAATTTATTTTTCCACCTTTCTTTTCTTTCTTTTTCTTTTTATTTCTCACTTTTCTTTTTGTCATCCCCTTCTCTACTTTCTTTTTCTTTTTCTTTTATTTGGAGAAGGGGAGATCTTTCAACTCAAGAGAATTTTTTATTTTTTTTTGATTCTTTTCCCAAACTTTCTCAACTACCTTTTTCACCCTTTTGTTATACTTTAGAAGGTCCCTATCAAACATATTTATCAAAACATTTCAGGGTACCAAGAAAAGCATTTTATTCTTTTGTAGGCTCAAAATTGGGCAACTAAGGGGTAGCATTTCATCATTCAAAGCTCAGAAGGCCAGAAAATACCTATTGCCTCAATCATTTTCAAAAAAAAATGTTTTCAAAAAAAAAAATTTTAAGCTTCAAAATGGTTTCAAGTCAAGTTCTAGAGAAAACAAACCAAGAGGAATAACACTCTACACAAAGAATGGGGTAAAATTTTGTGAGTACCCCTTTATGGCTCAAAATCTCACATTTTAGTTCAGAATCAATGAAAAACACAAATCCTCAGAACCATATGCTAATTATCAACTATCCAAGATTATCTCAAACATTTTCATTTGCAGCCATATCACAAGAATAACAAATTGGGTTCAACAATTCACTATCTCAATTAATTTGCACTTAGTTCTCACAATTGGGTGCAAAATCTAAGCAAGGGTAATCTAATAATGTGATCATGCAAACTATAATGCAAAACTATATGAATGCAACATGCAAGATGCAAATGCAAAATACCCTCACCCCAAGCTTAAAAATTTACATTGTCCCCAATGTAAACAATCAAGTTGGAGAGAGGAAGAAACATAAAATAAAATAAAAATTGGAACGGCTTACCGAGGCGGTAGCGGGTGTTGGCTCACATTCCTAGTCAGAATAAACTGCATGAAAATTGGGTCCCGGCCTTGATGGGTGCTGACTTTTCTTCTTGTTCTCCTTCCTTCCTTATTACCCTGCAAACACTTGACAATTCTCAATTTATTATTTTTCCTCTTGAGCTTCTCAAATTATTCAAGTGGTTAAAATCAAAAACAAAATCTAACTAAAAAAAATGAAAACAACTAAGGAGAAGGGTTAAGAAAAGTTGGGTTGCCTCCCAATAAGCGCTTCTTTAACGTCACTAGCTTGACGTGTAGACAACTTCTTTCAATTAACCGGGGTCTGCTGGACATAGAAATGCAAGAGCACTTTTCTTCCATGGCACTCCTGTAAAGAGCTGATTTTTCATATAAGGCCAACATTTGTGCTTCCCCTTTGCCCCTTTCACTCTGGGCCTCTTGCCCTTTTTCTTACTCCTTCCCGGTGGAAATTCTGTTTTCACAAGATGAGCAGATCCAACTTCATCACCAACTGATACCTCATTTGTCTTGCATAGCTTCAGATTTGCTTTCATGTTGGGCTTTTCCTTCTTCTCTGGAGTAGAGGGGTGGTGTTGATGTGCAACAACTTCTTCAGCCACTGTATCCACCATATCCATGCGGAAACACTCCTCTTCATTGCTCTTGCGATGCATAACTTCTAATACCTTGAAATTGACTTCTTCTTCTTGCACTCTGAATTTTAGCTGGCCTTTTTCTACATCTATCAAAGCTCGCCCCGTGGCTAGAAAAGGTCTCCCCAGTATGAGCGGAACTTCAGCATCCTCCACCATGTCTAAAACCACAAAGTCCGCTGGAAAGATAAGCTTATCCACCTTTACCAGAACATCTTCCAAAATACCATAAGGATGCTTGATTGATCTGTCAGCTAACTGCAATGCCATCCTTGTGGGTTTCACCTCTCCTCCTCCAAGCTTGTTCAACATGGAAAGCGGCATCAAGTTTACACTTGCTCCCAAGTCACATAAGGCCTTCCTGATAGACACATTCCCAATAGTGCAAGGGATTGTAAAACTCCCAGGATCTTTCAGCTTCGGAGGTAGCTTCCTTTGCAGTATCGCACTGCACTCCTCAGTTAAGGCAACAATTTCGCCTTCTTTAATCTTTCTTTTCTTTGTGAGCAGTTCTTTCATAAATTTTGCATAATGGGGCATCTGCTCAAGTGCTTCAGCAAAAGGGATATTGATCTGCAACCTCTTGAAGATATCAAGAAACTTGGCAAACTGTTCATCTTTCTCCTTTTTCTTGGTCAAATGAGGGTATGGCAACCTCACATAAGAGGGAATCACTTGAGGCTTGTCCCAATCTTTCAAAAGCTGACTTTTAGTCTTCCTCAAAATTGAATTCTCATCTACTAGCTTCTCCCTCTTGTCTTGTGCACTGACCTTTTCTTCTTCCTCAACTATAACATCTTCATCTTTTTCTTCTTTTTCCTCTGCACTCAATTCTGTTTTCCCATCAACATTCTGATTCTTCACCAAAGGCTCACGGCCCACATTCTCAATACTTTTTCCACTCCTCAAAACAATAGCATTGCAATGCTCCATCAGATTAGGTTGAGTGTTACCAGAAAACCCGCTGCTAGTTTGCTCGGCTAGGTGCTTTGCAATTTGGCCAACTTGAACCTCCAAATTCTTTAGAGAAGCATCGGTATTTTTCTGGTTTGTCATGGACAACTGCATGAACTGATTAAGTGTGTTCTCCAGAATAGAAACCCGATCTTGAAGCGGTTGTGTAGGAGGAGGCTTGCTTGTTTGCCCGACATCTTGATTCCAACCAAAATTTGGTTGATTCCTCCACCCTTGGTTGTTGCCTTGTCGCCCATAGTTCCCCATATAATTGGCTTCTTCATGGGAACTAGGTGGTGCCTCACATCTTCCATTCTCATGATCACCTCCACAGAAATCACATCTCAGTACCTGTTGGTGTGGCATGGTTGTCCCTTGAACAAATTGGAGTTGTTGTGGGAGCTGAGCTAGTTGTTTGGTAAGAGACTCCAATTGTTGTGTCATGATCTTGTTCTGAGCCAATAATGCAGTTTGTGAATCTAGCTCCAACACTCCCCTTCTTTGGGTGGGACCCCGATCATGATGCATCAAGTAATCATTAGAGGCCATTGCTTCTATCAAAGTCAGGGCTTCCTCAGCTGTTTTTGTATTCATTGAACCTCTAGCTGAAGCATCCAACATATACCTGGTTGATGGCCTCAAACCATTACAGAATGTTTGCATCTGAGTAAGATCATCAAAACCATGGTTTGGGCATCTCCTGAGCAATTCCTTGAACCTTTCCCAGGCGTCATGCAGTGTCTCACCTTCTTGTTGAGCAAAACTCATGATGTCACCCCTTGCCTTTACAAATCTTGATGTGGGGAAGAATCTTGCCAGAAATTTTTCTTCTAAGTTGTCCCATGTAGTGAAGCTCCCCCTTGGTTGTGATTGAAGCCAAGACTTGGCTCTATCTCTTAGAGAAAAAGGGAACAATCTCAATCGAATTGCATCATCAGAAGCACCATTTATCTTCACTGTATCACATAACTCCAGGAAAGTGGAAATATGACTGTTAGGATCTTCCTTCTCCAATCCAGCAAACTGATTTTGTGAAACCATGTTGATGAGATTTGGCTTGAGTTCAAAATTGTTGGAGTTCACAGGAGGTCTCACTATACTAGTGACATGCCTGTTGAAATTTGTATTAGAATAGTCACCAAGTGTCCTCCGTGGTGGTGGAGGAGTATCTTCACCATTCCCTGCCATTCTGAGTTCTTCTTGACAAACTGGAGAGATGGAAGTCTCTTGGTCTTCTCCTTGTTGCTCTAACAAACTCTGCTGTCTTGCTTGCCTCCTATTCTTCCTAGCTGTTCTTTCAATTTCTGGATCGTATAGGAGTTGGTCAGCTGGAATAGTACCTCGCATACAAAAAAAAAACAGTCTAGCAAGCAAGATTGTTAGTAGCAAAGGTTAGCACACAACAGCAAACACACTAAAAAAATTGACAGTAAAAACACACTAGAAAATTGACAGCAAAACAAAACAGAAAAAGAAAAAAAAATGACAGCAAACAGAACAGAAAACTAATGCAGAAAACAGATTATACAGAAAATTTTTGCCTAAATTAGTAACCGAAATGGATATGCTAATATTGAGACGCAGTCCCCGGCAACGGCGCCAAAAACTTGTTGGACGAATCTGGGCAAGTATACCCAGTCGTGCAAGTAATACGGTGGTAAGACCGGTTTATCGTATCCACGGGGATTGGATGTCAAGTACCAATTCGCAAGCTCGGCAACTATCTAGACTAAACTATTGATCAAGAGAAAGTAAAACAAACAAAAGAAAAGGGAAAAGTTCTTTGGGGACTTTTAACAAACACTAGGAGTGCAGAAGGATATGTTGGGACTAGACTTCACCAAACCTCTAACCCATGTACTATCAGGACTAGATACCTCCCATTCATGCTTCAGATATTAAAATCAATCCACTAAACTACTCAAACCCCGATTCCTCGGATGGCAAGAGCCTAAATCCACTAATAGACCCTAATTCCTTAGGTGGCCTAGATTAATGAATTTGCATTAAGATTAGGGATTACGCGATTACTAATAAACCTAGTTCCATTCCTTGATACAAGGCTTACTAGGTGATTAAATTCAATTCCGGTTATGATACGAACGTTCCCATTGCATACCAAAACACAAATCAAGTCATGGGGGTGCTAGCCACAACAAGCATTAAGCACAGAAAAATAACCACTAATACGAAGACATGAACATAGATTAATCAGTCAAGATAAATACATAAACATAAGTTTGATTACATCTAATCCCAACACAGGGATTTAACTACTCATAAAACAAAGAAAACCAAACCAGAGAAATAGGAAGGAAGAGGAGAGAAGAGGCCCCATGGGAGCTTTCCTTCTTCTTCAAAGCAACCTGGCCGTGACGCGTTCTGTCCAAGGCGTGTTTGCACAAAATGAAGTCTCGCGAGGCGAGCTAGGTTTCGCGTCGCGAAACCCTAATTTTCTGGTTGGTCACGGTCGTGATGTCTATTACGGGCAGGCCGTAACAGCCTCTGACTTTTGCCTTCTGCTCTGCTTGATCACGGCCGTGATGGTCATCACGGCCAGGCAGTGACGGGCTCTGTTTGGCTCATATTCTTCACTTTTCAAACTCTATTTCATCCAAGCTCCACCATGGCTGATTTTGATCATTTTTACATTGAATTCCTGCAAAATAACACCAAGAAACCGCTTCACCCGTTCCAAGGGAAAATCTAATTAAAATCAACTAAAGAATGCCTAATCTATATGAAAAATGCATGCAAATATGTACAGGAAATATCATGTAAAATCACACTATCACAAACACACTACATAAGAACTTATGTCATCAGATAAGTCAAAAGGAGCTTGAATAAGCTCTTCCAAACGCCACCATATTCATACAAAACAACAACGGGGTTATGGGAACCCCCTTTACCTTACGCTACCCCCAATGCCTAATGAATACACTACCCTTCTCCCCATACCTGGATTGAAGGTATCTCTAAACGCAAAGCCAACAACGAACCGATCCCGAATCCTCAAGCGGCTTACTCCGGTACTAAGCCTTGGTCAACCAAAACATAAACTAATTAGTTTCCAAATCAGAACAAGAAAAGGAAACCTTACAGGGAAGATACCTTACCTATATATCAAGCACAGATGAACACAAGCTCCATACAGAAATCCAATACTCAAGAATCGCTCTGAATATGATGGAAATAGGGAACGTAGCAGTGACAGCCGAAATAGATCAGCAGCCACCAAAAGTAAGGTTGAAAAGTACAACCCTCGGGTTGTGTGCTTAAAATATATAGGTTGTACCTGAGCACGGTCGTGCTCAACTTAGTGTCACCGAGACGCGATCAGCACATTGAGCACGGGCGTGCTCAATGTTGAGCACGGGCGTGCTCAATGTTGAGCACGGGCGTGCTCAACTTAAAATCAGTCATACACGCCTGATTCTAAGCACTAATGTGCTGGCTAATGAGCACGGGCGTGCTCATCTACCAGAAAGGGACTTTTGAACCAAAAATCCCACTAATCCCTTAACCAACCAAACGCCTTATATAAAGCACTTAACGAAAAAGCAGGGTGTTACACTTGCTATGTATGCAAACAACTAACATCGTTATTACATAATTAATGGTAAGGAAAAATGTGACTAAGAGCATCTCCATTCTAGCACCCCAAATTTTTACTTTTAAGAGTTCTTAAGTGGGTCCCACTCTTGCACGCCACTCATTTTTATTTTTTACAACTTAAGCACCTCACATCTCCAATCCAACATCTTTAAATTTTTTACTAAATGGGTCCCACAAGTTATCCCACATCATTACATTTAATCAACAATACTCCAATCATGTCTTTTTTTTTTTTAGAAAACTTTCAGCTGGCTACTCAATAAGTTAAGGACTGGTTCTTCTACAAGCAACTCAGCTTGTTAAGCACCCATTGAAAAATTGTCTCATCCAATGGGTGCAGTTAAGCATCGATCCCTATTAAGCAAGATCCACACTTTATATTATCGTTAGCCTAATGGGTGTAAACTTAAAGGATTAATACGAAATAAGTAAAAGATAGAGAATGAAGTTGAGAAGTCGAATAAAAATAGAGGATGAAGATACTTTTTTTTGTTCCTAAACATAGTGTATCCCAACGCTCTTAACGAATGACTAATCATTGTTCGTGGGGCGTAGCTTCCGTTGACCAAGCATTATTTTAACACTATCATGAATCGAACGTGGGAGCAACCGGGTTGACCCCTAGAGCGCACTTATTTTAGGTAAGCATTGCCTAGATGTATCACATGAATTGTCAAATGAAAATTTGTGAAAGTCAATTTAGTAGTCTCATAAATCAATAATTCTATGAGTTTAATTATTAGTGTAAAATTTTTATATTTTTAATTAAGCACAAATTATTCTATGAATGCTTTTTAATGCGGTTATAATAAGAATTAAATACTTTTTAATAATGTAACAATTTATGATTAGTTGATATTTTTTTTTGGATTAAGATAATATATATTATCAGTGTAAAAAGTTTTACACTGACATCCACTAATATGCTGACATGTGTGTTTTTATTTTAATAATTTTTTTTGATAAAATGTTTTTATCTTAATAATTAAGATACAAAAATAACAATAATGCTTGTTTGTCAAGATATGGTTGGACTACATATCAATTAAATCATAATTTTATATACATTATTTTCCTCCGAATATTAATTGGTAACCAACTAGCAGAGTACATTATGGCATTGACTGACCACAGCATCTATCATTTTGGTTTGAAAAGGGACTGGTTGACCGGGTGAAAGAATGGTGAACATATTCCATATGTAAGATGTATGGGCATGAGACACCAAAACCAAAAAAAGCTAGAAAAAAAAAGATATCCAATGGTAAAATTACTTTAAAAAATAAAAAGAAGAAGAAAAAAGGTCTAGTGTCTGCTGAAGTACATGACAATGAATTACAGTTCACTGAGAAAAAGGATCAATATCAAGGAAACATGTAAGCAAGTAAAGAGAATCTGTAAGGTGAATAACTTAAATTGATGCAGAAATAATTGAGTATATATAGCAGCCCTCCCCCTTTGTTTGTGTATTGAGCAGGGCCCCCTTTTGGCTGAAGCACTAGTAAGATTTACTATTCTGTGGGTGGATATTTGGAAATGACTAAGCACAAGATTCAAATGTGAAAATACACAAAAGAAAATAAAATGAAGAAAAAAGGCAAAATCTAAAAGGTAAAGATGAACTGTCCATGGGACCTACATGCTAGACAAACTGCCAGATTTAATCTGACTTTAGTGAACCTAACTTTGGAAGCAAATGGAAATTACTGATGCAGAAATGTTCCTCAGTTATCAACCATTTCCATTGCTACTATTAGTGGCAAACTACCTTCTCTCTTTATCTCTCAATTTTTGTCCATGATGGATCATGCTAGGCTACCCTGTGTACTCCACCTCTAGGTGCATCATAGCATCCATAGTACTAAATGGAAGAAGCAGTACAAAAATAAGGACTATGAATACTTTAGTTAATCAGTTGCAATAATTGGAACAAGCATCCTAAGTTCATTTCATCTTGTAAGTAAATAAAGTGATATATCCCACCATTTGAGTACTAATTTGGCATGCTAATGAAAATTAGTAAATTACACTAAGGGCGTGTTTGGATGGGGTGGAGTATTTGTAGAGGGTGAAGTATTTTAAAAGGGTAATTAAAATACTTCACCCTAAAATACTTTGTTTGGGTATTAACTATGAATGATTTTAGAAATCAAGAGATTTTATGGGGGTATTTTGTTTAATGTAAATTCGAGGAATTTGAAATACCACCTAAAGAGGTGGTATTTTGAAATTATCTCTCCTTACTCATGTGCCACCTATCACCGGCGCCGACCCCCGAACCACCCGGACCCAGTCCTGGACACCCCAGAGCCAGCTCAATCCCCTTAATCACCGGGGCCAGGCCCCGGACACCCGGTGGGGGTGCATTGGCCCCCGGACACCCCGTGCGAGGTGACGACCCCCTGACACCCGATGGGGGGCGACGGCCCCTAGACACCCGGTGGGGGGTGACATCCCCGGACACTCGGTGTGGGGGGGGGGACCAGCCCCCGGTCACCCGTTGCGGGAGTGTCGGCCCTCGGACACCTGGTTCGGGGGCACTGGTCCCCCGGACACCCGATGCGGGACGTCGGCTCTCAGACGGTTGAAATCCCAATTTTTTAAATGAATATTAAAAAAAATATAATTGAAGCTAATTGAAATGTTATATCCATACAAAGAATTTAAAATACAAAGTATTTGAATTACCCTATCCAAACAAAGTATTTTCAAAATGAAAGTAATTCAATTGAAATAATTGAATTGCCTTGTATTTCAAATTCCTCGAATACCCCATCCAAACACACACTAAGCATAGTGATAAACTTTCTTGTCCTTAGAAAATGAGATATTTTTTTTGTCAAAAAAAATGAAAAGAAAAGAAAATGTGATATTCTGATTGGTCAAATAGACAAATGATAAAATGAAACATATTATAAGCTTGCAGGAGGTCCCCTTTATGGTAAAAAAGAAATTAATGCTAAAAAAAATCGTACTATTTATTAAGGAAATTGACTCTGCTAACAGCACATGGTTAGTACTAATTGACATTTAAAATTCTCACCCGAAAAAAATCTTGACATTCAAAATTTAAAATTTAAAATACTGCCCAATTTGTACGACAAAGTAAACTCCTGTAATTACGCCTTGATCCGTAAGAAATTGGCCACCTTTATGAGAAAGACAACTGGAAATTAATTTGGTCCAAATACTCAAATGGCATCTTCTCCTCCTATGCATAATTGTGGTATTAATGTTTATTAGTTGGATGATTCAAGTGCAATGTAACGTCAGTGTTGTACGTCATAAAAAAATGTTTAAGGCATGATTACTTTAAAAGTCATGTATGGAATGATATATGATTAATTCATAGAATAAAAAATTTTATACCGACATGATTTTAATATTAAACTTTTTTCTATTTGAAATCCATCGTAATTAGAATCTTTTGCTCTCTAATGAATCTAGCAATATATTTCCAAAATTTCATTCCTTTGGATCGACTATAAAACTAATCCGCATATAAATACGACAATTAACCTGTTTCCACTTCAAATAGCCCCTATTGGTATATTAATATTAATATAAACTCTAATCATTTTCATTTTGTTACAATAATGTTTTTCATTTTCATTTTGTTACCATAATGTTTTTCATGTTTTTTTTAAGAAAAAAAATGACTACAAGTGAACAACCACTCCACGTCGGATCGATCAATTAAGAGAGTAAAGTGTTACTTTACATCATAATGTTTTTCATTTTGTTACAATAATGTTTATCACCATCATATAAACAAATACAAGAAAAGGGAGGGCAAAGAAAATGGGAAGTGAAATGATTTTTGTATACTTGGATATCATAAGGTGTTGTCTTTATTTTTAGAAGATGTCTCTTTTATTTTTAAAATGTATTTTTGATATATATATATATATATAATAAATAATAAATAAAAATAAATATATTCAATATCATATATAATATCTAAAATTTATATTAAAATATTACAACTCAAATAAGAACGAGGGGAAAGGACAATAAGAGCATGTGGTAATAGTATTTTCTTTTTAAGTCACAAAAAGAGGAAATCGCATGTGATGTGGTGTACACGTGCATATGGTTTTTAAGTCCTGAATTTATTATTACACACAAGGTCTCTTTCTCTCTCTTTCTCTGCAAAAGCACAACTCACGAAGTGAACACAAACAACAACAAACAACACAGACAGTGAATGGAAGAAGAAAACAGATTCATTCATAATAAACAACAAAGGGAACCCATAAAAGGAAGGAACCGAACCTCCCTTCCACTCTGTCTTAGCAACCAGTTTTCTTATCTTATATTCTTCTGCTGTTCATTCAGACACTAGTTCAGACTTCAGAAAGAGAGAGAGAGAGAGAGTTTACAACATAAGTGAAAGTGAAAGCATCTTCCTCAGCATTCTTATCATTCCTTTATTTTTTTTGTTAATGATAAGGTTCCAACTTCCTTCTGTTTCTTTTGTCTGCCATCATTCTCTTCTATCTTCTATCTTCTATCTTCTTCCATGAAATGAAAACCACAACATGACAATGGGAGAACCAGCCCCATTTGACAGAGCTGTTGAACAGGTCAAAATTTATTTTTTTTGCTCTTTTATATTTATAATGTTTATAAAAATTGTGTTCCTTCCCCACCTTCTCATTTGACACCATTTCAAAAATTATGGTTGTAATGTTTCTTATATTGTTCACATGTTTTCACCTTTTATTTTGTTCTCTCATGTTTCCAAAATTTCAATTTTTTTTTTGGTTCTGAAGTGAAATTGTTGTTGGTTCAATTGGCAATGAACTTCATTCCTTCTTTTCCTTTCTAACAGTGATTTTTAGTTTTTTGACCCTGTGATTGTGGTATATATTTTCTCTAAATTATGCATAAACTATAATGGGGGTCCTAATTTTGGAAGGTAATTACTGCTGGGGTTCAATTCAAAATTCAGAATTATTTTTCTTTCCTTCTGAATTATTCATTCATTTTCCGGTAATGGCAAGGGTTGAATTTCTGATATATGTTACTGGTTTATTGAATGTTGATTTCGGTTCTCCTTCATTTTAATTTTCGGATTTTTCTACACAGCTCCTCAAACTCGTTCATCTGGTGCTAGTGAGATTTTATTGTTGCATTCTCTTCGTCAAAAGAGAAAAAAGAGTTATTTTCTCTTCCAAATCATTTATTATAAAAAAAAACCAGACAAGCATAAGAAGGATCAGTTGTCAGTTTGGTCCTTACATAATAACATCCATCCAATTTTAGTTTGAATACCAATTAGGATGGAATGCATCATCTTTTGGTTTAGAGTAATTTTCTTATACCATAAGAATATCTGGAAACATGTTAATGAGGGTATGACCTTAATTGTTGTTTCTCTCTACTTCCTTTCTTTTTTTATATGCAGACATTCCTATACTGATGATTTACACACATATGTGGGTGTGGAGGTTATGTTGTAGATCATTATGGAAGCTAGACTTTTAGTATTTGTTTTGAAATTGCGAATGTGACTGAGATATTTTGATTTGGTTTCAGCATTCCTTTGTGCAATCTTTTCTACCGTTTGTTTACCTTGAGAGAACTGGTTCCCCTTTCTCTAAAACTGAAGAAATTGGTTTGTATTTCTGTTCAGGCAATTGTATCTATAAAGAAAGGAGCATATTTACTTAAGTGTGGTCGTAGAGGAAAGCCAAAGCTCTGTCCTTTCAGACTTTCTCCGGTTAGTATATGTGAGATGGCAAATTATTTGAAGTTGTTCTTGTGACCACTCCCTATGAATGTGAAACTTGCCTATAGACCATATTTCTTATTGAATTTTGGTCTCCTGATGTAATATATGAATATTAAAGTTAGAAGCACCACATTTGTCAATGTTCCAAAATATAATTTCCCTTTTCTTTGTCTTTTCAATGTTGTTCATATCTTTATTATTCTCTCAAAAGAAGCTTTTAATTGAGTTGGTCATTAATAGAATACTAATGTGATGTCTTTATTTTATTTTTGGAAATTGTGTAGCAGCATCAATTGATGGATGAAAACTAAATGCTGCCTTTCTATTGAACGCCGGTTATTGAAAATTAGATTTGTTTTTTCTTCTTGTTGTGGTTTTAACCGTTAAGTGTCGCATCCACTGTGCTAACTTTAAATTCAACAATATTATTGTCCCCTAAAATTTATATAGTTACATGAAATGGTAAACATCTCTGTGTATGAAATTTCATTTATTTTTCTGATTTCCTTCATATAGTTTGATAAAGTTACTAAAATATGTCTTTCCCCCTGATTCTAGGATGAGAGGAATTTGATTTGGTACTCAAGGCAGCAGGAAAAGCATTTGCGACTGAGCGCAGTTACAGAAATTATTCAAGGGCAGGGAAATGTATGTAACAAACATGCTTGAGTTCTTGCTTGATGCACTGTCCACATGGACCGGAAGATTGAAAGCAAAATGAAAATAATAAAAATAATTTTTTGGTCTAATAAATAGCCTACCATTTTCAGATAAGGTCCCAGAGACAAGATGAACATGGAAAGGATTGCCATTCATTTTCACTAATCTATGCTAATGGTGAACGCTCCCTTGATCTGGTAATATTTGTCATTTTCAGAAGAGATATAACTGCATATATTTTCCTATATCCGTAGTTTGAAATATTTATTTATTTTAACTATAGATATGCAAGGACAAAGCACAGGCTACTTCTTGGTTTGTTGGCTTGAAAGCTGTGATTTCTAGGTGCCAGAATCCTAGACCTTGTAGTAGTTCAAGAAGCTGCAAAGTGGTGCAGAGTTGTGTCAGTAGTCCAGCCGGATTCTTGCGAAGAAAGAAAAATCTAGGCCTTCTGGATGAAACTTCTCAATTTACCCAGGTTTCTTACATTTTCTGTGTTGTAATTTTATCTATATATGATGAGTGAGAATTCTATCTCAAATAATCTGACCTCAGGGGCATATATACTTGAAAGCTAGGATGCACATTGCACGGATACTCCAAAATTGGTAGCCAAATGATAAAAATATGATCATAAAAGTGACAAGAAAAATAAATAATGTATTATGTGAAGATATCTCATTTCATAATATTCAGCTTCAAAAGAGCTGTGCTTTATTTTATTGAAGAAATTATGGTCATGGTGTCAATAGATTCTATGTCCATGCCAATCAAGGAAAATAGAAGCAAGAAAATGAATGTATGTAGCTATATATTTGTTTGAATTTTGCAAGCAGAGATTTTTATGACTAGCATAATGTCTGACTTCACTTTCTTCCTTTTCATTTTGGCTCCTAATTTTAAAATCAAGTTGATCATTCCTTGATGATTAGAAAAATTTATCATCACACTTAAAATTGTTTATAGTTTTGGTTTCTGGGTACATGCAACTAGAATGTAACAAAACTTATTACTCAAGCTAAACACAGAATGCTGTAGGTTCAGTAATATTATGTGAGACAGTGTTTTCATTATATTCTGAGTTGCACTTAGAAATTCTTTTTCTTTAGCGTTCTTGGGCTAAGAGATGCCTATGATTTTCTGATGTCAGAGATTTGTCTCTTGAATTTTTTTTTCTGGCGCTTTTGAATCAATGTGGTAAAGTGTTCATTCACAATGACTCAGTCACTGGATGTTTCAGTAATATTAATGAATACTACTGCAATGCAATCATATAACTCTATGAATAATTGATATTAGAAGTAGTTTGCACGTATTCTTTTGTCTTTTCCTTGTTAATATAAACCACTTAGATCTTACTCTCTTCCAAAAAAAAATGTCTTATTACTTTTTGTTATAATTTTGAAGGTACATAGCTTATGTCCAAGTCCTACTTTGTCACTGTCAGAAAGGTGCTTTTCTGATGGATTGTCATGTACATCTGATAACATTTATTCATCGGCGTCTTTCCTCTCCATCACTCAAGGCATAACAGATAATTCAGTGCCAAGTTCGCCATATACAGATCCAGATATTCTTAGTAAGGTTGAATCACCACATATTAAAAAGGAGTACAAGAAGAATTTTTCCTATAGGTCTCTGTTGCCTCCTAACTCCCCACGTGTAGGAAATAACAATGTATTGAAGGATGTAATGGTATGGGGGGGAGGGATTGGATGTCTTTTAGGGATTGTGAATGAAAGGTTTGTCAACCAACATGGAATTTATTCTTTAGTGCCGAAGTTACTGGAATCTACTGTGATGTTAGATGTACAAAATATAGCTCTAGGAGGAAAACATACTGCCTTGGTTACAAAACAAGGGGAAGTGTTCTGCTGGGGTCAAGGGAAGTGGGGAAAGCTGGGGCAAAAAATTGATTTAGACATTAGCTCTCCCAAAATAGTTGATTCTCTTAATGGTATCCATATAAAACATGTTGCCTGTGGTGAGTATCATACATGTGCTTTGACAGATTCTGGTGAAGTATATACATGGGGGAATGATGTTTATTGTGCAGATTTGGCTGATGAATGGAGAGTTAGAAGTCAGTGGATACCACATAAACTTTCTGGTCCTTTAGATGGTGTTAGTATTTCAAATGTTGCTTGTGGAGAATGGCATACTGCAATTGTCTCTAGCTGTGGGCGGTTATTTACATATGGAGAAGGCACATTTGGAGTTCTTGGGCATGGGGATCGGAGGAGCTTTCCTCGGCCAAAAGAAGTTGAATCTCTAAGTGGTCTAAAGGTGAGGTCTGTTGCTTGTGGATCATGGCATACAGCTGCTATTGTCGAAGTCGTGGTCGACCGTTTTAGGTATAATACTACTAGTGGTAAGCTGTTTACATGGGGTGATGGGGATGAAGGGAGGCTTGGCCATGCTGATAATGGAAGCAAGCTTGTACCAACATGTGTTTCACAACTTGTTGACTATGATTTTGTTCAAGTGTCTTGTGGAAGGATGTTGACTGTTGCACTTACTACTATGGGTAAAGTTTTTGCAATGGGAAGTGCAAAACATGGACAGCTGGGAAATCCACATGCTAGGGACAAAGCAGTTATGGTTGAAGGACTGCTTAAACAAGAGTTTGTTAAAGTGATATCATGTGGTTCATATCATGTTGCTGTTTTGACTTCTGCAGGGAGTGTCTATACATGGGGCAAGGGTGAAAATGGTCAACTGGGGCTAGGTGATACTGAAGACAGATACACACCTTCTTTTGTTGAAGCTCTAAGAGACAGGCAGGTAGATACTATAACTTGTGGGCCAAGCTTCACAGCTGCAATCTGTTTACACAGACCTATTTCTATCAGTGACCAGACAAGTTGTAGTGGTTGTAGGTTGTCATTTGGGTTCACAAGGAAGAAGCATAACTGTTATAACTGTGGTCTTCTGTTCTGCCATGCTTGTAGTAGTAAAAAGGTTCCAAATGCATCTCTAGCCCCAAGCAAGAGCAAGGCTTTTCGGGTTTGTGATCAGTGCTTCGATAAACGGCAAGGAAGTACACATTCTGGAATGGCATCAAAGTCCAGAAATCACAACACTAAGCAGATACTGAAGCATCAAAATAAAAGTCCTGATCTGACTGAAGATAGGGGAGAAACAACTATGACACAGGGTCCACTGTTGTCTCTCAGTCAATCATGTTACAGGAAAAGCATGCCGAGCGGACGCAAGGACTGGAAAAATCAACAAGAAAGCCAGCAGCATTTAGAAGATAGTTCTTCTATGGCAGGCGGAGTGTCACAATGGGGGCAAGTTCCATGCCCTACCTCATTTAGAATCGATTGTACAGAAAATTCAGTTGTGCAGGTTTCTTCATCCAAAAATAAATTAGCTACTGCTTCACCAATGAATATAGTATCTACAGTATGCAACTTCCCCATTGCTGAGACAGATACAACGAAGTCTGATAAGATGCTCATAGAAGAAGTTAGGATGCTGAGAGCTGAGGTAATGACTCCACTTTTTGGCATCCTTAAATTACTTATAGTTTTAACAAATATTTGTTGCAATGTTGTATACTTGTATACACGTAAGTAAAAACTGTGAAAGTGAGTTAGTTTTCCTGCATAGTTTTTCCTAATGAAAATTATTTTGTAACACAATAAACAAATGCACAAGTTAACAGCCAAAGCCTTTTCCCACTAGGAGCAAACAAACATATAAAGAGGAAATATCATCGTACTTATTTTAAACCACAAGTAGCTATTATGCCTATCTATCCATCTAAATATACAAATGCTGAATAACAAGTCAGCAATCATTCATCTGGGAACAAATACAACAATAATTAAAGTATTTTCCCACTAGGAACTCACAAACAAATAAAGAGGAAATATCATTATCCTTGTTTTAAACCACAAGTAGCTATTATTCCTATCTATCCATCTATCTGTATATATACATGTTTAATAACAAGAAGTCGACAATCATAACTCCACAGTAGTTAAAACAAATTGTTTTAGATATCATTTCAGCATTAAGAATGACTTTAGCTTCACCTCCAAACTATTGAATCATGTCTTTGATGCCTTTCTGGCCCTCTATGCAGGTATTATTTTTACTTTGAGCCATAGGTTGTTCTGAAGTTTCTTTCAAAAGGGACAACCACAATTCAAATACCTTTTTTTTTTAACCAGCTGTTTTTAGGTCTTTTCCCAGTTTCCTTTGGAACTGCTGTCTCTAGCCCTTAAGTTGCAACATTGCTCACATTCTTAGTTTACTATATCCTTCAGTTGTAACTTGTAAAATTAAACTATCCCGGTTCATTTGCTAGTTGAAATCACATTTGTGTTCTGTTCTGAATGTGTTCACTTCCACATGCTACTATTTCATTTAGGCTAGGAGACTTGAAGAGCAATGTGAGCTCAAAAACCATAAAATACAAGAGTGTGAACAAAAAATTGAGGAGAGTTGGCTTGTGGCCAGGGAAGAAGCTGCTAAGTGCAAGGCAGCAAAAGAGGTC
This sequence comes from Sophora flavescens, assembly GCA_030762895.1. Classification (NCBI taxonomy): domain Eukaryota; kingdom Viridiplantae; phylum Streptophyta; class Magnoliopsida; order Fabales; family Fabaceae; genus Sophora; species Sophora flavescens. The sequence goes on from CM061062.1 coordinate 205,676,723, forward strand.
ATAAAAGCTTTGGCATTAAGGGTAAGTTTTTATATTTTTATAAACCTTTTTTGATTTATTTATTATTGCTGTCGTTATAATAATAAAAATAATAATAATAATTATTATTATCATCTAGGTTTAAGATGGAATGCTAGAATTTTCAGCCTCCTTGTTAGTTGAAAATGAATGTTAAGCATAAGGCAGGAGAAGCGATAACAAATAAATGATAGTTTAACTTATTATATTACCATATCAATGGTAGCATATGTGAGATTCTAGTTTCTGAACCAGGTCTTCGTCGTTCCAAAATAAGGATTCATAGTAAAAAATAAAAAAATAAAATTCTAGCACGGTTGGATTAAAGGTTTCTCGAAATTCGACTATTTGAACTGTCTGTTTTGTAGGTCTAAAGTGAATTTAATAATGCCCCTATTGCCCTATACTTGATTAATGACAACACATAAACATTATAGCTCTAAAATAAGGATATGAATTTTCTGCAGACCAATGAGCTGTAGCTCAAACATAAATAGTATTTTCCTGCTCACCAATGGTAAAGGTCTGGAGTTTGATTTCCATCCCTTAATCTAGCAAAGCCACTCTCCCCAACTATCAATTTTGGCAAAAACAGTACAGATATTAAATATCTGTAGGGTATGAGATGCTACTTTAATTATGTAGTCTTTATCATTTGGCCTTACATTCCTTGTATTCAGTAATTGATATAATTATCACTATTGCAGCTTCATACAATATCAGGAAAAGATAATACTGGACAAGAAGGAAAGGTTGGTGGACATGAATGTCTACCTAATTTGACACCCATACATACAGATATCAAGAGGAGTCCGAAAAATGGCAACATGGACAGTCTATCTAATTCCCCTATAGTATTCTCTGATACATTAAAATCCAAAATTGGGAGGAGTATGTTACTGAAAAATGATAGAGCAGAATCAAAAGAAGACAGCGCCGACAGCTTGGAGGTTGAATGGGTAGAAGAGTATGAACCTGGTGTTTACATCACATTCACAACCTTATCATGTGGGAAAAAGGGCCTTAAGCGAGTGAGATTTAGGTAATGTCTATTCTGAGCTTGTGGTTAGCCAAAATAAAATATTAATGATACTCGCATAGACTTTATCCTCACAAACCACTTACAAACTCCAAGGTGGAACTCATTTGCACCATTAAGTAAAAAAAAAGTTACAATGGGACTGAGGTTTTACCTAATGGCTTACATGTGAGTTTTTAAGGATAAAGTTGTGCAAGTATCATTACTCATTTTTAATGTTACTGCCTGCTCTTCTATCTGCATACTTACTCAAGTTTTATAAAACATGACATAGGTATTTCGTTTATGTTTTTTATATGCATTTGTTATCTTTGTTTCTGTATTTCTTTATTCGTGGGAAAGGGGATAGTAGCATCCTTGTTAGCAGATATCAATACAGAATGCACCCTAGTTTCTTACATTCTGTGTTGTCTGAATCTCCATGGCTTCTGTCATTTGCAGCCGGCAACGATTCTCGGAGAAGGAAGCGGAACGGTGGTGGGAAGAGAATCAAGCCATAGTCTACCATAAGTATGAGATTGGAGGATATACAAACACTAGAGAAAGTCAGTTGAAAGGCTAATTTTTACTTGCCATTCATCTTTAGTAGTTTTCACTATAGTTATTGCTAGTAGGTGGTCATGTTGGCTTCAGGCTCTAGATGAGAAACTTGCTGCAAGAAAGAGGAAGTATTTTCTTGTATCTAAGCATCCTTAGTTCATGAGTATCTTGGGGCATTCCATTCCTGTGTACAGTCACCAATAACAGAATGTCTCTTAATTTCCTCTATTCTATTCCCATATTATAAAGCTTGTTCTAATTACACATGCTACTTCAACTTTCCTAGTCCTAGTAATGGCAAAGGACACATTATAAACAATATGCATAAGAGGTCCCTTTTATGTTTTAGAGCAAATACAGAGCTTTCAAACCAACTTAGGACGGGTGTATTAGGTCCATTTGGTTTAGATTTTGATATAATTGTTTTTTTTTTTTTTTTGACTAGATTGTTAGAATTGATTTTCAAGGAATTGATTTTGTAAAAATCAAGGTTGAAAAAATTGATTTGTATTTGGTAATGATATTTCAAAAGTGAGTTTAGAAGAATGATTTGTGTTTGGACAATAAAGTTAAATCACTTTTGATGTGTAAATATAAAAAATTTTGTGAGTTTCATACCCATAATCAATTCAACTCAACGAAAAAGTTAGAAATTTTTACTTCCATCGAAATCAATTCTAACCCCACTCGAATCAATTATTTTGAACTGATTTTTGCATCCAAACACATCGGATACTATACCAACTGGGGTTTGGATGTCAAATGTCAGTTGGTGTTGGTAACCAAAAGAGCACTTAGTATGGGTTTTGTCTAAGTTGAACCAAAAGAGAACTTAGTATGGGTTTTGTCTAAGTTGCACTAGTTTTTTGCTGGTGAAACCTTACTCCATTTTGATCAATCAATGGTGTGGTAAATCATGAGTAAAGATGCATCCTAGATGATAAAATGATTGGTCGAAAATACATGGTCAACAGGGTGCAAGATTACACCATAGTGTTGGTGCACCATAGAAGGAACCCTTAGTATGCCGTAGGTTTTAATCTCCACACTTTTCTATGCACACCCCAAATCCAAGCTTAGTTTCAAAGACCTGTTTTACATTTTAAGATTTCTTCAATTTTTTATATTTTAATAAAATTCGTGATGACTCCATTTTCATCCTTATCCTATTTCTCTCTTGTTTTTACCATTCTGCCACATCTAGATCGCGACAAGTAATATAATCTGAAAGTATTTCCCCTAACAAAAACTATTCTTTACCAAACTTTTCTCGAGAAGTTTGAATCAGGTTAGAGCTTTACTATTTCTCAATTTTTCTAAAAGCATACAAATCAAAGTTGTACAATTATTTTTCAAACTTTTTTCTACTCAGCTTTTGATCCATGTGGGGCCTGCACTATGCCTAGGTATTTTCTTTTAAGCATTCAGATTTATGGCTGAAAAAGATGCATACCGAGTAGGGGTGAAACGGATCGGTTTGATTCGGTTTTTGGTCAAAAAAATATCCGAACCAATCAAATTTGATTGGTTCGGTTTGCTGTATTTTTTAGTACATGACCCGAACCAAACCAAACCAATGAAGTTATGTTTGGTTCGGTTCGGGTGATCGGGTTACCTGGTTAAAAATGCACCAGAAGCGTTTTTTTCCCCAGAAAATGCACATTGTTTCATTAATTCTTTTTCTTGAAAAAAAAACATAGAACATATCGAGATTTGAAAATAAGGAACGCAAAGGAGAGAACGAGGGAGACACAGAGGAGAGAACAAGTGAGACTATGAGAGAAAGGAGAGAGAGACTAAGGTCAGGTTTCAATAAAGATGTATTTCATATATATGGAATGGGGGAGAAGGGGAAAGGGGAGAAGGGGGAAAGAGGACTCAACAGTCATCATGGCGGAGGCGCGGCGGTGAAGCACGATCTGGATCTGTTGACTCTTTGCAAATCGCAAACTCGAAGCAGTGACGAAGCTCTGGTCACGACGACGGTTGAAGGAAGAAAGGAGGATATGGCGGCATCACGGTGAGATGCTATGGTCACGGACTCATGGCGGCTCTGTAACGATGGATGACGGTGGTGAGATGGAGCGAAAGTGAGACGAAGTGAGGAAGAGGAACTGAGTTAGGGTTTGGAGACTTGGAGGCAGTGAATGGGTTGAAAGTCTTAGGGAGGCAATTAGGTCAGGTTGAGTTTAGGTTATAGTAATTATTTTGTTTTTTTTTTAATTCCGTACCTTCGGTTTGGGTCGTCGAGTCATTGGATTTGGAAGACAAAATCCAATGCCCGAACCAATGATAATTGGTTCTCATTGGTTCGGTTCGGTTTTTTACCCGAACTAATATTGTTCGATTTTTTACGGGTTGGTTCGGTTCATTTGGTCGGGTTGGTCGAGTTGACTCGGTCCACTTACACCCCTAATACCGAGTTTCCTTTCGGCAACAATAATATACTTTGGGCCCGTTTGATGGTCAGGATAAGAGAGGCAAGATATGATAAACTATCATATCCTGTCTGAAACTATTATTTGGTGAGCTAGCAGGATAGAATAATTCAATCTTGTCACCTATCATATCATGTCCATCTAGTTAAAATTTTATCCTGAGGGGGGAGCTGGGTTAGAACTCAACATGATAAGATAAGGTGATTTAAAGTATAATAAAGTATAAAATATTTTATATATAAAATAATTAAAGTATAATAAAATATAATATGGTTACCAAAAAAGGTATAATAAAACATAAAATAATAAAAATATTAATAATTAACTTTTAAAAAAAAATTATTTTGTCACAAGACTAATTTTGTTACTTTATATTATTTTAAAAAACTGAAAAATTAATAAAAAAATTCTAATAATTTAACTATATTTAAAGTAAAAACAAAAAATGAATATTTAAAATTATGAAAAAATTAATTTAAGTTAAACAATATTTTAAAAATTTAAAATAATATATGTAATTTTTATCACAAGGATAATTTTGTCTTTTTACATAATTCTTAAAAATTGAAAATTATAAAAACGAAAATCTAATAAAATATGAAAACATTCAGAACAAAAACAAAAATTTTAAAATTCATAATAAAATTACAATGCTATCCAGTTGGTTATCTGGTGGACACCAAACGTCCGATAGAATCAGCTTATCCTGCTCATATCATATCATACTCCTATCATGCTCTCTTATCATATCCGCCTCTATCCTATCCTGACCACCAAACGAATCATAATCGATGTTTATAAAAATACATGCAATATAGAAGTAAAGCATAATATTTAGATTATGCGATATATAAATAATAAAAGCAAATCAAACTTCATATCCATAATAATACGTGCATTCAGACTTCAAATATACATTGCTTTATCAGTTCAGGAGATTACATCTTTCTTTTTAGTTATAAAAAAAATTATAAGTCATGGGCTCATGGCTGATTGCCTCCTTTTCCATAGCAATTTTTTCAGATTAAACCTGACCAGTCAATATACAGGGATCATCTCATCCTCATACAATTCTTGCTTTATGAGATTTTTCTATTTAATTTTGTTCTATTTCTTATTTGACTATATTGTAATTGTGCACGCAATTTGAGATAAAAGAGAATCAATTTGAAATTAGATTTAAGAAACAAGACTCGGTACACGAAAGTTTTTTTTTCTTCACGTTTGTAAACTAAGGAAAAGAATAATTCTCAAACAGTTATTTCACAGGAAATTAAATCCATTCAATTTATGTATTTGCGAAGAATTCACTTGTAAATAATTTGAAATTTTCAAATTTCACTTTTAAGTTGAGTTAGATTAAACCTAAAACATTCAACCAAGATGTCAGCATGTGATTGGTCCGAGTGATAATCGGAAACCCTTAAACAAGTGGTCAAGGGTTCGATTCCTGACTCTTGCGCGTATGGAGAAAATATGGTAGTCAGCCCTTCAATGTCGTCCAGTATCTCAAGAGATCAATTTTCATAGTTGCATGGGGGATATCCTGAAAAATCAAAAAAAAAAAAAACGAAACCTAAAATATTCAAAAAATGTGAAGCTTGAAGACACCTTGTGTGAGTGAATAAAAGGTAAGAGACATGATCTTTGGGGTTTATTTTTTTCTCTTTTCAAGACATGATCTTTGGAGTTTATTTACAATGAAAAAGACAGAACTTAAAAGAAGTGTGTGGCTTGTTAGTGTTAGATACACCAAACTACCAACTAGTGTACGATACAATGTGGGATTCGGTAGAGGAACCACTACAAAAAAAACCTATTTAGCGACCGAAGATTTCGGTCGCTAAACATGATAATTCGGTTGCTATATTGTGTAGCGACCGAATTAAGGGGGTAACAAACCCTGGTTGCTAAATATTTAGCGGCCGAATTTGTATTTCGGTCGCAAATATTTCGGTCGTCGTACAGTTGGTCGCATGCTCAGATAACTGAATTTGGTAACTGGTATTCGGTCGCTATTTCGGTCGCAAATTTTGAATTTTTTTTAATAAAAATTTTCCCGTAACTTAATCCTACCGACCAAATTTTGTTTTTCAACTATTACCCCATTGATTTTTAATTTATGATATAAACAAAATACACCAAGATATTTTTTTGAATAAATAGAAAACGTAAATATGATGTACTAACGATCCAAAACACCATAGTGAATATGATCAATAAAACACATACATTAATTAATTCAAGTTTAATAATTGTTTATAAAAAAAGTTTAATAATGTACTAATTAATGATCAAAACATAAAAACACACCACAGTCAATAAGTACTAATCAAAATATCAAAACTCATCAATCTTCCAAAGGGATGAACATGTAGAAGCGAGAACCCCAAGGTACTTAAACTTTGCCAATGCACCAGTGGACAACAAATATAACTCCCTCATACCATTTGTATCTGTTGCAAAATATGGGCGATCCTCATGGATTACTATATTCCCATTGATCAGATTTCTGCATTTGTCTTCAATAGTCACAACACGCGGTATTTCTTGTCCCCAACGACGGTAGAATGATTGCGGGATTGAAATCAAATCCTGCAAATACACAAGAACAATTTAGTAATGATTAGTTTATGCATTAACCATCATTACGTGAATCCGATCGTTATTCTTAAGTTGATGAGATATTGTACCTGGTCTAAATAGATGGCTGTCTCAAAACATTTAATCGGATCCATTTTCTGATAAAACGATAAGGAAAACAAGTCATATGTCTAAACTTCATCAAGTGATAATAAGAAAATATGGAAAGATCCATGTAGCATACTAGCATGTTAAAAAAGAACAAAGAAATGCAACTTCACATGCAACTTTACAGATTAGCAAACATAGTAGTTTTCAGGAAATTAAGCAGATGTTTTAACGTCGTTTTGAAGGATGGTCATAGAGAGGACTTTTCCTACTGGAAATGCCTAGATAACCTAGTAAGGATGGTCATCAACAACTATTTCTCGAAAGCTCCATTGCCTAGTGAAACAAATGAGTAGAAAACCAGAGTTGCTTTCATAATATTGTGTACAAAGCTGCTTTCTAATGTGAATAATGTTTGAATGATGATGGCACGTCATGTGCCTGACAAATTGTGCCCCACTCTTCATTTTATCTAACCCTATACTTAATCATTCATTATCTAATTTCATCATTCATACATAAGTAGATATACCTCATTATCCTCAATATGACCCAGTGGGTGTCATTGCCATTGCACACTATATTTTACCAAGTTAGATCAGTACTACAAATGAAAGAAATACACGAATGCATCTGCCAAAAGAAAAGAAATACAAAAAAGATAGCTTTCCACCTGCTGCAGCGCACAACCCCTTTATTGTTGTTCAATTGTAATGCACCCAATTTACCCACTCACCTCAAGCATTCCCTAGCAACACCCAAGCAATTCATGCAACATTTCCAAATACATAGTATTCAAAACCACCAAAGTCACTTTCATTCCAATCCTCATTCTTTGGATGTGTTTTAATTCATGGTGAGCCATAGTTGCAAAATAAGTCAAGTAGTTGGGAACATGCAGAAATTAGAGCAAAAGAAAATTACTTTTCGCAAGTATGCTTAGTAAAGATGTATTTGGATTTACTATCCTAATCATCTCACAGTTGAAACAACAATGTACTTGAGTAATCTAAATAAAAGAAACAAGGATTAGCAAGCCTTAAAAAAAAAATATTACAGGACATAGATGGACTCAAGTTAAATTGCAGGGTGTAACATAATCATTTTCAAGGGACCTTGACCTTGGAATTCAACGGTTCAAGAAGTTTGAAAACAAATGTTTCCTCCCACCATCCCTCACTTACCAATCTCCATCGAAAAAAAAGAATCTCAAAGGCCAGCAATTAATTAGCCATCAAATTTTTATCAAACCTCCATACATTCATATACCCAAAGAACAAATATAAAGTGTTCAACTCAACAATGAAAATTTACAAAATTTACAAGTTGGGGTTAGGACCCTTGCTTCCACATTGAAGAGATAGTGAATCAAGAGGAAGCTAACTTATATTATCTATCCAATAAGTTATTTAAATCAATATACCCCTACTGTCAAAATTTCTTTACTCTGGATTTCACTAGAACAACATCAATGATTAATTTGACAACATAAATACCCATACCGACAGAACTTCCCTAAACCCTAACCTGAGACAGAACTGATCAAAGGAGACTGTGTGTGTGTGGGTGGGGGGGGGGGGGGGGGGTTGCGCAAACAGAACCCCTTGAGATGGTGGTGGTGGCCAGAGGAGGAAGTGACAACACCCGAGAGAGACATTGAGAGAAACTGAGACAAAGAGAATCGATCAAGAGAGAGAGAGAGAGCGAGATACAGAGAGAGGGAAGAGGAGACCTTACCAAAGAAGGAGGTCACTGTGCTACAGTGGTGGTCGTGGTGGCGGTGGTGGCACGGTGCTGCTGGGAGGAGGAAGAGAGAGTGAGAGACAGAAGGAGAAACACAAAATGAGAAGGATAAGGGGAGAACCTTACCAAGTGGTGGCCGGAGGAGGACGAGACACTGAGAGGTGGCCATGCGCGGTCGGAACAGGGAAGGAGCGGAGCTGAGCGTGAGAGAGAAAAGAAGAAAAGAGAGAAATGGGGGAAGAGAGGAAGGAAATCGCGATTTAGGGATTTCATTTTTAGCGACCGAATTATTCGGTCGCTAAATCGGTCTCTAAATGGGTTAATTTAAAATTTGAATTCATAAATTTAGCGACTGATTTTTAAATCGGTCGCTAACACGCACTATTTAAATTTTTTGTGCGCTGTTTAGCGATCGAATTAATATCGGCCGCAAATATAAATAAAATTTAACCATTGCATTTCAACTCGATCGCCAGTTCGGTCGCTAAAAAGTCAGCAAGTTTTGACTTTTACTTTCCTTTATTTAGCGACCGATAACTCAGCTACGCTCTATTTCGGTCGCTATTTGGGTCGCAGTATCAACTATAACCAGTGTTTCATGTAGATCCTACAATCGGTCGTCATTTCGGTCGCAAACAGCAACCAAAAAATTCGGTCACTATTTTCGGTCACTAAATAACCTTTTTTTTTTGCAGTGAACACCATCAGAGGAGACATATCAAGCATTAAGCTCAAGAAGGGTGTCTTCTGCTCGAGTATCAGAGACGAGCTTGTTCAAGAATGTTACCAATATACTTAGATTGAGAAAGAAGACAACCTCTAGGAGAGTAAGCAACTTCAATCCCCAAGAAATAGTGAAGAGTACCTAAGTCCTTCATCTCAAACTGTTGGGCTAATTGCAATTTCAACTCTGCAATCCCATCAACATCATCCCCTGTAATAATCATGACATCAATATATAAAGAAAGTATAATACGACCATGAGAAGTGGACCTGAGAAACAATGAAGAATCATGAGGACTAGAATGGAAGCTGAGAGATGCAATCACAATGGAGAACTTCTCAAACCAAGCTCGAGGAGCTTGTTTAAGCCCATAGAGAGTCTTCTTTAACTTACAAACTTCCCCCGGATTATGAGAAACACCTGGTGGAGGTACCATGTAAACTTCCTCTTGAAGATCACCATTTAAGAAAGTATTTTTAACATCCATTTGGGAAATATGTTAATGGCGAACAGATGCAACTGCTATATATAAGAGTGCGAATAGTGGTCATTTTAGCAACAAGGGCAAAAGTTTCTTCATAATACATACCGTACTGTTGAGAGAATCCCTTAGCGACAATACGAGTTTTGTAGCGCTCAACTGACCCAAGTTTAGCTGTGGGGATAGAAGGGACATTTGGATTTGTAGAACAACTATTGTCAACCCTGCAAATCTCAACATCAGAAGTATTGGCGAATCCCTTATTCTTTTTACTTATGCATATATTTATTTCATTATTGTGTTTGCTGAATTGGATTTTTGCAATGTATTGAACCCTAGTAAACTTCTCTTTGTTCTCTCTTCTTCTCTTCTCCTGGTAGTTTTGCCGAGCCTCACCAAGCCCCGCAGTTGTTCGCTATCGCTCTGCCACCGCCGGCGATGCTCTGTTTTCGTTTTTGGTTCTTCTTCCATCTCACTTTCGGCCATCACGGTTTAGAACCCCTCGGACACTTTTGCGTCTCACCGCCCACCCAGATGTGACCATCGTTCGTCGACCTTCTTTTTAGCGAAAAATCGTTGTCGTCCAACTTGTTACGTGCCGCCTCTCTTATACGCGTGAGGTCCACGCGTCAGAAGATCCGAGTCACAGATCTGACCCGCGATGCTGTTGACCCGCACCTTTGACCCATTGACTGGCGAAGCTGACTGTTGACCCGCATTTGACATGTTGACCAGAGCCTTTGACATTAAGTTTTTTGGTGAGATCTTTCCATTTTTGCACTCAATTTTCATCAATCCTGCTCCGATAATATTTATTATTTCAAGTTATTGTGTTTGAATAAAAGCCCTATATACATTATCTAACAATTAGTACGCAATAAAGCTCACTCCTATATATGTTTTATCCAATTAACGTAACAATCCCTACAACTACTCCCCTTTCTCGCAGTTAGCAACTATGTTTGATTTAGTTTATAATTTTTGCTATATTATCTCAAATAAGCAGAGAACACTTATATTGAATCAAATGGAAGTTTTTTTGTTTTGTTTTGTTTTGTTTTTTGTTTTTTGTTTTTAAAATTAATATTGAGGACAATGAGGAGGAGATGTTGAGTTAAAGCAACCGCAGCATAAACTCACAAAGGAGAAAAGCACCAAAAGATGGTTTCATGAATCGGAAGAGATGAGATCAGATATACTTACTAAGGGAACCTTTTCATCCATAAGAAAGCATGTGAATATGTGATAACTTACAAGTGATCCTACCATGCAACGTGGATGCTTTGTTTATTTCACGTGGCAAAAGCTGGTACACATGGGTCTCTTTGGACTGAGCTGTATATTGGCTATCATCGATTCATATGTTGGATGATCACATCAAAACTAAAACATTATGAACATATGTATTCAAAATTAGGTTGGTTTGAATATTATTATTATTATTTGGAAAAGAGTTTGGTTTTATATCTTACAAATATTAATATGTTAAAAATTAATTAATTAATGATTACTAATATAATCAACACGTCCTTTAATTTTAAGGTAGGCTGCAAAAAGGCCGACACAAATCATTTGCGTCAAAGACCTAAGCATCAACATCAAGACCGATGCATGGTCGACTCGAAAATGGCCTGTAACATCGGTTTTTCCTATTTTGAGTTTTTGACCGACGTTAAAAGCTAATTTTCTCTTTTGGAATTCATTTTTTATTTTCTGTTTGATGTGTTGACCTAATTGCTTGTATCAGGCAATGCTGTTAGTTCTAGACTCTCTTGCTAAGGAGAAAGCTTTAGGGAATTTTGGGAGAAAGGGAAGAAGAGAGGATAATTTGGGAAAAGACTAGCTCTTATTGATTCTTGAAAGGCTTTTGGCTCCGTGTTACAAATGAAATACCCATTTTAATAGGTTTTAAGGGAGAGTTCTACATTCACAACTTCCAACAAATTTCATTTAACACCACACATTTCAACTAACCATTTAACACTACACCATTCATCCAATTTCTACTAATTAAATTCCAACTAATATATCTTCCATATATTAATATTAAATTAACCCTAACAAACTCTCTTAAATTTTCAAAGGTCCAACAACTCACTAAGACAAAATGGGCCTGCAGATATCTTGATTAGTCCAGTGAGATATATAAGTTTTACAATCCAACATCTCTTTGATTTTTGTAGAAGGGTTAGAATACATTCTTTGATAAATTTCATTTGCTTATTAAAAAAATTGGCAACAAAAAGAAGTGTGAAAGGGTCGTTTTGATCAGTTAGGAACAGCCGCCGAAGTTCGTTTCCTAGAGTTTCCTCACGTTATCGTAGATTCTTCTGCCTTTCCCATTGATCAGTTCATGTATTGGCATACGGAGAGAAAACAAGAATCCAAGAAAGAACTAGCAAGAAGCATAGGATCATCGGAGAAGAGAAGAGAGTTATAATATTATTATTTTTTGTGAATGAAGAGAGTTATATATAATGTAATATTAATATATATATTAGTTAGTATAATCATTTATTCAAGCTTCAAGCCAAAGATGACAGGAATCATCCCATTTGATCAAAAAAAAAAAAAACAACAAATGAAAAGTACTTAAAAGACAAAAAGAGAGAGGGGGATGGCACAGCCCCACATTAATCGCTTTTTGTTTTTCTAATCTTCTCTCTCTTGTTCTCTTTTTGTCCTCTTTATCAAAACCCCAAGCAACCCCAACATTCCATCCTCTCCCAACTCTTTGCGAACCCAACATTCTCTCTGCTTTCCTGTGTGCTTACCTCTCCCAGTTTGTTCTTCTTCCTTTCTAATTAAGGTCTCTCTTATAACTATACATTATATATGTTTCTCTATACATAAATATACTATATATATAGAGAAAATTTTATGTTAGTATTTGCTAATAAGGTTCTTTGGGGTTGTTTTTATGGCAGGATATTAATTTGGTGATCATTACTTGGAATTGAGGCTGCTGGTTGCACTATACTAGTTAGGTCTATTAGATTTCATTCAAAAAATATATATTACATATGGCACCTGTATCATTGCCTCCTGGTTTTAGGTTCCACCCCACCGATGAAGAGCTTGTTGCTTATTACCTCAAAAGAAAGATCAATGGCCGCAAGATTGACTTGGAGATCATCCCTGAAGTTGATCTCTACAAGTGTGAACCATGGGACTTGCCAGGTAATTCTTTAAACACACATATCAATAATTTTTCATCATGTCATGCATGAATATCGATCTAAATGAATTGCTAATTTTTGGCAGGGAAATTAAAGATAGAAGTTTTAATACTAACTTGTTCACTCGAGTTTTGAATATTGTCCAGAGGAGAATCCCATGACACACACTTTAACATGACATGAAGAGGCCTACGTCTAAAACACCGAAAAATTTTATCTCGTTTTCTTTTGATTGGCAAATCATTATTTGTTAATTAATACCATGCGAACACTCTTAATTAACAAAACCCAAGAACAAAAAGTGGCGCACACTTCTTTAGACATGATTTGCTTCTGATATTTATTCAATTATATGAACAACATGCTTGCTTTATATATATATATATATATATATATATAGCTAGATATGTATTTCATGAGGTTAATCAAGTTAATCTTTATGGCGGAAAGGGATGCACTTAACGTCGTAGAGAGGATGGTCCTTCAACTTTAGGGTTCCTTCCTATTGTGAAAATCTAGACATAGTAATGAGAAAATAGTGGGATTCCCAAGTCAAAAACAGTCAACAAAGGAAAAGGATTACATTCTCTATACGATATATACATGACTCCCATGCAATATACACTTCGGGTTTCATATTTTCATTTTTTTAAACTCATCTCTGCTTTATCATTCGACGAGTTTTGTATTAAAGAATGTTAAATTATTGTAATACAAATGAAAACCACCACATTTATATGGTATCAGATGTGGATCTCATATACTATTTTGGTGTACCACGTCATGTTCCAAACTTCCAATCAATAATATATTGTCATGTACTTTACTTTTTCAAAATTAAATAAAATTTTAACTTAAATATTATTGTTTGAGACATGATGTCGTATATCAAAATGGAACATGAGATCTTTATCCATTCTCTAGTAATCACCAAGCAAAAACTAATGAGAAAAAGGAAATATATTAATCTTTGTGACTTTTTTAGCTTATATATATGTTAGTTTTCAGATTTACAAAACATGCAAATTAGATACTACGAGTGTTTCTCAAAATATTGTGATTATTTAATGAAAACCAAGTTAAAGTCTGAACTGAACCAATTAATTGTTACAGGGAAGTCATTGTTACCAGGAAAAGATTTGGAGTGGTATTTCTTCAGTCCTCGTGATAGGAAGTACCCAAATGGATCAAGAACAAACCGTGCAACCAAATCTGGGTATTGGAAAGCCACAGGAAAAGATCGTAAGGTGAATTCACAGAGTCGTGCAGTGGGGACGAAGAAAACCCTAGTTTACTATCGAGGCAGGGCACCACATGGGTCTCGCACAGGTTGGGTTATGCACGAGTACCGTCTTGATGAGAGAGAATGCGAATTTGCTACTGGTTTGCAGGTTCGTCCTCTCTCTCTAACTTTTTCGGTTTAGGCTATGTTTGACAAGTATAATAAACTAGCTTATAGCTTATTTGATCAGCTTATTAACTTGTTTGATTGAAATATAGGTGTTTGGTAAACAAACTTATCTCATTAACTTATAGATTTTCTTCGTAAGCTAATTTATTTAGCTTATGACTTATAGCTTATAACTTATTTACTTTTTTGTTCTTCTCATTTTTATCTCATTCATTTAATGAAATTCTCATTTTACCATGTTTATCATAAATATGTCATTTTATATCATTTTACATTTTTAAACTAGTTCAACCACTAAATTTACCAAACATTCAGTTAGCTTTTCAGCTATAAGCTATCAGCTAAAAATTAGCTTATCAGCTATAAGCTGACTTATTAGCTATTTTTTCCAAAGAGAATCTTAATCTCTAATAATAAATGGCAAATGCTAGCAAGTGCCATATGAAGATTGTTTACTAAATCCAAAAAAGTAAGTTGGAAGCTATGTATTCAATACATTGGGAAGATATATACTTACTTTTTCAACGAATAATTATCTTATTTGAAATTCTTAAAGAATGTCCTTAAAACATAACTCTATCATCTAAGTGTTTTTTTTTTCAACATAACTAATTGTTTATTTATAAAACATAATCAAGGCATCGACTAATTAACTTTAATTTTTTACTATCTCTTATACTTAGTTTTCTCATAATATATCAGCCGTCTTTAATAATTAATTGTTAATATTTAGTTATGTTTCACTTACTTAAAAAATAATATATATATATATATATATATAATATTGTAAGAGAGACGTGCAGATAAAATTAAATATAAGCTGCTATTTATTATACTACAAGAAAATAAATGTTTAGCGATAGACAATTTCGATCTTTAATTTATGTGTTTCAATTGCTAAATGAATTAGCGACCAAATTAACGTCCACGTGATGTTAATTGCCATGGACCTAGTTGCAAATGGTGTTAGCGATGGAAATTATAATCGGTCGCTAAACATATGATTTTATCAAATAGGTGCCTTATTTCAAGGCCCTTTCTATATTTTCTTCGCCTAGTACTATAACAAAATATATTTATTTTAAATTTTAAACGTTACTCTTTACTTTTATTTAAGAATTATAATTTCAGGATATATATGCTCTTTGCCGTGTGTTCAAGAAGACTGCAGTGATTATCCCAAAAGTTGAAGAACATTATATTAATGTCACCGGCCATGCAAATCAGTTAACAAGTGATCAATCATCAAGCATTGAGCTATACTCTGAAGGAAGAGACGAAGTTTTTGAGAGCTCAAATTATATGATGTCGTGGGATAATGGAACTTCAGTCAATATCAACAATGGGATGAGGGATAATGGGAAATGGTCAGACTTGTTATCGGAAGACCCATTACTCAATCTTCCCACATCTTCCTTTCCCAATTATGGAGCCTTACCTTACCCTCCATCAAAGGTACCTACAAGTTTTTGTACGCATATTTTTGGTTAGACTCTTAATATCCAAAAATTATTTTGGTTTCCGACTATTTCGAAAAGAGTCGGAAACACTCATTTAAAGGGACAAAGTTCTCTCAACGCCTATACATATTTTTTATGCATTCATTTCACCATTCCTTTTTCCCTTTATATGATCTTGTTCCTCATGCACATGATTAATTAATTTTTAGGTGGATATAGCACTAGAGTGTGCAAGGATGCAACATAGATTTTCCATGCCTCCATTGGAGGTGGAGGACTTCCCTCAAATTGGCATTTCTGAGATGAAGATGACACATGCCTCGAGTTCAATGTGTGGAAGTAGAAACAAAACAGATATCTTGCAAGAAATTCTTTCAGTTGCTCAAGCTTCCCAGGAATTGATAAGTCAATCCAATAATTTAGAGGGATTGAGTGGCAATGAAAGTTATTATGCGCCACTGGAAAATGATGATTTTACTTTTATGGCTGGCGCCAATTACAATCACATAAATAATATGAACTCCATGAGATATGTTGACCAAACATGGAAAGATCAAAACACAAGACCTATAGAGATCGAAGATTTTGATGATGAATTCAAGGCAGAGAGGATGGTAGAGAACTTAAGACGGGTGGGAATGTCAGACAAGTATTTAGAACAGGTATGTTATAATAATGCTGACATTTGATCATTTTAGATCTTATTTATCAATCCTAGAAATCCATTATTGGCTTTAATGAAGTCTCAAAAATGGATTTTAATTAAGTTTGTTTCTGGCAAATTGCATTAAGAGTAATTTTGCAACTCACAATTCACATTGATAGTATAATGAGAGTGACCATGTCACTTGTATAAAAAACTAGGCTAAAATACCTTTTCGGTCATTTATCTTTTGGGTAAAATTCATTTCGATCCTTTATCTTTAAAAAAATTCATTTTAGTCATTTATGTTTCAAAAGTATCCCAAAATGATCATTTCCGCCACCTCTATCAAAACTCCTTAGAAATGGTGTCGTGGTACTCCTCCTCCTCTTCTTCTTCTTCATCCCCAAAATGAAACCCTAGCCTTCTGCAACCAGAGAAGTCCGGCCACCCTCCACCGTCGCGGCATCCACCATGCACCGACAGACCCATAGCTCCGCCCTTTCTCTCTCAGGAAGGCTCCATTTTGGTCCGAGGCAGCTCCACCAACCACACCGCCCTTTTGCCTTCCTTTCTTCTGTCCCTTTTCCTCTTCGTCCAATCGCGTATGATTTTTCAAACGGGCTACCTTAAAACACCTTTCGAGATGCGTAGAGAAGCGAGGAGTGGATATTAGTGAAAGGAATTGGATTTTCAAAAACACTGACAAACCAAGCCATATCATTGAATTTCTCACTGAGCCTCTCACACATAATCTGGTTCAACTGTTTCCTCTATTTTATGGTAATTCTTATTTTATCTATTTCACTTTTTCTTCTCATTGTTCTCTATGTTATTTGATTTAAGAAGTATTGACTCTTAACAAAAAAATTTACAAATATTACTACCAATTGCTTGACAGCTATTAAATTAGCTTGAGATTTGGTTTCAAAAGCATTTGCAGTAACAACATTATCAATACTGTTCCAAAACTGTCTGTGTGTTTTTGTTTTTATTGGTTTTTACGAGATGATGGTGATGGATTGTGGTAGGGAGAAAAAATGGTTGGGAGGAGTTTGATGCTACTGGAAAATTTGTTTGAATGGTGTAATGGTAGTGGCTGCCATTTTGGGTTGAAGATGGGAAAATAGTGTTTGAAATTGAAGAAAATGGGGAAAATGGTGTTTGAAATTGAAGATGAAGAAGATGATGGTCAAAATGACATTTTGCTTTGTTGATTTTCTATGGCTGTAGGGAGTGTTTACAGGTGAAGATGGGTGAGGTTCATGATGGGGGCTATGGTGGGTGGTAAAACAGAGAAAATTAGAGACAGGTTTGAGTGCATCATCATGATTTTTGGTCCCCAGATTCCGGCGGATTTTCGGCTAAAATTAACGGACGTTAGTGACAAATCTGACGGAATGATCATTTTGACTAAAATTTAAAAGATAAATGACCAGAATGAATCTTTTAAAAGATAAAGGACCAAAATGAATTTTCATCAAAAAATAAAGAACCAAAAATATATTTTAGCCAAAAAGCTATTTACCTGTAAGTTACTTTATTATTAGTATTACATAAAGTTCACATAGATTAACAACACTACTATTGCTAGCCTAGATCCCTAAAGATATTTCCTAATAAATTAAAGCTAGAGATAACTTGATTATTTGTGTAATGGGACAGAGTTTAATGGAAGAGCAAAAGTTTGTTCCGATTGAGCATATTTCAACCCTCCAAACAAACAGGGAAAAGAACGATGTGCAAGGTACTAAATAAAAATTCTATACATATGGTTGCTTTTTATTATATATACGACCTTGGTCATGTAAACTTCTCTTTTTCCCCATTTATCCTGAACAATATTATTAACATAAGATTTCACTTTCAGCAGAATTTGAGCAACACAATTGCAACAAAGAACACAATGACACTGACATCAATGTTTTCAGCTCATTGGGTTTCATTAATGATGAAGACCCTAGTGAGAACTTCATAGATGACAGTAACATTGATTATTCAAATTCTACAAGCTTTGAGGTTATTGAGGAAACCAAAGTCAGTCACGGAATGCTTATTTCATCTCATCAAGTACCTGAAACATTCTTTCATCAAATAGTTCCTTCACAAACTGTCAAAGTTAAACTCAATCCAGTAATGGCAAGTAATCATTCTATAGAGAATCCTGAGACAAGGATGAAACTGAAGAACCAAGGATTTTTGTTTAGAATTTTCAAGGCTTATCTGATGGGGAAGCTGATGAAGCCATCAAACACAATAGTAAGTGCCATTGCATTCATCTTTGCACTTTTGTTGATGCATTGTGTTTATTTGAAGGAACAAGTTGAAAATTGGAAACCAGATCCTGAGGATATGAAAAGGAATTGCTGCTATAGTGCTAACAGCATGAAGATAATAATGACACAGCCAGATGAGAAAATCATATGGAATGAGCAAGAAAAAATTTGGTTTGTTGGTATCAAAAGTGGGAAAGGATACAATGTGGTCTTGAAGAAGATAGGCATTTTCCTCACCATATCTTTTGCTCTCTGTACCATGTGGGCTAATTAATCATATCATAGTTCACCCTTAACCTTTTAATTTCATTTTTTTTAGCTTCTAACTTAAGGATTTTATTTACAAGGATAAAATTTTCAAGTTGAGCTTCTCCAAATTCCATAGAAGCTACTGATATACCCAAATACTTGTTTACATGGTCATATATGTTATTTGATTAAGAATTAATTGTATTCAATTGTATCAATACAATATTCATCTTCATTTTTATTTAATCTGAAGATTATTCAAGTATGAAAAAGAATCAATGTGGAGAACAATGTTAACTTCAATGTATTTAAACATCACATTTCAGGTTTCCTCAGCTTCGATTTGAGATTTAGGAGTGTAAGCGAATTCAATTCGGTGTACAAATGCGATGTATCCTAACAAAATCGAACCGGTTTTTGTTACTTGAATCAGTTCATCGGATCAGATCATATTTTAAATGGTCATCTTTCTTCAAAGTAGTAGAACATAAAACTTTGAATAATTAACTCACTTTAATTAGTAAGCATATTCTAAAATGCTCTATCATGAAAACAAAAGGCAATAAGAAGTAAACACTTCATAAATATATGACAGTAAGTCTTTTCATCTCATACAACATTCCCCTATTTACATAAGCACATCATGTCAATTTTGAAGAATAATCATGTGGCATCTTAAGTTCTACAATTCATTCACATGCTAATTTTGCTTCCTCTGGAATTAAATTGTAATTTTCTTTCGGTTTTATCACTTTTCCAGTAGGCAATGGCTTTAGCTCTAAATCCCTTCACAAACAATATAGACTTAATAGATCCTTGCATTATTGTTATCGATCATTTTGACTTTAACATTTATCACACACTAGTACCAGCAAGCATTTTTAACAGCGGTTAAAATTGACTTTTAACGTCGGATTTTGAGTCGTCGTTAAATCAACCGATGTTACAAGTTTAACTTATAACGTCGGTTATACAACCACTATTAAAAGTAAATATATAACAACGGTTGCTGGGAAGACCACCTTTACAAGTGTCAGTTTGAATATCATGACAATAAATAAGTGACTTGTAACAGCGGTTGTCTATTTAAACCGCTGTTAAAAGCTAACTTATAACATCGGTCCTCCTAAGAACCGCTGTTATAAGTGAACTTTTAACAACGGTTTTATACAGAATCGCTGTTACAAGGGGTATTTTTTTTTTTTTACAAATTGTTTTGTTTCAGTTTCAATGCACCTGCAATGTTTCATAGACACACACACAGAGAAGCATCCAAACTCCTAAGATCATCTAAAATTCAAACCATCCACATGGCAGAATCAACACACACACACACACATATATATGTATGTATGTATGCATCGTACAACAAGAAATCATATAGAGATTCAACACATTAACTAAGTCATGATCCAACCAAGAAATCATTGTAAGGCTAAGCCCTCATTCATGTTTTGATATATGACAAACAAAGTGTATTTTGCATAAGATTTATGATTTTGACTATATACTTATTATGTGTTAAGTTGTATGCAAGATAAATCAAGGATTAAAGGATGGAAGACCAAGGACACAAAGCAATGGACAATGACTAAAGCATCAAGCAATGATGATCTCATACTTTAGATGCTATTGTAAAAATAGCACATTTGATTTCTTAGGTGAAGCACTTAAATTTAAGAAGATCAAGGAATCATCAAGACAAGAGCTTAACGATGAAATTAGTTTTAAGTCTTGGATGATCTATAAGAGATGAAATCTCTTACTCACAAAAAGCTCACTTGAAAAGATGCATGAAGAAAATCATTTTTCATAACATGCATTAAAAGGAATAAGTCTTCGTAAATGAAAATGATTTTGGAAATAAGATTTCATAAGCGCTCGTCCAACACTGGGATAATGTAAGCGCTTGTCCAACAGTGGAATAATATAAGCGCTCGTCCAACACTGGAATAACAGAAGCAGACGTCCAATGAAGTGAAACAAGCAGACGTCCAATGAAGTAAAACAAGCAGACATCCAATAAAGTGACAAAAGTGCTCGTCTACTAAAGTGACAGAAGCACTCGTCTACTAAAGTAACAGAAGCACGCGTCTACTAAAGTAACAAGAAGCGCTCATCTGCTAAAGTGGCATGTGGAGCTCATCTACCATATGGAGCTCGTCTACTAAATGGAGCTCGTCTACTAGCCCATCTGAATGTAAAATCTTAATGGCTAGTTGGAAACGGTTATTTTTCAAAATGGACACGAATTCTACAAGAACAATCAGAATCTTATTTCAAGAACGAGAATCAAGAAAACGGATTTTGTTAAATCAGATCCAAATATGTTTTAATTGATACCAATGACTATAACTTGTTTTCTATATAAAGAGGGATCAAAGGAACACTTTTCAATAATAACAATTCTGAAAGTAAAAAATTCGAAAGATTCAAAAGCTTCCAAAAGTGCTTCATCTTTGAGAGAAAAGTGTGATATTTATTAGAACTTCAATTTGTATAATCAGACTTTTAGAGCCTTTCTTCTACTCAATTCTTTCTGTGAATTAGTGTGGTTAAGAGAGGGTATCTCTTAGGATTGAACAAGGATAGAAGGGATCCTTGGGCATAGAAAAGCAATTGTGCTTTTTGGTGTGTTCTTGAGCAAGGAGGTTATCCTTGTGAATGCTGTAATTGGATATTGTAATTTCTGGTTATAGTGGAGAAAACCACAGAGGTGTGGGACTGGATGTAGGCTTACCAGAGGAGGTAGCCGAACCAGGATAAATCGGTTTGCGTGTTCTTCTCATCTCAAAACTCCATATACTTGTTATATGCACTTGTGTGTTGTGAATGAGTTTTAAGAATGCTTGTTAACTTAAATCTTTGATCTGCAATCTGTGTTAAACTTGTTGTTCCTTCTTATAATTCTTCTTAACATCATTACTTGTTACATAACCTGATTCTTGGGAATTAAAATTGAGTGAAAACCAATTTTCTTTAAGAAAACTCTGTTTTGCTTTAAATTGTTGAAATGGTTTTCAATATCTCAATTCACCCCCCCTTCTTGAGATTGTATCCATTACCAACAAGTGGCATCAGGGCTAAAACTCATGTTACAAAGCTTAATAGCTTCAAGAGATGGCTACAAATGATATCCTGGGTGATGAGGCTTCACTCACTAGACCCCCTGCCTTTAATGGCTCCCTATACATGTATTGGAAAAAGCGAATGCTTATCTTTCTTGAGGCTGCAGGTTTAGATGTATTAGATGCTGTTGAAAATGGTCCGTATGTTCCATTTATTCTTGATGCTAAGGGAAATAAACAAACTAAACCAAAAGATGGGAATGATGTTGATAAAAGAAGAGTTGGTTATAATGCTACGGCAAAAAATATTATAACAACTGCTTTGAATTACGATGAGTTTTTCAGGGTCTCCAATTGCAAAACAGCAAAGCAAATGTGGGATACTCTTCAACTCATTCATGAAGGAACCAACGATGTGAAAATAGCAAGAATGAATGCACTAGTCCATGAATATGAACTCTTTCATATGAAGAATGGTGAGGAGATAGATGAACTGCAAAAGAGGTTTACACACATTGTGAACCGGCTAGAAGGACTCGGACATACAATCACAGATGAGAAAAAGATTAACAAGATAATGAGATGTTTGAGTCGTGAATGGCAGCCAAAAATTACTGCAATTGCTGAAGCAAAGGATCTAGACACCATGCAGATTGCTACTTTATTTGGCAAGTTGAAAGAACACGAATTGGAGCTTAATAGATCGAAAAGCCACGAAGATAAGGAGAAAATGAAGAAAGGAATCTCACTCAAGGCTCATGTCTCTAAAGAACCAAAAGAAAGTGATGATGATGATGACCTTGATGAAGATGAAGAATCCGAAGAAGAAGACATGGGATTGCTTGTGAGGAAATTTAGAAGATTCATCAAAAAGAATAGAAACAAGAAGCAATTTAGTTTTCCTACCAAAAAGAACATGAACAAAGGTGAAAGCTCTTCCTCAACAATCAAATGCTTTGAATGTGGAAAGCTTGGACACTACAAAAAAGAACGTCCAAAGCTACAAAAGAAAGAAAAGTATGAGAAGAATGACAACAAAGAGAAGAAAGGAAGAAAGCCTAGAAGAGCATACATAGCTTGGGAAGAAAATGATATGGATTCCACTAGTAGTGAATCTGAAAATGAAGAAGCCAACCTATGTCTCATGGCAAATCAACAAAGTGATACTGAAACCGAGGTAAATGATTCTTCTCCTACCTATGATGAGTTACAAGATGCTTTTGATGAATTGCATGAATAATATGTTAAAATTGGTAAACAACTTATATCTTCTAGGAAGATCATCGCAAAACAATGTAGTGACTATGCATCTTTACAAATAAAGCTTAAAGAACTAGACGCTAAAAATTCACAATTACTTGCATCTAGTTCAATTTGCACCAAATGCACTACACTAGAAAAGGAAGTTGAAAAACTAAATACAACTCTATCTAAGTTTACTTTGGGTAGAGATAACTTGAATGCCATATTAGGACAGCAAAAGGGTGTTTATGATAAAGCTGGAATTGGATATAAGCCAATGGTATATAAAAAATCTTTCAAGAAGCTTTTTGTTGCACCTAGTTTTTCAACTAGTCCTTTTGTGAAATGTTATTATTGTTTAAAGAAAGGTCATACAGCTGCTACTTGTAGACTTAGAAAGAACATACATGTTGGCATTAAACAAATTTGGGTTCCAAAAGGAACTTATGTTGCTACTAACACCAAAGGACCGGACCAGATTTGGGTACCTAAAGGAAAAGTATAAAAAAATATGTTTTGTAGGTGTGTTTGAAGGCCAAAATCTCAAGCTTGTTTTTAGATAGTGGCTACTCCAAACACATGACTGGAGACATGACAAAATTTACATCTTTCACTCCCAAAGAAGGTGGAAATTTCACCTATGGAGACAACAACAAAGGAAGAACTCTTGGTGTTGGAACAATAGGAAAAAGTCCAGCAATCAAGATAGAGGATGTTCTCTATGTGGAAGGGCTTAAACACAATCTACTAAGTATAATCGAATTATGTGATAAAGGCTACAAGGTAAACTTTAACTCAAATTTGTGTATGATTGAATCTATTCATGATAATAACATAAAATTGATTGGAAATAGAATCAATAACATCTATATGCTAGACTTAGACAATTTAACTTCCAATGATGCATGTTGCTTAATTTACAAAGAAGATGAAAATTGGCTTTGGCATAGGAGAATAGCTCATATTCATATGGATCACTTGAAAATATTGATTTCCAAAGAACTTGTAATTGGTTTACCAAATAAGAAGTTTGTTAAATAGGGCTTATGTGATGCATGCCAAAAGGGTAAACAAGTGAAAACCTCATTTAAGGCTAAAAACATTGTTTCAACTAGTAGACCCTTACAATTGTTGCAAATGAACCTTTTTGGACCTTCTAGGACAAAAAGCTTTGGTGGAAATCTTTATGCTCTTGTAATTGTTGATGACTTCTCTAGATTTACTTGGACCTATTTTTTAGCACAAAAGAATGAAGCTTTTAAAGCTTTTAAGAAAATGACTAAGGTTGTTCAAAATGAGAAAGACGTGAAAATTGTTTCAAGTAGGAGTGACCATGGAGGAGAATTCCAAAATGAGGAGTTTGATAACTTTTGTGATGAACATGGTATAAAACATAATTTTTCTGCACCTAGAACTCCACAACAAAATGGAGTAGTTGAGAAGAAAAATAGGTCACTTGAAGAAATTGCTAGAACCATGTTAAGTGACTCTAATTTACCAAAGTATTTTTGGGCTGATGCTGTGAGTACTGCATGTTATGTTTTAAATAGAGTTCTAATAAGGCCAATTTTGAAGAAAACTCCATACGAACTTTACAAGGGAAGAAAACCTAACATTTCTCATTTTCATCTCTTCGGTTGTAAGTGTTTTGTGCTAAATAATGGCAAGGATAATCTTGGGAAATTTGATCCCAGAGCTTATGAGAGTATTTTCCTAGGTTATTCATTAACTAGCAAAGCATATAGAGTGTTTAATAAGCGTACTTTATCAATGGAAGAATCTGTTCACATAACATTTGATGAGTCTAACCCCAAAAGGTTGGGAAATGACATTTTTGATGATGCAGAAACTCATGAAGATGAAGTGAAATCTGATGAAGGAAAAGACAGCAATAAGGAAAAGGAAGATGAAGGGAGCAATAAAGAACCTCAAGCAGAAATCCAACAAGAAAATCTTCCTAAGGAGTGGCAAGTTTCAAAGAATCATCCCCTAGACAATATCATTGGTGAGATCACCAAAGGGGTAACCACTAGAAACTCTTTGAGGAATATTTGCAATACCATGGCGTTTGTATCTCAAATAGAACCAAAATGTGTTGATGATGCTATTAATGATGAACATTGGATGATTGCAATGCAAGAGGAGTTAAATCAATTTAAAAGGAACAAAGTTTGGGATTTAGTTCCAAAACCTAAAAGTAACCAAATAATTGGAACTAAATGGGTGTTTAGAAACAAAATGGATGAGAATGGAATAATAGTTAGAAACAAGGCTAGACTAGTAGCTAAGGGATATAATCAAGAAGAAGGAATTGATTATGATGAAACATATGCTCCCGTAGCTAGATTAGAAGCCATAGGAATGCTATTAGCCTATGCATGTATAATGAACTTTAAACTGTACCAAATGGATGTGAAAAGTGCCTTTTTAAATGGAATAATACAAGAGGAAGTGTATGTAAGCCAATCCCCGGGCTTTGTTGATAGTGAGTTCCCAAATCATGTCTATAAACTCACTAAAGCCCTCTACGGACTCAAGCAAGTTCCTAGAGCTTGGTATGAGAGGTTAAGCAATTTTCTCCTAGAGAAAGGCTTTAAAAGAGGAAAAGTTGATACAACACTTTTTACTAAAACAAAAGAACACAATATCTTACTTGTTCAAATATATGTTGATGACATTATTTTTGGTGCTACTAATGAGTCTTTATGCAAGGAATTTGGTAAACTAATGCAAAATGAATTTGAAATGTCCATGATGGGAGATCTTACCTTCTTTCTTGGACTTCAAATTAAACAATGCCAAGATGGAACCTTCATAAGCCAAACAAAGTATTGCAAGGAACTACTAAAGAAGTTTGGAATCAAAAGTGCAAAGGAAATGGCAACACCAACGAGTCCAGCCTGCTACTTGGACAAAGATGAACATGGTAAATTTATAGATGTATCCAAGTATAGAGGTATTATCGGATCCTTACTTTATCTCATTGTAAGTAGGCCAGATATAATGTTTAGTGTGTGTATGTGTGCAAGGTATCAAGCTAATCCTAAAGAATCACATCTTACTGCAGTTAAAAGAATCATGAAGTATCTTTTAGGAACAAAAGAAATGGGGCTGTGGTATCCCAAGGGATCCACTTGCACATCAATAGGATATTCCGACTCTGACTTTGCTGGATGCAAGTTAGATAGGAAGATCACAAGTGGAACATGCCATTTATTAGGAAATTCTCTAGTGTCTTGGTTTAGTAAAAAGCAAACTAGTGTGGCTGATGAGCCTCTGTTTGACTGGTTTTATAACTAGTAAAGACCTTGGCTTTGTGCTTATTTTATATCATTTTTACCCAAATTAGACTTGATTGTCTCTAAGTAGTATTTTGAGTCTGTAAAGTGTTTTTAAGTTAATTTAGTTGATTTAGAGCGAATAAAGTATTTACTTTTACTTTCTATTTTCAGGTTAATAAAAAGGAATAAATCTGGAGTTTCTCGCCCCGCGAGAAGGATGCTCGCCACGCAAACCAGAGGGTGACTGTTCCTGAAATTGCAAAACTTTCTGTCTCGCCCCGCGAAGAAATGGCTCGCCTCGCGAGTCATCCAACCATGAAAAGTCAGAGACGATCACGGCTTGCCCGTGTGGAAGGTCACGGGCGTTGCAGTTTGGGAATTTGAAGCATTCGCCTCGCGAGAAGACAAAGAGTTGCAGACCTTTCATGTTATTCGCCTCGCGAGCAGTGCTTCGCCTCGCGAGGACTTGGATTCCAGAAACGTGAATATAAGCAGTCTTAGGCAGAACTGAATAGGGTGGTCAGAATTAGCCAGTTTTGTCTAGTTTCTGAGTTTGTAGTCTTTTGTTTTTCTTTTAGTGTAATGTTTATTTCTGTAATGGAGAACTAGTCTCCTAGATTAATCTACTGTAATTGGTTCTGTTAACACTTGAGGTTCTGTGATTCCTGTCTCATTTGCTTTTCTCTTTTCAATGCCATATTATATGTTTCTGTTTGTTATTTCAGTAATGTATAGTGTGGTATTGTTTCATTTCGGTGATGCTATGTTCCTATATATAATCGCGTTTGTTATTTTGCGTGTGTTCATTCATGTTCGTTTGTTCATGAGAGCTTAACCCCGTTTGTTATTTCGGGAATAGGAACATACATCTGTAGTAGCGGTTTTCGTTTGTTAATTGTTGCTACAACCGGGAGGGGATTAGTATCTGCTTAGGATTTGCATGAACCAATGATAGTGGGAAACTGAGAACAGTAGGTTAATCGCTTGTTTATTTAATATTTTCTTAAACTGCTCTGTTTCTTTTCTCTGTTTTTGATTTGTTTTGTTAATTTAGTTTCAATCTCAAAACCCCCATTTCTAACTTTTACTAATAATAACAACAATAAAGAGTGCTTGAGAGACGATCCGAGTTGTCGCTCTATACTGCATTATTTTAATAATCGCTCGTTCTTTTTGGCGCGTGGCGACAGCGCGGTCAAAAATTGGCGCCGTTGCCGGGGACTCTTGTTTGTTGTTATTAAAAAAAAAAAATTCTTTGCTAATTAGTTTTGTCTGCATTGTCTGGTTGTGAATTTTGCCCCATGGATAATTATATGCGAAATTATGTGCCTAATGTTTATTATGAGCAACCATGCATGTATTATCCTAATTTTAGTGAGCCACCACCATACTATCCTAGCCAAGTGACCACCTCTGCACCTTCCAAACCTTCCCTAGAGGACCTGTGCAAACAGATGACTGCACAGATAAGTGCAAATATGGAAGGACTGAGGCAACAAATGGCCGAGCAAACTCAACGGATGATAGAGGAATTTCAACAGAAGATGGAGGATGAGTACCAGAGGGACCAAGCTGAATCTCGGAAGTTGTGGGCTCTAATTGATCAAGTTACCGCCAACTCGGCTGCAATGCTAACTCCACAGCCCCTTGAAGAACCTACAGAGGCACAAGTCATTCTTGAAAATATTTCTGATGATGATTTTGATAATGTTTCTGTTGATGATGAATTATGTGTTGAATCCCCTGATCCTAATGCTTGTTATTGTGATGGAACTGCTTTGTGTGTAGAATGTTTTACAGGTTTATACTTTTCAGGAAAAATAGAAAATGCAGATCGTTTTGCAAGTTTATTTTTTTCAGGAAACTTAGATCAGGAGGATCAGGAGAACATTTGCTCCACCGTGCTTGAGGATAAAGAAGAATCTTTGGTCTTAGATGCATGTGTTGAGAGTAATGGGGTGGATGATGAATTAATTGCTGAATTTCCAGACATTGTAGATTTTACTGATTCATTTTCTTGTAATATATGTACTAACTCTAACCTTTGTGTGGTGTGTGCTGAAATTTCTGCATGTATAGCAGGTGATGAATTTGTTCGTGCAGTGAATGAAGAAAGTGCAGAAAATGAAGCAGCACCAGTAACCCCAGCTAACTGTTTGCCACCTCCCCTTGTGGAACCAAAAGCTCTGGATTTTGCACCCTTGGATTTTGCACCATGGCCAATCCAAGAGGTTGAGCCCCACTTCTATTGGGGAGACTTTATTGAGAAGGAGGTCATCTGTGACCCGAGAGGTAGTGAGAAGTCCGCCGCACTCGGCGAGGTTATTATAATTGTCAAGTGCTCACCTCCGCATCAAAGCTGCAAGTTAGGGAGGCTTGGAATGAATTTCAGTCCTTTGGCTACCACGTGGGACTTATGCTACAGGCAGTGGGATCCTGGTGGAACCGCCTCTGAATGAGCTTTTCTTAACCCTTTCTCCTTTTTAATTTTCTTTTGCTTTGTTTTATTTCTGTTTTGTTTTGAATAAAGCTCCTGAATAATTTGAGAAGCTTAGGAGTTGTGTCTTGTATTGGCAAGTTTATTGGATTTGATTAAATTTTTGCATAGATTGATGGCATAATATGTGTTGACTGTTTTCCCCCTAGGACTTGAAAATTTTAGAAAAATGATCCCCATATGACTGAAAACTGAACTTTGAGATTTCGTTATGATGGCATGATTTATGATAAGTTTGGGGTGATAGGAAGCACACACTAGGGATAGAATCTCTGTCAAATAATTTGCAAAAATGTCCAGGTGAGGTTTTGAGCCTCCAACATGTTTTTGACTGTGTGAAAATCACTTTTTAAGTTGCACTTCCCTGGATTTGATTGAATCTCTTTTTGGTTTGCATGATTATGTGTTTGCTTCAAATGATTTAGGCATTTTCTTTGTAAATAGCTACTTAGCCTAAAATAACCAATTCCTAATGCATGTTCCTTAGTTAGCCCATTGAGCCTATTAGCCTATTGCTTCTTGATAACCTAATGTTATAAGCCCAAAAATCTGGAAAACCATGTTAACCCGATCTTAGGATTAGGAGAGCATGTAATCTTAGAATGGGTGCAAGAAACCAAAGTTTGGGGTGGCTGCAAGGTGTAATGTGTTGTTTGGGATTGAGAAAAAAAAAATTTAAGTGAAAAAAAGAAAAGAGAAAAAAAAAAAGAAAAACAGAAAAAAAATAAAAGTGAAAAAATGCCAAAAAGAAATAAAAAGGTTGTAGTCACCCAAAGCAAAATGAAAAATGAAAAAGGAACTTGAGTGGAATTTCAAAGTGTAAAAATGTTTCATGCTCTCTTAGTTCCTAGGGTCTTCAGCCTAGTTCTTTTGTATATCCTACCCTTAGCCAGGCCCCATTACAACCCATAAAAGACCTTTTGATGTTGCTTGCATGTTTTCTGTGGGAACCATTAGGAGATGAAAATCAAATTTATGGGAAGTGATTCTGAAAAGTGAAATTGAGTGAATTGTTGATAACCTGACACAAATTGAGCGATTGAGTGAATATAAATTTCCCTTGTGAGGAAGGCAGTTGTTTGATTTTGGTGATCTCCCTTTTGTGTGTAACTTAGATCCCCTGCTTAGATTTCTGATTGTCTGAATAATTAATTTCTCAACTGTTTGGAATAAATGAATGTGGGGATTACTTTGTTTAAAAGGGGGGAACATTGAAAGAAAAATTCTTTTGAAAAATTGCTTGAAATCTATGGAAAGTTGATTGAATTCTTAAGCTTGCCAGGTCTTGAGTCTTTTTAAGTTTTTGAGTGTAGTTTGCTTGGGGACAAGCAAAGTTTAAGTTTGGGGTATTTTGATGAGCCTCTGTTTGACTGGTTTTATAACTAGTAAAGACCTTGGCTTTGTGCTTATTTTATATCATTTTTACCCAAATTAGACTTGATTGTCTCTAAGTAGTATTTTGAGTCTGTAAAGTGTTTTTAAGTTAATTTAGTTGATTTAGAGCGAATAAAGTATTTACTTTTACTTTCTATTTTCAGGTTAATAAAAAGGAATAAATCTGGAGTTTCTCGCCCCGCGAGAAGGATGCTCGCCACGCGAACCAGAGGGTGACTGTTCCTGAAATTGCAAAACTTTCTGTCTCGCCCCGCGAAGAAATGGCTCGCCTCGCGAGTCATCCAACCATGAAAAGTCAGAGACGATCACGGCTTGCCCGTGTGGAAGGTCACGGGCGTTGCAGTTTGGGAATTTGAAGCATTCGCCTCGCGAAGCTATGCTCGCCTCGCGAGAAGACAAAGAGTTGCAGACCTTTCATGTTATTCGCCTCGCGAGCAGTGCTTCGCCTCGCGAGGACTTGGATTCCAGAAACGTGTATATAAGCAGTCTTAGGCAGAACTGAATAGGGTGGTCAGAATTAGCCAGTTTTGTCTAGTTTCTGAGTTTGTAGTCTTTTGTTTTTCTTTTAGTGTAATGTTTATTTCTGTAATGGAGAACTAGTCTCCTAGATTAATCTACTGTAATTGGTTCTGTTAACACTTGAGGTTCTGTGATTCCTGTCTCATTTGCTTTTCTCTTTTCAATGCCATATTATATGTTTCTGTTTGTTATTTCAGTAATGTATAGTGTGGTATTGTTTCATTTCGGTGATGCTATGTTCCTATATATAATCGCGTTTGTTATTTCGCGTGTGTTCATTCATGTTCGTTTGTTCATGAGAGCTTAACCCCGTTTGTTATTTCGGGAATAGGAACATACATCTGTAGTAGCGGTTTTCGTTTGTTAATTGTTGCTACAACCGGGAGGGGATTAGTACCTGCTTAGGATTTGCATGAACCAATGATAGTGGGAAAGCGAGAACGATGAGGTTAATCGCTTTTGTTTATTTGATATTTTCTTAAACTGCTCTGTTTCTTTTCTCTGTTTTTGATTTGTTTTGTTAATTTAGTTTCAATCTCAAAACCCCCATTTCTAACTTGTACTAATTTTCTGTTAATAATAACAACACTAAAGAGTCCTTTAGAGACGATCCGAGTTGTCGCTCTATACTACATTATTTTGTAAACGCTCGTTCTTTTTGGCGCGTGGCGACAGCGCGGTCAGTGGCCTTATCCACAGCTGAAGCAGAATATGTTGCAGCTGGGAGTTGTTGTGCTCACATCCTACGGATGAAACCACAATTAATTGACTATGGTGTTCATCTAGATCATGTACCAATAAAGTGTGATAATACTAGTGCAATTAATCTAACAAAGAACCCCATCATGCATTCAAGAACCAAGCATATTGAAATTAGGCATCATTTTATCAGGGATCATATTCAAAGTGGTGATGTTGTGATTGAACATATAGATACAACCAAGCAATTAGCTGATATATTCACCAAACCACTAAATAAGGAGAGTTTCTTCTTTATAAGAAGGGAACTTGGGATAATTGATCCTCAAAATGATCGATATCAGATGTTATTTTTGATGATATAGTCAATATGGCAAGCGAGGCAGCACAAGATGCTGAAAATTATGAAGGACATGGGCAAGATGCTTTTATCTAGTCTTAGTTTAGACTAAATGTCCTTAGGTGTCTAGTTGGTTAGGCCTAGATTTCATTGTTTTGAGTATGATGATGTCTTGCACCTTGAGTTCTGTAATTCCTGTTTTTGATTTCAGTGTTTTGGTTGTTTTGATGTATTGCATATGCTCTGTAATGATTTATTATCAATGAATGCAAGACAATTTTCAGTTTGATTTCAATATTCTCCATAGTTTATTTTTGATAATGACAAAGGGGGAGAAAGCTGAACCATACAACCATTAATTCTGTCTTGCATTTGCTGTAAATTTTTGCTCTGATACCTAAGTATGAACTGCATTGAAAAGACATACTTGAACTTAAAATAAATTCAAGATGATTTTTTCATGATAATGATATGATAACACTTGATTTTGAAAGATATCAATGAGACAGGGGGAGGATGAAAATGACTAAAGAACCATGCTTACTGAACAGCTGCACTCTGACTTTTTTTAATAACTAAGGTTAAGTATGGTAAGGTTTGTCATAATCAAAAAGGGGGAGTTTGTAAGGCTAAGCCCTCATTCATGTTTTGATGTATGACAAACAAAGTGTAT
Source organism: Sophora flavescens (assembly GCA_030762895.1). Lineage (NCBI taxonomy): Eukaryota > Viridiplantae > Streptophyta > Magnoliopsida > Fabales > Fabaceae > Sophora > Sophora flavescens. The sequence goes on from CM061062.1 coordinate 205,709,329, forward strand.
TTTGCATAAGATTTTTGATTTTGACTATATACTTATTATGTGTTAAGTTGTATGCAAGATAAATCAAGGATTAAAGGATGGAAGACCAAGGACACAAAGCAATGGACAATGACTAAAGCATCAAGCGATGAAGATCTCATACTTTAGATGCTATTGTAAAAATAACACATTTGATTTCTTAGGTGAAGCACTTAAATTTAATAAGATCAAGGAATCATCAAGACAAGAGCTTAACGATGGAATTAGTTTTAAGTCTTAGATGATCTATAAGAGATGAAATCTCTTACTCACAAAAAGCTCACTTGAAAAGATGCATGAAGAAAATCATTTTTCATAACCTACATTAAAAGGAATAAGTCTTCGTAAATGAAAATGATTTTGGAAATAAGATTTCATAAGCGCTCGTCCAACACTGGGATAATGTAAGCGCTTGTCCAACAGTGGAATAATATAAGCGCTCGTCCAACACTGGAATAACAGAAGCAGACGTCCAATGAAGTGAAACAAGAAGACGTCAAACAAGCCGACGTCCAATAAAGTAAAACAAGCAGACGTCCAATAAAGTGACAAAAGTGCTCATCTACTAAAGTGATAGAAGCACTCACCTACTAAAGTAACAGAAGCACACATCTACTAAAGTAACAAGAAGCGCTCGTTTGCTAAAGTGGCATATGGAGCTCATCTACCATATGGAGCTCGTCTACTAAATGGAGCTCGTCTACTAGCCCATCCGAATGTAAAATCTTAATGGCTAGATGGAAACGATTATTTTTCAAAATGGACGCGAATTCTACAAGAACAATCAGAATCTTATTTCAAGAACGAGAATCAAGAAAACATATTTTGTTAAATCAGATCCAAATCTGTTTAGTTGATCCCAACGACTATAACTTGTTTTTTATATAAAGAGGGATCAAAGGAACACTTTTCAATAATACTAATTCCGAAAGTAAAAAATTCGAAAGATTCAAAAGCTTCCAAAAGTGCTTCATCTTTGAGAGAAAAGTGTGATATTTCTTAGAACTTCAATTTGTATAATCAGACTTTTAGAGTCTTTCTTCTACTCAATTCTTTCTGCGAGTTAGTGTGGTTAAGAGAGGGTATCTATTAGGATTGAACAAGGATAGAAGGGATCCTTGGTCATAGAAAAGCAAGTGTGCATTTTGGTGTGTTCTTAAGCAAGGAGGTTATCCTTGTGAATGCTGTAATTGGATATTGTAATTTCTGGTTATAGCGGAGAAAACCGCAGAGGTGTGAGACTGGATGTAGGCTTACCAGAGGAGGGAGCCGAACCAGGATAAATCGGTTTGCGTGTTCTTCTCATCTCTAAACTCCATATACTTGTTACATGCACTTGTGTGTTGTGAATGAGTTTTAAGAATGCTTGTTAACCTGAACCTTTGATCTGCAATCTGTGTTAAACTTGTTGTTCCTTCTTATAATTCTTCTTAACATCATTACTTGTTACATAACCTGATTCTTGGGAATTAAAATTGAGTGAAAACCAATTTTCTTTAAGAAAACTCTGTTTTGCTTTAAATTGTTGAAATAATTTTCAATATCTCAATTCACCCCCCCTCTTGAGATTGTAGCCATTACCAACAATCATATCGTACAAACACAATTGATCAATGTAGTAACTAAGTCATTATCTATCACATACACAAATAATATAAGTTTTAAGTACCTAAAACATAAATCTATGCATTGAGCTCAAAATCTATATCCGTGCTCCAATAACTTTGTTCCGCCAAAGCCTGCACAAGTTCAAATAGAGATTCAACATTAGTTAAATTAAGACATCAACATAAACAAAAAATGAATAATTAACATTAATTAAATAAACATTAATTACACTATGATGCAACATAAAAATAAACATACATAACTTACACTATAGTCAAGTTTAGATCAATATCCCTTCATTATGATCATCACGAGTGACAAGTACATCGTCCACCACATTTTCCTCAATGAAATTAGGCATCCGTGATGAGAAAGAAGGAGTCTCAGGTATATCAAGAGTTGAATCTTGATTTTCATCATTACCATTATGCATGCTTTTTCCTTGGAGAACCACTGACCACTTTTTGTTAGAAGGATCATTGATCTAAAATACTTTCTTTGCTTGGAAAGTCATGATGAAAGGCTCTTCCGTATGACCAGCCTTGTTAAGGTCTACCAATGTAAATCCTAATTCATCGGTTTGTACACCACTTTTACTGTCAACCCACTTACATTTAAAAACTGCCACTGTGAATTTAGTGTAAGCGACCTCCCAAATTTCTTCAATGACACCAAAGTAAGAGACGAGTTCCATAATGAGATTTGTATCTTTTGAACTAGAGAAGTGCATGGACTCAGCCATGATCGTAACCCCACTATTTTGCATGGTACTCTTGTCATCATGGGACTTTTTATAAAATGAAAACTTATTGATGTTGTAACTGCTCCAACATATGACATTAAAGTTAGGCCCACGTGCTAGCCATTTTAATGTATCAGAAACAGTACTACCATCCTTGAGAATTTCATCTTTAAACCATTGTAGGAAAGTCCTGTTATGATTGTTCAACAGCCACTATTCGTTCATTCGAGGGTTTTCTTCCTTGACTTTCCTTTTGTGCCCAACTAAGTAAGGATGAACTTCATCAGTGTTATTCAATATATACAAATGTGCTTGAAGAACTTCCTCCCGACCCTTGCTTATAACAGTTTCACCACGTGTACCCTTACCTTCACATCTTCCATCATGACGAAGCCTAGGAATACCTATAGGTTCCGTTTTAGAATGGTAGTCTGAACAAAACTCAGTAGCTTCTTCTGCAATGTACCTTTGAACAATAGATACTTCTGGATGTTGTGGATTCTTCACATAGCCTTTCAAGATGTTCATGTATCGCTCAACTGGGTACATCCACCTTAAATAAACAGGGCCACACAATCTAATCTCCCTCACAAGATGAACAATTAAGTGAACCATGATTTCAAAAAATGAAGGAGGAAAATACATCTCCAATTGGCACAAGATAATGGCAGCTTCTTTTTCCAACTCATCTAACTTCCCGGGATCAATCACTTTGCTGCATATAGCATTGAAGAATAAGCACAACCTAGTTATGGCATGTCTAACATTTTTAGGAGCACAATCACGAATAGCCACGGGTAGTAGTTGTTGCATCAAGATGTGGCAATTATGATGAGACTTTAAGCCAACTAATTTAAGATCACTCATTGAGACAAGCCTCTTGACATTAGAACAGTAACCATGTGGTACTTTGACGTTCCGTAGACACTCACAAAAACTCATTCTTTTGGACAAAGTATGACATGCTGTAGGCAAACATGTCCGCTTACCATCCTTTGACTGTGGTGCTAATTGCGATCTTATACCCATTGCAACCAAATCTAGACGAGCATTCACACCATCCATTGTTTTGCCCTGAATGTTGAAAAGTGTCCCGTTTACACTATCACAAACATTTTTCTCCACATGCATCACATCAATACAATGTCAAATTGTTGAACGATTTCTAGGCAAGTATACCTAGTCGTACAAGTAATACGGTGGTGAGACCGGTTATCGTATCCACAGGGATTGGTTGCCAATTAGCAACTCACAAATCAAGCAACTATCTAGACTAAATGAAGAAAGATCAAAACATAAACTAAAGCAATAAAAGCAGTAAAGTATTTGTTGGTCTTTTTGGGGAATTTTATCAAACACTTGGAATGCGAAAAAGGGTGTTGGGACTAGACTTCATGATCAACCGCTGGCTCATCTAGTTTTATGGCTAGTATGACCGTGGTTTTGTGCTAATTATATATCGTTTTCGCCCAAATTAGACTTGATTGTCATTAAGCAGCATTTTGAGTCTCTAGAGTATTTTTAGGTTAATTTAGCCGATTTAGATTGAATAAAGTACTTATTGTTAATTCTTGTTTTCAGGTAATAAAGTGAAGCAGAGCTGGAGTTCCTCGCCTCGCGAGAAGGCATTTGCCTCGCGAACCAGAAGCGTGACTGTGCTAGAAATTGCAAACCTTTGTGTCACCCCGCGAATACATGTCTCGCCTCGCGAGACTGAAGACCAGAAGCCATGACTCTTCCATTCCTCGCCACGCGAGCCGTACTTCGCCTCACGAGAAGACCAAACGTTGCAGACAGTTCATAATATTCGCCTTGCGAGACAGTGTTCGCCTCGCAAGATCGCGCAGAACTCACAGATATAAATTGCTGTTCTATGACAGATTGAAGTAGTTTTAGCAGTAGTAGTTTATCTTCTTTTCTTTTAGAATAGGACTGCTACGAATTTAGGTTTACAGTTTTGTTTTTATTTTGTAATGGAGAACTAGTCTCCTTGATTAATCTACTGCGATTGGTTTCCATTATCACTTGAGGTTTTGTGATTCCTGTTTTATTTGCTTTTCCCTTTTCAATACTATGCTATATATTTCTGTTTGTTTAATTAAGGAGTGTATAGTGTTGTGTTGATTTATTTCGGTGATGTTATGTGCCTATATTGAATCGCGTTTGTTTAATTCGCGTGTGTTCGTTCATGTTCGTTTAGTTCATGAGGGCTTAACCCCGTTTGATTAATTCGGGAATAGGAACATATATCTGTAGTAGTGATTTCGTTTGTTAATTGTTGCTACAACCGAAAGGGGATTAGAATCTGCTTAGGGATTGGAATTTACATGAACCGATGATAGTTGGGAAACCGAGAACAGTAGGTTAATCGTCTTTAGTTTATTTGATAATCTCTTAATTTGCTTTGTTTTTATTGCTCTGTTTTCTTACTCTGTTTTTGTTTTGTTTCTTTATTTTATTTCATATCCAACCCCCCCCCCCAAAACTGATTTTGTGTTAATAACAACAACCCAAGAGTCCTGGTGAGACGATATCCGAGTTGTCGCTCCGTAAACTACATTTTTACAAACCGCTCGCTTTTTGTCGCGTGCGCGACAGCGCGACCAAAAATTGGCGCCGTTGCCGGAGACTCTTGTTTGTTATTAACAGAAAATTACAAAAAAAAAAAAACCTTTTGCATTACTGAATTAGTTTTGGCTGCTTTGTCTGGTTATGAATCTTAGTCCTGCTATGGATAATTTCTTGTTTGGTGATATGCCTAATGTTGATTATAAGCCACCACCATGCATGTATTATCCTGATTTTAGTAAACCACCACCATGCATAAATTATCCTAATTTTGCTGAAAGTTATGAGTTTAGCAGTGGTTTTGACATGATTGGTGTGAATGAGGTCCATATCTCTTCTTCCATCCAGGCCCTTGAGAATAGAATGGATGAGCTCACTTCTTTGGTAAAGCAAATGGCAATGGATAGGGTTCAGCCTGTAGGGTTTTGTGGCATGTGCGGCTCTCCTGAGCACCCGTATGATGCATGCCCTATTCCGAAAGAAGGGTCAGTTGCTGATATGTCTCAAGCTTATGCATTCCATCCCTATAATCAAGGCAATAATCGGAACAGGTACAGCGTTCCTGACTTCTCCAGAAATGAGTACCACCCCAGATGGGGAAACCATCCAAACCCTTGGTATGGGGACTCACAACTGATGTTACCACTGGCACCACCACAGAATCCTCCCCAAGTGACCACTTATGCACCTTCTGGACCTTCACTAGAGGACCTGTTCAAGCAAATGACTGAACAAATGACTGCACAAATGACTACATTTTTTCAGCAGCAATTTGGACAGTTTCAGCAGCGAACGGATGCTAGCATTAATACACTGCAAACTCCACATCCCCTTGAATAACATACAGATTCACAAGCAGTTATTCTTGACAATACTTCTGAGGACAATTCTGATATTGATGTCAAGAACACTTCTGTTGATGAATTGTGTGTTGAATCTCCAGATATTCACGCCTCCCCTGATTCTATCTATTATACTTCATGTGCTGATTGTACTGACACTGCTTTGTGTATAGCATGTTTTGAAAGGTATGAAGAGCAAAACATCCATATGGAACAGGAGACATATGAGGTTGAGGGCCCTGTTCAGCCAAGAAACACAGAGAATGAGGATCAGGAGGACATCTGCTGCACCATGCTTGAGGATAATGAAGAACCTTTGGAATTAGATGCATGTGTTGAAAGTGATGGGGTGGATGAACTTTGTGCTGAATTTCCAGACATTCGAGCCTTTTCTGATTCTGATTTTCCACTTGTTTCTGGCTTTGATGATATTTATTCACGTACTGACTGTACTGACACTAACCCTTGTGTTGTTTGTGCTGAGTTTCTTGATTCTACTTTGCAGGGTGATAGTGTGAGTGAAGCTGGTTGTTCAGCCGAAGTTATCGACATCATGGCTACTCCAAATATACCATCCATTGAGCAGCCACCCTCCTTAGAGCTCAAGCCACTTCCTGGGAATTTGAAGTATGCTTACTTGGAGAGGAATGAAGAACGTACAGAAGTTGAAGCAGCACCAGAAACCCTCTCCACCTATTTGCCACCTCCCACTGTGGAAAAACCGGTGATGGAGTTCAAGCCTCTGGATTTTGCACCATGGCCAGTCCACGAGGTTGAATCCCGATTTTATTGGGAGGACTTTATTGAGAAAGAGGTCAATCTTGACCCAAGAGGGAGTGAGAAGTCCGCCGCACTTAGCGAGGTCACCATAACTGTCAAGCACCCACTTCCATATCAAGGCTGCAAGTTAGGGGACCATGGAACAAGTTTCAGTCCCTTGTCTATCATTTGGGCATTATGCCGCATGCCATGGGATCCGGGAGGATCATACTGCAATTTGGGCATTCCGTGGCCGCTGTATCACAGACAGTGGGATCCTGGTGGAACCGCCCCCAATGAGTTTTCTTAAACCCTTTCTCTTTTATTTACTTTCATTTTCTTGTTAGTTTCTGCTTTGCTTTGTTTTTGTTTTCTTTTCTTTTAGCTCCTAAATAATTTGAGAAGATCAGGAGTATGTGTGTGAGTCTTGTGTCGGCAAGTTTGCTGGATTTTAATTTAATTTTTCATAGATGGATTGCAAGTTATTTGTTGAACATTGATGATTCCCCCTAGGTTGAAATTTTTTTTTGAAAATTGATCCCCACTTGAGAAAAATTGAAAACTGAACTTTGAGATATTTTGTTATGATTGCACGATTTATGATAAGTTTGGGGTGAATGGATGCACACACTAGGGATAGAATCTCGGTCAAACAATTTGAAAATAATGTCCAGGTGAGGATTTGAGCCTCCAGCATGTTTTTAACTGTGTGAATCACTTTTTAAGTTGCACTTTCCCGAATTTGCTTGAATCTCTTTATGGTTTGCATGTCTATGTGTGTGCTTCAAATGATTGAGGCATTTTCTTTGTAAATAACTACTTAGCCTAAAAAGAACCGTTCCTAATGCATGTTCCCTAGTTAGCCCCTTTGAGCCTGATTAGCCTGTTAGTTCTTGATAACCTTATGTTATGAGCCTAAAATCTGAAAAACCATGTTAACCTGATCTTAGGATTAGGAGAGCATGGAATCTTAGCAAGAGAAGGTTTGCAAGAAACTAAGTTTGGGGTGGCTACAAGGTGTAATGTGTTGTTTGGGATTGAGAAAGAAAAAAGATATAATAAAAAGGTTGGAGCCAAAGGCAAGAAAAAAAAAACAAAAGAAAAGAAAAAAAAGAAAAAAAAAAGAAATAAAAAGTACAAAAATTGTCAAAAAGGCTATTTGAATAAAAAGGCTGTAGTCACCCAAGGCAAAGGAAAAATGAAAAAAAGGAATCTGAGTGGAGTTTCAAATGTTATAAAACTGTTTCATGCTCTCTTAGTTCCTAGGGACTTAAGCCTAGTACCTTTGTATATCTTGCCCTTAGCCAGGCCCCATTACAGCCCTTAAAAGACCTTTTGATGTTGCATGCATGTTTTTGTGGGAATCATTTTGAGATGAAAATAAAATTCATGGGAAGTGTTCTTGAAAAGTGAATTGAGTGAAATGTTGTTAGCCTAGACAAAAACTGAGCGGATTGAGTGAAACACTAATTGCCCTTGTGAGGAAGGCAGTTGTTTGAATTTGGTGATCTCCCTGTTTGTGTGTAACTTGGATCCCTTGATTAGATTAATGATTGCTTGAATGATGAAATTCTCAATTGTTTAGAATAAAGGATTGTGGGGATTACTTTGTTTGAAAGGGGGGAACATTGAAGAAAACTATTTTGATGAACTGCTTGAAATTTGTGCAAAGTTGATTAAATCCTTAAGCTTGCCATGTCTTGAGTCTTTTTGATTTTTGAGTTTTAGTTTGCTTAGGGACAAGCAAAGTTTAAGTTTGGGGTATTTTGATCAGCCGCTGGCTCATCTAGTGTTATGGCTAGTATGACCGTGGTTTTGTGCTAATTATATATTGTTTTCGCCCAAATTAGACTTGATTGTCTTTAAGCAGCATTTTGAGTCTCTAGAGTATTTTTAGGTTAATTTAGACGATTTAGATTGAATAAAGTACTTACTGTTAATTCTTGTTTTCAGGTAATAAAGTGAAGCAGAGCTAGAGTCCTTCGCCCCGCGAGAAGGCATTCGCCTCGCGAACCAGAAGCGTGACTGTGCCAGAAATTGCAAACCTTTCTGTGTCTCCCCGCGAATACATGTCTCGTCTCGCGAGACTGAAGACCAAAAGCCATGACTCTTCCATTCCTCGCCACGCGAGCCGTACTTCGCCTCGCGAGAAGACCAAACGTTGCAGACAGTTCATAATATTCGCCTCGCGAGACAGTGTTCGCCTCGCGAGATCGCGCAGAACTCACAGATATAAATTGCTGTTCTATGACAAATTGAAGTAGTTTTAGCAGTAGTAGTTTATCTTCTTTTCTTTTAGAATAGGACTGCTACGAATTTAGGTTTACAGTTTTGTTTTTCTTTTGTAATGGAGAACTAGTCTCCTTGATTAATCTACTGCGATTGGTTTCCATTATCACTTGAGGTTTTGTGATTCCTGTTTTATTTGCTTTTCCCTTTTCAATACTATGCCATATATTTCTGTTTTTTAATTCAGGAGTGTATAGTGTTGTGTTGATTTATTTCGGTGATGTTATGTGCCTATATTGAATCGCGTTTGTTTAATTCACGTGTGTTCGTTCATGTTCGTTTAGTTCATGAGGGCTTAACCCCGTTTGTTTAATTCGGGAATAGGAACATATATCTGTAGTAGTGATTTCGTTTGTTAATTGTTGCTACAACCGAAAGGGGATTAGAATCTGCTTAGGGCTTGGAATTTACATGAACCGATGATAGTTGGGAAACCGAGAACAGTAGGTTAATCGTCTTTAGTTTATTTGATAATCTCTTAATTTGCTTTGTTTTAATTGCTCTGTTTTCTTACTCTGTTTTTGTTTTGTTTCTTTATTTTATTTCATATCCAACCCCCCAAAAACTGATTTTGTGTTAATAACAACAACCCAAGAGTCCTTGTAAGACGATATCCGAGTTGTCGCTCCCTAAACTACATTTTTACAAACCGCTTGCTTTTTGGCGCGTGCGCTACAGCGCAACCACTTCACTAAACCTTAGTCTCATGCAATACCAAGAACACCAATCCAGCTTATGCTTCAAATATCAAAATCAATCCACAAGATTACTCAAGCCCTAATTCCTTAGATGACAAGAGCCTAAATCCATTAATTAAACCCTAATTCCTTAGGTGGCTTAATTAGGAATTTGCATTAAGAGTAAGGATTACACGATTACTAATAAACCAAACTCCATTCCTAGATGCAAGGTTTACTAGGTGATTAATTCCAGATCAAGAATTGATAAGAACGTCCCCATTGCAAATCAAATCTCAGAACCGATTCATGGGTGGCCAAACCACTAAAGGCATTAAGCGAACGAATTAAACACTAATAGAGAAACATAAAGATGGATTAATAAATCAAAGCAATTACATGATATTCAATTTTGCTACATCTAATCCCAACAAAAAGGGATTTAGCTACTCATGATAAAGGAAATTACAAAGGAGAAAGAGAGAAGAGATGAAGAAAACTCATGACGAATCCTCCAATCTTCTTCCAATCCAGTCTTCTTCCAGTCCAAGAGCAGAGAGAACACGACCCTTTTTGCTTCCGAAGAGTCTCCCTAGGGTAAAAGTGCTCCTAGGTTAAAAATCCTCTTTTTTTTTTCTGTGTCTCCAAACTCTCTAGAGATTCAGAGATCTTTTTTCTGTCTGTTTTTCTCTCCTATTTATAGATTAGGTACGCGTCACGGCCGTGATGGCCATCACGGCCAGGCCGTGACGTGTTCTGCTGTGGGTGCGCTTTCAAATTTTGGATCATCATGGCCGTGACACTCATCACGGCTAGGCCGTGATCGCTTCTGCCTTCTCCAAATGGTCTGTCATGGCCGTGGTGAGCATCACGGCTAGGCCGTGATAGCTTCTGACTTTTGCCTTCAGCTCTGCTTGTTATTGCTCAATCATGGCCGTGATGGTCGTCACGGCCAGGCCGTGATGGGCTCTGCTTGGCTCATTTTCTCCACTTTTCAAGCTCTATCTTCATCCAAGCTCCATCATGGTCAATTTTGAGCATTTTACCTTAGTTTCTACAAAACAACCCCACACAATCGTCTTACCCGTTCCAAGGTTAAAACTAATAAAAATCAATTTAAATATGCCTAAACTATATGAAAATGCATGCAAAAATGTACATGAAATATGATGTGAAATCACACTATCAAATCACCCCAAGCTTAAGACTTTGCTTGTCCTCAAGCAAACACTAAGGCCAGAAGATATAAATAAACAGAGCATGGATAGTGAACCAAGAACCCGAGTAGTAACTAATCCAAGTAACAGGCATTTTCAAATAATTCACCAAGAGACAATCAATTTCAAGTCCAATTAGAAGCTTAGGTTTCTTAGACTCATATTCTCACTGATTTAGGCACTCTTTCTCACCTCACTCAAGTGTTTAGGGATATATAACAATTCGCTCAATTTCCTCAAAGAATGAATTCTACCATAAGCTTGACTATTAAACAAATCTCTACTTTATTAATGAAAACAATTAAGAATCAAGAGGTCTTTTGCTTTGGTTGTAATGGGGCCATGGGATTAATCGTTAGGTGGGGAAATCAAGAAAAGGAAATTTCAAAGGCTACACAAAATATCAAGCATTGCAAAACATGACACCTTCTAAAATACCTTTTTGGGTTTTGATTCATTTTTCCACCTTTCTTTTCTTTCTTTTTGTTTTATTTCTCACTTCCTTTTGTCATCCCCTTCTCTATACTCTTTTTTTATTTATTTTTATTTTTATTTTTATGGAGAAGGGGAGATTTTCAATTTAAGAGAAATATTTTCTGACTTTCTCATCCCATACTTTTTCAACTACCTTTTTACCCTTTTTGTGCAATACTTTAGAAGGTCTCCTATCAAGCATCATTCATCAAAGTAATTCAAGGTACCAAGAAAGGTATTTTATTCTTTCAGGCTCAAAATTGGGCAACTAAGGGGTAGCATTTAGTCGTTCAAAGCTCAGAAGGCCGGAAAAATACCTAATGCCTCAATCATTTTCAAAAATGTTTTCAAAAAATTTTAAAGCTTCAAAACGGTTTCAAGTCAAGTTCTAGAGAATACAATCCAAGAGAAATAACACTCCATCAGAAAGAATGGGGTAGATTTAGTGAGTACCCCTTTTTGGCTCAAAAATCTCACATTTTAGTAGTTCAAAAATCAGTGAGAAACACAAATCTACGAAACCACATGCTAATTATCAACTATCAAAGATCATCTCAAGAATTTTTATTTGTAGCCTTATCACAAGAATAAAAAAATTGGGTTCAACAATTCACTATCTCAATTTATTTGGCACTAAGTTCTCACAATTGGATGCATAATCTAGGCAAGGGGCAATTGAATCATGTGATCATGCAAAACTATGCCTATATGAATGCAACATGCAAAATGCAAAAATTTAAAAATTTTGCAAAAGTACCCCTACCCCAAGCTTAAAAATTTACATTGTCCCCAATGTAAATAATCAAGTTGGAGAGAGGATAAAAATGGAACAACTCACCGAGGTGGTAGCGGGTGCTGGTTCACATGCCTAGGCAAAGGGATTGCATGAAAAATGTGTCACGGCCGTGATGCTCGTCACGGGTAGGCCGTGATCAATTCTGGTCCATGGGTGCTGGCCTGTCACGGCCGTGACCTCCATCATGGCTAGGCCGTGATGCTCTCTGATCTTCAGGGTCCTCTCATCACACCCGTGATGGGTATCACGGCTAGGCCGTGATCCTTTATGGTCTTCATGGATAGCTCATCACGGCCGTGACCAGTGTCACGGCCTGGGCGTGATGGTTGCTGACTTTGTTTCTCCCTGCCCTTTTTTTTTTGCTTCTCATTCCTTCTTAGCCTGAAGACACTTAACAAATTTATTAATTTATTTTTTTCCTCTTGATCTTCTCAAATTATTCAAGAGTTAAATTCAAAAACAAATAGAAAAGGGAAAGAAAACTTGGGTTGCCTCCCAATAAGTGCTTCTTTAACGTCACTAGCTTGACTCATTGAGAAGCTTCCACCTGGATCCCATTGCTTATAGCATAAGGGCCAAGAGATGCTCAATATGTAAGGGCATCCTCCCGGATCCCACAGCTTGTGGAGTGGCGATTGCAGAAGCAAGATGAGTCTAACCTCAATTTCTCCTAGCAAATGTGTGAAAACTCCATTGACCTCTTTAATAACGAACTCACTTCCTCCCGGGTCAAATTGTATTTTCACCAGGAAATTTAACAGACAAGTGGAAGGGACTAACTTTGCAGTGTCAACACATGCATGCAAGCCAACATATTTATCTAATGCAGTAATTTCAGATTTCTCAGCAAGCATGGTGGAGTGACTGTTTTCCAATTGACTTGCCTCCTCACTTGTTCTTTCCCAAGGATTTGAGGAAGGTAATTCCTCTTCTAGTGGCTCGTCTACCACCACCACTTCATCTCCATTTTGATCCATTCCCACAACCATATTTTTCTCACATTCTGCTTCACGTGGCTCTTCGGGAATCACTTGTAAACATGGTGGTGGTGGTGGTAAATACAAACAAAGGGTTTCCCATTCCTCCTTGGAGAATATATATACAAGCCTACCCGTCATACAATCAACTTGTGCTGGAATATAATGATCTCCCAAATCTATGTCGTCTCCCAAACACCAGTTGTTCTCCAAAGTGTGACGTGAGGCTTCCTCATCAGATGGATAAAAAGAGTAGTCCATGAATTGCATCCACCTTGTACAAACCAAACTCAAAAGAAAAGATCAAATATATACAAAAAAATAAAAGATAAAAATGTCTAAATTAGTTGCCTCCTTTGTTACTAATGATATTGGCGAAACTGATCCCCGACAACGGTGCCAAAAACTTGTTGAACGATTTCTAGGCAAGTATACCTAGTCGTACAAGTAATACGGTGGTGAGACCGGTTATCGTATCCACAGGGATCGGTTGCCAATTACCAACTCACAAATCAAGCAACTATCTAGACTAAATGAAGAAAGATCAAAACATAAACTAAAGTAATAAAAGCAGTAAAGTATTTTTTGGTCTTTTTGGGGAATTTTATCAAACACTTGGAATGCGAAAAAGGGTGTTGGGATTAGACTTCACTAATCCTTAGTCTCATGCAATACCAAGAACACCAATCCAGTTTATGCTTCAAATATCAAAATCAATCCACAAGATTACTCAACCCCTAATTCCTTAGATGACAAGAGCTTAAATCCATTAATTAAACCCTAATTCCTTAGGTGGCTTAACTAGGAATTTGCATTAAGAGTAAGGATTACACGATTAATAATAAACCAAACTCCATTCCTAGATGCAAGGTTTACTAGGTGATTAATTCCAGATCAAGAATTGATAAGAACGTCCCCATTGCAAATCAAATCTCAGAATCGATTCATGGATGGCCAAACCACAAAAGGCATTAAGCGAAGGAATTAAACACTAATAGAGAAACATAAACATGGATTAATAAATCAAAGCAATTACATGATATTCATTTTCGCTACATCTAATCCCAACAAAAAGGGATTTAGCTACTCATGATAAAGGAAATTACAAAGGAGAAAGAGAGAAGAGATGAAGAAAACTCATGACGAATCCTCCAATCTTCTTCCAATCCAGTCTTCTTCCAGTCCAAGAGCAGAGAGAACACGCCCCTTTTTGCTTCCCAAGAGTCTCCCTAGGGTAAAAGTGCTCCTAGGTTAAAAATCCTCTTTTTTTCTGTGTCTCCAGACTCTCTAGAGATTCAGAGATCTTTTTTGTCTGTTTTTCTCTCCTATTTATAGATTAGGTACGCGTCACGGCCGTGATGGCCATCACGGCCAGGCCGTGACGTGTTCTGCTGTGGGCGTGCTTTCAAATTTTGGATCATCATGGCCGTGACACTCATCACGGCTAGGCCGTGATCGCTTCTGCCTTCTTCAAATGGTCTGTCACGGCCGTGGTGAGCATCACGGCTAGGCCGTGATAGCTTATGAATTTTGCCTTCAGCTCTGCTTGTTATTGCTCATTCATGGCCGTGATGGTCGTCACGGCGAGGCCGTGATGGGCTCTGCTTGGCTCATTTTCTCCGTTTTTCAAGCTCTATCTTCATCCAAGCTCCATCATGGTCAATTTTGAGCTTTTTACCTTAGTTTCTGCAAAACAACACCACACAACCGCCTTACCCGTTCCAAGGTAAAAACTAATAAAAATCAATTTAAATATGCCTAAACTATATGAAAATGCATGCAAAAATATACATGAAATATGATGTGAAATCACACTATCACAAACATCAAATTTGCACCAATATGGAAGATCAAAGAAGATAGACCTCTTCTTCCATATGTTTTTCTCAGTAGCCTTCTTTTGAGTCTTTCGGAAGATAACATTGATGTCCTTCACCCATTGATAAACTTGTTCTCCATTAAGGCCAGTGGATTAGGTTCATTGTCCTGACTTCCGTTAAAAGTTTTTTTCAATCTACGATACGGGTGGTCACGACTTAGAAATCACCGATGCCCAAGGTAAATCGTCTTCGTCCCATGCTTCAGTTGAGTGAAACATGTGCCCTCTTCACATATAGGGCATACTTTATGCCCCTTGATACTATACCTAGACAAGTTACCATATGCTGGAAAGACAATGATGGTGCAAAATAACATGGCATGCATCTTTAAAGTCTTATTAGAAAACCCATCAACTACATCAACACATTCCACCCCTAGATTTTTCAAGTCTTCAATCAAGGGATTTAGATAAACATCTAAGTCGATTCCTGGTTGTTTTGGGCCCGAAATCATCATAGATAACATCATGTATTTGCGCTTCATGCACAACCAAGGAGGTAGGTTGTAAATTACGAGGAGAACAAGCAATGAACTATGAATACTACTTAAGGTACCATATGTATTCATTCCATCCGTAGCAAGTTGATGGGCTCCGGCAAGTGTACTAGATCGAAGCAAGTAATAATTAAAACGGTAAGTAATTATCGAGTATCGAACATAAGGATTGGGTGACCAATTTATCTAGATTTGAAGAAGATGACTAATAATTAACCAAGTCATAGATGAGAGAGAAGGAGAGAGTTTGTTGGGAAAAATCAATTATCTAAAACAAATAACAAATAACTAAATTAAAGCAAGATAAAAAGCATTATCTAATCAACTATCTAGATTATGATAGTGAGATCTAAGTTCACGAATTCACCTACCCAATTAAGCAATAGATTCAAGTGATTGTTTCTATCCCTAAGTTCAATTACATGCCAACCGGGAACCCTCAATTATCCTAATGTCACCGCTGACTTTCAAAAGGAAATATCTACACTTGCAAGATGTCAATCTGCCGATATGTTCAACTCACAATTAGATTCTTTAAATTCTTGGTTCCCTATAGCGATTGCACCGCTTTCCTATTCTATCCTTAGTAATATTCAAACGGTGTTCTTAATTCAAGTCCTAAGTACGAATCTTTTACCAGTATCAACGCACTAGACTAGTTAACCACGCTACCTTTTGATTAACGCAAACAAATCAGAATTAAGAAACAAGAATTGAGGTTAGGAATAAGAAACCAAACATCACATTGAAACTATGACATCATGAGCGGCTTCATCGATCCCTCATAAAAGAGGATTAGCTCCTCATCACGTTCATAACAAAATAACCGCAAAGAGAACAGAAAATAATCTTAAACTAATGCATACGCAGCTCCAAGAGAAACAAGGAGAAGAAAAAAAAGATCCTAGAACTACAATGTTGATGTGCTGGGACTATGCCCAAACGGCGCTAGCTTCCTCGATCTTCTGCACCCACGGTACTCTGCTCATCTCCATATTGACGTGGGCCACTAGCAAATCAAGTTACAGTAACGAATTTCATCTTCTATATTAATTGCAAAAATCCAAATCCAATTTGAATTCCTCTCTTTCTCAATTATTGCGCAACCTTATTGGCTAACTTGGTCAAATTGCATCTTCATAATTCAATTGGAATTGATTTAGTGTGGACCCGTCTTCTATCTTTCAATTGAAATAATATTATAGAAACATTTGCACCTAAGCTTCATGTGCATTTCACGTGACTTCTTCCTTAAGTCAAATTCAAATCTCTTCTTAATTGGACGGTGGACCCGCTGGATTTTGAATATTTGTGAGGCGAAAACTTTCTCGCGGGGCGAGACAGAATGCCTTCAGATGTGTCTGGCTCGCGGGGCAACTCCTTGCTGGCGGGCTGAGATATTGAAATTTCCCTTTTTCTTATTTTATTCAATTTTCCAAGTTTCCTTGAGCTTCACTTTTCACATGAAAATAAAGAATAACATTAAATGCTGTATTTGACTCAAAAATAGCATAATTACTAAAAACTACTTAAAAGACTCTGAATGTTGCTCGAGGACAATTAAAGCCAAATTTGGGTAAAAAATGAGATTAAAATTGAACATTTAACACCCAAATCATGGCCTTACTAGTTATAAAACTAGATAAGCCAGATGCTTGTCAAAATACCTCAAACTTAAACTTTGCTTGTCCCCAAGCAAACTAAAACTCAACAAGACTCAAAACTGGGAAAGCTCAATGGACTTAATTATTCTCACACAAATATCATGTAATTTTCTCAATACAATTCCAATCAATGTTTCCCCTATTCATCAATACAATCCCCACATTCATTTACTTTAAACAAAGAAAAATCCATCATTCATGCAATCATTAATAGGCAAAGGATCCAAGTCGCACACAAAAGGGAGATCACCAATTTCAAACAATTGTCTTTCTCACAAGGGCATTCAGTAATTCACTCATTTGCTCAATGTCTAGGCTATCAACTTTCACTCAATTTCTCATTTTAAGAGCACTTTCCATGAATTTGTTTTTCATCTAAATAAAGTTCCCACAAAAACATGTATGCAACATCAAAAGGTCTTTTAAAGGTTGTAATGTAGCCTGGCTCAAGGTAGGATATGTAAAGGATAAAGGCTAAGTCCCTAAGATTTATGAGAGCATGAAATTTGAAATTACACTTTTTGATCCTTACTCTCATTTTTTTTATTTTTTATTTTTTTTTCCTATTTTTCTTTTTCTTACTTTGGGTGGCTACAGCCTTTTTTCCTTTCACACCTCTTTCTTCATTTTTGCCCTTTTTGGCATGTTTGCATTTTTCTTTTTTTTATTTTTCACTTTTTCCTTTGGCTTCAACCTTTATTTTTATTCTTTCAACCCAAAAATAACATGATAAACTTTGTAGCCACCCCAAACTTAGTTTCCAAACAACACTTACATTGCTAAGTTTCAATGCTCTCCCAATTCCTATGATTGGGTTAGCATGGTTTTTCCGGATTTATGGCTTGTATTGTAAGGTTATTAAGAACAATAGGCTTTAACGCTCAATGTGGCTAATTAGGGATCAAGCATCAAGGTTGGTTCATATTTGGCCAAGTAGCTATTTCAAAGAAAAATTTCCGAAATTATTTGATGCAAACATATAAACATGCAAACCATGAAGAGATTCAAGCAAATCCGGGAAAGTGCAACTTAAAATTGATTCACACAATTCAAAAACAATGTTGGAGGCTCAAATTCCTCACCCGAACATTTTTGTAAATTGTTTGACAGAGATACAATCCCTAGTATGTGCACCTCTTCACCCCAAACTTATCATAAATCATGCAATCACAATAATATTTCTCAAAATCTATTTTTCAATTTTTCACATGGAGATCAATTTTTCAATTTTCAAGTCATTAGGGGAAATCATCAAAAATCAACATTTTTCATGCAAACCATTTATTCTAAATTCAATAAAATCTATTCAAGCTTACCAACTCTATTCTCACATGCATATGACTCAAAGCAAAGAAAAGAAGAGATAATTAAAAAGAGAAGGGTTTAGAAAAACTCATTGAAGGCGCTTCCACCCAGATCCCATAGGCCGTGGTACAAAGGCAAAGAGATGCTCAAAATGTAAGTCATTCCTCCTGGATGCCATGGCTTGTGGAGTGGAGATGGAAGAAGCAAGTGTGGGGAGATTTCATTGACTTCTTTAATTGCTATGATGAGCTCACTTCCTCCCGGGTCAAATGGTAACTTGCCTCCTCCAAGAATGGCCTTTAAGTAAATAGATCCTCCATGAAGCACTAGGACCATAACTTTTTGATGCGACCTTAGAGACTCTGCCACTATTGATGAAAACTCCAATTGCGTACGCAAAGACTCGAACTCCAAAGTTGGTATTTTCACAAAGTAATGTGGCAGACAAATAGAAGGCACCAACTTTGTTATATCCACACATGCATGAAAACCAACATACTTATCCAATTCTGGATTTTGATGCTCCTCGGTAGGAATTGTGAGAGAATTATTTTTCACATGATTGGTCTCATTTGTCCCTTGCAAAGGAACAATAGGAGATATTTCCTCCTTGCACTCCTCTTCACGATCCTCTCCTCTTGAATCATCTTCCACCACCACTTCATCTTCATTCAAGTCCATGCTAGTAACAACATTCTCTACAATTTGAGTCTCTTGCGGCTTTTTTGCTAGCAATTTATAAATTTCACTAGCTTGCTCTTCTAACTTCTGAAAGTTGTCACTTAGCGATGCTGCTATCTTTCTAGCATGTTCCCATGGTCGCATTTTAGCCTTATGAATCATGGGACTAACTTCCTCCTTCATACGATCTATGCTCAGGCTTAAACAATAAGCATCTATATCCCAATGAATCTTTAGCAAATCGGGATCCAGCTTGAAGTGTGGAGATGGTTGCAAAGATAACAAATATGAATTCCATTCCTCTTTTGAATATATCTTCACATGCTTATTGACAATCCCATCAAGCATGAGCCAATCAAGTTGATATTTCCAGCTTGGATAGTAATGATGGTCCATGTGTCGCTTCACCCCTTCTTTATTTTTTTTGGTCTTATGACTTTCTGGGTTGTATAGCAAATCTCCCGGATAGAATGGTACCTTGCATACACAAAAACTCACTAGACCAAGTGAAATAAAAGAAATTAAATAGAAAATAATAACAAAAATTAAAAAGAATAATTTTGACTTGTTCAAAAATAATTATTGTCTTCAAATAAAGAAAATTGGTTAAGTCAATCCCCGATAATGGAGCCAAAAACTTGATGGGCTCTGGCAAGTGTACCGGATCGAAGCAAGTAATAATTAAAACGGAAAGTAATTATCGAGTATCGAACACAAGGATTGGGTGACCAATTTATCTAGATTTGAAGAAGGTAACTAATAAATGACCAAGTCAAAGATGAGAGAGAAGGAGAGAGTTTGTTGGGATAAATCAATTATCTAACAAATAACAAATAACTAAATTAAAGCGAGATAAAAGCATTATCTAATCAACTATCTAGATTATGATAGTGAGATATAAGTTCACAAATTCACCTACCCAATTAAGCAATAGATTCAAGTGATTGTTTCAACCCGTAAGTTCAATTACATCCCAACCAGGAACCCTCAATTATCCTAATGTCACTACCGATTTTCAAAAGGAAATATCTACACTTGCAAGTTGTCAATCTGCCGATATGTTCAACTCACAATTAGATTCTATAAGTTCTTGGTTCCCTATAGCGTTTGCACCGCTTTCTTATTCTATCCCTAGTAATATTCAAACGGTGTTCTTAATTCAAGTCATAAGTATGAATCTCCTGTCAGTATCAACGCACTAGACTAGTTAACCACGATACCTTTTGATTAACGCAAACAAAACAGAATTAAGAAACAAGAATTGAGATTAGGAATAAGAAAACAAACATCATATTGAAACTATGCCGTCATGAACGGCTTCATCGATCCCTCGGAAAAGAGGATTAGCTCCTTATCACGTTTATAACAAAATAACTGAAAAGAGAACAGAAAATAATCCTAAATTAATGAAGACGCATCTCCAAGAGAAACAAGGAGAAGAAAAAGAAGATCCTAGAACTACAGTGTTGATGCGCTGGGACTATGCCCAAACGGTGTTAGCCCCCTCGGTCTTCTGAACCCACGGTACTCTGCTCATCTCTGTATTGACATGGGCCACTAGCAAATCAAGTTACAGTAACGAATTTCATCTTCTATATTAATTGCAAAAATCCAAATCCAAATCCAAATTGAATTCCTCTCTTTCGATCTCAATTATTGCGCAACCTTATTGGCTAACTTGGTCAAATTGCATCTTCACAATTCAATTGAAATTGATTTAGTGTGGACTCGTCTTTTATCCTTCAATTGAAATACTATTATAAAAAGATTTGCACCTAAGCTTCCTGTGCATTTCAGGTGACTTCTTCTTCAAGTCAAATGCAAATCTCTTCTTAATTGGATCGTGGACCCGATGGACGTTGAATATTCGTGAGGCGAAAACTGTCTCGCGGGGCGAGACAGAATGCCTTCAGCTTCCCTGTGTCTGGCTTGCAGGGCGACTCCTTGCTCGCGGGCCGAGACCTTGAAATTTCCCTTTTTCTTATTTTCTTCAATTTTCCAAGTTTCCTTGAGTTTCACTTTTAACATGAAAATAAAGAATAACATTAAATGCTTTATTTGACTCAAAAATAGTATAAATTAGTAAAAACTACTTAAAAGACTCCGAATGTTGCTCGAGGACAATTAAAGCTAAATTTGGGCGAAAACGAGATTAAACTCGAACATTTAGCACAAAAACCATGGCCTTACTAGTTATAAAACAAGATAAGCCAGAGGCTTATCAAAATACCCCAAACTTAAACTTTGCTTGTCCCCAAGCAAACTAAAACTCGACAAGACTTAAAACTGGGTAAGCTCAATGGACTCAATTATTTTCGCACAAATATCATGTAATTTTCTCAATACCATTCCAATCAATGTTTCCCCCTATTCATCAATACAATCCCCACATTCATTTACTTTAAACAAAGAAAAATTCATCATTCATGCAATCATTAATCTAAGCAAAGGATCCAAGTTACACACAAAATGGAGATCACCAATTTCATACAATTGCCTTCCTCACAAGTGTTGGAACCAAAGTAGTTTTGGATTATATAATCTCTATGTTTTGATGTTAACAAAAGAATTAAATTTTCTTGGTAAAGTGTTAGTTGAAATCTAACATGTGCTTTCAGTTGTGCAAGAATATTTAAATATGAGTAATAGAAACTTGGGATAAGTTTTTATTGGACTCCTTGAGAAAAATACGCGTCCAGCTTTGTTGACGGGCTACTCAATGTTTTGGTAAAGTTATTTTTTTATTATTTAATTAAGTAGACTGGTTTCTTTAAGTAGACTAGGCACTAAATGCTTACTAGACGGAAATCAAAATAACTTCTTAGATACAGCAAGTCCAAAGACTTGATAGTAAACGTGTCTAGCTTGCCATGTCAGCAGACGAAAGTAATTGGTATAATTGAATGAACTGAAAAATAAAATAATCAGGTAGACGAGCTCTAACTGCCACGTCACTAGACGGAGATTATGATAACTCATTGAGGTATAGCAAGTCCCAAGACTTGATAGGCGAGAGGATATGCCACGTCAGCAGACGACCAAAATAAAATAATGAACTGACTTGGTCTCACATATAACTAAGTAGATAGAGTTTTTAAGTAGACGACCTCCATCTTTGAATGAATAAATGCAATCCGAATTTCTTGAATTTATTTCAGATGATTGATATTTATTTCAATAGAATTTTTGTTCTTCACATTTGTATAATCTGCTTTAATGTTTACCTTGTTGTAAAAGAAACATAGTACCATCAAAGAAATGCAAAAAGCAGAATCGTACAATAAGAAACTGCAAAACGATCTGTACGATGACAACTTTATGGCTGAAAAAGCTGGATTGTACACAAAGGAGGAACACCAAGTTCTCAAGCTGCAATACTCAGAGCGGTGAGCCTCCATTTCATACTATCTCGATAACCAAGAGTACTATTCAGCATTGCCACGATCAAGGTATCAGTCACAACAGATATCATGCATTAAATGCTATCTCTAAATGGAACTATTCAAAATAATCGTTGAAGAAATATAAGTGAAGAAGAAGGTCACTATAAATAGAAGACCTAAGATACTGAAGAACAACTTTTGCATTCACAAGTTTTGCTAGGTCAAATTTTGTCAATAAACAATCATTTATACTTATATTTCTTTAAAAGCAAGAGTCTGTATTCTTTAGTTTGAATATTGTGAAAATATTCATTTGATCTTAAACTTTCATATCTTCACACATAGTGAGTTAACAAGGCCATAAGTTAAATCTCTATGTTAGAGTTAGAGCCTGAAGAAGCTTGGTAAGAAAGAAATACGTGTAAGCCTGGAGAGGTGTTGAATACTTGGTAGTAATCTATTTTGGAAAATAGTGGAGAAAAACCTTCAAGTTGAAGGGACTGGACGTAGCTCTTGGTTGGAAGAGAGTAAACCAAGATAAAACATCTTGTGTGATTCTTCTATCCCAAAACTCTTACTTCTTCATTTGTATTTACTGACTGAGGGGTTTTGATATTGCTTTTGTTAAAGCTTTCTTTTTAAAAGATCTATTTCTTTGTGCTTGCTTCTGATTTAACCTTCTTGTGTGTAAAAATAGTTTTAGAGGTTGTTTTTAGAAAATTATTAACAAACACAATTCAACCCCCCTTCTTGTGTTTGCATGTGTCAACTTCAGTTGGTATCAGAGCTTCGCCTCGAAAGGGTTGAGCATCTAACAAGTGCCGAGGGAGTATGATCCAACAACCATGGATGCGAAAGGATAAGCTATCATCAGACCTCCTCTCTTTAATGGAACGGATTACGACTACTGGAAGAAGAGAATGATGGCCTCCTTGGATACGCAGAATGAAGGTATTTGAGAGCTAATTGAATCCGACTACACAGAACCAAGAGATGAAGCTGGAGCTGCTGTTACTAGAACCCAATGGAATCAAGAGCAGAAAAACCAACATCAGCTGAATCTGAAGGCTAAACACTATCTCTTGTGTGCTATAACCAGATATGAACATGACAAAGTTCACAGCTGCAATACTGCTAAAGAAATCTGGGATACTCTTGCCCTAGCTCATGAGGGTTCCTCACAAGTAAAGGAATCAAAGATCAACATGCTGGTTCATCAGTATGAGCTGTTCAAGATGGGTGAACATGAAACGATAGACCAAATATTTGGAAGATTCCAAACAACCACCAACAGTCTCAGATCTCTTGGAAAAGTCTATGAAAATAGAGATCTTGTTAGAAAAATCCTGAGAAGTCTATCCAAGCAATGGAGACCCAAAGTTACTACTATTCAAGAAGCCAAAAACCTGAATACTCTCTCTCTGGAAGAGCTTCTTGGATCTCTCATGGTTCATGAACTTGAACTTAATGAAGAGAAAAATTCCAGAAAAGGAAAATCTATTGCCCTAAAGGCAAAGAAAGCAAGCTCATCAAAGGTTCTCAAAGTTGCTAAGTCATCAGATAAGTCTGGATCTTTTGACAATGATGAAGGATCGGACGAGGATGAGTCGTCCTTCATCTCCAGGAAGATTCAACATATATGGAGAAAGAAAGGTGGTTTCAGAAGGAAGCAATTCAACAAAAAGTTTTCCAAGGAGAAGTCAGACTCCAAGGAAAAAGGTCCACCCTAGTGCTTTGAATGCAAGAAACCTGGTCATTTCAAAGATGGCTGCCCTGAGCTAAAGGATAAAAATAAATTCTTCAAAAAGAAGAAAGGCTTAATGGCTACATGGGAGGATCTTGATCTGTCTTCATCAGATGAAGAAAATGAAGCTGAGGAAGAGGCAAATATCTGTCTCATGGCAGACACTGTATCAGAAAGCGAATACACTTATGCTGAGGTAATGGACTCTGACCCGTCCATTCTTCAAAATGCTTTTGATGAACTGTTGCATGAGTCGTCTAACCTATCACGTGAATATAAGAGTCTAAAAAAGAAATTTTCTAAACTGACTAGAGAATATGATAGGGCCTGCACTGATAAACAAAACCTTAAAGATGAAAATGACATACTAAAATCAGTGAATGTTAGTCTAGCTAACAAAATGGAGTATGAACCTGATGTTTCTTGTGAAGTTGCAAAACTTAAATAAGATGTAACATATCTAACAGATTCTCTGTCAAAGCTTGTAGGTGGCTCAGATAAGCTTAGTCTCATTTTAAGGTACTCTAGGTCATCTCATTATAAATCTGGCCTTGGTTATGACAAAGAGAAGCAAGAAGCATCTCACAAAAAGTCAAAATCACATACACAACATAGAACTTCAAAAGTTCCAGATAAATATGCTAAAGCTAAGTCTAGATCGTCCAACACCTTTTGCAAAGTGTGTGGAAAAGGTTGGCATATTACATCTAGATGCATACACAATAAACATGCTAAGCATACTCGTCCAGTGACAACTAACAAGAAAGGACCCAAGTCAGTTTGGGTACCTAAAGATAAGATAATACCTGTTGCAGATTTGCTTAACGACAGGAAGAAAATAGATTTCTTGGTACTTGGACAGTGGCTGCTCACGACACATGACAGGAGAAAGGTCTATCTTCCAAAACCTTAAACCCAAACATGGTGGCTAGGTCACATTTGGAGGAAATCAGAAAGGGAAAATCATTGGTATAGGTAAAATTGATAAACATCATTTTCCCTCCATTGATAATGTTCTTTTAGTAAATGACTTGAAGCACAATCTACTGAGCATAAGTCAATTATGTGACAGTGGATATGCGGTTTCTTTTGATAAGAACATGTGTACTGTCAAGAAAGATGATGGATCACTTTTATTCACTGCTAAAAGGCAAAACAATCTCTATAAGATTGACTTGGAGGACCTTTAAATCAAAGTGTCTCTTGTCTAGTGTCCATTGAAGATGGGCGATGGATTTGGCACAAAAGGCTAGGTCATGCAAGCTTGAAATTAACTTCAAAAATAAACAAGCATAACCTAGTGAGAGGTCTACCAAACCTTAAGTTCAAATCTGATGCTCTCTGTGATGCATGTCAAAAGGGAAAACAAGTCAAAGGTTCTTTTGAATCTAAGAATGTTGTTATTACCAATAGACCACTAGAGTTGCTACACCTTGATCTTTTTGGTCCAACAAGGACTGTCTCTGTCAGTGGTAAGAAATATGGTCTTGTCATAGTAGACGACTACACTAGATGGACATGGGTCATGTTCCTAACTCACAAGGATGAGTCTTTTAATGTATTTGCTGTTTTCTGTAAACGTGTACAGAATGAAAAAGGCATGTGTATCACTTTAATCAGAACTGACCATGGGGGAGAGTTTGAAAATGAGTTATGTCATAAGTTCTGTGAAGAAAGTGGCATCCTTCACAACTTCTCAATACCTAGAACACCACAGCAAAATGGTGTGGTAAAGAGAAAGAACAGATCTCTTCAAGAGGTGGCTAGGACTATGCTCAATGACAACTCTGTCCCTAGACACTTTTGGGCTGAAGCTGTTAATACTGCCTGCTACATTCAGAATAGAATATACATTAGACCTATCCTGAATAAGACTCCTTATGAACTGTGGAAAGGACGAAAGCCCAACATATCATATTTTCACCCTTTTGGTTGTAAATGTTATATACTGAATACTAAAGATCAACTTGGTAAGTTTGATGCTAAAACAAATAATGGAATACTATTAGGATATTCTGAAACATCTAAAGGCTTTAGAGTTTATAGTTCTAGGACTCTGATAGTAGAGGAATGTATTCATGCCAAGTTTGATGACAAACAGTCTGATAAGTTATCAAAGCTAGATGAAGCTTTTGCAGATCTTGATCTAAACATTCCAGGAGACTCACCAGAGATAAAAGTTGATGATCAAGCATATGACCCCACTCAACAACCAGAAACTTCCACTTCTCAACATGATATAGTTCAAAAATCTTGGTACTTCAAGAATTATCATCCACAAGATCAGATCATTAGAAACCCCAATGACAAGCTAAGAACCAGATCAACTTTCAGAGAACAAGATATTTCTGCACTAGTGTCTGAGTTGGAACCAAAGACGGTAGACGAGACTCTGTTAGACGATGGTTGGATTCTAGCTATGCAAGAAGAACTCAATCAGTTTGAAAGAAGTGAAGTTTGGACTCTGGTTCCCCTGCCCAAAGACAAATAAGTGATTGGAACAAAGTGGGTTTGCAGAAACAAACTTCATGAAAATGGTAAGGTAGTAAGAAACAAAGCAAGACTTGTTGCTCAAGGTTTCTCTCAAGAAGAAGGTATAGATTATACTGAAACTTTTGCACCTGTTGCTAGATTAGAAGCTATTATAATTCTACTTTCATTTACTGCACATCATAGTATTATGCTTTTTTCAGATGGATGTTAAAAGTGCTTTTCTAAATGGCTTTATTAATGAAGAAGTTTATGTTATGCAACCTCTCGGTTTTGAGTGTGAAACCCATCCTGAACATGTATATAAGCTTAAGAAAGCTTTGTACGGACTTAAGAAAGCTCCTAGAGCTTGGTATGACAGACTAAGTTCCTTTCTTATGGAAAATGGATTCAATAGAGGAAAGGTTGACACAACCTTATTTAGAAAGTCCATTAAGTCTAATTTCATAGTGGAACAAATATATGTTGATGATATTATTTTAGGTGGTACTAATGAGTCTCTATGTAGAGAATTCTCCAAGTTAATGCAGAAAGAATTTGTAATGGGCATGATGAGAGAACTCAAATTCTTTATTGGACTTCAAGTAAAACAAACCTTGGACGAGGTGCTCATCCACCAAACTAAGTATACAAAAGAGCTTCTGAAGAAGTTTAAGATGGATGATTGTAAGCCAATGTATACTCCTATGCACCCCACTTCCATACTGAACAAAGATGATAAAGAGAAAAAGGTAGACCAAAAGGTATATAGAGGTATGATAGGATCTCTTTTATATCTTACTGCATCTAGGCCTGATATTATGTTCAGTGTATGTTTGTGTTCTCAATTTCAATCTGATCCTAGAGAATCTCACTTATCAGTAGTTCAGAGAATCTTTAGATATTTAAAAGGTACCACTAATCTTGGTTTGTGTTTTATGAAAAATAAATATTACAGATTAGTTGGTTTCTGTGATGCTGACTATGCTGGAGATAGAATTGAAAGAAAAAACACTAGTGGAGGATGTCACTTCATTGGAGCTAATCTTGTCTCATGGTCAAGCAAAAGGCAAAGTACCATTGCCTTATCAACTGCCGAAGCTAGCTGAGTATATATTAGCTGCAAGTTGTTGCTCACAACTACTTTGTATCAAACATCAATTAGAGAATTACAATGTGTTTGTAAGTAGTATTCCACTTATGTGTGATAATACTGCTGCAATAAATCTATCTAAGTATCCAATTTTGCATTCTAGAGCTAAGTACATAGAGATTAAACATCATTTTATTAGGGATTATGTGCAAAAGGTGTATTTGATATTCAATTTGTAGATATTGACCATCAATGGGCATATATCTTTACTAAACCTCTTGCAGAGGACATATTTATCTTTATTAGGAAGCATCTTGACATGATATGTGTGGATTAATTTAGGCGTCCAGCCTTGAGAAAAATTTGTTTGATAATCTTGCGTCTATTACTTATGAACGTCTAATACCTATTAAAAGTTGTGCGTCTGTTGCATGTTGTGTTGCACATCTATATGTCGCGTCTACTGGTATTGTTTACTGCGTTCATTGTGTAGTTTCAGACGAGTCCACATCTGAGACACCCCGTTGTGCCCCATTGTATTATTACATTAAATCCTTAATTATTTATTTACTTAATCGCGCGCTTAACGTTGAAAATACGTAAAAATTAAAAACTTAATTAATAATCAGATAACTTCGACAAATATACAACAGACCAAACTATTTTACATAAATACACACATAAGTATCCTTTATTTTACACAACATGCTTATAATAACGGAAACAAAACATCTTATGTGACTCACTGGCCTTAAACTAACTACGCCACATTATGAGGATCAGTAGGTTGTTCTTCAGCGTCAACTTCATACGGAACGTCGTTCAACTCTTCAACAATCTCCGTCTCGTATGGGGTTCCATCCATCTCCTCCGTAACATAGTCGTCCATATGGTCTTCTAACGTAACAAAGTAGACATACACCAAAAATACAGAAATAGGGAGATAAGAAACAGTTCTATCATCATAAGTGGAAAAGATTCATAACATATAATACAATAACAGTCACAGACATGCATCACTCACAATTTACAATCATCCATACTTTATAACATCATCCTCTACCCTTCAACTCATGCAACTAAAACTTGATGCTGACGTGGCCACTACTACTCCTGTCACACATCCCTCGTTAGGGATGCCAGTCAGTCGTCCAAGTGACACGTTCCCAACGCCGGTGCACATTCTCATCCATGGTAGGAATGCTCATGCAAAGCAATGACACTATAGCTGCACAGTACCGTCGATGCACACCCTGGTTCTCTCTCTCAACTCTATCAAGGGTGCTCATGCATAGCAATAACACTATAGTTGCACAACTTAAATTCTAATTTGGAACGGTCTACAAGAACTTCGGACCTCGTGTATCTCAAATACACGGTTATGAACAACAATACAACACATGATTCTCACTGACTTTTATCAATAACAACCTAGTACCTCAAGCTTTTCCTCATAACCTTCACTTACACTCTATATCACATCACTTCTATAAAATAATAGCGAGGCACTTATAATTCATATTCAAAACTCCCACCCAAACAAAATACCTCCGAGCAATATATATCTTTCCTTAAAATTATCTAAGCATAGAATTAAACCCAGGCAGATCATGCATAACACATTAATCAACAGAATATTCAAACATCTCAATATCATATAAGTCAATTTATCACAACCAAATCATAATAGTTCAACCAAATAAATAACAAAGTCAGATTCTGTCACGGCCGTGACAGACAACAAAGGCAAGAATTCTACAAAACAGAACCTGTCACGGCCTGGCCATGACAACCATCACGGTCGTGACAGACAACAAACATCCTCAATATCATAATATTCAAACACCGAAACAATACGTCACATGCAGATGGAATACCTCAACCAGCATATCACAAACAGTCAAAAGTAAATAATTCAAACATCCTCAAATATGAATAATTAACCTAAGGCGATAAACCCACAATTCCCAAATCGTCATTGGTATTACGGAAAAGTTTTCAATATGATTTTGGTATTGTCGACTACTCGACCACTAGTAGGGTTTAGGTCGCCCTACACCATTATTATAAATTATATACTACTTATCGGTTCCGACGATGGAATGGTTCTTTCTCCCACCTGAGTTTACACCGGAAACACGTACACGACGATCCTCGTTATCCCGCCACGAGTTAACATAACCACCTTCAACCAAACAACATAATTGTAATTAATCAACTAACACCCATCT
Source organism: Sophora flavescens (assembly GCA_030762895.1). Classification (NCBI taxonomy): domain Eukaryota; kingdom Viridiplantae; phylum Streptophyta; class Magnoliopsida; order Fabales; family Fabaceae; genus Sophora; species Sophora flavescens. The sequence goes on from CM061062.1 coordinate 205,739,242, forward strand.
ATGACACTTTAGGTCTAGGTTCGGCCAAGACTTAGAAAATAGGTTTAGGATTATCTTCTTAATGCCATCTTTTGGATCCTAGTTAATAGAGTCTTAACTAACATAGATTACTTATTACAAGACTAAAATTTGAAACAAAATACTCTAACCTTTAGGGTTAGGGTTTCGGCCAAGGACTGACTTTTAGGGTTCAAAATCCTTGAAATTTCTAATCATGATTAAGTCCTAGATTAATGATCCTTGATTAACCTAAATCATGGATTAGTGACTAAACAACTAAAGTTGAAACTCAAAACTTCCTATCTCTTTTATACAAGGATTCAGCCTCAACATGTTCATAGGGTTAGGGTTCTTAGTTTAATAAACCAACATGGATTTATTAAGCATACATACTAATAGCTTGATTAACAAGATCATTAATGAAAACCATGAACAAAAACTCTACCAAACCTACTTTGATAGATTCGGCCAAGGCTAGGTTTTTAGGAAAGAAATTTTTGATTACATCATGCTCTTAGATTTAGATAATATGCATGATATCAAGAAGATAGAAAGTAGTTTCATCATCATTAGATTTTTCTAGAATTTATTATGACTTTTCAAAGTTCTAGGGTTAGAAACTTGAAAATGATGAACACCTATAAAACAAACTTTGAATCAAGAAACTTGATAGAGAACATAGGCATGATTAAGAAAGAAGATTAGGATTTACCACTTGAAAATCAATGACAAAGGAAATCCAAGAAACTTACTTCACAAATCTATCACTAAAAGACTTATAACTTTAGGGTTTTTGAACAAAAAGTCATTAGAAACTGAGTGAAAAGTGAGAGTATGGTATTTATAGAGATAGTGGAGCCATCTTGGGAAGGATCTAGAAGTGATGAGTTGTCTTGCTAAAAGGATTAAAATGCAATTACTTCCTAGGGACCAATTTGCAAAGATTCCAAAAGTTTAAGGACTAGTTTGCAAATTGTCAATAAATTGTCATGATGACTTGTTGCCACATTTAATGCAAGCTTATCTTGACTATTTTGGGCTGATTTTTGTGTCATAGATATTTTAAGAAATTCAAGAATGTTGAAGAAGATTTTAGAAGCTTGAAGAACAAAGTGGAAGAATGTAGAACATTCTAGAAAATTCTTGACTCATCCAACAACAAATGAGGGCAACCTTCAATTCCTCAAGGGCTTGCGCATGGGCTTGGTAAGTTTGGGCTTGGTTTCATTTTTGTGGGGCCCACTTGAAGATTTAAACATAAATCTTGACATAGGAAACTTGTATAGTTTCAAATTGGCTTTATGTAATCAATCCATGAACTAGACAATTTGGGCTTCATAGCCACGTCCATTAAGAGATTGGGAACAAGGATTCTAGCCCAATTCACTTGAAAAAAAACTTAGAAACTTAGTTAGGGACAAAAGGGTAATTAACAGAAAGTTCAGGGGCTTAAGCGTAAAATTCATAAATTTTCTATTTAACCCTGAAAAACCTTCTAGACTTAAAAATATGATTCATCTCCTTGACTCATCTCAAAATCCTAAGATAAACCCTCTATCGGCTCTTAGAAACTCCGAAATCTCTTCCATCGTCTACCCGATTACGTGTTTCGCCCGAAAAACATAAATTATTTTATTTTTTTCCAAAATAATTCTAAAAATACAGAATTGTAGGAAATAAAATAATAATCTTAAGTCTTTCATTCACAAATTAAAATTAGGTCTTTTGAGCAGTATAATTATACTGTCAATGGAATTCGCGGGCTGGGTTTCGCCTGACTTTCCAACCTGAATTTTAATCGTATCTTCCTACATTCAAGTAGGATTGAGTAGTAAACTCCATTTATTTAAAATAATTTTCTAAAACTCAAATAAATTTATAAACATATTTATATGTATTACTGTTATTTAAAACAGTGAAATATAGGGTGTTACATTACTACCCCACTAAAAAAAAATTTCGTCCTCGAAACTTACATACTTCAGAAAAGATGTGGATATCGTTGTTGCATATCTGCTTCACGCTCCCAAGTAGCATCTCCAATAGTTTCATCCCATATGACCTTAACCAAAGGAATTTGTCTACCGCGAAGCTCCTTAATCTCTTTATCTGCTATCCTTACAGGTAGAGCCTCATACTCTAGATTCTCTCGCAGTTGTATAGACCCAGACTCAATAACATGTGAAGGATCAGGATAATATTTTCTCAACTGAGACATGTGAAAGACGTCATGAAGGTTAGCAAGGTTAGGTGGTAAAGCAATATGATAAGCTACTGGACCAATCCTTCGAAGAATCTGGAAAGGTCCGATGAATCTAGGAGTAAGTTTTCTAGTTTTGATAGCCCTGCCAATTCCGGTCTTCGGAGTGACTCTCAAAAACACGTGATCGCCCTCCTTGAATTCTAAAGGTCTCATTCTCTTGTTACTGTAGCTCCTTTTCCTATCCTGTTCTTCCTTCATCTTTTCCCTTATGTTCCTAACTTGTCCGTAGTCTGTTGCACCACATCTGGATCCAAGACTTGATTTTCACCAATCTCATACCAAAATAACGGTGTCCTACACTTCCTACCATACAAAGCCTCATATGGTGCCATACCTATACTACTGTGAAAACTATTGTTGTAAGTAAATTCAATCAATGGCAAGAACTCATCCCAACTGCCAGTGTGTTCCAAAACACAAGCTCTTAAAAGGTCCTCCAATGATTGAATCGTCCTTTCTGACTGTCCATCCATCTGGGGATGATAAGCAGAACTCATCCTCAACTTGGTCCCTAAAGCATAGTGCAACTGTTTCCAAAATCTAGATGTAAATCTAGGATCTCGGTCTGAGACAATGCTCGATGGCACTCCATGCAACCTAACAACTTCTTTGATGTAGATTTGGGTCAACTTCTCCAAACTATAGCTTTCCCCCATAGGTAAGAAGTGAGCACACTTCGTCAACCTATCAATGATAACCCAAATCGCATCATGTCTCTTAGGAGTTCGTGGTAGTCCAACCACAAAATCCATAGCTATACTATCCCATTTCCATTCTGGGATATCTAATGATTGCAATAAACCAGCTAGCTTTTGATGCTCTATCTTAGCCTTCTGACACACCAGGCAAGATAAAACATACTCTGCTACCTCTTTCTTCATCCTCGTCCACCAAAACAATTTCTTTAAATCCTGATACATTTTAGTAGATCCAGGATGAATACTCAACTTACTCTTATGTGCTTCTTCTAATATCACCTTCCTAAGTTCTAAATCCTCCGGCACACATATTCTATCCCTAAACCTTAGTACACCATTTGTTCCTCTACTAAATTCAGAAATTTTACCCTCATCTATACCTCTACTTATCTCCTGTAAATATGGATCCTGAGCTTGTTTATCCTTAAGATCTCTCATAAAATCACTACTAATAGTGATCATACCTAAGCAAATTTTATCCTCAACCAACTCCATTCCTAAGTTCAAATCTCTGAACTGTTCCAGTAATTCCAACTCTTTAACCATCATTGCGGACACATGCAATGATTTCCTACTCAAAGGATCCGCTACTACATTCGCCTTCCCAGGATGGTATAGTAAATCAAACTCATAATCTTTGATAAACTCCATCCATCTTCGTTGTCTCATATTCAACTCTTTTTGGTCGAAAAGATACTTCAGACTTTTATGGTCACTGTAAACATTAAATTTTGCTCCATATAGAAAGTGTCGCCATATTTTTAATGCGAACACTATGGTTGCTAATTCCAAATCTAGAGTCGGATAGTTCCTCTCATGAATTCTCAATTGTCGGGAAGCATAAGCCACCATTCTTCCTTCTTGCATTAGAACACAACCTAAACCTTGGTATGACGCATCACAGTATACGTCAAACGGTCCTAATGGATCCGGTAAAGTCAACACAGGTGATGTAGTCAACCTTTCCTTCAGCTTTTGGAAACTCTGCTCACAGTTGTCCGTCCATACAAAAGCTGTATTTTTCCTCGTCAGCTGCGTTATAGACAACGCAATCTTTGAGAAACCCTCTATAAACCTCCGATAATATCCAGCTAACCCTAGAAAGCTTCGTACTTCACTTACTGACTTAGGCCGTTCCCATTTAAGAACTGCCTCAACCTTTGCTGGATCTACTGCTATACCTTCCTTGGTGATCACATGTCCTAGAAATTAGACTTCTTCCATCCAAAACTCACACTTGGAAAGTTTAGAATAAAGCTGCCTATCCTTCAAAACTTGCAGCAATATCCTTAAATGTTTCTCATGATCTTCCCAGGTACGAGAATAAATAAGGATGTCGTCGATGAATACAACCACAAACTTATCAAGAAACGGTCTAAATATCCGGTTCATATAATCCATGAACACTGCTGGCGCGTTAGTCACACCGAACAGCATAACTAAATACTCGTAATGTCCATACCTTGTTCTAAAAGCCGTTTTTAGTATATCTTCCTTCTTTACTCTAATCTGATGGTATCCAGATCTCAAATCAATCTTGGAAAATAATGCGGCTCCTTTCAATTGATCCATCAGATCATCTATCCTAGGCAACGGATACTTATTCCTAATTGTTACCTTGTATAACTGTCTATAATCCGTGCACAACCTAGCACTTCCATCTTTATTCTTAACAAACAACACCGGAGCTCCCTATGGTGAAACACTCGGCCTTATGAACTCTTTTCCCAACATATCATCCAACTGTTTCTTCAACTCCGCCAATTCTATAGGTGACATCCGATAGGGCGCCATAGATATAGGTCCTGTCCCTGGTACAAGATCTATGGTGAATTCCACTTCTCGTTCTGGTGGTAAACCTGGAACGTCGGGAGGGAAAACTTTAGGAAACTCTCTCACGATAGGCATAGAATCTATACTAGGGGTGTCAATAGTTTCCACCGCGAACAGCATCACGTACCGTCGAGAATCGTCACCCCTCATGGATACTCCTTCATTGGCAGAGACTATACTAGAAAACTGAAGAAATGATAAGGTCTTACTAGAACATTCTAGCATTACGTGGTTAACCGAAATCCAATCCATGCCAAGAATAACATCTATCTGTTGCATAGGCAAACAGACAAGGTCTACAATAAATGTCATATTCTCAACAACTATAGGACACTGTAAACAAATAGACATAGTAGTCAAAGGATTACTAGTTGGAGTAGATATTGTAAGGGTATAAGGTAATTGAGAAACAATTAATTTTAATTGATCCACACACTCATACGAAATAAATGAATGTGTAGTGCCTGAGTCAAATAACACGTACAAGAGTCTACCAGCTATCAAACACGTACCTTGTATAAGATCAGCAGATTGAGAGGATTCGGCTCCCTTCACGGTAAACACTCTTCCAATGGCCTGAGGTCTTGCTCCCTGTTGCCCTGATGATATGACTCCTCTCCCAGCTCCACCCCTATTGCCTTCATTTCCTCTTCCTGCAGCTATCGGCGATCGCCTAGCCTGCTGTCTGCAATCTCGGGCCATATGACCTATTTTCCCACAGTGAAAACAACTAGGTCTCTCCATGCAGTCTCTAAGATAATGCGGTCCTCCACATCTGAAACAAGATAAGCCTTGCTGCTGTTGACCAGCTCTAACCACTGTCTTGGTCTTTGTGTGTCTGACCTGCACTGGTCGGACATACGGTCTCTGTCTCCATTGAGAGTTACTACCTCCTCGCCTCTGAAAACCCGATCGAGTAGGACCCCCACTCATTAATTGTTTATGCTCATTATCCAGCCTCTGATCTAGACTTTCGATCGCACTGCATCGTTCCACTAGCTCTGGAAAACTCTGGATATCAAGAGATACTATAGCCCTCTGGAGTTCATGTCAGAGTCCTTCCTCAAAACTTCTACATTGCCAATATTCATCTGGGAATCTCTGATAAAATTAGGAATACTTAATCAGAGCCTCGAATCGTGATGCATAATCACCAACAGTCATGTTGCCCTGTTTGAGACTCATGAATTCCCTTTCTTTCTCGCATCGAACTAGACGCGGAAAATACTTCTCAAAGAAGCAGTCACTAAACAGCTGCCAGTTGATAACTCTGCCTTCGGCATCCAGTAGTCTTCGCTTGCCTCTCCACCAAGACTCTGCTCCTCCAGTTAGCATGAAGGCAGCATACGTCACTTTCCTATCCTCTCTGCAGCGCATGGTATCAAATATCTTCTCGATCTCTTGTATCCACCATTATGCCTTCTCTGGATCATAATCTCCTCGGAATTGGGGTGGCTTCCCTTTCAGGAAAGTAGCCATTCCGGCATCTTCAGCTGCGACAGCTCTCCTTTGGTTCTGTTGTTCCTGCTGTTCTTTGTTCATCTGCAGCATCTCAGCATTCTGCTGTGTTTGTAATAACAGAGCAGTAACTATGTTTTTCATGGTATCTTGAGTGTCAGATGACTCTCCTCCACTTCCGGTCTGATTATTTTCCATATTGTTATCTCCAACAATTCTTTCAGGAGTTCTGTCATCACTGACGATCGGACGTCCTCTTCCACGAGCCATGATTCTGTAAAAGAAATCATTCGCTCTTATCAGTATGACATATAATACCACATATACAAGTATATAAATACCATATGCCACACTAATGTTATTTATCGCGTCGGATTCGGATACACTACCCATCTTCTAAGCATAGTTAAATTCCGATGTGGACTCAACTAGACACGGCCAGTAACAACTTCCTAGACCTCACAGTCCGATTAGAATCGAACTGCTCTGATACCACCAAATGAGACACCCCGTTGGGCCCTATTGTATTATTACATTAAATCCTTAATTATTTATTTACTTAATCGCGCGCTTAACGTTGAAAATACGTAAAAATTAAGAATTTAATTAATAATCAGATAACTTCGACAAATATACAACACACCAAACTATTTTACATAAATACACACATAAGTATCCTTTATTTTACACAAAATGCTTATAATAACGGAAATAAAACATCTTATGTGACTCACTGGCCTTAAACTAACTACGCCACATTATTAGGATCAGTAGGTTGTTCTTCAGCGTCAACTTCATACGGAACGTCGTTCAACTCTTCAATAATCTCTGTCTCGTATGGGGTTCCATCCATCTCCTCCGTAACATAGTCGTCCATATGGTCTTCTAACGTAACAAAGTAGACACACACCAAAAATACAGAAATAGGGAGATAAGAAACAGTTCTATCATCATAAGTGGAAAAATTCATAACATATAATACAATAACAGTCACAGACATGCATCACTCACAATTTACAATCATCCATACTTTATAACATCATCCTCTACCCTTCAACTCATGCAACTAAACCTTGATGCTGACGTGGCCATTACTACTCCTGTCACATATCCCTCGTTAGGGATGCCAGTCAGTCGTCCAAGTGACACGTTCCCAATGCCGGTGCACATTCTCATCCATGGTAGGAATGCTCATGTAAAGCAATGACACTATAGCTGCACAGTACCGTCGGTGCACACCCTTGTTCTCTCTCTCAACTCTATCAAGGGTGCTAATGCATAGCAATGACACTATAGCTGCACAACTTAAATTCTAATTTGGAACGGTCTACAAGAACTTCGGACCTCGTGTATCTCAAATACACGGTTATGAACAACAATGCAACACATGATTCTCACTGACCTTTATCAATAACAACCTAGTACCTGAAGCTTTTCCTCATAACATCCACTTACACTCTATATCACATCACTTCTATAAAATAATAGCGAGGCACTTCTAATTCATATTCAAAACTCTCACCCAAACAAAATACCTCCGAGCAATATATATCTTTCCTTAAAATTATCTAAGCATAGAATTAAACCCAGGCAGATCATGCATAACACATTAATCAACAGCATATTCAAACATCTCGATATCATATAAGTCAATTTATCACAACCAAATCATAATAGTTCAACCAAATAAATAACAAAGTCAGATTCTGTCACGGCCCGGTCGTGATAGCCATCACGGCTGTGACAGACAACAAAGGCAAGAATTCTACAAAACAGAACCTGTCACGGCCTGGCCATGACAACCATCACGGTCGTGACAGACAACAAACATCCTCAATATCATAATATTCAAACACCGAAACAATACGTCACATGCAGATGGAATACCTCAACCAGCGTATCACAAACAGTCAAAAGTAAATAATTCAAACATCCTCAAATATGAATAATTAACCTAAGGCGATAAACCCACAATTCCCAAATCGTCATTGGTATTACGGAAAAGTTTCCAATATGATTTTGGTATTGTCGACTACTCGACCACTAGTAGGGTTTAGGTCGCCCTACACCATTATTATAAATTATATACTACTTATCGATTCCGACGATGGAATGGTTCTTTCTCCCACCTGAGTTTGCACCGGAAACACGTACACGACGATCCTCGTTATCCCGCCACGAGTTAACACAACCACCTTCAACCAAACAACATAATTATAATTAATCAACTAACACCCATCTATGACACTTTAGGTCTAGGTTCAGCCAAGACTTAGAAAATAGGTTTAGGACTATCTTCTTAATGCCATCTTTTGGATCCTAGTTAATAGAGTCTTAACTAACATAGATTACTTATTACAAGACTAAAATTTGAAACAAAATCCTCTAACCTTTAGGGTTAGGGTTTCTGCCAAGGGCTGACTTTTAGGGTTCAAAATCCTTAAAATTTCTAATCATGATTAAGTCCTAGATTAATGATCCTTGATTAACCTAAATCATGGATTAGTGACTAAACAACTAATGTTGAAACTCAAAACTTCCTATCTCTTTTATACAAGGATTCGACCTCAACATGTTCATAGGGTTAGGGTTCTTAGTTTAATAAACCAACTTGGATTTATTAAGCATACATACTAATAGAGAACATAGGCATGATTAAGAAAGAAGATTAGGATTTACCTCTTGAAAATCAATGACAAAGGAAATCCAAGAAACTTACTTCACAAATCATTCACTAAAAGACTTATAACTTTAGGGTTTTTGAACAAAAAGGCATTATAAACTAGGTGAAAAGTGAGAGTATGGTATTTATAGAGATAGTGGCGCCATCTTGGGAAGGATCTAGAAGTGATGAGTTGTCTTGCTAAAAGGATTAAAATGCAATTACTTCCTAGGGACCAATTTGCAAAGATTCCAAAAGTTTAAGGACTAGTTTGCAAATTGTCAATAAATTGTCATGATGACTTGTTGCCACATTTAATGTAATCTTATCTTGACTATTTTGGGCTGATTTTTGTGTTATAGATATTTTAATAAATTCAAGAATGTTGAAGAAGATTTTAGAAGCTTGAAGAACAAAGTGGAAGAATGTAGAACATTCTAGAAAATTCTTGACTCATCCAACAACAAATGAGGGAAAACTTCAATTCCTCATGGGCTTGCACATGAGCTTGGTAAGTTTGGGCTTGGTTTCATGTTTGTGGGGCCCACTTGAAGATTTAAACATAAATCTTGACATAGGAAACTTGTATAGTTTCAAATAGGCTTTATGTAATCAATCCATGAACTAGACAATTTGGGCTTCATAGCCACGTCATTAAGAGATTGGGAACAAGGATTCTAGCCCAATTCACTTGAAAAAAAACTTAGAAACTAACTTAGGGACAAAAGGGTAATTAACAGAAAGTTTAGGGGCTTAAGCGTAAAATTCATAAATTTTCTATTTAACCCTGTAAAACCTTCTAGACTTAAAAATGTGATTCATCCCCTTGACTCATCTCAAAATCCTAAGATAAACCCTCTATCGGCTCTTAGAAACTACGAAATCTCTTCCATCGTCTACCCGATTACGTGTTTCACCCGAAAAACATAAATTATTTTATTTTTTTCCAAAATAATTCTAAAAATACAGAATTTTAGAAAATAAAATAATAATCTTAAATCTTTCATTCACGAATTAAAATTATTTCTTTTGAGCAGTATAATTATACTGTCAATGGAATTCGCGAGCCGGGTTTCGCTTGACTTTCCAACCTGAATTTTAATCGTAGCTTCCTACATTCAAGTAGGATTGAGTAGTAAACTCCGTTTATTTAAAATAATTTTCTAAAACTCAAATAAATTTATAAACATATTTATTTGAATTACTGTTATTTAAAACAGCGAAGTACAGGGTGTTACAACATCTGCCTGCATCTAAGCATATTTTTAAATGCATTTATTTTGTCTCAATGACAAATTTATCCTTTATTCTCTTTGCTGAGTCAGTAATGTCATCAATCCCATCAAAACCTTTTAGAGTTCCAAAATACCAACGTCGTTTTATCCATAATGACATGTCTTGTCAAAAGATTTTCCTTTTGATAAACCTTTGGGTTTCAAAAATCTTTTAAAAGTAACATTTTCCCTCTGAAAAAATCTTTACACTCCCCTGATCTCTCGAGCTATCTCTCTCTCTCTGCTTTCAAACCCTAAGCTCCCTGTTCGCCAAAAATGGCTTCTTCTTCAACCTTTAACGTGGAAAAGCTTAACATGGCAATTGAGCATCATTTCAACTTTGAAGTGTTGCAAGACTATAACTTGGACATTAGCAAGTATGTTAATGCTACTGGTTGGGGAGGACTCTTCACAGAGAAAGTCTCTGTTTTTCCAAACCTGAATAGTGATTTCTGGAGGAATGTTCAAGTGACTGATACTGACTTCTTCTGTACTGTGTTCAGAAAGAAGATTGTAGTCTCTGAGAAGAATATTAATGATGCCATCTTCTGCCATCCAGGAAGGGTTGACCCTTACTGAAACATGGGAAGCTGATTTAGGCGGCTCAGAGACCATTGAAGTCTGCTTAATGAGAGAAGACACAGTCAGAACTCACTCTTGGAAAGCTCTTGAAATGAAGGACATTGTTCGCATCCTTCATCAGCTTCTTAATAAGGTGGTTCTTCATAAGGTTGGATCCAAGGACAACCTCTCCTCCCTGCACAAATTCTGCCTCTGCCATCTTTGTTAGACTCAATGACTTAGAGATTTTGATATATGACAAATTCAAGGAAGAACTTAAAGAAATCAAAAGACCAAAGATGATTGTAAGAGATGAAATCTCTTATCACAAATAGCTCAACTAAAAAGATGCATGAAGAAAATCAATTTTCATAAGCTGCATTAAAAGGAATAAGTTTTCGTTAATGAAAATGATTTTTGGAAATAATAAGTGCTCGTCCAAAGCGCTCGTCCAACACTAAAGTAATACAAAGCGCTCGTCCAACACTGAAGTAATACAAGCGCTCGTCCAAACACAAGTGATCGAAGCGCCCGTCCAACAAGTGACAAAAACGCTCGTCCACTGAAGTGATAGAAGCGCTCGTCCAACATAAGTGACAGAAGCGCTAGTCCACTGAAGTGACGGAAGTGCTCGTCCACAGGTGACAGAAGCGCTCGTCCACTAAAGTGATACAAGCGCTCGTCCACTAGAGTGATACAAGCGCCCGTCCACTAAAGTGACACAAGCGCTTATCCACTAAGGTGACATAAGAGCTCGTCCACACAAGTCTTTGGACTTGCTAAGATCTTAATGAGAAGATCCGTCCAATGACGTGGCATGTGGAACTCGTCTACTAGCCCGTCCGAATGTAAAATCTTAATGGCTAGATGGACGCGGTTATTTTCAAGATGAACGCGAATTCTATAAGAACTATCATAATCTTATTTCAAGAACCAGAATCAAGAAAATAGATTCTGTTAATCAGATCCAAATCTGTTTTGATTGATCCCAACGACTATAACTTGTTTTCTATATAAAGAGGGATCAAAGGAACACTTTCATAAGAACGATATCATATCATAACATAACAACGAATAACATATCGAATACAATACACATATCATTCATCATCTTTCTTGATCTTATTGTGAAAGAGTGTTTTGTTCTCATAAGTGCTTCAATTTGTTTATCTGACTATTGAGAGTTAGGAATCAATTTTTGTTTTACTTTTTGATTGTAAAGAGAGAGGGAGTCTCTCTGAGTGATTAGGGTGAGGTATCCCTAAGGAAGAACATTGAAGCTCTTCACAAGAGTGTGGTATCTCGAGGTGAAGGAGTGTTCTGTGGTGTAAAGATTTTTCAAGCTACCTGACTAAAGCTTTTGTGTTAATGTGTGAAATCCCACAGGTGGAGTGGGGACTGGATGTAGGTCACAGTGGAAGTGACTAAACCAGGATAAATCTGGTTGTGTAGTATCTCTAAACTCAAACTCCTTTACTTTCTGTTTATGATCAAGAACCTGTGATTTTGATGTTTAAAGTTCAATATAATTTATGTTCTTGATCTGTATAAACTGTATTGAAACTTGACACTGATTGTAATCAAGTCTGTGTTATCTGCGTTTAAATCTGAGTTGATCAAAACCATTCTTGATTGCTGAAACTGAACTAATACTAAAACTGAAACTTGCAAGTTTGTTCTTGATTGTTAATACTTGTATCTGAAACTTTCATAACTTGTACTTAATTTTAAAGGTTTAATCAGTTTCTGTATTTCGCTATTATTGAGTTTTGAACCCGAACCTATTCTCAATCAATCTTTCTTATCTTCATCATCTTCCAATTCAAGATTTTATATAAACCCTTCATTGATCTTGTAAAAGATTCTGAGGCCACAAATCCGCAACTCTGATTGGAAAAGTTTTGTGAAAAGTTCTAAGAGGGAAATATTTTAAAGATGACTCAATTCACCCCCCCTCCCCTCTTGAGTCGTTGAAGCCAAAACAACAATCTTCTCACCGAAACGAAGATCAATCTTCCAAGAATTTTGTATGGAAGATTTAGAGATGTTGTGATGAACAAGAAAAGACTCTCAGTATTTCCCTATTGTCATCTTCTTTCTAAGATATTCAAGGCTCAAGGGATCCATGAATTTCTTGCTGCAAGGACTCTTGAGGAACAAGCCAGAAATCTCATTGAAAAACCAATGTCAGCTGCAAACTTTGGTAAAATGAACATAGCAAACATGAATCTTAGCACATATGCTGCTGCTGCTATTGCTAAAATAGAGGAAATTATGAAAATGAAAGAGGAAATGGTGGAACAAAAATGTGCTGAGGCTGTGGAGCCAAAGAAAGATGCCAGAAAGAAGACTACTGCTGGTGGCATTGTTATTAGGGAACCTACTGATGCTCCTGCTAAGAAGAAAAGAAGAGTAATCTTCTCACACAATGAGGACCAGGAAGCTGATGAGGACAGAGTTCCTATCAGTACCATCCTGAAGAAATAGAAAACTAATGTATACATTCCCACACCTCTTTCAACCCAACCAACACAAACTGACCAAACCACAAACTTGCCTACACATTCACCTGCTCACTCACAAATAGCATCCTTATCCAGACCACAATTTCAACCAATTATCCCTGCCAATGATCCCTGGTTCAAACAACTAGATGATGGTATTTCCCCTAGCACTCCCTTCCCAAAACCTTTAAGAACCTTATTTCCCTTCACCCCAATTTTTGTCATTTATGATGGCAAATCTGAGGATTGGGCCAAAGTAAAAAGAAAATGGAGAGTTCTGTTTCTCACTCACCAGCCTGAACCTGAATACATTCCTGACAGGTGGTACCCCCTACCTGAGTATGAGGAAGAAGTAGACCCACCGGTTGAACCCATCCATCTAGACCATCCTGACTGCAAACTAATCACAATAGTGCCTTCACAAATGTACAACAACATAGGGCCTTTAGTCACTCACCTGCCCCTAAACAAATTCCCCCCCAGAAAAATCTATCCTAACCTTGTCAAAACTCCACCTCTCATACCTTTCACTGATGAAGTTGAGAGACATGTAATACCTAAATGGGAGACAGACCCTCTAAGGAAAATTCTTCCTACCATCCCTGAAAGAAGAGCAAGATCTTCAAAACATGTTCCTATAATCTTGGACTGTAACACAAGATGGGTATCCTTCGAGCATCCCAGTGTCTATGGGAGGGCCTATGATTGCTTTGTGGATCAGCTCATCTATAAAATGCTGAAGTGGGAATTCAGTCATTTCAGAGTTGATAGAGCCGCACATTTTGTCCCTCCATCATGACTAAGACATAATACTGCAACAAGAATTTGAATCATGCCTTACAGAATCTGTCCAAGGTTGCGGATGGTTGATCTGAACAAGGACAAGGACAAGAAGAATAGAAGATTCAAAGGAGTTATGCCAGAAGCTGAATCAGTCATGCATGATCTGAATCAAGAAACTTTTGACTACTCCATGCTGGACTACTATTTGCATTCTGAATCTATTGTGTTGATCAATGAACAACATGCTGCAGATTTATGGAAATCCCACATCATCCACTGTACAAGAGAAGCATCTTCCTCTAGATGGACCCAAGAAGAGAAAAACGAAACTCCTAAAGTCAGAGGCAAGTGTGGTCTTTCAAACTTCCGGTACATGACCTACAAAGATTTTTGGGGACATCCCATAACAAGTCGAAATGTGGAATTGTCCTACCCCATCATATAGGCAAAGGAAGTATCAGTGACCCCTTTACCCCTTCTAGTGATTAATCCTGCTCCGTCTTCACCTCCTTCCGAGCTCCTAGAAGATGAAATTATCGTTGAAGGACCTGGCATGAATGCCACTATTTTTGTCTCAAGTGGTCATGAAGAAGAAACCGCTGAGTCCATTTCCAAACAAAGCTCATCTGGAAAGCATTCCTCTCAACCACAAGCTCTAGCTGTAGTTCTTCCGTCATATCATCCTGAGCACTCCAGAGTATTAAGCACCTTTCAAGAATCTGCTGAAAGTTCAAGACAACATGCTTTGCCACCAAATCTTGAAGAAATTATTGGAAAGATAGTTGATGAGAAAGTTGGCAAGCTGGTTGAAGAAAAGGTTGAAAAGATGACTGAGAAAATCACTGAGGAAGCCTCTCAAAGAGTTCAAGTATCTATGGCTCCAACCTTAGAGGTTGTGAATAAAATGCTGGAATTTCTGACTGATTTCAAGAAAACCTAGACTCAGAGTCAACCACCTCCACCACCTCCTCCTGCCTAACCTTGAATTTGTTTTCCTTACTGACAATGATGATCCACTCCTTTTTGTCTGATGACAAAAAAGGGGAAGAAAGGAAAGAAAAAAGATTTCTTTTATAAATACAAAGTTAGTTTTGAAAAGCTCATATTCGTCTGCACATGCATATTCTGTTTTCTAGTTTATAACTACTCTGATACTCCTGTTTGCCTATTTGCTATATTGCTTATTTATTCCTTCATATATACTCTTAAGTGTGATAAGCAGTTGCATCGATCTATTAGCTTATATGCGGTTTGTCTCATATGCTTTTACTGATTACTTATCTGAATACTTTGTCTTAGGGGGAGCTTTGCAGGATCTCTTAGACTTTGCTTTTCAAATTTAATTGGTTTTTGTCATCATCAAAAAGGGGGAGATTGTTGGAACCAAAGTAGTTTTGGATTAAATAATCTCTATGTTTTGATGTTAACAAAAGAATTAAAGTTGCTTGGCAAAGTGTTAGTGTAAGACTCAATGACTAAGAGATTTTGATATATGACAAATACAAGTGTGTGCAAGTGTTTTAATGTCAAATTGCAAAGACATGTATCAAGCAGTAATCAACAAGTTCATTAAGCAAATTCAAGGAAAATATTCAAGGAAGAACTTGAAGGAATCAAAAGAGCGACATGGAGGAATCAAAGAGCAAAGACATATCAAAGGATCATCAAGACCAAGCTTAACGGAGAATTGTGGAGTTAAGTCTTAGATGATTTGTAAGAGAAAGAAATCTCTTAGTCACAAAATAGCTCAACTAAAAAGACACATGAAGAAAATCAATTTTCATAACCTGCATTAAAAGGAAAAAGATTTTGTTAATGAAAATGATTTTTTGAAAGAAGAAATAGATTCTAATTCTGTTCGTCCAACACAAGTGATAGAAGCACTCGTCCACTAAAGTGACAGAAGCACTCGTCCACTAAAGTAATACAAGCGCTCGTCCACTAAAGTGACACAAGCTCTCGTCCACTAAAGTGATAGAAGTGCTCGTCCACTAAAGTGATACAAGCGATCGTCCATTAAAGTGACAGAAGTGCTCATCCACTAAAGTGATAGAAGCGCTCGTCCACTAAAGTGATACAAGCACTCGTCCACTAAAGTGACAGAAGTGCTCATCCACTAAAGTGACAGAAGCGCTCGTCCGCACAAGTCTTTGGACTTGCTAAGTCCTTAATGTGGAGCTCGTCTACTAAGTGGAGCTCGTCCAATTACTTTGTGTTTTAGTACTTTCGTTTGCTGACGTGGCTAGATGGACACGCTTATTTTCAAGATGGACGCGAATTCTATAAGAACTGATGTAGAATCTTATTTCAAGAACCAGAATCAAGAAAATAGATTCTATTATCAGACTTAAATCTGTTTTGATTGATCCCAACGACTATAACTTGTTTTCTATATAAAGAGGGATCAAAGGAACACTTTTTACGATATCACAAGATCACATATCAGAAAGTTTATGAAATCAATTTGAGAGATCAATTGTGAAAATCATTCATCATCGTTCTTGAGCTTATTATGAAAAGAGTTTTCATTCTCATAAGTGCTTCAATTTGTTTATCTGACTATTGAGAGTTAGGAATCAATTTTTCGTTTTATTTGATTGTAAAGAGAGAGTGAGTCTCTCTGAGTGATTAGGGTGAGGTATCCCTAAGGAAGAACATTGAGGCTCTTCACAAGAGTGTGGTATCTCGAGGTGAATGAGTGCTCTGTGGTGTAAAGGTTTTACAAGCTACCTGGCTAAAGCTTGTTGTGTTAGTGTGTGAAAACCCACAGGTGAAGTGGGGACTGGATGTAGGTCACAGTGGTGTTGACCGAACCAGGATAAATCTGGTTGTGTGGTATCTCTGAAATCAAACTCTTTTACTTTCTGTTTATGTTCAAGAACCTGTGATTTTGATGTTTAAAGTTCAATATAATTTCTGTTCTTGATCTGTATAAACTGTATTGAAACTCGAGTCTGATTGTAATCAAGTTTGTGTTATCTGTGTTCAAAACTGAGTTGATCAAAACCATTCTTGATTGCTGAAACTGAACTAAAAATGAAACTGAAACTTGTAAGTTTGTTCTTGATTGTTAATGCTTGTATCTGAAACTTGCATAAC
Source organism: Sophora flavescens (assembly GCA_030762895.1). NCBI lineage: Eukaryota > Viridiplantae > Streptophyta > Magnoliopsida > Fabales > Fabaceae > Sophora > Sophora flavescens. The sequence goes on from CM061062.1 coordinate 205,756,377, forward strand.
TTGTTCTTAATCTTTAAAGGCTTAATCAGTTTCTGTATTTTGTTATTATTGAGTTTTGAACCCGAACCTATTCTGTGATCTATTAATTCTGAATCAATCTTTCTTATCCTCATCACCATCTATTCAAGATTTTATATAAACCCTTAATTGATTTTGTAAAAGATCCTGAGGCCACAAATCTGAAAACTAAAGTTTTGTTAAAAGTTTTTAAGAGGGAAATATTTTAAGAAATCTCAATTCACCCCCCCCCCCCCCCCTCTTGAGTCGTTGAAGCCAAAACAACAGTTAGTTTAAATCTAACATGTGCTTTCAGTTATGCAGGAATATTTAAATATGAGTAACAGAAACTTGTAGACGGGCTACTCAATGTTTTGGTAAAGTTATTTTTTTTATTTAATTAAGTACGTAGACCGGTTTCTTTAAATAGACTAGGCACTAAATGCTTACTAGACGGAAATCAAAATAACTTCTTAGATACGGTAAGTCCAAAGACTTGATAGTAAACGTGTCTAGCTTGCCACGTCGACAGATGAAAGCAATTGGTATAATTGAATGAACTGAAAAATAAAATAATGAGGTAGACGAGCTCTAACTGCCATGTCACCAGACGGAGATTATGATAACTCATTGAGATATAGCAAGTCCAAAGACTTGATAGACGAGAGGATATGCCACATCAGCAAACGAGCAAAATAAAATAATGAACGTCTCACATATAACTAAGTAGACGAAGTTTTTAAGTAGATGACCTCCATCTTTGAATGAATAAATGCAATCTTAATCTCTTGAATATATTGCAAATGATTGATATTTATTTCAATAGAATTTTTTTTCTTCACATTTGTTTTATCTACTTTAATGTTTTACCTTGTTGTAAAACAAACATAGTACCATCAAAGAAATGCAAAAAGCGGAATCGTACATTGAGAAACTGCAAAACGATCTGTACGATGACAACTTTATGACTGAAAAAGTTGGACTGTACACAAAGGAGGAACAACAAGTTCTCAACAAGCTGCAATACTCAGAGCATTGAGCCTCTATTTCATGCTATCTCGATAACCAAGAGTACTATTCAGTATTGCCACGATCAAGCTATCAGCCACAACGGATATCGTGCATTAAATGCTATCTCTAAACAGGACTATTCAAAATAACCGTTGAAGAAATACAAGTGAAGAAGAAGGTCACTATAAATAGAAGACTTCAGATACTAAAGAACAACTTTTACCAGCACAAGTTTTGCTAGCTCAACTTTTGTCAATAAACAACATTCATACTCATATTTCTTTCAAAGCAAGAGTCTGTATTCTTTAGTTTGAATATTGTGAAAATATTCATTTGATCTTAAACTTTCATATCCTCACATACAGTGAGTTAAGAAGATCATAAGTTAAATCTCTTTGTTAGAGTTAGAGCCTGAAGAGGCTTGGTAAGAAAGAAATACTTGTAAGCCTGGAGAGGTGTTGAATACTTGGTGGTAATCTATTTTGGAAAATAGTGGAGAAAAACCATCAAGTAGAAGAGACTGGACGTAGCTCTTGGTTGGAAGAGAGTGAACCAGGATAAAACATCTTGTATGATTCTTCTATCCCTAAACTCTTACTGCTTTATTTATATTTACTGACTGAGGGGTTTTGATATTGCTTTTACTAAAACTTTCTTTTTAAAAGATCTATTTCTTTGTGCTTGCTTCTGATTTAACCTTCTTGTGTGCAAAAATAGTTTTAGAGGTTGTTTTTAGAAAATTATTAACAAACACAATTCAACCCCCCTTCTTGTGTTTGCCTGTGTCAACTTCAACAAGGGCATTCAGTAATTCACTCATTCGCTCAATTTGTCTAGGCTATCAACTTTCACTCAATTTCACATTTTAAGAGCACTTTCCATGAATTTGTTTTTCATCTAAACAAAGTTCTCACAAAAACATGAATGCAATATCAAAAGGTCTTTTAATGGTTGTAATGTGGCCTGACTCAAGGTAGGATATGTAAAGGATAAAGGCTAAGTCCCTAAGATTTACGAGAGCATGAAATTTGCAACTACACTTTTTGACCCTTACTCTTATTTCTTTTTTCTTTTTTTTTTCTATTTTTCTTTTTCTTACTTTGGGTGGCTACAACCTTTTTTCCTTTCACACCTCTTTCTTCATTTTTGCCCTTTTTGGCATGTTTGCATTTTTCTTCTTTTTCTTTTTCACTTTTGCCTTTGGCTTCAACCTTTATTTTTCTTCTTTCAACCCAAAATAACATGATAAGCTTTGTAGCCATCCCAAACTTAGTTTCCAAACAACATTTACATTGCTAAGTTTCCATGCTCTCCTAATTCCTAAGATTGGGTTAACGTGGTTTCTTCAGATTTATGGCTTGTATTGTAAGGTTCATAAGAACAACAAGCTTTAAAGCTCAATGTGGCTAACAAGGGATCGTGCATTAATGTTGGTTCATCTTTGGCCAAGTAGCTATTTCAAAGAAAAATTGCCTAAATCATTTGATGCAAACATATAAACATGCAAACCATGAAGAGATTCAAGCAAATCCGGGAAAGTGTAACTTATAAGTAATTCACACAATTCAAAAACAATGTTGGAGGCTCAAATTCCTCACCCGTACATTTTTGAAAATTGTTTGACAGAGATACAATCCCTAGTATGTGCACCCCTTCACCCCAAACTTGTCATAAATCATGCAATCACAATAATATTTCTCAAAGTCTATTTTTCAATTTTTCACACGGAGATCAATTTTTCAATTTTCAAGTAATTAGGGGAAATCTTCAAAATTCATCATTTTTCATGCAAACCATTTATGCTAAATTCAATAAAATATATTAAAGCTTACCAACACTATACTCACATGCATATTACTCAAAGCAAAGAAAAGAAGAGATAATTAAAAAGAGAAGTGTTTAGAAAAACTCATTGGAGGCGCTTCCACCCGGATCCCATAGGTTGTGGTACAAAGGCCAAGAGATGCTCAAAATGTAAGTCATTCCTCCTGGATCCCATGGCTTGTGGAGTGGAGATGGAAGTTGCAAGTGTTGGGAGATTCCATTGACTTCTTTAATTGCTATGACGAGCTCACTTCTTCCCGGGTCAAATGATAACTCACCTCCTCCAAGAATGGCCTTTAAGTAAATAGATCCTCCATGAAGAACTAGGACCATAACTTTTTGAGGCGACCTTATATCCTCCACACATGCATACAAAGCGACATACTTATCCAATTCTGGATTTTGATGCTCCTCGGTAGGATTGGTGAGAGAATTATTTTTCACATGATTGGTCTCATTTGTCCCTTGTAAAGGAACAATAGGAGATATTTCCTCCTTGCACTCCTCTTCACGATCCTCTCCTCTTGAATCATCTTCCACCACCACTTCATCTTCATTCAAGTCCATGCTAGTAACAACATTCTCTACAATTTGAGTCTCTTGCGGCTTTTCTGCTAGCAATTTATAAATTTCATTAGCTTGCTCTTCTAACTTCTGAAAGTTGTCACTTAGCGATGCTGCTATCTTTCTACCTTGTTCCCCTGGTCGCATTTTAGCCTTATGAATCATGGGACTAACTTCCTCCTTCATACGCTCTATGCTCAGGCTTAAACAATAAGCATCTATATCCCAAAGAATTTTTAGCAAATCGGGATCCAGCTTGAAGTGTGGAGATGGTTGCAAAGATGACAAATATGAATTCCATTCCTCTTTTGAGTATATCTTCACATGCTTATTGACAATCCCATCAAGCACGAGCCAATCAAGTTGATATTTCCAGCTTAGATAGTAATGATGGTCCATGTGTGGCTTCACCCCCTTTTTTTTTGGTTCTACGACTTTCTGGGTTGTATAGCAAATCTCTCAGATAGAACGGTACCTTGCATACACAAAAACTCTCAAGAACAAGTGAAATAAAAGAAATTAAAAAGAAAATAATAACAAAAATTAAAAAGAATAATTTTGACTTGTTCAAAAATAATTATTGTCTTCAAATAAAGAAAATTGGTTAAGTCAATCCCCGGTAACGGCGCCAAAAACTTGATGGGCTCTGAAAAGTGTACCAGATCAAAGCAAGTAATAATTAAAACGGTAAGTAATTATCGAGTATCGAACACAAGGATTGGGTGACCAATTTATCTAGATTTGTAGAAGGTAACTAATAATTGACCAAGTCTAAAATGAGAGAGAAGGAGAGAGTTTGTTGGGATAAATCAATTATCTAAAACAAATAACAAATAACTAAATTAAAGCAAGATAAAAAGCGTTATCTAATCAACTATCTAGATTATGATAGTGAGATCTAAGTTCACGAATTCACCTACCCAATTAAGCAATAGATTCAAGTGATTGTTTCAACCCCTAAGTTCAATTACATCCCAATTGAGAACCCTCAATTATCCTAACGTCACTACCGATTTTCAAACGGTGTTCTTAATTCAAGTCCTAAGTACGAATCTCCTGTCAGTATCAACGCATTAGACTAGTTAACCACGGTACATTTTGATTAACGCAAACAAATCAGATTAAAGAAACAAGAATTGAGATTAGGAATAAGAAAACAAACGTCACATTGAAACTATGCCATCATGAGCAGCTTCATCGATTCCTCGAAAAAGAGGATTAGCTCCTCATCACATTCATAACAAAATAACCGAAAAGAGAATAGAAAATAACCGTAAACTAATGCAGACGCAGCTCCAAGAGAAACAAGGAGAAGAAAAAGAAGATCATAGAACTACAGAGTTGATGCGCTGGGACTATGCCCAAACGGCGCTAACCCCCTCGATCTTCTGCACCCACGGTACTCTGCTCATCTCCATATTGACGTGGGCCACTAGCAAATCAAGTTGAAGTAACGAATTTCATCGTCTATATTAATTGCAAAAATCCAAATCCAAATTGAATTCCTCTCTTTCTCAATTATTGCGCAAACGTATTGGCTAACTTGGTCAAATTGCATCTTCATAATTCAATTGGAATTGATTTAGTGTGGACCCGTCTTCTATCTTTCAATTGAAATACTATTTTAAAAAGATTTGCACCTAAGCTTCCTGTGCATTTCACGTGACTTCTTCCTTAAGTCAAATGCAAATCTCTTCTTAATAGCATCGTGGACCCGCTGGATTTTTAATATTCATGGGGAGAAAAATGTCTCGGGGACGAGATAGAATGCCTTCAACTTCCCTGTGTATGGCTCGCGGGGCAGCTCCTTGCTCGCGGGCTGAGACCTTGAAATTTCCCTTTTTCTTATTTTCGTCAATTTTCCAAGTTTCCTTGAGTTTCACTTTTAACCTGAAAATAAAGAATAACATTAAATGCTGTATTTGACTCAAAAATAGCACAATTACTAAAAACTACTTAAAAGACTCCGAATGTTGTTCGAGGACAATTAAAGCCAAATTTGGGCGAAAACGAGATTAAAATCGAACATTTAGCACAAAAATCATGGCCTTACTAGTTATAAAACTAGATAAGCCAGAGGCTTATCAAAATACCCAAAACTTAAACTTTGCTTGTCCCCAAGCAAACTAAAACTCAACAAGACTCAAAACTGGGTAAGCTCAATGGACTTAATTATTCTCGCACAAATATCATGTAATTTTCTCAATACAATTCCAATCAATGTTTCCCCTATTCATCAATACAATCCCCACATTCATTTACTTTAAACAAAGAAAAATCCATCATTTGTGCAATCATTAATCTAAGCAAAGGATCCAAGTCATACACAAAAGGGAGATCACCAATTTCAAACAATTGCCTTCCTCACAAGGGCATTCAGTAATTCACTCATTTCCTCAATTTGTCTAGGCTTTCAACTTTCACTCAATTTCACATTTTAAGAGCACTTTCCATGAATTTGTTTTCCATCTAAACAAAGTTCCCACAAAAACATGTATACAACATCAAAAGGACTTTTAAAGGTTGTAATGTGGCCTGGCTCAAGGTAGGATAAGTAAAGGATAAAGGCTAAGTCCCTAAGATTTATGAGAGCATGAAATTTGCAATTACACTTTTTGATTCTTACTCTCATTTCTTTTTTCTTTTTTTCTTTTTATTACTTTGGGTGGCTACAACCTTTTTTCCTTTCACACCTCTTTCTTCATTTTTGCCCTTTTTGGCATGTTTTCATTTTTCTTCTTTTTCTTTTTCATCTTTGTCTTTGGCTTCAACCTTTATTTTTCTTCTTTCAACCCAAAACAACATGATAAACTTTGTAGCCACCCCCCAAACATAGTTTCCAAACAAAACTTACATTGCTAAGTTTTCATGCTCTCCTAATTCCTAAGATTGGGTTAACATGGTTTTTTCGGATGTATGGCTTGTATTGTAAGGTTATTAAGAACAATAGGCTTTAAGGCTCAATGTGGCTAACTAGGGATCATGCATCAATGTTGGTTCATATTTGGTCAAGTAGCTATTTCAAAGAAAAATTGCCTAAATCATTTGATGCAAGCATATAAACATGCAAACCATGAAGAGATTCAAGCAAATCCGGAAAAGTGCAACTTAAAAGTGATTCACACAATTAAAAAACAATGTTGGAGGCTCAAATTCCTCACCCAGACATTTTTGCAAATTGTTTGACAGAGATACAATCCCTATTATGTGGACCCCTTCACCCCAAACATATCATAAATCATGCAATCACAATAATATTTCTCAAAGTCTATTTTTCAATTTTTCACATGGAGATCAATTTTTCAATTTTCAAGTTATTAGGGGAAATCATCAAAAATCAACATTTTTCATGCAAACCATTTATGCTAAATCCAATAAAATCTATTCAAGCTTACCAACACTATACACATATGCATATGACTCAAAGCAAAGAAAAGAAGAGATAATTAAAAAGAGAAGGGTTTAGAAAAATTCACTGAAGGCGCTTCCACCCGGATCCCATAGCCTGTGGTACAAAGGCCAAGAGATGCTCAAAATGTAAGTCATTCCTCCTGGATCCCATGGCTTGTGGAGTGGAGATGGAAGAAGCAAGTGTGGGGAGACTCCATTGACTTCTTTAATTGCTATGATGAGCTCACTTCCTCCCGGGTCAAATGGTAACTCACCTCCTCCAAGAATGGCCTTGTTGCCTTAAAAACATATGTCTTTAAGCTTGTGCAAGTATACACAATCGCATCAAGTAATATAGAAAGTAAGTTCAGATGTCCTTCCCACAGGGATTGTAATACTGCAGCAAATTCCAGTTCAGATTATATGTTCTAGGAGTTAGAGTAGGTAACCAAAAATAGTTGTGTGTGCAAAATAAAGTAAATGAAGCTTTGGAATAAAAACTGAAAGTAAGCAAGCAAACAGAAAAGACAGTATGTTGTCAAATTTGGATAAAATAGCTCTAGGTATGCTGCATCATAAATCCTGCTTAGCTTAGATTATGCTCTGCGTATGCTGCAACATTTAACTCCAGGAAATAAAAGTGTGTTTTCCAACATTTAAGGGTTAGGTTCATTAACTGCTTTCTATTCTAAGATTCAGATTAATTACACCACCCTCTTAATAAAATGTTCTAGTTAGTTTAGGGACTTGAATAACTATTCCTAGTTCATTCAACACCATTTAATTTTCCAATTAATGATTTAATCCCTATCCTTTATCAATTTCCACTTTATTCAATTTTTCCAAACCAAGCAAGCTAGATATTTAATTAAGTTGGTCACTCTTAACTCTACAACATTCAACACATAATAAAGGAAAATGCAGAACATATCATTGCATAAAAAGAGCTAAGCATTCATTACATTAACATACCTAAAGCTTAAAAACGTTTAGCTCATAATGAGCTTACAAAGAACAAACATAAGAAATGAGCAAGAAACCATTACAATGGGTGAAGAAATACAAAACGCAGCAGCGGCTAAGGGAAGAAGAACACCAGCGCAGTTCTCAAGAAAGGACAAGACAATGTGTAATAAAAACTCAAGTATGTCCTCACTAGAGTTTGCTAAAGTACACAAAACCCTATTCTCTTTCATTCCATTTTGGGCCAACATCCAAAAATATTAATAGAATAACCCTAGCCCAAATTCCTAAAGATGTGGGGCAGCTGATCCTAGGCACGTGTGCTTCCTTAAAAGTGACAGGGCCAACACCCTTGAGGAGAGAGGAAAGGTGTCCTTGTCAGCTTTTGTCCTTTAGTGTAATCCTACTGGAAGGTAGCCCTTGATGCAACAACCAAGTTCTTGTATCCCAATGCTACAGCCATGCTCCAGCAAGTTTTTTGCGTATACAGACACAACATTTTTAGACAATGATAGAGCAAATCAAGAGCAAATGGCTACTGTTCACTAAACTTAACATAAATATTTACAACTAACATTTTCTAAGAAAAGCAAGACTTAAAACCTTAAGGATGGCAAAGAATCATAGTAAAAAGGATCTAAATAAATCTTCATTCAAAGAGTTATCACACCCCCAAACTTAAACCATTGCTTGTCCTCAAGTAATGCAAAAGAAACACACAAGGAACACAAAAATCCTAATTGATGAATGATATGCAAGCACCATCCAGATTTGTCCATCCTTCAACTCACATCCAGAAATTCACACTTGCTTTCCTATCCAACCTACTCTTTCTATCACGCTCTCAACAACAACTGCTACACACTGGTTCAACTAGATTAACACATACTACAACATTCACCTCTCATAACAGTTGATTCTGTATCTCACCCTCACATTAGACTTTTCACTCTCTACCACAAACATGCATCTCTGATATAGATTTGATGAGAGTCTATCACAATTAAAACAATCACAGAATTACACACAACAAGAGGTCTTTAGGGCTGTAACTGGGCTTAGGACAGGTGGGGTTAAATCATTTGGATAAGTAGCTTACTCAAGGTAGAGCATAAGGATGCTTTTCTATCTATCTCAACTTCCCAATTGACCCCACAATCCTCATTTTTTTGTTTTCTTGGATCCTTTCTTTCCATCACCGAGTCCACCTTTTATTAAACATTTAACATTTTCTATGAACAAAGAACACTCGGTGTGATTTTTTAGGCTTTTCCCTGTTCTCTACTCATATTTTTAAAATTTTCAGCTTTTCAGTTTTTTTTTTTTTACTAAAATCATATAACAACTAGATTCACATTTTACACTTATGACTTTTTAATGCATTAGCTGTCTATCCCTTACTGATTTATTTACATCCCTGTTACAGCATACACCTGTATTGCAGCGCATCACCCCTAAACTTAAGCAGATGCTTGTCCACAAGCTTCCCCCAAACTTATGTCTGAACTAGCTACAAAAGCATCCTTAAGATCTACCTTGCAGGTGAATTTTGTTTTTCCAGTTCTAAGGCTTGTATTGTACTAGCATGTTAATAAATGGGTTAGGGTCAAAGGGGCTAACTAGGGGCAATTATATTAGTTGGGTGGGCTTATTCAGGCTCGGTCAAACATAAAACAAACAATAAAATGCCTCGAACGTACAGTGTCTGCAATTATGTATGTTCAGATCAGACAGAATCAAAGCAAACCTTACAGAAAATGCATGAGTGTGAAACATAGATGTTCAATGCAATCTATCACTCAGGCTCACATTTGTCTGTTCATGCTGCAACATATATATCCTCTATTCTAACTGTGGTGCATCAGTATTGTTGATCACAGTCTAGTTATTGCATTAGATTAGACAGCAAGAGCTTCATTCCAACTAGTTGAACACAGCAAAAGAGGCCAAAGGCCTTTTTCAACTAAACATTAATCATTTGGAATCAGAAACAGGGGGTGATTCATGCATAGTCATTCATTAATCAGAAGTGAAACAACTATGGCCCTAGTGGCCCTAAAAACAAACACACATAACAGGTCTTAGTGACCACTACTTGCAGAAAACTTTTAAAAAAAAAATCTGGGAATGGGGTGGAAGGTTTAGGGCATCCTGATGTGGGAAGCTGCAACATCCACTATGGCTCTGTTTCAAGCCTATGCTGCTCTGGTGCGCAAACTCTTCCTGGTGCCTCCACTTTTTGAGGGCACCTTGCCTTGTGTTGCTCCGGTGACCTGAACTTCTTCCTCTTCCTTCTCTTCTTCATCTTTTTCTTCTTCTGCCTCTGCATCAGCACTCTCTTCATCTCTTCTTCAGCTTCAGCACTGTCTTCTGCTCCTTCTTCTTTTTCCTCATCAGCCTCAGCAGCTTCTTCTTTGTCAGATTCCTCTGCTGCAGCAGCCTTAGCCTCTTCTTCCCTCAGTGCTGCAGCAACCTTTTCCTTCTTGATCTTCACTGCAACATTGGGTGCAATCATTTATAACTTCTTTGAGAGATGCATTATGTCATCCTCCTCTTCATTTTCTGCTGCAGCATAGATAGCGGCTATCTTTTTCACTGGGCTCTCCTTCTCAGCAGCTGATTTTGTGCCTTTTGCTGATTTTGAGGTTGAGGGAGGAGCTGATGCTACAGCAGGGATGGTGGAGGGTACTTTTTCAGAGGCTGCGGCACGGGGCCTTTTAGTGCTCCCCTGATCTTGCTGGGAGACTTTAGAGGCATATTTCTTCTTTTTAGGGGCAGGGGCCTCAGCTTCTTTCTGTTGCTTGGATGGGGCAATACCTATCCATTCTTCATCCGAGGCAGAGCTGTGAGCAAGGTCAACGTTGACAGTCTTTTCAGGGTTTTCAGGTACTGGGTCAGAAACAGATTTGGGTTGATAGGGTGTTACAAGGGCATCTTCAACAAAAGGTGGCAGAATTTCTTGGAGGAACTGGTGGATTTGAGTTTCAAGCTTCCAACCATTGAGCTTCACTGTTTGCTTTTCCCACTGATACTTGCAGAAGCAGTATTGCCAAAAAGTCTTCTCATGCTGCACATGTTGCTGCAACATGGTAGTCAGTTCTTCTACTTTCTGCTCCAGCATCCCAGAACGATCATGCTGTTCTGGGGTGCCAAATCTGGGAGGTTTGCTTCCACTTGCACTTGCTTTTTCAGAACTTGAGTACATCCTCAGCACACAATTCATATCAATAGGGCTTTTGTTCAGTTCTAAACCTTCCCTGGGATTATACTCTATTCTTTGCTCCAAACAGAGTTCAGTAATAAGGCAGGGTAAAATCAGGTTACCTTGCTGCTTCATGGCACAGACCGAGATTTGGTTCTTTAGCACCTCTCCCATATTTATCTTTTTCTTGTTTATGATACAATGGAGTAGAACCAGGCGCTCTTTGTCCACTGTTTCCAGATGAGAAGTAGGGGAGAGAGAGTATCTGAGGAAGTGGTACCAGATTTTTGCAAGAGGTTGCAGCATGGGCCGAGGCAGTTTGAGTTGGCCCTTTGCCTGTTGTATGAAGTCTGCACCAGGGAGAGCTAGGTGTTTCTTCATTTGATGCAGCTTGATAGTTGTTGCAGCTTTCAGAACCTGCTGATACTCATTTTCCACTTCCTCCAAACCGAGATGTTGATTAATTGTCTTTGCAGAAAAAGACACCTTACCTCCTCTGATAACCACAAATGTTTGGGTGTCAGACGCAATGTTTGCGTAAAACTCCCTAACCATTTGGGTACAAAACCCATCTTTGTGCTCAGTAAAGGTCCTCCATTTATGTGCTTCAATCACGTACACTAGTTCTAGTATCAGACCCAAGTTCACTCATTTCCCATATTTGAAACCTTTTTTCTTGATGGAGACTGCGGTTAAGGGTCTCTTTTTCATACTTCTCTTGTGCTTCTTCACTAACCCAGCTGGTTAGGGTTTCGGTTGGATCAGAAGAGGGTGGAGCCATATTCTTCACAGCTTTGTGTTTCACACGGATTGATTTCTTGGCAATCATGGTGGTTTGAGGGGTGGTTTAGTGAAGAATAGGAAGGGTTGAGTGTTAGGGTTACCGGTTGAAGAAGAAGAAAGTAAACGTTGGGTGTGTAGAGTGTGAGTGGAAGAGAGGGGTGAGTGGTTTATTTAATGTGTCAGGTGAGAGAAGGGTATTGGTTGTCGAGAATGGTAGTCGTGGGGAAAGAAAGGAATAAAGAAGAGAGAGAGAGAGGTGGAGATCATGTGGTTGGGGGTTCGGCTTGGGGAAGAGGGTTTTCTCTCCACATCTTTTTGGCATTTATTGAAATTCAAAATTTCTTAAAAATGTCCACCTTTCTCCTTTTTCCATAACAGACCAAAATTCCAGTTGGTCCCCACTTAGTACCTTTGTCATCAGATAGTCCTTATCCTCAAGATTGCATTTTTCTGTTTCTGTAATCAAAGCGCATGCTATAGCACTGTTCCAGAGCAACTCCATTGTCTGTCTTATGCTACAGCCTGACTTACTTCTGCCGTCTCTGTTGCTTCTTTATTCAAAAAGGTAAATACTTTTTATTGATGGGTTGCCTCCCATGAGCGCTTGGTTTATAAGGTCCTCAGCCATACCATAATGCAGCATCATTCCGTGTCATCAAGGGTTGTGGTGACCTTCATTCTGTCCAAAGGTTCACCAAAATAATGCTTGATTCTATGGCCATTGACTTTGAATTCTCTGTCATTATCAGCATCCAACAGATCAACAGCTCCATGTGGGTAGACCTTTACAATTTTGAATGGGCCCGACCACCTTGACTTCAACTTGCCAGGGAAAAGCTTCAGTCTAGAGTTAAATAGCAGCAACTGCTCCCCTTCATGAAAGGATCTGTGATGAATCTTCTTATCATGCCAGGCCTTAGTTTTTGCCTTGCATTCTTCAGCATTTTCATAGGAGAACAGTCTGTGTTCCTCCGGTTCATTAAGCTGAAAGTTCAGTTTCTTGACTGCCGAAAAATCCTTGTGCTGCAACTCTAAGGGAAGATGGCAAGCTTTCCCATACACCAGTCTATATGGGGACATCCCCAAAGGAGTCTCGAATGCTGTTCTATAAGCCCACAGAGCTTCATCCAGATGTGAGGACCAATACTTCCTACTTGTGTTGACCATTTTTTCCAATATCCTTTTGATTTCCCTGTTGGACAACTCAGTTTGACCATTAGTTTGGGGATGGTAGGATGTGGCTAATTTATGCTTAAATCCATATTTTGAAAGCAGTTTGGAGAAAACTTGGTTTCAAAAATGGGTTCCTTCATCACTAATGATAGCTCTAGGGGTTCCAAGTCTAGAAAAAATGTTTTTCTGTAAAAACTTTGTCACCACCCTAGCATCATTTTTTATTGTTGCCACAGCCACCACCCATTTAGACACATAATCAACAGCTACCAAAATGTAAAGGTTACCAAAGGATGGAGGAAATGGTCCCATGAAGTCAATCCCCCATATATCCAAAAGTTCAATTTCCAAAATGGTATTTAGGGGTATCTCATTTTTATTAGACACATTTCCTACCCTTTGGCATCTGTCACAATGCTTAACAAATTCATGTGCATCTTTAAAAAGAGTAGGATAGAAATAACCTGATTGGAGCACCTTGGCAGCAGTTCTCATGCCACCAAAGTGTCCACCATATGCTACAGCATGATACTGAGTCAGAATATTTTGGAATTCTTCATCTGCAGCACATCTTCTGTTCAGGTTGTCTGGGCACATCTTGTAAAGGTATGGTTCATCCCAGACATATTGCTTGGCTTGATGGAAAAATCTTCTCTTTTGTTGAGAATTCATGTCTGGGGGAACCACACCACTGGCTAGGAAATTGACCAGATCAGTATACCAGGGTGCTGCAGCATCCTGCATTGCTAGCAGTTGTTCATCAGGGAAAGATTCGTCAATGGCTATTCCCCTGGATGCTACAACATCCTTTGGCAGTCTTGAGAGAAGATCAACTACTTGGTTCTCCACTCCCTTCTTATCTCTGATTTCTAGATCAAATTCTTGTAGCAGCAACACCTACCTTATCAGTCTTGGTTTAGCATCCTTCTTGTCAATTAAATATTTGATTGCTGAGTGGTCTGTGTAGACTACCACTTTTGTACCAACAAGATAGGATCTAAACTTCTCACAAAGGCAAACACCATAACCAAAACTCTTTCTCAGTGGTGGTATAGTTGATCTGAGCATCAATTAGGGACTTGCTTGCATAATAGACAGGATGTAGCACCTTGTTATATCTCTGTCCCAAAACTTCTTCTACAGCAAAGTCACTAGCATCACACATGAGCTCAAAAGGCTTCTACCAGTCAGGTGGAACAATTATAGGTGCAGTGATCAGAGCAGTCTTCAACAGCTCAAAGGCCTTCAGACATTCAGCAGTAAACTCAAATGCCCTATCATGCTCCAGCAACTTACACAGTGGCTTAGAAATCTTGGAGAAGTCTTTGATGAATCATCTGTAAAAACCAGCATGACCTAGGAAGCTTCTGATTCCTTTCACAGATGTGGGAGGGGCAACTTTTCAATAATTTCAATCTTTGCCTTGTCCACTTCAATGCCAGTTCTGGAGATTCTATGTCCCAGCACAATTCCTTCAGTTACCATAAAGTGACACTTCTCCAAATTCAAAACCAGATTTGGTTCTTCACATCTGTCTAGGATCTGCTCCAGATTCATCAAACAGGTTTGGAAAGTCTCTCCAAACACTGAGAAATTATCCATAGACACTTCCATTGATTTTTCAATCATATCAGAGAAAATGGCCATTATACATCTCTGGAAGGTTGCTGGAGCATTGCACAAACCGAATGGCATTCTTCTGAAAGCAAAGGTGCCATAAGGACATGTGAAAGATCTCTTGATCCTCTGGTGCTATAGCAATCTGGTTGTATCCTGAGTATCCATCCAGAAAACAGTAATAGTCCTTCCCAGCAAGTCTGTCCAGCATCTGATCAATGAAAGGCAAAGGGAAATGACCCTTTCTAGTAGCTTTGTTATGTTTCCTATAATCCATGCAGATTTTCCAACCAGTCACAGTCCTTGTGGGGATGATCTCATTATTCTCATTAGTGATGACAGTCACACCTCCCTTCTTAGGCACGCAATTGATTGGACTCACCCAAACACTGTCAGAAATAGGATAAATAATCCCTGCATCTAGCCACTTGATGATTTCCTTTTTGACCACATCCTTCATGATTGGATTCAGTCTTCTCTGACATTCAATGTTATTCTTTGAACTTTCTTCTAAGAGAATGTTGTGCATGCATATTTATGGACTAATCCCCTTGATATCTGCTATCTGCCACCCTATTGCCTTTTGTGTCTTTTCAAAGCTGTCAGTAGTTGCTCTTCTTGCAGAGAATTCAGTGCAGCAAATATAATTACAGGCAAGGTTTCATTATCACCAAGATAGGCATACTTTAAATGACTTGGCAATTGTTTTAGTTCAAGAGATGGAGGGCGCCAAAAACTTGTTGCCTTAAAAACAGATGTCTTTAAGCGTGTGCAAGTATACACAATCGCATCAAGTAATATAGAAAGTAAGTTCAGATATCGTTCCCACAGGGATTGTAATGCTGCAGTAAATTCCAGTTCAGATAATATGTTCTAGGAGTTAGAGTAGGTAACCAAAAATAGTGTTGTGTGTGCAAAATAAAGTAAATGAAGCTTTGGAATAAAAACTGAAAGTAATCAAGCAAACGGAAAAGAGAGTATGTTGTCAAATTTGGATAAAATAGCTCTAGGTATACTGCATCATAAATCCTGCTTAGCTTAGATTATGCTCTGCGTATGCTGCAGGATTTAACTCCAGGAAATAAAAGTGTGTTTTCTAACACTTAAGGGTTAGTTTCATTAACTGCTTTCTATTTCTAGATTCAGATTAATTACACCACCCTCTTAATAAGATGTTCCAGTTAGTTTAGGGACTTGAATAACTATTCCTAGTTCATTCAACACCATTTAATTTTATAATTAATGATTTAATCCCTATCCTTTATCAATTTCCACTTTAGTCAATTTTTCCAAACCAAGCAAGCTAGATATTTAATTAAGTTGGTCACTCTTAACTAAATAACATTCAACACATAATAAAGGAAAATGCAGAACATATCATTGCATAAAAAGAGCTAAGCATTCATTACAATAACATACCTAGAGCTTAAAAGATTTAGCTCATGTTGAGCTTACAAATGCAAAATATAAAAATGAGAAGAAAGCCATTACAATGGAGCACGAAAATGGAACAAAGGAGAGGAGGAAGATGACTCTTGGCTGCTGCTATGCGTCCCCCTTAGCTGCTATCTTCTACAGCCCCCTCCTAAAAAGTAAGTGAATATAACCCTTTTAGGGTTTTAAAAAGGCCTTTTTGTCTATTAAAAATGATATTAAAATAAGTGTTTGGGCCCATTTCCTCAAATGTACCATCACAAAACCCTAAAGAAATCAGCAAGGACGTCCTCAGCTTTTATGACAGCTGGCAGGAGAGAGAAAAGGTGCTCTGCTTTTGTCCTTTTCTGTGCATCCACATGCTGCAGCATGACCAAAGCATTTTCCAGCAGCTTATCAGCAGTTTGTGCCCAGATGTTGCAGCATGCCCAGAGCTATTTTCTGCAGCTTGTCTAAACTTCAACAAAAGCCTAACAAAACTCAAGAAACACATTATACATATTCCTAGACACTCAAAAACAGAAAATTAAATGAAATTTATAAAAAGGCACATATTACACTAAACTAACTTAAAACACCTAAAACATCCACATAAATTACTTAAAGATTAAAAAAAACTCAAGCTAAGAAAGAGTAAATAACTGTCATTTATGAGAGCTATCACACCAAAAACTTGTTGCGTTAAAAAGTGCAATGTGCAAGTATACACAATCGTAACAAGTAATAAAGAATAAGTAAGAGATCGTTCCCACGAGGA
This sequence comes from Sophora flavescens, assembly GCA_030762895.1. Classification (NCBI taxonomy): domain Eukaryota; kingdom Viridiplantae; phylum Streptophyta; class Magnoliopsida; order Fabales; family Fabaceae; genus Sophora; species Sophora flavescens. The sequence continues at coordinate 205,773,092 of CM061062.1, forward strand.
TTAGAATGTTGTAGCAATTACCAAAATTTAGATTAATTGTTCTTGGAAGTTAAGATTAAGGGGTAACCAAATAGTGTGTGAAAGTGTGATTTTCAAATATTAAAAAGGACAATATTAAAAAACAGTAATAAGATAACAAGATAATAAAATGGGGTTGTAAACAAAGATGGTAAAACAGCTACTGGTATGATCCCTTGTAATTTCAGTTTAGCTTCAGTTATGCTTCGCCATGCTACAACATTTAGCTCCAGGAAATTAAAGTTGTTTTTCCAACACTTGAAAGATAAGGTTCATTAAATGCCTTCTATTCCTATATTAATATTAATTACACCCTCTTATTAATAAGCACATTCCAGCTAGCTTAAGGTCTTGAGTAATTATTCCTAATCCATTCGACATCTACTAATTTTCCAATTAGAAACTTAATCCTTATCTCTTAATCAAATCAACTTACATCACTTTTCCAAGTTCAGCAAGCTAAAGTTCTACTTAAGACGACCAAACTTAAATAAAACAGCATATAAACACATATTAAGAGAAAATTCAAAAGCAAAGCATCACATAACATCAACTAACATTCATTACAAGTTCAGCATACCAGTATGCTGGAGCAAATTAGCTCATACTGAGCTTACAAAATCTGAAAATGAAATAAGAAATGGAAGAAGAAATCATGGGAGCACGAAAATGAACATTGGAGAGGAGGAAGACAACCCCCCAGCTGTTGCTATCGCTGCCCCAACTGCTGCCTCCCTTGGTCAGAAATTTTTTGAAATGAAGTGTGTCATCTTTTAGGGTTAAAAAAGGCCTCTTTTTCTCTTTCTTACTTTTGCGCCATCAAAGTAATATATAAAAATAAAGGCTTGGGCCCATTTCCTCAAATATACCACCACAAAACCCAAAAGCACCAATAAAGTCATGTCATCGGCTTTTATGACAGCCTAGCAGGAGAGAGAAAAGTGGTCCAGCTTTTGTCCTTTTCTGATAAGGAGTTCACGTCCTTATGCTGAAGGATGACCAAAGCATTTTCTAGCAGCTTGTCAGCAGTTCGCGCCCAGATGTTGCAGCATGCCCGGAGCATTTTCTAGCAGCTAATCTAAACGTCAACAAAAACCTAACAAAACTCAAGAAACACATTAAACATATTCCTAGACACTTAAAAACATAAAGTTATACGAAATTTATAAAAAGACACATATTACACTAAATTAACTTAAAATACCTAAAACATCCACATGAAATACTCAAAGATTACAAAAACTCAAGCTAAGAAAGAGTAAATAACTGTCATTTCTAAGAGTTATCACACCCCCAAACTTGAATCATTGCTTGTCCTCAAGTAATGGAAAGACAGACACAAAAGAAAAAGACACACAAAAATCACCAAAGACCTAAACATGCACACAAGACTGATAGACCACAAGTTTTTATTTTTCAATCAGTCACTTTTCCCAAAAAAACCAACTTCTTTCATCCTTAACACTCATGCATCACAAGTTAGTAGATTTTCATGACATCAATCATTTTCAGTCCAGAACAACATGCTACAGCATTATGCACTCATAACAGTGTGTTCTTTCTCACTCACACAAGTAAGCGGGTTCACTCAATCATCATTCACATGAAACCCTATCATAAGGTTGACAAGCTTCTAAACTCACTAGCACAATATCAAAGCTTTACACTAAACGAGGACTTTTATTGGGTTATAATGGGGCTTAGGTTAGGGTAGAATACATTTTTGGGAAGTGGCTAACATTAGGTGGAGTTTTGAAATGCTTTCCCTACAATGTGTTCCGCTCTAAATGCTTTCCACAAACCGGCACATAAATCTTAGTGCCAAGGAGGAGGTACTTTTATCTTTCTAGTTTCCTTATCCCTTCAGTCCTTTTCTTTTCTCTTCTTCTTCTTGTTTTTTTTTTTTTTTGAAAATGGAGAACAAGTTTCACATTTTAAGGCCTCTGTCCTATTTTTGTTCTCTTCTTTTCTTTTCTTTTTAACAATATCGGTAAGCAAAACTCAGTCATTTTACAATACACCACTTTGCTATATAGCACCCCCAAACTCAGAATGGTACTTGTCCTCAAGCTACCCCCAAACTTATGTTACAACCATGTATTCAAGAAAGGCAAACCCTAAACTCCACCTAGTAAGGACGACTTTTTGTTTTTCAAGTTATAGGACTTGAAATGTGGCTGGTAACAGAAACAAGGGGCTCAAGCTCAAAGGGGCTCACACACAAAGTTAAAATCAAAAGGTAGGCTACTTAGGCTAAGACTAGAATTAAGAAAAATCAAACATGCCTCAAGCAAAAGTGTGTGTAGCAGTGATATGTATAAGCTAGCAAGAATCAAGTCAAACTTTACAGAGAAGGCACGTGAATGGAACTCACAATCAAATAAAACTGTTGAGGCTCAAAATCTCACAGGTTATATCAAAATGTCGCAGCATATGTTTAAACCTCAAACAATTTCAGTCAATCCAAATAGCTATGAAGTTCAACACTCATGTCAAAGACTCGGAAATTAGGTTGTGGTCCAAACAACTTCAGCTTCAGTTACTGTTCAAAAGATGCCCCTAAAGGGGTTGTTTATTGATCATTTGTGGTCCAATCAGAGACAAAAATACTAAAATAGTAAAAAAACAATCAATGCCAAACTAAACATAACCTACAATAATAGAGAGAAAGGTGCAACATCAAACAAAACAAGAACTTCCAAAACAACACAAAGGGTGAAGGAGAAAACATCCCTTGTTCTGATGTTGCTGCATGCTGCAGCATCTGGGTGCAGAAATTCTTCATAGTTGGGCCAGACAAAAGTTACTCCTCCTTTGAGCAAATTGAGCCATTTTCCTGAGTGTTTTCTTTCTCGGTCTTTTAACCTCTTAGGGAATAGCAACCTCATCTTACTCCTCATATATTTGAGTTTCCTCTTCAATCTTTGGGAGAAATATACTGAAAGCTTTTTCAGTGCAAAATTGGATAAAGAATTTTCTGCATATTTTTCAGAAGTTTATGCATAATTTTTATGTTGTGTTTTCTTTGTTGCAGCATGTTCAGAAGATTTTACAATAACTGGATCAGTCTTTTTAAACTCAGATTCTGCATTCTGGACCTTGCTCTCAGTCTTAACAGATTTTTTGTCTCTATTCTGCCCTATTGAAGTAAGGATTTCTTTCCCATTTATGAGGATTATTGCCTTGCAGTGCTCCATTTCATTAGGCTTAGGTGTTTCTATGGTGCTATGCATTGTGCCAGTCCGTCTTAATCTCAGTGTTAGAGCCAACTGTCCAATCTGATTTTATAAGTTCTTCATTGCTGCAGCCTGACTCTCACATTGGGCTTTTGTTTCTGTCATGAAGGCTTTAGGTATAGCTTCCAAAGACATGTGTTGATTGCTAGATCGAGCTTGTTGTTGCTGTTGAGGTTGCTGCAGCATCTATTGTTGGGGTGAGTATCCAGGATAATTTACAGATGCAGGATTCCCAAAACAAGTTTCAAATAAGTGCTCCCCTCCACAACACACACATGATACAGCATCAATTTGGAAATTTTGTTGCTCACTTCCCATGGGTTCATTTAATGCAGCTTGATTTGTAGAAATGCTCTAGTTAGCCATGATTAAATTTTTCACCATGTTTGTCAATAAGGCTAACTGAGCAGAAATAGCAGAAATTTCAGTCACTTCATGCACGCCTGCTGTAGCATTTGATTTGATGGAGCATAGCCTAGCAGTGGGCCATTGATGACTATTTGCAGCAATGCTTTCAATCAGGGCATATGCTTCATTATAAGACTTGGTCAGCAAGGTACCACCTACTGAAGCATCCAACATCATTCTTGCATCAGGCAACAATCCATCATAAAAATGCTCCATTTGAATGCAGATAGGAAGTCCATGATGAGGGAATCTCCTTAATAGCTCCTTAAACCTTTCCCAAGCCTCAAACAATGGTTCATCATCCATTTGCTTGAATGAGATTATGTCATTCCTCATTCTAGCATTTTTAGAAGCGGAAAAGTATTTTATGAGGATTTTTTTAGATAACATGTTCCGTATATCCTCTGAGTTGGGCTCTAAACAATATAACCAAGTTTTAGCCTTCCCACTCAAAATAAGGAAACAATCTCAACCTGAAGGCATCTTCAGTAACGCCTAGGTATTTAAAGTTACTAGCTACATTCGGAAACTGCTTCACATGTAAGTGAGGATCTTCATTGTCAGCTCCACTGAATGGCCCCATTAGTTGCAACATTCGAAACATGACAGGTTTGAACTCAAAGTGAGGGGCTGTGATGTCAGATCTCACAATCCCTATGTTCAAAGTTGCCGGATCAAAGAGTGCATATCCTCGGATAGCACTATTCCTATCATTGGCCAATGCCATGCTGTCAGGGTGCTTTGCTGCAGCCATTTCAACGAGAACAAGTACCTATTGCTACAGCAATCACTGTAAAAATCAGTTGTCCTAACTAAAAGAACTATTAATCTGAAAATTGGAATTTAAATACCATTACAAATCCTCGGCAACGGTGCCAAAAACTTGCTGCCTTAAAAACATATGTCTTTAAGCTTGTGCAAGTATACACAATCGCATCAAGTAATATAGAAAGTAAGTTTAGATATCGTTCCCACAGCGATTGTAATGCTGCAGCAAATTCCAGTTCATATTATATGTTCTAGGAGTTAGAGTAGGTAACCAAAAATAGTGGTGTGTGTGCAAAATAAAGTAAATGAAGCTTTGGAATAAAAACTGAAAGTAAGCAAGCAAACAGAAAAAAGATTATGTTGTCAAATATAGCTCTAGGTATGCTGCATCATAAATCCTGCTTAGCTTAGATTATGCTCTGCGTATGCTGCAACACTTAACTCTAGGAAATAAAAGTGTGTTTTCCAACACTTAAGGGTTTGGTTCGTTAACTGCTTTCTATTCCTAGATTCAGATTAATTACACCACCCTCTTAATAAGATGTTCCAGTTAGTTTAGGGACTTGAACAACTATTCCTAGTTTATTTAACACCATTTACTTTTCATATCATTGTATAAAAAGAGCTAAGCATTCATTACAATAACATACCTAAAGCTTAAAAGTGTTTAGCACATAATGAGCTTACAAAGGACACACATAAGAAATGAGCAAGAAACCATTACAATGGGTGAAGAAATACAAAACGCAGCAGCGGATAAGGGAAGAAGAACGCCAGCGCAGCTATCAAGAAAGGACAAGTAAATGCGTAATAAAAATTCAAGTGAGTCCTCACTAGGGTTTGCTAAAATGATTTTATAGTACACAAAACCCTATTCTCTTTCATTCCATTTTGGGCAAACATCAAAAAATATTAATAGAATAACCCTAGCCCAAATTCCTAAAAATGTGGGGCACTGATCCTAGGCATGTGTGCTTCCTTACAAGTGACAGTAACAGTGCCCTTGAGGAGAGAGGAAAGATGTCCTTGACAGATTTTGTCCTTTAGTGCAATCCTACTAGAAGGTAGCCCTTGCTGCAACAACCAAGTTCTTGTATCCCAATGCTTCAGCCATGCTCCAGCAAGCTTTCTGCGTATACAGACACAACATTTTTAGACAATGATAGAGCAAATCAAGAGCAAATGGCTACTATTCACTAAAGTTAACATAAATATTTACAACTAACATTTTCTAACAAAAGCAAGACTTAAAACCTTAAGGATGGCAAAGAATCATAGTAAAAAGGATCTAAATAACTCTTCATTCAAAGAGTTATCAGGCCTTTAAGTAAATAGATCCTCCACGAAGCACTAGGACCATAACCTTTTGAGGTGACCTTAGAGCCTTTGCCGCTATTGATGAAAACTCCAATTGCGTAGGCAATGACTCGAACTCCAAAGTTGGTATTTTCACAAAGTAATGTGGTAGACAAATAGAACGCACCAACTTCATTATATCCACACATGCATGCAAACCAACATATTATCCAATTCTGGATTTTGATGCTCCTCAGTAGGAATGGTGAGAGAATTATTTTTCACATGATTGGTCTCATTTGTCCCTTGCAAAGTAAAAATAGGAGATATTTCCTCCTTGTCAAGTTTCCTTGAGCTTCACTTTTAACCTGAAAATAAAGAATAGCATTAAATGCTTTATTTGACTCAAAAATAGCATAAATTACTAAAAACTATTTAAAAGACTCTGAATGTTGCTCGAAGACAATTAAATCCAAATTTGGGCGAAAACTAGATTAAATTCGAACATTTAGCATAAAAACCATGGCCTTAATAGTTATAAAACTAGATAAGCCAAAGGCTTATCACAAGTCCAAGCCTAAGGTTCCTTGGATCATTTCTGAAATCAGGAAACAAACTATCAATTCGCTCCTATTGCACATAATCAGCCGGATGACGAAGCATTCCATCATGTTTCCTATCATTTGCATGCCATCTAATGTTCTTTGCCACGTCTACATGAGCAAACAATCGTTTGAGTCTTGGAATTATTGGAAGATACCACAACACCTTCGCAGGAGGACCCTTTGTGTTCACTGCACAACTAGAATCATCATCATTCACTTTGTACCGTGATGACCCACACTTAGGACAATTGTACAACTCTTAAATCACACCCCTATATAATATGCAATCATTAGGGCACGCGTATATCTTCTTATACTCCATTCCCATCGGACACAATACCTTTTTTGCCTCATAGTTACGATCCGGCGATGTGTTGCCTTCTGGAAGCATGTTCTTTAACAACTCAAGCAATTCATGGAAGATTTTTATCACTCCACCCATTTCTCGCCTTCACACTGAACAATTTTATCACTGCCGACAACCGTGTATAAGTAGTGCACCTCGGATACAAAGGATTTTCCGCATCACTGCACAAAGTATCATATACATTTACTCACTGAAAAGACTCTTGACCAATATAACGAATCATGTCCTCTAGTAGATCGTCCTCCATATCTATGTCAACTTCCTCAGTTTGGGACACACTTGGCTTGTTTTACAAGACATCACCATGCCATATCCATCTTGTATAATTCTTGCAAATCCCTTCACAAATAAGATGAATACGTATTTCCTTAGCTTCATATTTTCTCATATTCACACATTTGACACAAGGACAACAAAACTTTCCATTACTATCAGGAAGATTTCTTTGAGCAAATTCTAGAAACTCTTCCACTCCCTTTCCGATACACATCACATGTGCGTCTACTAACCATCCAACTACGATCCATAGCAACGTTATGCAAATAAGATGGACTCCAATTATATTTCCTTGCATCAATGATCAGTACATTTCATAGGAGCATCTAAACCCTAACAAACTATATTATCGTCACCTTTGCAAATAAACAACCATGACCATGAGCATGAACCATAAGCATAACAGCAACCATAACAACATTTTACACAAAACAGAAAACACAAAACCACCCACAAAATTAATGAAACAGGGACGCATATATGAAATATAAAAAGAGACAACAGGCATAAAAAAATGCAAAAACAATGAAACAAAACCACCCACAAAAACATCAACATCCAAAATCACAAGATAAAACAGAAATGCATACAATCACAAACATGTTCTTCAATGAAACCCAAAAATAGAAACAGAGACACATAAAACGTAAAATAAATCGCAACAAAAGGTAAGGGGGAGAAAGATTACTAGAAAGCGGCCTGAGTGAGAGAGAACTAAGGGAAGCGGTCGAAGGAAGTACGGTGGTCACGGTAGCGTCACAGAGACGAGGACTGTAACACCCCAATTTCTGTGTCCTTCTGTAGCAGTAAATACATGTGTATATGTATTATTTTTTTGATAAAATCCAGAGAGTGATTTTAAATAAACTAAACTCATTTTCTTATGTTCTATTATCGTAGGAAGTGACAGTTAAATTCTTGGTTGAAAATTCAGACGAAATCCGGTCTGCGTTTTTACTGCCAGTACAAGTTTACTGAGCAGAAACCTAATTTTGAACCGTGAATGAAACGGTTAGTGTTTTTGTGATGTTTTGTATGATATTGGAAATTTTCTAAAATTTGAGTTCGAAAATAAAATATAATATTTATTCGGGGCGAAATACGATCAGAAACTTGAACCAGATACGCAATGGAGCAGAAAATGGAGCCCAAAAGAAGTGAAGTGACTTGATGGGATGTGATGGACATGGGTTATGACACACTCCAAAAGTGTAATCATCATACTTTTCAATTATATCATATTATATTCTAAAAACCCATTTTTCTCTCTCTTCTTCAACCAAACAAGGCATAAGCCAAAAATAGGCCATCAAGACTTGCACTTCCTTCTCTTTCACCCCCCTTGCACCTCTCCCTCTAAAAATACCCATTTCATTTTCTGTTCATCACTTTCCTACTTCTTCACTTTCTCATTTTTAAGTTTCCAACACTTAAAGTTTCCATTTTTACTTAGTTTTAAGCTTCAAGTTCTTCATACTTTTTCTTTCTAGATTCAAGGGTAACACTCTCATACTCTTCTATTTCAAGTTTTACACTTATTTCATGAGTTTACTTTATGTCTTCTTAAAATGTTCTTAAAGCTCTTTTAACTTCTAAAATCTCTAGAAAATGGTAGAAAACTCCGTTTGAGTTCAAACCAATTTCTATGGACTTCTATTAATCTCTACTATCATATTCTAAGGGCTTGTATCAAACAAACATCTCTAACCTATTTTTCCAAGGATGTCTGAAACTATGTATTAATGGTCTAGGAAGTTTTGTTTCAACTTTTTGAAAGATGATCATGTATTTGAGCTTCTAGATACCTCTTGATCTTAAATCTAAAGTATTGGAAAGTTTAAATATTTCTAACCTATGCATCCTATGATGGCCAAACCTAGTAGGTTGTGTACCTAGGATGTTTTGCTTTCATTTTTCAATATGATCATGGACTTGAGCTCCTTAATACATTTGGGTGCTAAGTCTAAGAGATTGGAAAGTTTAAAGATTTCTAGCCTAGTTATCCTATGATGGCCGAACCTATGTGGTTTTGGACCTAGGATGTTTTGTTTTCATTTTCCAATATGATCATGGACTTGAGCTCCTTAATACATTTGGGTGCTAAGTCTAAGAGATTGGAAAGTTTAAATATTTCTAGCCTAGTTATTCTATGATGGCCGAACCTATGATGGTTGTGAACCTAGGATGTTTTGTTTTCATTTTCCAATATAATCATGAATTTAGACTTGGTATCTTTTAACGCTAAATCTAAGAGCTTAGAAGGGTTGGAAATTTATAGTCTACTTATACTAAAGAGGTTGAAACCCTAAGCATGGATTTAGTGGAATTTTGTTCTATCTTTGTAAAGTGAACCTTGGTTATGAACTCCTAACACTTAAGGATCATTAATCCATGAGTTGTATTCTTTTTGAAAACCTCTAACCCTATTTTATGCCATGGGCGAACCTATACCTTCTTGGTTTACTATTCTTGGTTAACTTTTAACTTGTGGTTTTGTGTTCATAAACCTAGACTTTCGTCGTGGAGTAGACGAGGACATTCGTAGTACACTTCCTCAAGCATCACATACATTTACCTTCACAAAAGGTAAAAGGGGATAGCCTGAGGGATATTCAATAGCTATGTGCATGTGTATATGTGGTTTACTCGATTTATTTGAATATTGTTATTATATTGAATCAAAGTTTGAATGATTTGTATACTTGAACTGTTGTGATAACTGTTTGAAGTTGATCCTAACTTGATTTAAAGTGTTGTGAATCATATATGTTATGAACTGTCATTAACTGTTATTTTGTTGACTGAGATTATGATGATATTGATTGATATCTGAAAATCCTGACATTAGGCGATGCTTAACTAATTATATGATTAAAAGTCTAAATAAGCTTTAAAGAGAACTTTGAAAGTAATGGTGTTCATTTTAAAATGTTCTTCAGTAAAGTATGTGTTTTGGAAAGTAAGTGATCTTACCTGTATTTATTATGGAAGAATAAAACTTTGGAACTTGTGTTAAATTATTTCCAGTTAAAGGAAATTATTTTCTTACGAACTAAGTTTTTGTATATGAGAAAATCATTTAGAAAATATGTGTTTTTACGGAGGTAAAAGCCTTTGGAAAATATTTGACCTTCAATAGAGATGATTTTAAGAAAAGGATTTCAAGAGAAAATTGATTTCTTATAATAGTTTACAAATGATTTTCCAATGAAAAGATTTCCTGTAAATAAATACTTTCGAAAATATTCCGGTAACTTGGATAGGTTATCGAGGTTTTATTTTGGTATTTGATTTTCATTGAACCAAAAGTAAGAACAGGTGAAATCGAATCTAGTTCGTGAGATGTCGCTTCTAGTATTCTATAATGTACACGTTGATCTTTGATCCGTGTTAAGTATTGTGGACCGAGAGTCTTAATCATGATGTTGTGGGCTAAGAGTCCTAATCTCGTTATTATGGACCAAGTGTCCTAATTACGTTGTTGTGGACTAAGAGTCCTAATCATGTTGAAATAAAATATGGGTAAGAGTGTAAGTCTTTTTCTATGACCACAAACCTTGACTGAGGAATCGGTCTTAGGTGTTGTGATTGAGCACTCGGACTACGTGTCCTGTGTTGATGTTAAGTAATTTCAAGTGATGAAAATTTTGAATGGTCGTTAGCTTTGAGCTTCGACAACGAATGATGTTGAACACAAAGAAAACATCTTGAACGAATGTTTTTCTTCATGCATTTAGGCAGACGTGCCTCACAGGTTAGTCACTTCGGTGATGCCCGAGCAGGGGCTATTAGTCACTTTGGTGATGTCCAAGCAGGGACTTTTAGTCACTTCAGTGATACCCAAGTAGGGGCTGTCATATAAGTCACGACAGTGATGTCCAAACAGGGACTTTAGTCACGACGGTGATGGCCAAGTGGGGGACTATGAGTTTGATCAACTCTTAGAAAGATGAAGGGATCTCATGAGATTAAGTTTATAGAGCCGGAATATTGAAGTGTCATGCATAATCTGTATAAAAGCTGATTGTACGGGTATGACACCCATTGATATGATACTTATTGTTTTATCTATTAATATTTGGTAAATGTTAATATGTTGATGTGATGCATGTATCATGCATATGGTTATTGTAATCTATCCATATATTGGTATCTCACTCTTGCATATCTTCTTGTTATTTCTCTTTGCTTTTCGGCATGGCTGTATATCTATGAGTTTAGATGGATCCGAACATCCCATTGGTACCGTCGGAATCGAAGACTGAGACCTTTGATGATGTGGGGAATATGGGGGTGTGACAGATTCACCCCGGATCTACATTGGTTACCTATCATGGACCGATAACCACGCTGGAGAAGAATGCCGAGGGCGAATCATGTCACAGAGTTCAGACAGTTGAGATGAGGAGGATTGATCTCCCACCACCTTGGTACCACTTACACGTGCTACAGATGAATGGATAGCTACATGAGCACCCGCCTCTACGGGTACCATTACCTAGAGTCGAGCCGGCTTCACCGATTGAGGAGGACCCGGAGGAGGACCCCGAGGATTTCCTGGAGGATGAGCCTGTGTACCACGTCTTGGATCACGATGATGATCTTGATGAGGTGTCAGAGTACGTGCTTGATGATGATTCGGATTTTTATGATTCCGACTCTCCTGGTGAGGGCGGAGACGTCGTCGACCCATCACCTGGGGTCTCTTCTTGTGGGAGTGTTCGTGGCGAGTCTACCTTTTAGTTGTTAGTAGGGGCCAGCTTAGGGGTGTATATTTTGTGGATAGTCTGTCTCGGTGTGACAGTATTTGGGCTTCTTAGAGCCACCCTTTTGATGTGTGGTTCCAGACCCACCCCTTATTTTGTTTGACTGAGTTTATAGTTGTTAACAGTACGTTCTGTAACTCTGTTATTAATGGCCATCCTGATCAGGCCCTAGTTTCAGTACTAAACTTTGAATTCCACTGGGATAAATTATATATATATATATGATGTTTACATTTCATGTTCTGAGTGTTCATCACTTACCCTTGTTTTGAGAATACTCACTTATTAAGAAAATATCATTTACCCGAAGCAATCAACAATTTAATTATTTTATTTTCCACAACGGGTAACAAAGTGACGCCCCAGTTTAGGGTGTTACAAGGATGAAGGAACAGGGGTTGAAGAAATATACGTGTGTTAGGGCGCGAGAGTGAATAAAGAACCTAGACTGAGTCCTTGAGAGCTTCCCATGCATTGTTGGAAGATTCTTTGTTGGCTAAGATACTGTTGTCCTCAGGGGTGAGCCTGTCGATATCTTCGATGACAGTTTTAGCTTCGAAGGATAATTCTTTAAGGGCTTTCCTTTCTTCAATCTTTTTCCTGATAAAATGTTGGGTAAGCAAGTCAATTTTTTGCAGTCGAAGACGCTCAGCTTGTAACTTAGTCTCTAGTTCATATATGTTTTTTAGAGTAGTCACTTGTTCGACACTGGCTATAGCAATGGAGCCTAAAATCTTTTCAGCTTTTTTGTGAGCCGCGGTGGCTTGATTAGCCAATCGTACTTTATCTTCCAACCTGTTGTCGAAATGAGGCACAACTTGGTTCCAAATGGGAAACTTGTCAATCAAGCTCGACAGAAAAGCTTTGATTCTATTCAAGGTGTTTTGTTGATTTTGGGGCAAATGATCCTTGAGAGGGGTTATTTCAGCAATCACAGCCATCATTTTATCATAGGCTTGAGAATCAGGCAAAACGTCGTCATGAGAGTAATGAAGAAAATGCTTGAGTTCACCTAACAAGGTGATGGCTCTAGAGTCAATGGAATCTTGACCTTGAACCGTTAATGGTCATGCTGAATGAGGAGAGCTTCTATGACTGCCCGACAAGAGGCTGAGGAGGTCATCTGCTTCTGATACTAGGTGATCAGCTTCAGCATTAATGGCCAGTTCTTCGACTTGAGCCAAGTTGATAAGAGGCAAGTCAGAAGTATTACCCAATTCGCCAAATAATGCATCCATATCTGCATTATCATCAAAGAATTTTTCAATTTATTCAGCACTTAGAATCTCAGCAGATGAAAGGGCTATTGGATGAACAGGGGGTTGAACAAATGTCTCTGGCACTGAAATGGGTTGTGTTTCGATGACTTCTGTATCAACAATCTCAACAGAAACAGTATCTATGGTTGTCGATGGTCTTTCAACCTTAGGGTTAATGGCTGGTGATGTTGGGGGAATTATGGTGTCAGGAGAAGGAACCTTCTCAACAGAATCCACGATAGGTTTATGCTGTCGAATAAATGGATTTGTAAGTATAAGAAAGATCATATGAGATTAAGTTCTATGGAGGCAGAATAAATACCTCTATGGTAGAAGGAGCTTCTTTGTCTTTGGGACTTTCATTGGGTCCAGGAATGTCAGAAGTAGTTGGGATGGGAGATTCCTACAGAAGATTTCCATATGTAAATAAATAAAGAAAAGAATAAGCAAAGAAGAATTTGAAGATAAACTACCTTGGAGGAAGAGTCGTGAGTTTCAAAAGAAGAATCTGATGTATTGGTGGTTGCCTGCTGCTTGAAAGTTCAGTTTTCTGCAAAAGGGAAAATGTTTAAGTTAGATTAAAAGGGTTAAGCCTTTTAATGTGAAAATTTACACCAATGCAAAGACTTACTTTTGATTTGGCAGAAGGAGAAGAAGTGATAGATTGTAGAGATTTCCTCTTAGACAAGATATTAACCTTTTCAGTTCTGGCAACTTGTTTTGTCCGAGAAGGTTGGCTAGTAGGAGGTTTCTTACCTCGAGAAGCTTGAGCTTTCTTTTTCTTTACAACAAGAAGTTGCTCATCTTCATCTTTTTCTTCAACAACGGAAGCAGGATCATCTAGTTTGTAGTTCAAAGCTTGTGGGAGAGGTTGAGCTGAAAAGATAAAAGTTAGAATTGGTGGTAAAACCGACAATAAACAAAAATAAATGGTAAAGTACCTATTTGTTATTTAGTCATGTCTCGGATGACTTGATGATAGGAATCATCCCATTCGCCAAACTTCTTGGTGAAGGTAACCTCTTTAGTATAGTTTTCAAAAAGATTGGTTTGGTTGAACCATCTATCCAAATACAAGAAGTTACTTGCATGAGTTGGTTTACCAGGAAACACGTCGGCCAAACCAAAACGAGCACAAGGAAGAGGAACAAGGTCAAGTTCACCCTTTATACCTTTATCCCGTTGGGTATGTTTCCATTTGGCCACGAATTCTTCCACAACTCGAATGAAGTTTGTCGAATAGCGATGATCCCATTTCATCTTACAATTTTTTTCAAATTTTCGGATGTCCTCGATGTGTTCTTTTAAGGTTTTAGTACTTGAATCTGTTCCCTGCATAGAAACAACCCTGTCAAGACAAGATCTGAGAGATGGTAGCAGATTTTCAAAGCATTTGTTCCACCATTTGAGAAAATCAAATGTAACTGCCAGGACAAGGGTGAAAGAGGATAGTTGAAAGTATTTCTTGTGAGCTCTGTTGATTTTGATGAAGGTGTCGACATCTTCGGAACTATCAATAAAATAGCGAGTGCTAGGATCATCTTTATCAATATGGTAGAGACATGGAATTGCTTGGCACATGCCAAATTTTCGAGCAACACAATTTGGGAGGTGGGTGTAGACTTCAGTGTCAGAAGAATCAGGGATGCCCATGAAAAGAGCTGACCGACAAAGGGAGTGAGACCATATGGAAATGTTCTCTTCCTTAGCAATAGGATCAGAAGAATTGAGTGGTCTTGTAAACCATTCAGGTCCATGTTGTTGATGAAGGGTGAAAACTTGATGTTAGAGCAGTCAAAAGTAATATTGTAGAAACAAGAGAAAAATCGACAGAAAGATTGTTGCTCATCATTATGAGGATGGGGGAAGGCATGCTGACACAACTTTATACCAATAGGCCAATTGGGGGCAGAAGTTGGAAAATTGATCCTTTGTAGAGGTTCAAAGAGGGCATTTAGCCATAATTGCATCAGCCAAATGGGGCCACCCGGGTTAGATTTTGCTGATTGAGCTCTGATGTTATCAACCATGTCCCCCATACTATAATAAAGAGTGGACAACAATAATTGGCCTAGAGCCCATCTTTTACCTTCAAGGAAAAGGTTGGCCAAGGGAACATAACACTTCATTAGAATCCTTCATATGTTGACTGATGAAGATAGAAAAAACAGGGGATTGAATAGGAACTTTAATATCATAAGTTGGCTTAGTAAATCTATGAATAACTTTGCCATCTGGTCTAAGACCAGTGATAGCTGACACGTCGAATAGGGTTGGGCCCATCATACCAAAAGGAAGGTGATCAACCTCTGGTTGACTAGTTTTATTACTAGTAAGACCATGGCTTTTGCACTAATTATTCGAGTTTCAATCTCGTTTTAACCCAGATTTGGATTTGATCGTCCTCAAGCAACATTTTGAGTTTCTTAAGTTTAGTTAGTTTTTGAGTTAAATAAAGCATTCACTGCTATCTCATGTTTTCAGGTTAGAAAGGGAAGCACTCGGAGCCAAGGGAATGGAGAAAGCAGTGGAAAATGCAATTCTGGGAGATTCGCCACGCGAACCATGTCTCGCCTCGCGAGACTGAAGACCATCCTGAACAGCAGAATGTCATCCTTTCTGTCTCGCCACGCGAACCATGTCTCGCCTCGCGAGAAATCCAAACCCTGAAGGACAGAGACCATCACGGCCTAGCCGTGATGAAGGTCACAGCCTTGACAGATTGGAATTTGAAGTCTCGCCCCGCGAATCACTGTCTCGCCTCGCGAGAACTCAAATTTGAACTCGTGCCACAATTAATATTCGCGTCGCCACAATTAATATAGCGCAGAGTTTGAAGCTATAAATTGTTGTTTAGGGCAGATTGCAGCAGTTTTTATCATCCTCTTCTTCTCTCCCATTTTGACGGCTGCGAATTTGTTCGTAGGTTTTTGTCATAGTTGTTAATGGAGAACTAGTCTCCTTCGATTGATCTGCTGTAATCGGGTTCCATTGATGCTTGAGGTTCTATAATTCCTAATCTCACTGCTATTCTCTTTCAATATAGTTCTATATGTTCTGTTTTCTTAATTCAGGATTGTATAGAATATGTATTGATTTGTTTCGATGGTTGCGTGTTCCTATACTTAATCGCGTTTGCTTAATTCGCGTGTGTTCATTCGTGTTTGCTTAATTCATGAGCGCTTCACCCCGTTTGCTTAATTCGGGAATTAGGAACATAAGTCGTGTAGTGCCAATTTCGCTTGTTAATTGTCGCTACGATCGAAAAGGGATTAGAATCCTCTTAGGGCTTGGAATTGTATGAATCAAAGAGAGTGGGAAACCGAAAGCAGTAGGTTGATCGTTTAGCTTATTTGATAATTATTTAGTTTGCATTGTTTTCTGCTTTGTTTTCTTAATTTAATTTCAAATCCAACCCCCCCAAAAAAACTGATTTTTCTGTTAACAACAATCCAAGAGTCCTTGTGAGAAGATACTCGAGTTGTCGCGCCCTAACTGCATATTTTTACAAACAGCTCGCTTTTTGACGCGTGTGTGACATCGTGTCAAAATTGGCGCCGTTGCTGGGGACTCTTGTTGTTATTAACAGAAAAAAAAATTGCTGAAGTGGTCTGATTGTGAATCTACCCATGGATAATTATATGCAAGGTTATATGCCTAATGTTAATTATGAACCACCATGCATATATTATCCTGACTTTTCTGGTTTAATACACTTGTTGCCAAAGTTTAGTGGTCTTGCAGGTGAGAATCCGCTGAAGCATCTGAAAGAATTCCAGGTTGTGTGTTCTATACTTTTGGGACCTGAAGGATTGACAGAAGACCATATCAAGATGAGAGCCTTCTCATTCTCACTTGAAGGTGCTGTGAAGGATTGGTTGTATTGTCTTGAGCCGAATTCCGTCTCAACCTGGATTGATTTGAAGAAAGCCTTCCTAGAGAGATATTTTCCTGCCTTCAGAGCTGCATCAATCAGGCGAGAGATATTTGCTATTAGACAAGTCAATGAAGCACCTCAAGCATATACAGCCAATCTTTACAATCAAGGCAACAATCAGAATAGGCACAACATTCCTGACCCTTCCACTAATGGGTACCACCCTAGCTGGAGAAACCATCCAAATCCTTGGTATGGAAACTCACCCACGCAACAACAACTGATGTTGCCGCTGACACCACCGCAGAACTCTCCCCAAGTAACCACCTCTGCACCTTCTGGACCTTCACTAGAGGACCTGATCAAGCAAATGGGTGACAACAATCTCCAGTTTCAGCAGCAAGTAAATGCCAGTATTCATACTTTGCACACACAGATTGGACAGATTGGACAGTTTCAGCAGCAAACGGATGCTAGCATTCATACTTTACAGACACAGATTGGACAGCTTGCCACTTCGATGAATGCCATGCAGCAAGCTCAAGGATCAGAACCCTTGACTAAGGAAATTGAGAGGAAGAGGCATATGGAGGACATCCATTCCGCCATGGTAGAGGATGATAAAGAAATTCTGGAATTAGATGATTCCATTGGCTCCTACGCATGTGCCAATTGTGATGGGAGAAATACCTGTGTTGTGCGTGCTGAGGTTACTGCATATATAGAAGGTGATGAATCTGGTAATGCAGTGGATGAAAATTGTGCAGAAGATGAAGCAGCACCAGAGACCCTCTCTACCTATTTGCCACCTCCCACTGTGGAACCACCAGCGATGGAGTTCAAGCCTCTGGATTTTGCACCCTTGGATATGAAGGCACTATGGCCAGTCCAAGAGGTTGAACCCCATTTTTATTGAGAGGACTTTGTTGACAAGGTTGACAAGGAGGTCATCTTTGACCTAAGAGGGAGTAAGAAGCCCGCCGCACTTGGCGAGGTCACCATAATTGTCAAGTGCTCACCTCCATATCAAGGCTGCAAGTTAGGGGATCATGGAATAAGCCTCCGTCCCTTGTCTATCACTTGGGCCTTATGCTACAAGCCATGGGATCCGGGAGGATCACATTGCAATTTGAGCATTCCTTGGCCGCTGTATCACAGATAGTGGGATCCCGGTGGAACCGCCTCCATGAGTTTTCTCTAAACCTTACTCTTTTTAATCATCCTTGCTTTGTTTGTGTTGTTTTCTTTTAGCTCTTGAATAATTTGAGAAGATCAAGAGTATGTGTGTGAGTCTTGTGTCGGTGAGCTTGCTGGAATTTGATTGAATTTTGCATAGATGGATTGCATGATATTTGTTGACTATTGATGATTTTCCCCTAGGTTTTGAAATTGAAAATTGACCCCCATGTGAAAAATTGAAAATTAAACCATGAGATATTTCATTGTGATTGCATGATTTATGATAAGTTTGGGGTGATAGGGATGGACACACTAGGGATTGAATCTCGGTCAAACAATTTGCAAAAATGTCCAGGTGAGAATTTGAGCCTCCAACATGGTCTTAATTGTGTGAATCACTTTTGAGCTGCACTTTCCCGAATTTGCTTGAATCTATTCATGGTTTGCATGTCTATGTGTTTGCATCAAATGATTTAGGCAATTTTCTTTGAATTAACTACTTGGCCTGAAAAGAATCATCCCTAATGCATGTTCCCTAGTTAGCCACATTGAGCCTAATAAGCCTATTGTTTCTTGATGACCTTATGTTATAAGCCAAAAATCTGAAAAACCATGTTAACCCAATCTTAGGATTAGGAGAGCATGGATCCTTAGCAAGACAAGGTTTGCAAGAAGCTAAGTTTGGGGTGGCTGCAAGGATATGATGTGTTGTTTGGGGTTGAGAAATAAGAAAAATGAAGGTTGGAGCCAAAGGCAAAAAGAAAGAAAAAGAAAAGAAAAGAAAAGAACAAAATGTCAAAAGGGGTATTAAAAGAAAATGGTTGTAGTCACCCAAGGCAAAAAGAAAAATGGAAAAAGGAACTAGAGTGGGAATTCAATATGTCAAAATGCTCATGCTCTCTTAGTTCCTAGGGACTTAAGCCTAGTACCTTTGAATATCCTACCCTTAGCCAGGCCCCATTACAACCTTTAAAGACCTTTTGATGTTGCATGCATGTTTTCGTGGGAACTTTGTCTGAGATGAAAAGCAAATTCATGGGAAGTGCTCTTAAATATGAAATTGAGTGAAATGTTGATAGCCTAGACAAACTGAGCGACTGAGTGAAACATTAATACCCTTGTGAGGAAGGCGATTGTTTGAATTTGGTGATCTCCCTTTTGTGTGTAACTTGGATCCTCAACTTAGATTAATGATTGCATGAATGATGGAATTCTCAATTGTTTAAAGTAGATGAATGTGGGGGTTACATTGTTGAAAAGGAGGAAAACATTAAAGAGAAATCTGTTTTGTTAAGATTGCGTGAAATTTGTGCGAAATTGATTGAATCCGTTAAGCTTGCCAAGTTTGAGTCTTTTTTGAGTTTTAGTTTGCTTGGGGACAAGCAAAGTTTAAGTTTGGGGTATTTTGATCAGCCTCTGGTTGACTAGTTTTATAACTAGTAAGACCATGGCTTTTGCACTAATTATTCGAGTTTCAATCTTGTTTTAGCCCAGATTTGGATTTGATCTTCCTCAACCAACATTTTGAGTTTCTTAAGTAATTTAGGACATTTTAGTTAGTTTTTGAGTTAAATAAAGCATTCACTGCTATCTCATATTTTCAGGTTAGAAAGGGAAGCACTCAGAGCCAAGGGAATGGAGAAAGCAGTGGAAAATGCAATTCTGGGAGATTCGCCACGCGAACCATGTCTCGCCTCGCGAGACTGAAGACCAGGTTGAACAGCAGAATGTCATCCTTTCTGTCTCGCCACGCGAACCATGTCTCGCCTCGCGAGAAATCCAAACCCTGAAGGACAGAGACCATCACGACCTAGTCGTGATGAAGGTCACGGTCTTGACAGATTGGAATTTGAAGTCTCGCCCCACGAATCACTGTCTCGCCTCGCGAGAACTCAAATTTGAACTCGCGCCACAATTAATATTTGCGTCGCGAGAGGTTGCTCGCCTCGCGAGCACGCGCAAAGTCTGAAGCTATAAATTGTTGTTTAGGGCAGATTGCAGCAGTTTTTATCATCCTCTTCTTCTCTCCCATTTTGACGGCTGCGAATTTGTTCGTAGGTTTTTGTCATAGTTGTTAATGGAGAACTAGTCTCCTTCGATTGATCTGCTGTAATCGGGTTCCATTGACGCTTGAGGTTCTATAATTCCTAATCTCACTGCTATTCTCTTTCAATATAGTTCTATATGTTCTGTTTTCTTAATTCAGGATTGTATAGAATATGTATTGATTTGTTTCGATGGTTGTGTGTTCCTATACTTAATCGCGTTTGCTTAATTCGCGTGTGTTCATTCGTGTTTGCTTAATTCATGAGCGCTTCACCCCGTTTGCTTAATTCGAGAATTAGGAACATAAGTCGTGTAGTGCCAATTTCGCTTGTTAATTGTCGCTACGATCGAAAAGGGATTAGAATCCTCTTAGGGCTTGGAATTGTATGAATCAATGAGAGTGGGAAATCGAAAGCAGTAGGTTGATCGTTTAGCTTATTTGATAATTATTTAGTTTGCATTGTTTTCTGCTTTGTTTTCTTAATTTAATTTCAAATCCAAACCCCCCGGCCTCCGCCCTCCCAAAAAAAACTGATTTTTCTGTTAACAACAATATAAGAGTCATTGTGAGACGATACTCGAGTTGTCGCGCCCTAACTGCATATTTTTACAAACCGCTCGTTTTTTGTCGCACGTGCGACATCGTGTCAGAAGGTGAAAGGTATTGGTGGTCTTATTCCAAAAGAAGACCGAGGCTCCTAATAGGGCAAAGTCCATGTTAACAACATAACGGGACAATTGAATACAGTCAAAAATTCTTATGTCATTCCAATACTGACCTTTCTTGGCCTCTATCCTATTAAGGCAAGTAATGTAACCCTTAATTTCCTTTACTGGAGCCCTAAAAACACGTCATTTCTTACTAAATTAATGAATAGGAATGGAAGAGGAAGAAGCAAGGATTTTTTCCTTTGGGGCGCATGGAAAAACATTTGCAATATCCGAAGGAAAGGATTTCTTCGAATAAGCAGCTCCCAATAATGCAGCAGGAAGATCAGCTAAGAAAGCATGAGCCCCGGAGTTTTTGGGTTGAGACGAAGCTCCAAGGTTTTTAGGTTGAGAAGAAGCCATTAAAGATGAAAGTGAAGCTATTATGACTAGTTAGTGGGTGATCATGATCCCTATTTTCTTAGGAACAACCGTTTAAGAGATAAGAAGCATTATCTATTTAATTCAATTTTTAAATTGAATTTTAAGCAGTTGTCAAACTTTAAACCCAATTAAAACAAAAACCTTTTTTTTCTTTAAAGGTGTCGAAAGAAGGTTTTTTGGGGGCATCTGTTGGGGCCAAAATTATGATTTTGGAAGTTCGACAATAGAATGGAAAAGTGGGCCAGTAAAAAGGGAAAATATATCACTAGATAATGAAGGATGGATCAGTGAAGAAATAAGAAGATTTGATGGAAGATGCATGAAGACATTCGACTGTCGAGGGAGCAACAGATGATAAAAATTGCACAAGTTATGAAACAGTCGACAAAGGACGAAGATTGAAGTTTCGACAATACAGTCGAATAGTAGGCTCGACAAAGTTATCGAAAATATTGTAAATGAAATACTTATATGTGTTAGTATGTCTGAAATAGGTATTTGTGTTATTAAGTCTTAGCAGCAGTTAAAACTACCATTGCACGTGGAAAGTGATAGGATATGTAGTTTTTTATGTTGTTGTCTATAAATAAGGCTTGTCTAAGCCGTTGTAATGGTTGGATACTTGAATAAAATCTTTTACATCTCACATAAAGAAGATTTCCGGATTGATGTCGAGTATGCATCCATTTACATTCCTGTTATCTTTATTTTATGCCCTGTATATTCTTGGGGTTTTTGTTCTTTTACTTTCATGTCTTTTACATTCCTGTTGTTTAACTTCTGTCATTTACATGCTTCAATTTACTTTCATGTTCTTTATGTGCTTTGTTTTGACATTCTTGCATTAACTTGATTTTGATCATTGAACTTGCATCAAAAAAAAAATTTAAACTTATAGCGAGATTACCACATAACTCGAGGATTCGACATTCGTTTGATTAAAATTCATTTGTTGTGAGTTTTGGGTATTGAACCAAAAATCATTGTAAATACCTATCCGTCCCTATTGATGAGTGTGAATACACCTCATATTTCTTTATCATATTGCATGCATTTTCATGTAGTTTAGGCATTTTCAATTTGATTTTTGTTAGTTTTTACCTTGGAACGGGTAAGGTGGTTTTGTGGTGTTTGTGTGCAGGAATTGAAGATTAAAATGCTCAGGATCAGTTATGTTGGAGCTTGCATGAAGACGAAGCTTGAAAAGTAAGAAAAATGAGCCAAACAGAGCCCATCACGACCTAGTCGTGACAGCCATCAAGGCCATGATCGAGCAAGGCTGAAAAGAAAAGTACACAAAAGTCAAAACCTGTCACGGTCGTGACAGGCCAACCAATGCCAAGTTTTCCAAGACAAAATCTGTCACGGCATGGCCGTGACGCGCAATATCTAGAATTTTAATTTGCTGATTTGATCTGATTTGTAATTGCTTTAATCCCAAGTTACCCTACATTATAAATAGGACTCTAAGGCTCGAAAATAGGGATCTCTGGGGAGCTGCTACCTTAGCAAAAAATTAGGATTTCTCTTTTTATCAATTTCTTCTTCTCTCTTAGGTTTTTTTTATGCTTTTGTTAATCAAGCTTGCTATGAACATGGCAATGCTTAAATAGTTGTTTTTATTTCTAAGAATTTGGGCTATGCCCATGGCTCGTTTTATGTGATGAATTGACGTTTTACTTCTTGTTAATTTCAATTTGCTTTCGATTTGATTCCTATTGCATGAATTACTTGTGAATTCGGTGCGCACTTATTTGCATGTCATAGATACTCTAAGGATGAACCTTGAGACACCCCGTTGTGTCCCTTTATGTCATTTAGTTTAACACCTCATTATTTAATTACTTAATCGTACGCTTAACGTGAAAATTACGTAAAAATTGAAACTTAATTTCTTAAGCAAATAGATTCATATAGAATAGAATATGAAAACATAAAAATATTAAACATACTTAAAGCATCAGAGTTATCAAAACACAGTTTCAGGGCATCCCATCAATAGGATCCAGAACTGGTGCATAGTTATACAAAACATAAGCGAAAAGATAAAGCTTCACGACACAGACGCACTGGCCATAACTAACTAGACCCTAATCACCATGGGTCACAGCTCGTCCTCCGGCATCTGGTTCGTAGGGAGTTCCATCCAACTCCTCCTGGTTACGTTCATCCACAGGGTCTTCTCGTATGGTTCCACAAGGAGACAAAATACAACATACAGAAATATACAGGGGATAAGAAATAGTTCTATCAAAAGCGGAAAAGAGTCATAGTAAACTATACAATAATTATCACAGACACAACATCAGTCAAGTCATCCATCTTCCATAAAATTCTTATATTCATCCTACCCTCACTCCTGCAACTAAAACTTGATACTGAAAATGGCTATGGTTTCCCTATCATAGTTATGGTTATCGGTCAATCGTCCAAGTGACACGTCCCATTCCCAGTGCATATCCTTGGTCATGGTGAGAATGCTCATGCAAAGCAATGACACTATAGTTGCACATTAAACCCGGTGCACACCCCGGACCGTGGGTGCTCATGCAAAGCAATGATACTATAGCTGCACGATTATCCCGGTGAACACCTTCACCATGGTAAGAACACTCACCCAAAGCATGACACTACAGTTGCACGATGATCCCGGTGCACACCTCGTCCACTCCCAGAGGTGCTCATGCAAAGCAATGACACTCGTAGCTGCACAAGTTAAGTTTACCCTTTGGACGGTCCCACAAGGACTTCGGGTCTTGTATGTTTCCCACATACTGTTATAGAAAGAACACAACTTATGAACCTCGCAGACTCCTATGGTCATAACCTAGTGCCTTAACCTCTCATCAAGACCTCAACACATGCTCTATGTTACAACACCTCTTTAACATATCTCATGTAGGTTAGGCACCTCTAAAAATCATCATGATCCTCACGCCCAAAACAACTCATCTCTTAGACCACATATATATCTTCGCTTAATCCACTAAGCATAAAGTAAATACCACACAGATCATGCACAACATCAAGTCAATCAAAGATATTTCAAAACATCAACATAGCACTAAATCAGTTCAATAAAGGTAATAAAACTCAAATCAACCATCAACAGTATAAACATCAACCTAATATCGATCAACCTACAATCCCCGAATCACCATGGATGTTTTATAAAAGCAATTTAAAGCGATTCTGGTCTTGTCGATTATTCGACTTCTAGTAAGGTTTAGGTCGCCCTACATAATTACTACATAATCTAATACTTATCGATTCCGACGATAGGTTGATTCTTTCCCCCACCTGAGTTATCACCGAAAACTCGAATTCCCAGCTCCTCGTTATCCGACCACGAGGTGTTAACACCACCTTCAACCAAACAACATAAAAACAACTACATCAAATAAACTCATCTATGTTCTCATTAGGTAGGTTCGGCCATTTAAATCTAATGAGAGTTAGGTTTCATTTCACACTCTAAGATTTTAGATACTTAACTCTTAGGTTCTAGGTGACTTAGATAATATGTTATAACTTGAAAATATTGAACAAAATCATCCAAACTCTTAGGTTTCGGCCTTGTATAGTAAAATAGGTTAGAAAAATTTAAACCTTCCAATCTCTTAGATTTTGCATCCCAATGTATTTAGGAGCTCAAATCCATGATCATATTGAAAATAAAAGAAAACAAAATATCCTAGGTCCATAAACCTCATAGGTTCAACCATCATAAGATAACTAGGTTAGAAATCTCTAAACTTTCCAATCTTTTAGACTTAGCATCCTAATGTCTTAAGGATCTTCAAGTCCATGATCATTTTGGAAAATGAAAACTCAAACATCCTAGCTCCAAAACATTGAGTTTCGGCCTAGCCTAGGAGAATGAGGAAAAGCCTTTTGTTTGATGAAAACTCTTAGGTTTGGCATCACAAAGTATTAAGAGATCTAAATCCATGATCATAGTTAGAAAGTTGAACTCAAGCATCCTAGGTCCAAAACCATATAGGTTTGGCCATCCTTGGATAAATAAGCTAGAGATTTTCCAACCTTTCAAGACTTTAGATTTAAGATCAAGAGGGATCTAGAAGCTCAAATACATGATCATCTTTCAAAAAGTTGAAACAAAACTTTCTATGCCACCATGTATAGGTTTCGGCCATCCTTGGAAATAAGAGGTAGAAATTTTTTTTATATACAAACTCTTAGTATGTGAAAATATAAGTTAATACAAGACTATAGAAAGTGGTTTCAACTCAAAAGGATTTTTCTACAATTTTCTAGAGATTTTAGAAGTTGAAAACCCATTAAAAAACACTTAAAGAAAAAGTAGAGTAAACCATAAGGTAAAAGAAGAAACTTGAAAAAAGATTGACATAAGAGTATTACCCTTGATACAAGGATCAACTTTTTGTGAAGAACTTGAGTTGAAAAGATGAATAAAAAGGCAAGCTTTATGAGTATGAAGTTTGAAGAGAAAGGAAGAAGATGAAGAAATAGTGTTTTTGGAGAAGAAAAAGTGAGTTGAAGAAAATGAAAGTGTGATATATAGGGAGAGAGAGGGCCACGGTTTTGAGGGAGAGAAATGAGTGCTTGGAGGTCAAGTTTTGAGTTATGTCATGTTTGGTTGGCAAAAGTTGAAAGTAGTGACTTAATTGATTATAAAATAGTAAATTTTGAAAAAAAAAGTAATGATGATACTTTTATGGATGTGACATAAAGCTTCTACAACCATGCCTCCTTTCCCTAACAAGTCACCTCATCTCTTTTGTGTCCCCTAGTCTGCTCCATTTCGTACCGGATTCTGATTCCGATCATATATTCCCGACGTGTTCACCCGAATAAAATATTTTATTTTATTTTATTTTTGAACGAAAATTTTTAAAATAACCAAAGTTGAAGGAAACATGATAAAAACACTAACCGTCTCGTTCACGGGTCAAAATTAGGTTTTCTGCTCAGTAAACTTATACTGGCAGTGAAAACGCAGACCGACTTTCGTCTGAATTTTCAACCGAAAATTTTACTGTGACTTCATATGATAAGGTGGATTAGGAATATAATTTTATTTTATTAAAACAAAATATTTTCTACTTTCATATTAAAATATAATTACTTATATTTTAATTGATTAAACAGTATAATGAAAATCAGGTTGTTACAAACCAAGCGGTGAACTTAGGTATTGGATCTATAGGGATTGAACTTATGACTTAAATCACGAGAGTTAGAAGCGGTCCTTCGAGGGTTCATTGAATTGTCACAAATCTTAATGGGTTCAATTTAAATACAATTACCACGATAATAGTGGTTGGTTTAATTGGGCACGGTTCTTGTATCTCGAGAGGGAACATTAACTTATTTAGGATAATTTACCTTCAAAGTAATTTCGATAATTAACAAGAGGGGTAGTCAATTTAGTAGCATGATAAGTCTTGTTGGTAACCCAATTCCTGGAAATCTCTTTTAATTTGAAAATCTCCAGATTTGATTTCATTGCGATTTTATTTGATTGCATTTTAATTACTAGATTTGTTAGTTAATTCTTATTTCAAATTCCAAATCTTTTTCCTGTCTAGTTTAATTAATTTAATAATTAATTGTTATTTAAGATCACGGTCTCTGTGGTTTGATCTTTTTATTACTTGACGACGAAGCCATTCACTTGCGGATTCACGCTATCAAGTTTTTGGCGTCGTTGCCGGGGACTGTGCTTTCTTAAAGTTCAATTTAATTTTTAAATTTATTTTTCTGGACTTTTATATATATATATATATATATATATATATATATGTTTTCCTAGTATCTATCTCTCTCCTTGCAGGTATTTCTCTCTCTTATGCGAAGATCCTAAAGTCTTGGAAATCTTGTTGAAATTGACCCCGAGATCGAAAGGACCTTTCATAGACTTGGGAGACTACAAAGACAAAGAGCGGGAGAAAGGTTGATTCCCATTCCACTCATGGCGAATCTACCGGATACCAAACCACTAAAGGACTACGCACCCCCAAATGCTAGGGGTTTGCAAACTGGGATTGCTAGGCCAGAAATTGAGGCGGAGAACTACACTATACCGCCTCAGTTAATTGGCATGATTAGGCAACATCAATTTGGAGGATTACCCTCGGAGGACCCGACTGATCATGTGGAGACGTTCTTGGAGTTCACCGATGCAATAAGAATTCAGGGCGTCCCGATTGATGCTATTCGCTTGAGGTTATTCCTCTCCTCTCTGACTGGAAAGGCAAGATCTTGGTTGAAGCAAGTGCCCGCTAATACTTTGTCAACTTGGGACCAACTAGAGAAGGCATTCTTGGAGAAATTCTTCCCTCCATCCAAGACCGCTTACCTACGAACTCATATCACCGGCTTCTTCCCAAAGGACGGAGAATGCTTATCCAAAGCTTGGGATCATTACAAAGGATTGCTAGAGTCTTGCCCACATCATGGGCTCGAGAGGTGGTTTTAGTGATTACCTTCTACAACGGATTGGATTACTCTTCGAAGGTGTCACTTGACTCCGCAGCTGGTGGAGCCTTTATGAATAGACCACTGACTAAAGCGTTCAATATCATTGAAAACGTAGCCACCAACTATCACCAATGGGGTTCGGAAAGAGGTAATAACCCAAAAAAGCTTTCGGGGGGTAAGTTTGAAATGAATAGTAATGACTTAATTATGTCTAAATTTGACTCGTTGAATAAACGCTTTGATAAGCTTGAAAAGGCTCATGTGAGTTCAATAGGTGCTACTAATGTTGTTTGTGAGATTTGTGGAATACAGGGACATGACATAATGGAGTGCCCACATGGTATTGCTCCTGGATCCAGTGCTTCGGGGGAACAAGTGAACTCTTGTCACAATTTCTATGACACGAACCCGAAGTTGCCAAATTATGTTCCCCCAAATCCTTACAACCAAGTGAGGAGGAATAATCCTTATCTCTCCTATGGGAAATACAACAACACGTTGAACCACGAATTCCAGGAAGGCCAAAGTAATAGGAAACCCGCATCGAGGTATCCTCAGGTACAAAAGTCAAAACTTGAGTCTCTTTTGAAAAATTTTGTTGAAACTCAAACAAAGCAAAATGAAGAATTTAGGCAACAAGGTAGGGCAATCAATGAGGCAATAAAAGAGTTAACATCTAAGGTAGATAACTTAACCATCCATAATAAGATGTTAGAAACTCAGATTGCCCAACAAGCTAGTACATATTCTAGAACTAAGGGTACGTTTCCAGGACAACCCGAAGTTAATCCCAATGAGCACTATGATGTTATATACTTGAGGGATGATAAGCTTGGGGTAGTTGAAAAGGATGTGGAATGTGAGGAGGACATGAGTGAACATGAAGAGATAGATCCAAAGTATGTCCCTCCACCACCTTACCAACCCCCAATACCTTTCCCACAAAGGTTGGTCAAGAAAAAGCAAGTAGAAAAAGAAACTAAGAGCTTAATTGAGGAGCATGATGCCATGATAAAAACTAATATGCCTCCTAAACTAAAAGATCCATGAAGTTTCTCTATTGCTTGCTCAATTGGAGAAGTGAAAATAGACCAAGCTTTATGTGACTTAGGGGCTAGTGCGAGTTTGATGCTACATACCATCTTTGAGAGGTTAGGAATCAAGGAATTGAGTTCATCCAAGTTCTCCTTACAATTTGCGGATGGCTCAACTAAAACTCCTCTAGGCATACTAGAGAATGTTCCCATAAAGGTAGGGAAATTTTTCATTCCTACCGATTTCATGGTGTTGGACATGAACGGGAATTTTAAATTCCCTATCATTCTTAGAAGGCCATTCTTGGCCACAGTTGGAGCAATAATAGACGTAAAAAATGGTAAGCTCTCTTTGAATGTAGAGGAAGGTAGGGTGGATTTTGATTTGACTAATTCATATAACAACCCTCCTTTTGAGAGTCATGTGTGCAGGATTGAGATAATGCCTCCAAAGTTGAAGGAATAGCTTAACATGGAAGCAACTCCGAAACTTTGCATGACAAATGATGAACCAAATAATGATGAAATTGGAGTTGCTCAACATGTGGAGTTAAAACTTCCGCCGAGAGGAAGTAAGGCCATGAAACTCAGTGAAAAGAGTAAAGCGAAAGCCCATGTAGCCAGCTGATCTCGGTTGATTGAAGGGAGTACGGTCAAGCTTAAGACCTTAAATAAGCGTTTCTTGGGAGGCAACCCAAGCTTTCTTTCCCTTTTTAATTTGTTTTTGAATAATATGAGAAGATTAAGAGAAGAAAGATCACAAATTGATGGTTTTGCCAAATATTTTTAGGTTATGAAGGCATGAAGAGCAAAAAGGCGTGGAAAAATGAAGTCTGGGGAGATCATGGCCTGGCCCTGATGGCCATCATGGCCGTGATGGAGCAATTTAAAAAAGGAAGAGGAGACCAGAATGGATCACGGCCTAGCCATGATGCGGGTCACGGGCGTGATGCGCCGGAAGCTGAAAGCCATAAGCAATCACGCCCAGGCCGTGATATCCATCACGGGCGTGATGTGAAAAAGAAGGAAGTCGGAAATGATCACAGCCCAGCCGTGATAGTCATCACGGGCGTGATGCGAAGGAGCCTAACAGAACAGAATCGATCACGGCCGTGACAAGGCCCAGTAACCAGCATCCGAATCGATCACGGCCTGGCCGTGATGAATGTTACAGTCGTGAAGCGTCCTCCAAAAGCTCTATGACTGGCATCTGAGCCAACACCCTCCACCACCTCGATGAGTTGTTCCATTTTTCTCCTCTCTCCGACTTGATTATTTACACTGGGGACAATGTAAGTTTTTAAGCTTGGGGTAGGGGTATTATTTTTGGTTTTATTTTTTTGCATTTTTTGCATGTTGCATTCATATAGACGTAGTTTTGCATAATCACATGATTAGATTGCCCTTGCTTAGAGTATGCATCCAATTGTGAGAACTTTGATCCAAATGAATTGAGACGGTGAATTTTTTAACCCAATTTTTGTATTCTTGAGATATGCTAAAAATAAAAATGCTTGAGATGATCTTCTGATAGTTGATAATTAGCATGTGGTTCCTTAGATTTGTGTTTCTCATTAATTTCAAACTACTAAATGTGAGATTTTTGAGCCTAAATGGGGTACTCACTAAATCTACCCCATTCTTTGTGATTGAGTGTTTTATTCCTCTTGGATTGTATTCTCTGGAACTTGACTTGAAACCGTTTTGAAACTTAAAAATTTTTTATAACATATTTGAAAATGATTGAGGCACTAGGTATTTTTCTGACCTTATGAGCTTTGACTGATTAAATAATACCCCTTAGTTGCCCAATTTTGAGCCTAATAGAATAAAATGCTTTTCTTGGTACCTTGATTTATTTTGATGAATGATGCTTGGTATGACACCTTTTAAAGTATTGCAAAAAGGGCAAAAATGTGGTTTGAAAAATAAATTGTGGGATGAAAAAATTAGAAAAATATTTCTCTTAAGTTGGAAATCTCCCCTTCTCCAAATTGAAAAAAATAAAATAAATTAAAATAAACAAAAAAAATGGAGAAGGGATGAGAAAAAGGAAGTGAGAACTAAAAAAATGGAATAAAGAAAGAAATGTGGAAAAGTGAATTAAAGCCCAAAAAGGTATTTTAGAAGGTTGTCATGCTTTGCATTGTTTTATATTTGTTAGCCTTCTTGAATTTTCCTTTTCTTGGTATTCCCCACCTAACGATTAATCCCATGGCCCCATTACAACCAAAATAAAAGACCTTTTGATTCTTATGAGTTTTCATTAATAAAGTAGAGATTTGGTTAATAGTCAAGCTTATGGTAGAATACCTTCCTTAAGGAAATTGAGTGAATTGTCATATACCCTCAAACACTTGAGTGAGGTGCGAAGAGTGCCTGAATTAGTGAGAGGCATGAATCTATAGATCCTAAGCTTCTAATTGGACTTGAAATTGATTGTCTCTTTGTTACTTATTTGGATGTGCCTATTACTTGGATTTATTACTCGGGTTCTTGGTTCACTGTCCATGCTCTGATTGCTTATCTTGTCTGGCCTTGGTTATTGCTTGAAGACAAGCAAAATCTTCAGCTTGGGGTATTTTGATGAGTGTAATTACACCTCATATTTCTTTATCATATTGCATACATTTTCATGTAGTTTAGGCATTTTTAATTCGATTTTTGTTAGCTTTTACCTTGGAATAGGTAAGGTGGTTTTGTGGTGTTTGTGTGCAGGAATTGAAGAATAAAATGCTCAGGATCAATTATGTTGGAGCTTGCATGAAGACGGAGCTTGAAAAGCAAGAAAAATGAGCCAAACAGAGCCCATCACGGCCATGATCGAGCAAGGCTGAAAAGAAAAGTACGCAAAAGTCAGAACCTGTCACGGTCGGGCCGTGATGGCCATCACGACCGTGACAGGCCAACCAATGCCAAGTTTTCTAAGACAGAATCTGTCACGGCCTGGCCGTGACAGTCATCACGGCCGTGACGTGCAATATCTGGAATTTTAATTTGTTGATTTGATCTGATTTGTAATTGCTTTAATCCCAAGTTACCCTACATTATAAATAGGACTAAGGCTCGAAAATAGGGATCTCTGGGGGGCTGCTACCATATGCAAAAAAGTAGGAATTCTCTTCTTCTCAATTTCTTCTTCTCTCTTAGGTTTTTTTTTATGCTTTTGTTAATCAAGCTTGCTATAACATGGCAATGCTTGAGTAGTTGTTTTTATTTCTAGGAATTGGGTCTATGCCCAAGGCTCGTTTTATGTGATGAATTGACGTTTTACTTCTTGTTAATTTCAATTTGCTTTCGATTTGATTCCTATTACATGAATTACTTGTGAATTCGGTGTGCACTTATTTGCATGTCATAGATACTCTAAGGATGAACCTAGCGGTGAACTTGATCTATAGGGATTGAACTTAGGACTTCAATCACGAGAGTTGGAAGCGGTCTTTCGAGGGTTCATTGAATTGTCACGAATCTTAATGGGTTCAATTTAAATACAATTACCACGAGAGTAGGGGTTGATTTAATTAGGCATGGTTCTTGTATCTCGAGAGGGAACATTAACTTATTTAGGATAAATTCATCTTCAAAGCAATTTCGATAATTAACAAAAGGGGTAGTCAATTTAGTAGCATGAGTAGTCTCGTTGGTAACCCAATTCCTGGAAATCTCTTTTAATTTGAAAATCTCCAGATTTGATTTGATTGTGATTTTATTTGATTGCGTTTTAATTACTTGATTTGTTCGTTAATTCTTATTTCAAATTCCAAATCTTTTCCAAATCTTTTTTCTTGTCTAGTTTAATTAATTTAATAATCAATTGTTATTTAAGATCACGATCTCCGTGGGTTCGATCTTTTTATTACTTGACGATGAAGCCATGCACTTGCGGAATCGCCCCATCACCTATCTTGACCACCAAACGAGCCCTTAGTAGATGACAAATTTCTTGTAGTGTATTCATCGAGATCACATTTGAACAACTTGACACATGTTGAAAATCAATAGATTTTAGGTTAAAGTAATATTTTGTTTCCCGTACTTCAAACGAATTCTCGATTTTGTCCATATACATAAAAAATTATTAAGATGATCCCTATACATATAAAAAGTACCCGTTTGGTTCCTACAGATTATCTGTTTGGTCCCTATAGGAAGCAACAAATTATTAAATCAGTCATTAATATGGTGTACGACAGCAACCAAACAAGTATATTTTTTTCCGTACATGGACTATTTTAATAATTTTTTATGTGTAGGGACCAAATCGAAAATTCGTGTTAAATATAGGAACCAAAATATTATTTTAACCTAGATTTCTTACTTATTAACAAAAAAAAGATAATTAATGCACCGTACCTTTTTTTTCAAGACATGATAAGTTTATGCACAATGAAAAGGACATAACTTAAAAGGAGTCAGTCCGTGGCATGTTGGTAATAAAGCTCACTCCTATATATGTTTTATCCAAAAAAAATTCAATAAGCCAAAAAAATATATTAAAAAAACTCAGACACCCCACCAGCACAAGGAGTGCAAAACGTGGATGCTGGCAACACAAGGTACAAAAGCTGCCTGTGATAGCAGCAAAAACACCAAGACAACAGAGTAAACACTATACTAAAAAAACAGAACACGGGTAAGAAGCAGCCAAACACCAGAAAACCAAACCACAAAACACGGAAAAAATTGCAAAACCAAAACAAAGGATGAGGTTGCATTTTTCATTTGCTGACTGCACCAACAAACCACAAAGACGAAACCAAATCCAATTAACATAACATTCTCCCACCCCACTCCCCTTTCTCCCAGTTAGCAATTAATTAAATTGATTTAGTTCATAATTTTTGCTATATTATTATGTAAGCAGAGAACACAAAAATCGAATCGAAAGGAAGTATTTTTTAATATTGAGTACAATGAGGAGGAGATGATGAGGAAAAAGCAATCGCAGCATAAACTCATAAAGGGGAAAAGCACCAAAAGATGGTTTCATGAAACGGAAAGCATGACATAGATAGTCATGTTTAGGAGGGAACTTTGGCATCAATAAGAAAAGCATGAGATAACTTCCAAGTGATCCTATCATGCCACGTGGATGCTTTATTTCCTTCACGTGGCAAAAGCTGGCCCACATGGGTCCCTCTTTGGATTTAGCTATATCATCATCATTCATACGTTGGATGATCACATTAAAACTATAACAATATTATGAACTTATGTTATGCATCTAAAATTAGGTTGGTTTGATTATTATTTATTTAATTTAGCTTTTTGAAAAAGGAGTTGGTTGAATTTGTTACAAATATTAATATGTTAAAAAAATCAATTAATAATTATATTCTTGAAAATATTTCACATGAATCAAACATGGGAATGAAACATGTTTGGAATGAATCATATTATTTCAAGGAAATTGAAAGTGGCAAACAAACATATTTTATTAACTTTCCCATATGTCTCATTCTTTAGAATTGATCTCATTTTCAAGAATGTAGTTTATTTAAGAATAGAATATATTTCATCAACCGAACGTCAGTGTAATTAAATAGGTAGTCAATGATGTACTCCACTCTAAAAGAAAATAATTAACTTTCAAATGTCAATTTACTACCTTTGTCCCTCTTCCCCATTAACATATTGAAAAGGAATGCAACTCATGGATACACCATGTAAATCCCAAAACCTTAGAACATTAGCTTCATAAATTCTTTCACTTCATATGTTTTTATTTTTTGAAAAATGGTAACCATTATCTTAAGGGCACAAGTTAATTAAGGAATCAAAAGAAGTAAATTTTTATTAAAATGTACTCCATCTGAACTCAATTATAAGGGAAGATAACTAAATTCGCACTTAGTAAGGAATTTAGTTGATTTATTTTAATTGTCTTGATTTATGTAAAAAAAGTGAGTTACAATTACTAAACTATCCTTATTTATAACAATCATCACATTTAATTCTTGGGAGTGTGCATTGCTCTTGAAATAAAAAGATATTAATTAACCAAGGATATTTTTGGAATAGTGACATTAAATAGAGTTAAATAATTGAATTTTGCTTATATTCGAGTCTATCAAATATAAATATATTTTTTTTGTTTATAATTGAATATGGAGGAAGTAATATATTTAATATTTTGAGAAGTTAAATATTCAAAGTTCCAAAAAAAACTTGCTTTACTTTAACAATTGAACATGTTATTATAAGTATAATCATTGTTGGCTTCATAATAATGTGAGTCAAAAATAAAAGGCAACAAACACAGTGTGAAAGGGTCGTTTAGTTTCAGTTAGGAATAGCCGCCGAAGTTCATTTGCTACAGTTTCCTCACATTATTATTCCATATTCTTCTTCCAAAGAACAGGTGGGAAATACATCCCATTCATACCTTCCCTAGAGAAAACCAGAATCCAAGAAAGAACAAGCAGGAAGCATAGGATCATCGGAGAAGAGAAGAAAGTTATATTGTAGTATATATTAAATTATTAATATATTAATTATAGTAACAATCATTATCCAAGCTTCAAGCCAAAGATTACAGGAATCATCCATTTGATAAAATAAAAAATAAAAAAAACAAATGAAATGTACTTAAAAAGAGAAAAGGAAAGAGAGAGAGGGTGGCACAGCCCCACATTATTTGCTTTTTGTTTTTCCAATCTTCTCTCTCTTGTTCTCTTTTTGTCCTCTTTATCAAAACCCCAAGCAACCCCAACATTCCACCCTCTTCCTCCTCTTTGCAATCCCAACATTCTCTCTGCTTCCTGTGTGTGCCTACCTCTCCCAGTTTCTGCCTTTTGGATCTTCTTCCTCCCTAATTAAGGTCTCTCTTACAACTATATATTATGTTTTTCTATGCATATATATGTATACACTATATATCATGTAGAGAGAAAATTTTATGTGTATATTTGCTAATAAGGCTCTTTGGGTTTGTTTTTTATGGTAGGGTATTGATTTACTTGGAATTGAGGTTTTCTGCCCCAGTTTTTTTTCCGGGTCACGAGGCAGCTGGTTGCACATAAATATCACTATACTCTCCAATCTCCATAGTTAATTCTGTTAGATTTCATTCAAATATATATTACATATGGCACCTGTATCATTGCCTCCGGGTTTTAGGTTCCACCCCACCGATGAAGAGCTTGTTGCTTATTACCTCAAAAGAAAGATCAATGGCCGCAAGATTGACTTGGAGATCATCCCTGAAGTTGATCTCTACAAGTGTGAACCATGGGACTTGCCAGGTAATTCTTTAAACACACATATCAATAATTTTTCATCATGTCATGCATGAATATCGATCTAAATGAATTACTAGTTTAACATAAATAACATGAGGATTGAATAGCAATACTACGTTTAACACAACAATTTTTTTTGCTCATCTTATTTTGAAAGGCAAATCATTATTTGTTAGTATCATGAGACTCTCAATCAACCCGACAAAAGTATGTTCAATAAAGTGGACGCACACTTCTTTTGACATGATTTGCTTCTAATCTTTATTCAATTATATGAAACACTCACTTGCTTTATTGGTCAATTATATATATTTTTCTGCTTTCACATAAAATATTTCTTGTGGTTACGTTAATCTTTATGTTGGAAAAGGATGTACTTAGCGTTGTAGAGAGGATGGCCCTTCAACTTTAGGGTTCAATATCCTATATTTGTGAACGTCAAGACATTGTAATGAGAAAATAATGGGATTCCCAAGTCAAAAACAGTCAACAAAGGAAAAGGATTGCATTCTCTACACGATTTATACATGACTCCCATGCAATATATACTTCGCGTGTTATATTTTCATTTTTTAAAAAACTCGTCTGCTTTATCACTCAACGAGTTTGATATTGAAAAAAAAATGTTAAATTTCTTAGCAAAAAAATTGTAACACGGTGAAGATCACCAAATATATGCTGAATATTTTCCAGTAATCACTTATTTATGTTAGTTTTCAGTTTTTCAAATCATGCAAATCAATAACTACAAGTGTTTCTGAGAATATTGTGATTATTCAATGAATCTATTTGCTTACCATGTTGAAGTTTGATCCACCATTAATTGTTATAGGGAAGTCATTGTTACCGGGAAAAGATTTGGAGTGGTATTTCTTCAGCCCTCGTGATAGGAAGTACCCAAATGGATCAAGAACCAACCGTGCAACCAAATCTGGGTATTGGAAGGCCACAGGAAAGGATCGTAAGGTGAATTCGCAGACTCGTGCAGTGGGGATGAAGAAAACCCTAGTTTACTATCGAGGCAGGGCACCACATGGGACTCGCACCGGTTGGGTTATGCATGAGTACCGTCTTGATGAGAGGGAATGTGAAATTGATACAGGCTTGCAGGTTCACCTCATCTCTCTCCCTCTCTCTATAGCCTTGGTTATAACTTAGAAGTAAAGGACACCTCTCATCCCTAACTTGTTTTTGAATTAAGTTAGATCCAAGTCCAAATTATAAGATGATATCAAAATCTATTATAGATTCATTTGGCCGTCCACGGATGTTCGATCCTGCAAACTTCATACTTCAAATGTTTAGTGCTGAGCGTGAGGGTGTGTATTGAGAGTCTCGTATTAGATATTAGATACTGATATAATTTGTTATAAGTGAAGGGCAATCATTGTCACATGAACTAGTTTTTTGGGTTGAATTAGACACAAACTCAAATTAGAAGATCTCTCTCCCAATTATGTTGTTAATTGTACAACAATTAAAACAATCAGTGATATTTAAATTAATTTCATAGTTCTATTTAAAAAAAATTATAATTTTCTTAATATTTACTCACACTTATATACATAAATCAAATATTCTGTAGACCCATATATATTCTTTTTTCCTAATATAACAAAATATTTTCATTTTAAATTTTAATTAAATGTCACTCTAATTTGTTTTAAACATATATATAATTTCAGGATGCATATGCTCTTTGTCGTGTGTTCAAGAAAAGCTTAGTGATTACACCAAAAGTTGGGGAGCACTATGTTAATGTCACCAGCCATGCAAATCAGATAACAAGTGATCAATCATCAAGCATTGAGCTATACTCCGAAGGAAGAGGCGAAGATTTTGAGAGCTCAAATTATATGATGCCGTGGGATAATGGGACTTCAATCAATATCAACAATGGAATGAGGGATAATGGGAAATGGTCACACTTGTTATGGGAAGACCCACTACTCAATCTTCCCACATCTTCCTTTCCCAATTATGGAGCCTTACCTTACCCTCCATCAAAGGTACCTACAACAAGTTTTTTATACACATTAAGTTCATGCATACATTAAACTCACCAGCCTTTTAAGTTATATGTAAGGTTTTAAACATGAGCCGCACGATTGTGGTTGGGTTGTGTTTACCGCAATTGTGAACAATTGTGGGAAAATACAGCCGATGCAGCCATAATTACGATCGATGTGGCTGCAATTGTAGTCGTATTTCGGTTTCGGAAACCTCTAAAACCAAAATGTTGCGGTTCTAATTGCGGTCTCAAACCTTTATTTAAAATATTGGTTATATGTTACCTTTTCCCTTGACATGGTCCTGTCACTCATGCAATGATTTGATTTGTAAAGGTGGATATAGCACTAGAGTGTGCAAGGATGCAACATAGATTTACCATGCCTCCATTGGAGGTGGAGGACTTCCCTCAAGTTGGCATTTCTGATATGATGATGACACATGCCTCGGGTTCAATGTGTGGAAAAAGAAATGAAACAGATATCTTGCAAGAAATTCTCTCAGTTGCTCAAGCTTCCCAAGAATTGATAAGTCAAACCAATAATTCAGAGGCATTCAGTGGCAATGAAAATTATTGTGCACCACATGAAAATGATTTTACTTTTATGGTTGGCAATAATTACAATCACGTACATAATATGAACTCCATGGGATATGTTGACCAAACATGGGAAGATCAAAACACAAGATCAGTAGAGATCGGAGATTTTGATGATGAATTCAAGACAGGGAGGATGGTAGAGAACTTAAGATGGGTTGGAATGTCAAGCAAATATTTAGAAAAGGTATGCTGCAATAATTCTAATATTTGACTTAAAAGGTGTTCTTTACACATATTATTTGCTCATTTTAGATCTTATATCAATCTTAGAAAGGCTTTAGTTGGTATGCATTATCAATCAATAAAAAATCATGATATAAGTGACTTTTAAGATAATTAGAATAAATGTCAAACATATTCAATTATATATCAATTTCAAATTAGTTGATAATATAAAAAAATATTTATACTTTCATTGCATACCAATTAACATGTCCAACTCACACAATTCATGTAGCAAAGTTGTACACATTGATAGTAATGAGAGTGATTATATCACTTATGTGAAAAGCTTTTTATTTGTAGGTTACTTTATTATTACATGAATAACATAGGTTAATAACACTACTATTGCTAGCTTGATCCCTAAAAATATTTGCTGATAAACTAACGCTACATGTGACTGTTTGGGTAATGGGACAGAGCTTTATGGAAGAGCAAGAGATGGTTCCAATTGAGCACATTTCAGGCCTCCAAACAAACAGGAAAGAGAATGATGTGCAAGGTATTAAATAAATATTCTATATACATATGATTGCATTTTGTTATGACCTTGGTCTTTCAAACTTCTCCTTTTCCCTTTTTTCGTGAACAATATTAACAATAGATATATTTTCAGCAGAATTTGAGCAACACAATTGCAACAAAGAACTCAATGACACTGACATTAACGATTTTCCATTGGGGTTCATTAATGATGATAACCCCAATGAGAACTTCATAGATGACAGTAACATTGATTATTCAAATTCTACAAGCTTTGAGGTTATTGAGGAAACCCAAGTCAGTCATGGAATGTTTGTTTCATCTGGTCAAGTATCTGAAACATTCTTTCACCAAATAGTTCCTTCACACACTGTCAAAGTTGAACTCAATCCAGTGATGACAAATAATTATTCCATAGAGAATGCTGAGACATTGATGAAACTGAAGGACCAAGGGTTTTTCTCTAGGAAGTTCAAGGCTTGTGTGATGGGGAAGCTGATAAAGCCATCAAACACAATAGCAAGTGCCATTATATTCATATTTGCACTTTTGTTGATGCATTGTGCTTATTTGAAGGAACGAGTTGAAAAATTGAAACCGGGTCCTGAGCATATGAAAAGGAATTGTTGCTGCTATAGTGCTAACATCATGAAGATAATAATGAGACAACCAGCTGAGAAAGTCATATGGAATGACCAAGAAAAAATTTGGTTTGTTGGCATCAAAAGTGGGAAAGGATTTAGTGTGGTCTTGAAGAAAATAGGCATTTTCCTCACCATATCTTTTGCTCTCTGTACCATGTGGGTTAACCATATCATAGTTTATCCTTAACCTCTTAATTTCATTTCATTTTATTTTATTTTTAGCTTCTAACATAATGATTTTATTGACAAGGATCAAATTCTCAAATTGGGCTCTCCAAATTACGTAGAAGCCCAATTTTACTTGGTCATGTATATGTTATTTGATTAAGAATTATTTGTATTCTGTCATAAAAATAGAATACACATTATACTCTCATCAATAGATTTTCTTTGCTAACCAAAAAAAAAAATCGTATCAATAGAATGTTAATCTTATTTTTATTTAATCCAAAGATTATTCAAGTATAAGAAACAATCAATGGAGAGAACAATGTTAAGTTCCTTCGAGGCTTATCAAACTTCGTTTGTTTATCACCTTGTGTTGATGATTCATGGATATGGAAATTCCATAAATCAGGCTCTCATTCGGTTAAATCTTCGTATGCTTTTTTAAACTGTCAATTAGTTAAGTTTTTAGCGAATTCTGAGTTGGAGGAAAGGTTTTTACAAAATTATTGATGAGCTTGGCTCCTTCTAAGTTTTTGGTCTTCTCTTGTCAGTTTTTTCTTGATAAAATATCAACTAAGGTGAATCTGTCTTGAAGAGTTGTTTTCCCTATTGGTAGTAATCATAATTGTGTATTTTGTGGATAGTTTGAAGAATATGTCATTAATT
The DNA here is from genome assembly GCA_030762895.1 of Sophora flavescens. Lineage (NCBI taxonomy): Eukaryota > Viridiplantae > Streptophyta > Magnoliopsida > Fabales > Fabaceae > Sophora > Sophora flavescens. Next base: position 205,813,822 of record CM061062.1, read on the forward strand.
TATTTGGTTACTTTTCATTTATAAAAAGGGCGGGGTATTTTGTTTGTAATTGGCTGGGTGTTGTCATGCCTATTCCTCAGGCTTTATTTTATTGGTATTTTCAGTTCTGCGTTATGGTAAATGATTCTTTTTTTAGAAAAAAGATGTAGTTAATGATATGAAATGTGGTTATTTGGTCCCTTTGGGAATTGCGAAATGGGTTTTTTTTCAAACATGAATGGTGATATATTGGGTATTTCGGATATGAATAAAGTTACTTTTTGGAGGTGGTTTTCAACTCAATCAAATATAGGGATCCATGTTTGCTGAGGAATGGTATATTAATTCTTCTTCTTGTATTTATGGATCCTGTTAGTATTTTGTCTTTTAATGTTGATGTACATGGTTAGAGTACCCATTATATTCTTATTAATAAATCTTGCTTAAAAAAAAAGGTTCCCTCAAATTAAGCTCCCTAACAATTCTGTTTCGAAAAAAAAGAAAAAGAAAAGGAGTAACAATTCAAATGCTCTTATTTTTTTTTTATCAATCAAAGAAAATAACATTAATGTGAGTACATAACGGGGTACATCAATCCTTACATCTTTGCCTTATGTCCTAAAACATTGATAGATACATTGGTTCAAATACCATTCCATAAATGAAAAATAAACCTCATCAACTCTTACTCTAATCCATGAAATGAGCTACAACAATATCACATAGACGCTCCCTTACTAGAGTGTGTATATGTAAGTATGAAGCTCAAGGATAATGTCATAATGGAGTAAAACAAATTTTGTATGTGTAAGAACCATCATTATAAATGTTCTTCTCTATAGCTCTCAAATTTCTGATTTGATCTGATTTGATTCCTCAAGAGGGTCTTTCTTTTGTAGCCAATTACAAGTTAAAATCTTACCCACCTAAGCAGTAATTCAAATATAAAGCATTTGTTGATCAATCAAGTCTTAGTTTGATCCTCCTTTGCTTTCAATCTTGATGTAGTTTATGGAGTTCAACAATCATTAGGTTGGTCTTGGTGATGATTGTGGTTGATCTTATGGTATTTTTTCTTCCTTTTAACAAATTTTGGTACGCACACTTGGAGTCATGCGAATGGGACCCTAGCACCGAAAGAGAGTAGAGAGCAGAGACTTGGATAATACCCTAACGCCGTCAGGGATGAATAGGGGTGAGTCGTCACGTAACAAGATGTTCCGTCGCCAATTTGAATTGCGTCTATGGCGTTTTCCAATTGTCATTGTGCTCCACCAATTTTTTTTTTTTCTAATTTCTCTGTTTCGTCTGTGCATCCCCCATGCCCGTTCCAGTTTGCCCATGGAAATGCTTGGCTTCATCTTCATCAGTCACCACTCCTATTCAGTGCAAAAGTTTTGCACAAGTCTTGGAAAAATCTTCTGATATCCCTCTCAGTCGGCTTCTAAAACCATGTCTGAAGGGTAACAAAATTGCTGTAAAGATTCCCGAAGAGGAGTATAGAGCTAGTCTCGAAGCCTGCAAAAATTACCTTCATGTTCATGTAATCTTATCGAAGGGTGATGTTCCAATCAATGTGGCAGACTTGTGATCTAAGCTTTTATCCTTATGGAAGTCTATTGGTTCTTGGAGCATGGTTTCTCTGGGGAAAGGATTTTATGAATTTTCTTTTTCTTCCCCAACAGACCTTCGCAGCGTTTTATCGATTGGTTCTTGGAGTTTAAAGCTTGGAATTCTGCGTCTTTCTTGATGGATCCCGGACTTCAAACCCTATACCCAAAAACATACTCATGCCAATTGTTGGGTGCGCATCATAGGTGTTGTGTACCGCAAGTGCACGGTTATGCCAAGTAGTCAGATATCGTTCCCCTAGGACCGTGTTGTTGAGTACCAATTACACACAATCATGATTATCTAGACGAATCAATTTTTCAAGATATTAAAGTAACCAAGAAAAAGATAATTTCAAAAGAACAAAATTTATAAGACAAAAGAGTTGAATAAGGATAACAATTTATAAAAAGCTCTAGGAATCGGGATTGACCACAATAGTATCGACAAGTCTATAACAAAATCATCCCCTTAATCATCTGAATTATCTATGAAAGCGAATTATCCTATTTAATTATCTTTCCCTTTCAGAATACGACAATGTGCCCAAAATAATCCAATACCTATTTTCATGGCATTCAAATTAAGATGAACCCTTTAAGAACAATGATAATTCAACAATTGCTTCAAGGAAAGTTAATCTACTTTCGTGATTAACAATTCAAGTTCAGCTTTAGAGTTCTAAAATTAAGATTCACCTTTCAGTTCATCCCTTAAGATCAATAATCATGTAAAACATGTGGCCACATATTCACAAACAGTTGGTGTACAAAAACTGAATCATAGACATAATTCATTGATTAAGGAGAGAAAATATCAAGACATTGTCAATAACAATTGGGCTAATCCCTCATCATAGAATAAAGAACTACTCAAACATATTCAGAATAAAACCCATGAGTATCAAAAAGAACATTCAGAAAACTAAAGGTGAAATACAAAATAGGAGAAGGAAAAGAACTTTGAGAGTTTCCGCTAAGAATAATGATGTCCTCCACTTTTTTCTGGTAAAATACCTTGATTCTTTATGTTCCTTTGTGTTTTGTAGTGTTCTCTGTGTTGTCCTTCTGCCTATTTTCGAGCTCCCTAACCTCCTTTTTACCCTCTCCCCTTGTGTGTAACCACTCCTCCCTCAATAAAAGACAATAAGTTGGGAGTTATGATTCTGCTGCACGTGATCCACGGAATGGAATGTTCCACAGTCAGGCCATGGATCATTCCAGTTGCCTCAAAAATTCACGCAGTAATAGTTTTCCAAGATCCACGGCCATGGAATGTTCCATGGGCTGACCGTGGATCTTTCAGCTGTTTTTTGAAAAGCTCCTCTATGTTCCACTGCCATGGGAGGTTCCATGGTCAGGCCGTGGAACCTTCAACAACATGAAAGAAGTAGTGCAGAACCATCCGTGGGTGTGGTACATTCCATGACCAACCTATGGAACTTGCAAATCCACCTACTTATGCAACAAAAACAAACAGAAATCATCCGAACTAAAGGTAAAATACAAAATGCATGATAAATGCTAAAAATAACTAAAAACTATGCTAGAAAATGAAACAATTAAATGCTAACTAATATGAAAATATATGCATGTTTCACACATCAATAGGACTGCCATAAGAATACTGGCGTGCTAAGATAATCTTTGTGGTTGCAGCTAGTATTGGTGCACCTATTGCGCTAGATGAGGCAACTAACAAGAAGATGTTCAGACATTTTGCAAGAGTGCTTGTTGATGTTGATTTAAGTGGCAGCCTACGTGAGCAAATTTTGGTGGAAAGGACGGTTTTACCTTCTTTATGAGAATAGAATATGAGAATATGCCTTTCTTTTGTTCCATTTGCCAAACTATTGGCCAATCCATTGATAAATGTAGAAGTAAGCCTTCTTTTGATGATAAGGAACAAGAAGTGCCCAAAGATAAGAAGATTAATCATCTTCCTCGAAAACTTGTCCAGAAGTATGTTCCTAAGAAGAAAGAGAACGAAGGGCCAAATAATGGTTCAGTCAGTCAACAACATTTGATTGAGGAATGTCATAATAATGATCAGGTAAATCAAGGTGTTAATGAGGATCAAAGTTAATGAGGATCAAAGTCGGGTTAACGTTTTACAAATGTAGCAGAATTCACTTGGTAATAATTGTAACACCCTGTTTTTCATAAGTGCTTTTCTTTAAAGCTTGTTTGGTCGTTTAAGTTGGTTTTGTTAAGTTAAGTTGTTGGCTAAGGTCTAGGTGTGATTTTAGCTTAAAAAGTCCCTTTCTAGTAGATGAGCACGCCCGTGCTCATTAGCCAGCACGTCCGTGCTTAAAGTCAGAAGCGTGTTTCTGAATTTAAGTTGAGCACACCCGTGCTCAACAGTGAGCACGCCCGTGCTTGATGAGGAGCACGGCCGTGCTTCGTGGTGATAGCCTATTGATAAGCCTCTGGCTTATCGAGTTTCCTGCTAGAAAAAGGGGTAGATTTTGTGCCTAATTGGGCGAGTCAACCTCGTTAATCTCCCAAATTGGCCTTGTTTTGTTCCTAAGTTAGAATTTGATTCGTTTAATGCATTTTTAGTAGTTTTTAGTTTATTTTGAGTAGAATTATGCTTTTCGTTTCCTTTTGTTGTTTCAGCTTAAAAGTGAAGCTCTTAGAGTCAAGGAAAATGAAGAAAACAGTGGAAAAGCAATTCTGGAAGTTTCGCCCCGCGAAACAGGATCTCGCCTCGCGAGCCTGAAGACCAGCCTGAACAGCAACAATCACCCTTTCTGTCTCGCCTCGCGAATCACCATCTCGCCTCGCGAGCCTGAAGGCCTGACTGTGCCAGAGATGTCACCCTTTCTGTCTCGCCTCGCGAATCACCATCTCGCCTCGCGAGTATTCAAACTCAAGATGGAATCAAAACTGAATTTCTCCTCGCGAGAGCTAGCTCGCCCCGCGAGCGGGCGAGACCCAGAACTTCTATTTATAGGTTTTTTAGGGCAGATTGAGAGATCTTTTGTTGACCACTTGTTTTAGATCACTTTTGAGATACGAATCCTTATTCTCTGCAGCTGCGTCTCCCTATTTCTTTTCTTATTTGACAATCATGATGAAATCCAATTGTTTGTGCGTTGTTACAAGCATGAGGAACTAATACCCTTGTCTAAGGGATCAATGAAACCACCCATGGCGGTGTAGCATTCAATGTGATGTATGTTTCCCTCCTTTACCTCAATTCATGTTTTCCAATTCTGAATTTATTGCATTGATCATAAGCATGCATGATTGACTAGTTAACGTGATGAGGCTTGATAGGCAATTCACATTTAGAACTTGAATTGGGATCATTGATTGAATATTGCATGAGAGTGAGTAGGAGATCAGTGCAACCATATAGGGAACAAGATTTAATAGAGTTTGATGATTGGGTTATGAGACCTAGCAAGTAATTAACTCAACCGTTGAATACGTCCTAGAGCACGATAGTGTCATTAGGAGAATTTAGGGGTCCCGGTTGACATTGCAATTGAACTTAGGAAGGGGATCATCATCACTTGGGTACTATGCATGATTGGGTAGGCGGATTTGTGACCTTAGATGTTTAATCCAGATTTTAATTCTCATCTCATCTTATCGCTTCCTACTTTATCTCTAATTGAATTTTTGAATTGAATTGTGATCATATTATCTCTCTCTTCTCAACCACTTGCTATTATTTGGTCAAACGTATCGAATTTCTTGCAAATTGGTAGAATTGGTAGCCCAATCCCTGTGTCCGACCTCGGTAATTACTCACCGTGTTTATTACTTACGACGACTCGGTACACTTGTCGGTGACTCAACACTTATATATAGGCACAGTAACCGAGGGTTCACTTTGGAACCCTATTTCTAACCTAGCAGCCACCCTACTATGAATTTCTTCTTTATTTTCTCTAAAGTCCTTGCTTTGTTGGAGTTTGGAGACTATTTGGGAAGGTTTAGTTAGTGTTGTTTGTAACACCCCGGTTTTTACTGTTCTTCAATAACAGTAATTATACATATGTATATGTTTATATGTTTATATTATTTGGAAAAATTAATTTTCTGGATGTTTAACTTTGTTTATTTTAAGGGTTTTAGTTTGAGTAATTTTAATTACTCATTTAAATTGATTTTATTAAGTGCGTTAGCACTGCTATATTTTAGTGCGTGCACGCTTACTAGACAATAATTTACGTTATTGTCACTATTATTATTTGTTTAAAAAAAATATTTTAAATGATATGATTGAAAGAAAATTATTTTCATATATTACTCTATTCGATTTTAGATTTGAAAATAAATTGGTTTGACACTATTGGGAGATTAAATGTTGGACCATAGATTTTCTTAGTTGATCAATTCAATTATCAATCTTTACTTTATTTTGAATTTTGAAAGTATATATTTGTCAACCTTTATATTTAGATTAAAGACCAAAAACGTGTATATTTTTAGACTCAATATTTATCACTCATTTTGTACCCACTAATACAAAAGTCATATTTTATCTCTCCTATTTATAATTGAACCCGATAACCCCCCACCCACTCTTTCTTTCTCCCTTCTTTCTTAAGTTTCATCTTCTTCCTTCTCCAAACCACAAAAACCTCCTTCTTCTCTCCACACACCAGCCGCTTGCCGCCATCGGAGAACCGTCGACCGACCGCCGCTCGGAGTGGGAGGATGACCGTGAGCTCCAGCTGCGACCCAGCTTGTAACCCGCGCGTTTGGCTGCCCAGCTTGTCGCTCCGCCTCTCCCTGTCGCTGTCACGCCATGCGAACGGAGCTCCACCGCGGTAAGCTCCGGCCGCCGCCTTTCATGGTGGTTTCGCCATTCTTGTACTCCTTTGAACCTCCATATCTTCTTTCTTGAGACTGAGTCTCTTTCTTTTGCTTTTGGTTGTCACCATAGAGGTTGAATATCCGCTGCCGTCACCCCTCACCGCCAGCCGCCACGCCGGTTGGCCTTCCAGCCACCATGTTTTTTCCTCTTCACCTTGGGTAAGTGTTTACCCCTAATCTCTTCTGGTTGAAAAATCCCCAAACTGATTTTGAAACCCTAACCCTTGATTTCAGATTTTAATCCTGAAATTTAACATTTGTTTTATGCTATCGAGACTGTGAATTATTAATTCCCTAAACCAGTTTCTTAATTATTTATTTAGAATGAGTTTTCCTCAAATCTTGTTTAGGAACCCTAAACCTAAATCTGACTTTTTATGAAATGGGCTCTGTTTTATAAAGTTAACCATGACCCTGTTCAATTAGGATTCTCAATCGATGATTTCAAAATTTAATTTTTATAATTCTCAAATTATATTGAAGTTTCCACAATTTTTGTGAAAAAGCCCTTATACCAAATTTGACTTCATGGGAAGTCAATTATATTTTGTTAAATTAAATATATGACTTCCTTGAATGTATGTTTTGAGGATTATTAAATTGATGGTTATGTTATTCGATTTTATTGGATGTGCTTGGATGTTCTCTGGACGTTGCTCATGACTGCGCTTGTTTGGAAAACATGAATTTCATGCTGAGAAGTTGACGATGGGTTACTTGCATGTGTTGCAAGGTTCAAGTTATTAGTGGACGTCCAGTCTTGAGAAGTTTCGTTGAACAGGGAGAAAACTATGGAACCCGGGATAAAAGATCTTGTTCTGGTCTACAAAGGTAAGGAGAGACAGCTTGAGGGATATTATTTATGATAACTATATGTGTTTGTGTGTTTTAATGTATTGATTTTAAATTGACCTGATTGTCATAGTGGTTAAATATTTAATTGAGTTGAAGTATTGATTGTTTGCTTGGCTGAATAAGTAGATTTTTGTTATGTTTGGATAATTATTTATAAATATGTGCTTATGGTTGATGTTGATATATGCAAGTTAATTGATGCATGCTATATTTGTTAAGACGTTGTTTTGGTTGTTGCATGGAAAGCCTAACCGTTGGTTAGAGCTCAATCAAATCCTCAAGATAAAAGTCTTAAGAAAAACTATATGAAGAACAATGCAAATAAGTATTTATTTTGAAGAAGTGTTTTAGAAGAAGGAAAAATGAGTTATACTTTCAAAACTTTATCAGAATATTTGAAATAAAATAAAACCTATATGTAGGAAATTTACTTGAAGAAAAAATCAAGTGATTTTACACTAAGAAAAATCAAATTCTAAAAAGATTTCATGGTAAGAAACCATGAAGAAAAACAAATTTATTTTGAAGTTTTGAAAAGATTTCTTTTAGTAACGTTTTAATGAAAGAGAAAAATTTTAGAATTAAAACAATTTTATAAAGGAAAATTATTTAAGTTGAAAGATCTTATTTTGAAGAAAAACATAATTTTTATAACACTTATGGTGAAGTACCACAGAAAATGGGATTTTAATTTCCAATGTTCTTAGAAAGAGTTTTCCTTAAAAAAGGTTTACTATATTTTTGAAAGGAAATAGACTTCTCCAAAATAAAGGAGATTTTGTGGGGGGGAAGGAGTTCCTAAAGTTTAAAGTTAAAAAAAAAATGAATCTCAAAAGAAAATGTTGTTGAAAATAATTTATTCAAGTAAAAATATCCGGTAACTTGGATAAGTTACGGAAGTTTTGGATTTGTATTTGTTTTTCACTGAACGAAAAATAACGTTGAAAAGTGAACCTAATAACCGAGACGTCGAGATACTAGAGTTAAAGCACGTGGATCCATGATCCGTATCACAACGTTGTGGACTGTGTGTCCTATATATGAAGTTGTGGACTGTGTGTCCTATCTACGTTGTTTTGGACTATGTGTCATATACACGTTGTTGTGAACTGTGTGTCCTATACACGTTGTGGACTGTGTGTCCTATTTACGTTGTGGACTGTGTGTCCTGCATATGTTGTGATAAAACGTGGTGAAAATAATAAAAAGGTGAAAGTTGTTTTCTACGACCACAAAGTCCAAGACCAGTGCACAGGTCTAGGACTATTGTGATTGGACACTCGGACTAAAACATCCTGTGTTGACAATAAAAGTTTTAAAACGTCGAAAATTCATGGGTGGTTGTGAGCCTTGAGCCTCGACGAAGGAAAGAATGAAACACATAGAAAAACTGCGAAAACGAAGATGTTTTTACATGCATTTGGCAGACGTGCCCACGTTGTTTCATATGAATGCCTTGAAGGGTAAGGTATTTCATGCTACGTTGTATCATTATGTCTTGATGGACAATGAAATCCATATGCCTTGATTACTGTGCCTTGTGTTGGACAGTATGCTATGGATATCCACACACATTGATCACTGCGCCAAGAGTCTTGGGCAGTGTTGTGGAAAAACACGTGCCTTTTTGGCAATCGAGCTTGATCAGCTCATTTTTAAACGAAGTTGGGATCTCCGGAGATTAGAATCAAACTTTGAATTATAGAAGTGTCATGTATTTTCAAAAACAACGATGAGTATTGAATGTTATGCTTATTTGTGAAAAACTTCAGTTAAATATGAATATTATATGTGCAAGTTGTGTTGTGTGCATGTGCATGTAGTTATCGTAATTAATCCATATATTGGTATCTCACCCTTACAACATATCAGGTTTTCTCGGTCCTTTGCTGTTGTACTTTGATACTCTAGGACGGGCGGTAATGAGAAGCTCTTGACCTCACTTAGGGATATTAATCCCGATCCTTGAAGAGGTGGGTGATTATTCTAATGGTGAAAACTACGGAGTTCTTTCTAGTAATTGTCTTTTAGAACGACCAGCTTAGGTTTTTGAGATGTAGATTTCTGATAGTATGGAATGTTTATGGCTCGGATAGCATTTCTTTTGGATGGAAATCTAAGATTTACCTTTTGGTCATGTATAGCTTGTTGATGTAAATATTTTCATAATAATATTATCCTGATGTATTTTGTATGACTGGAATTTATGGGATGAAAATATAAATATTTCAACAGGTGTTTCAATTCTGGGATGTTGGAATTACAAAGGAGACTCTGTCGAAATTTTTGTAAAAATTCTAACTTTGCATTCAAGTACATTTCTAAAATAAATAGGCTTGCCAGGTTAGGATTGTAAGCATGTGCGCCGGTCACGGCTTAGGTTTTGAGTCGTGACAAATTTTATACCCAGTTTCTGATGCTTATGTATTTATATAAATTATTTTCCGAAAGCAACTAGAAAATACATTTTTAATTTATTTCCGCACGTATTAAGAAGTAATGCCCAAGGAGGGTGTTACATTGTTCATCCTAGAAAAGGTAAAGATAGTTCCTTTTTAGTTTCCCTTTTCTTGTTCTTGATTTGGGAACTAATTGGTTAGCATTTTTGGTTTGGCCAAGGCTTGGAGGTTGTTGAGCCTCTTAAAGGAACGTGACCGGATTGCTGTTGGTGTTTAGCAAGTGGAAACCTTCATCCCAGGTATGTGGAGTAGGATAGTGTAATCTCTAGGCAGGGGGTAGTGTAAGATGAGGGGTTCCCATGACCCCATTGAGTTGTATGATGAATGCCATGTCTCTAATATGCTTATTATATTTATTGATGCTATGATAAGTTATTTGTATGTTATTAGCTATATTAATATGTTGAATATGTTTGTGATGAGTTTGTTATGTTTATGTCATGGTTATGATGTTGTACCTATTGTGTTGATTAAGTTGATTGATAACATGCCATGATATGTTGGTTGAAGTTGTTATTGAGATTGTTTTGGTTGATTTATGTTGGTTGAGTTAATATGTTAATAAGGCCCAAATTAATTAATTTAGGACTCCTAATTAACATAGTAATTAGGGAATAATTACCCAAGGATGTTGATTAATTATAGACTGTTGATAAAGTGTGAGTTCTATGATAATTGGTTTAGTGTAAAACCTTAGGCTTGATTTAAGAGTGTTAGGGGGTTTTTAATCCCAATTTTAGCCTCTTTTATGCCCAGAACAGTATGGCTAGCTCCAGAAGCACGGTCGTGCTTAATAGGAAGCACGCTCGTGCTTCCCTTTTGAATTATGGGAGGCCGCGCATTAAGCACGTCCGTACATAATAAGAAGCACGATCGTGCTTCACTTATGAGGCAGCACGATCGTGCAGGGGACAAGGCACGCCCGTGCTTCCCCTCCTGGTAGAAACTGAATTAAAGGCAATTAAGGAGTTTTGACCCCACTTATCCCCAATAGTGATGTGATAATGTAATAATTGAATAGTGGAACTTAGATAACTTGGATAATAATCAATTAAGATAATTACAATGATAATCGGTTAAGCCGGTGCCTAATGGGTCACCGCAAGCTGTTGGGCTTTGGTGGTGTTTGGGCAAAGTGACATCGATGTTTTATGGTCGAGGTGTTATATTGGACCTTGGTGCTTTTCGTTCAAGAGAGTCTTGACCCCACGGTTTGGGTCTAAGGTGTTGATGTTGGTGATAAGTCTTGGGTGCTTTAAGGCCCAAGCAAAGGAGGTGGTTGCCTTGTGTATTGTGCCATTTGCATAGAGCATTGAAGTTGATGTTGAGGGGATGTTCAACATAGGGGAGGTCGTCCTAGTTATGATGATCTGGCCCAAGTCTCGGGTGGTTCACCCATGGTTTGGTGAACCGTGCACCCCCGAGGTGGCATATCCAGTTATGATATGCCGGCTATCCAAGGGGTTCCTACATGGTTTGGGGAACTGCCGGTGTTGGTGCTTGGCCAATACGGATATGTAACTCCGAAGTTGACTTCCTGAGTTAGTTGGATCCACATGCATTGTACCGCATAGCATAGGTTAAGAACAATATTTTTTTAAAAAAAACTGATACTAATTATTTCTAAATAAGATTCCAAAAAAAATACTCAAACATACATATTCAGCTATAATAAATTTATTGATAACCAAGTAAACTACAGATTCCAAGACAGCACGATCAATTAGTTCAGGTTTTAGCATTTGCAATGTTGCAAGCATTCAATTCTAGAACTTTGCATATGACTTAAAGTCTAAATTGATAAAACTCCTTGAACCTTCAAATACCACTTTGGATCCAAAGTGTGGCAAATGGTATTAACAAAGCAAATGCAGTAAGAAGGTCTCTTGTTGCTGCAAATCCTACATCAGATAGCAACCTAAATATCCAAACAGAAGATAGCACTACCAGAAAATCAGTTTCCAGATCAACTATACAAATACTCCAGAAAAGGAGTACAATAACTCATTAATTGATGATTCAAGAGTCAGTGAACTTGTGATGAGAAATACGCTGTGAGGCGAACTAAACAGCTATCTTCTTCAACAAAAATACCAACAGTTTCAATCAATCTATTGTCTTCCAAATTTAACAACAAATGCATAATCAAATGGCCACAAAAAAAAAAACTTAGTAACAAATCAAGGAAGCATCAACACAATCAAATTATGAATTATAGGCATATAGCAGGACTCAGACACTCAATTTATTTTATAACCACTTGGATATTACTCAAGTGGTGAATGCATGTTAGATAGGGGAAAATGTATTCAAGTCAATCCTTCAATTTTTTTGGAAAAAAAAAATAATGGTAGAGTATGGAAAAGGTATTCAATTCAATTCTTTTATAATTTGAAAGGAAAAAATAAAGATTTTGATATATAAAGAGATATTTATATTTATCTTACCCTCTGTATGTTTGTCTAAATTGAAACTGACTACGATGCAATTTGAATATGGTCAAACCTCCTGCTCCAGTATGTCTCATGCTTGTTACCTTTCACACTTACTACATATGATTAAATGCAATATCTTGGTATATGATGTGATAAATTCCGGCAAGTGTACCGGATTCGTTGTCAAGTTATAAAAAGATCGATCCCACAGGGACCATGATCTCAAACCACAACTAATTAGTAAATCGATAAAACTGGACTAAGATTTTGAAAAGGTTTTGATTTTTGAAGTAGGATCAAGTAACAATCAAATTTAATTTCGCAATTAAACAAAACAGAAAGCAATTCAAATTGGGGGTTTTCAAATTCAAATGGGTTCCTAGGAATTGGGATGCCACAAAACTGTTTATGTTACTGAATCGACTCCTCTCCTTGTTAATTACCAAAATTTGTTTTGAAGGTGAATCTGTCCTAAATTAGCTAATGCTCCCTCTCGGGTTACAAAAGTCGTGCCCGATTAAATCAATCCCTACTCACGTGATAATTGAATTTAAATCGGACCCCTTGAGTTTTGTGACGATTCGTGAATCCTCGAAGGACGGCTTCTAACTCTCGTGATTTCAGTCCTAAGTTCGATTCCTATAGATCCGATACCAAAGTTCACCGCTGGGTTCGTCCTTAGTGTATCTATGGCACGCAAACAAGTGGACACCGAATTCGCGAGTAATTAAAGCAATAAGGATCAAATCAAAAAACAAATCTTAATTAACAAGAAATCAAAATCAATACATCATCATAAACAAGTTCTGGGAATAGCCCCAATTCCTAGAAACTAGACTACTACTCAAGCTTTGTCATGATTGTAGCAAGCTTGGTTAAAATAACATGAACAGAAAAATCCCTTAGTGTGTGTTTGGATGGGGTATTTCAAAATTCTAAGGAATTTGAAATACAAGGCAATTCAATTACTTCAATTGAATTACTCTCATTTTGAAAATAATTTGTTTGGATATGATAATTCAAATACCTTGTATTTTAAATTCTTTGTTTGGACAAAACATTTCAATTACCTTAAATTACATTTTTTTCTAATATTCATTTAAAAAATTGGGATTTCAACTGTCTGGGAGCCGGTCCCCAACATCGGGTGTTCGGGGAGCCGGGGCCGGCACCCCCCCACCGGGTTTCTGGGGGATGTCGCCGACGGTGGTAGTTGGCACATGAGTAAAGAGAAGGAATTTCAAAATACCACCTATTTAGGAGGTATTTCAAATTCCTCAAATTTACCTTAAACAAAATACCCTATAAAATCCCTTGATTTCTAAAATCCTTCATATTTAATATCCAAACAAAGTATTTCATAGTGAATTATTTTAATTACCCTCTTAAAATACTTCATCCTCTACAAATACCCCATCCAAACACACCATAAGAGAAAAGGAGAAGGAGAAGAAGAAGAGAATTTCTCAATTATTCTAAGGTAACAGCCCAAACAAAGTTCCCTTCCAGACTTGAGGCCCTAGGTCCTATTTATAAGATTGGGTAGTTTGAATCATAAACCAATACAAAAACCAGGTAAAATCAGTTGCTTCAGATCCAAGGAATGCGCATCACGACCGTGATGGCTTCTGCCTAGCACGCTGCTTCAATAAATGGTTTGTCACGACCGTGATGGTCATCACGGCCTGGCCGTGACAGATCATGCCTAGAAAGGGTCTGGCTCAATTGTCTTGTCACGGCCGCGATGGGCATCACGGCCTGGCCGTGACAGCTTCTGACTTTTTCCTTCTTTCAGCTTCCCTTGATCACGGCCGTGATGGGCATCACGACCTGGCCGTGATCAGCTCTGTTTGCCCCCTTTTTCTAGTTTTCCAAGCTCCCATCTTCGTGCCAGCTCCAACGCGACTGATCCTGAGCAATTTAATCCTCGATTCCTGCACACAAGCACCACAAAACCACCTTACTCGTTGCAAGGTAAAATTAACTAATAATCAAATAAAATAAGCCTAAACTATATGGAAATGCATGCAAAATGTTATGGAAATATGAGGTGAAATCACACTCATCAAACTACCCCTAACTTAGAATTTTGCTTGTCCTCAAGCAATAACTAAGACCAGAAAAGTTAACCAATCGAAACCTAGACAGTGAATCTAGAACCCGAGTAATGAATTCAAGCAACAGGCATAATCAATAAGAAACCAAGAGACAATCGATTTTAAGTCCAATTAGGAGCTTAGGTTCCCCAGACTCACATCTCTCACCAATTCGGGTACTCTTCTCACCTCACTCATGTGTTTGAGGGTATGTGACAATTCGCTCATTTTCCTCAAGGAAGGTGCCCTACCATAAGCTTGACTATTAACCAAATCTCTACTTTATTAATGAAAGCACATAAGAATCAAGAGGTCTTTTATTTTGGTTGTAACGTGGCCATGGGATTTATCGTTAGATGGGAAAATCAAGAAAATGAACATTCTACAGGCTAAACAAAATCAAGCAGTGCAAAGTGTGACACCTCCTAACATTCCTTTTTGGGCCTCAGTTTTCCACCTTTCTTTTTCTCAACTTTTTGCTTCTTATTTCTCGCTTTATTTTTCTCATCCCCTTCTCCAATTATATATATATATATATATATATTTATATATATATATATATATATATATATATATATTCCTTTTTTTTTAATTTGTTTGGAGAAGAGGAGATTTTTTTTAACTTTAGAGAAATTTTTCCAACTATTAATCCCACAATTTATTCTTCAAATTACCCTTTTTGCCCTTTGTAACACTTTAAGAGGTGTCATACTAAGCATTGTTCATTAAAATAGATCAATGGTACCAAGAAAAGTATTTATTCTTTTAAGCTCAAAATTAGGCGACTAAGGAGGTAGCAATTTATCAATCAAAGCTCAGGAGGCCAGAAAAATACCTAGTGCCTCAATCATTTTCAAATGTGTTTTCAAAAATTTTTTAAGCTTCGAAACGGTTTCAAGTCAAGTTCTAGAGGGCACAATCCAAGAGAAATAAATCACTCGATCACAAGGAATGGGGTATATTTAGTGAGTACCCCTTTTTGGCTCAAAATCTCTCATTTAGTGGTTTAGAATCGATGAGAAACCTAAATCTAAGGAACCATTTGCTAATTATTAACTTTCAAAGGATTGTCTCAAGCATTTTTCATTTTTAGCCTATCACAAGAAATCAAAAATTGGGTTCAAAAATCCACTGTCATAATTCAATTGGCTGACTAATTCGATTGGCACAAAGTTTTCACTATTGGAGGCATATCGTAAGCAGGGGGCAGTTAAATCATGTGATTTATGCAAAACTAGTCCTAAATGAATGCAACATGCAAGAATGCAAAATTGATACCCCTACCCCAAGCTTAAAAACTTACATTGTCCCCGATGTAAATAATTAAACCGTAGGGAGGATAAAAATAAAATAAAATAAAATAAAATAAAATAAAAAGGAAAAGGAACAAAGTAACTCACTGAGGTGGTGGGTGCTGGCTCAGATGTCAGTCATAGAGCTGCTGGAGCATAGCTCTCTGCTCTCGCTGCTCCTCCATAATGCGCTCCTGGTTCGCTAAGATGGTGTCGAAAGGATGCGAACCGCGCATAGGGGTCATCGGATGACGAACCTGCAGAGGAAGAAGATGGGTGCCCAAACGGCCTAGCCTGTGGTGGCGGGCGTAACGGCCTCTCTACCCTAATAGGCTGAGGCTCCTCTCCCACCGACACTTTCCAATTTGCCGGGTTTGATACATCTAACAGTGTAAGATTAGGGAGAGGAATTAGGTGCCTGAGCCTTGGGTGTTTCAGGCAGTATATGTCATCCTCCTGGATAATCATCCCCATAGCCTCACAAGCCTGCAAGGAGATACGGGTTCGTCCAGGGACGGCCTCAAAACCATCTAGATCGAAGTTGAATGATGGCATATGGTGGTGATGAGGCCACCAATGACAATAGCGCCACTGGAACTCTTGGCCACCTTTAAGAGGTGCCTAGCCAAGAATGAACCTGTGTCCACATTGCTCTCGGGGTGGAGATAAAGACCTCGTCCTGACGGACGGATCCGTCACTCTAGCCACGGCCAAACAGGGTATTGGCTATGACCCTATGCATATACCTGATGCTAGGGTTAGCAAAGGCTGTGGACTTGGATGTCCGAGGGTCAAAACTTCTGCCTTCATAGTCTATTACGGACCAGAAACTATGCGCACTGAACCCTAAGGGGTATCGTCGGTCACCCCCTACTGGTAATCCAAAAATCTCATTAAATTCAGCTAGGGTCAGTGTGAAGTCCTGGTTGAAGAGCCGGAATGTGATCCGTCCTTCTTGGCAATGTGAGCCTTGGAGAATTTCCGCATTCAGGGAGCTTAAGAACTCCAGAGTTGGGCTAGCAAATGCAGGGTACCTGGTGCGAGCGAACTCGCTCCACCCTATATTTTGCAACATCCAATTAATGCCGACAGTCAAACCTAGGGTATCTAAGCATGCATCATCAAGATATTTGGTCTGTACTATTTTCCTATTTTTTAAAGCATTAAACCTATCTTGTTGAGCAATATCCTTAAAAATAATCCCATATCCATATCCATCGGTCTCAAAGTTATTTGAGTCAGAGTCAGAGTAGTTACCTATGCTCCTGGTTCCTCTGCTGCGATTGCGCGAGGCTTCGACTGCCCTTTGTCGTTTGGTGGCCATGATCAGAGAGTCCCAAAATCACAATCCCTTTCACTTTTCTGCTGGTTAGGGTTTCAAAATTTGGGAATTTTGAATCGCCCCAAAATTGGAGGGTTTACCCTGTAGGTCTTGTTGGGTTGGGGCCAGAGAGTGAGGTAGTGTGGTTGGTTGGGTGTGAGTGGGGAGGTGATTTTCGAGCCTTTTGAGAAGTGGTTATGGAGGTGGGGTGGAGAGGAAGAAGAAGAAAAGGATTAGGATGATGAGGTTGGTGATGGTGTTAGGTTGGAGGTGTGCGTGATGAGTGACTGTGAGATGAGGGGAAGGAGGAAAGGTGGGTGCTTGGTGGTTGAGAGGTGGAGAGGAAGAAAATGCAGATGCAGAAAGTGATTTGTGGCAGAGGCTGCGTTTAGGTTTTTAAAATAGGGAAAATCACGTGTCACGGTCATGACGCGTTCTGTGTCTAGTAAAAATGGCCATAACGGCCGTGATTCGTATCACGGCCTCCCCGTGATGGTTTATGTCCTGCTCTAGCTGCTTGTCACGGCCGTGACCTATATCACGGCCGTGATAGGTATCACGGCCTGGCCGTGATGGACTCTGTCTTCTGGGGATTTCTTGTCACGCCCGTGATGTCCATCACGACTGGGCTGTGATGGTTTCTGACTTTCAACTGTTGGTCCATCACGGCCGTGATGGACATCACGGCGTGGTCGTGACAGATACTGACTTTTCCTTTCCATCCCCCCTTCACTCTCCATCGCTTCCTGACCTGAAAACACTTGACAAATCATTAATTTATGATCTTTTTCCTCTTGATCTTCTCAAATTATTCAAGAGTTAAATTCAAAAACAAACGGAAAAGGGAAAGAAAACTTGGGTTGCCTCCCAAAAAGCGCTTATTTACGGTGTTAAGCTTGACCATACTTCCTTCAATCAACCGGGGTCGACTGGGCTTAGAAGTGCAGGAACACTTCTCTTCCATGGGAGTCCTTCAAAGAGCCGATTTTGCTCATATGGCCAGTTGCGCTTCCGCTTTGCTCTTTTTGCTTTGAGTTTCCTAGCCTTACTCCCTCCCGGCGGAAGTTTCGTTTCCACATGATGAGCAACTCCAACTTCATCAGTAATGGGTGCATCATTCGTCATGCAAATCTTCGGAGTTGCTTCCATGTTGAGCTCTTCCTTCACCTCTGGAGACATTATATCGATCCTGCACACATGACTCTCAAAAGGAGGGTTGTTATACGAGTCAGTCAATTCATAATTTACCCTACCTTCATCTACATTCAGAGAGAGTTTGTCATTCCTTACGTCTATTATCGCTCCAATAGTGGCCAAGAATGGCCTTCCTAAAATGATGGGGAATTTAGAATTCCCGTTCATATCCAATACCAGGAAATCGGTAGGGATGAAAAATTTCCCTACCTTTACGGGAACATTCTCTAGTATGCCTAGAGGGGTTTTAGTTGAGTCATCCGCAAATTGTAAGGAGAATTTGAATGGACTCAACTCTTTGGTTCCCAACCTCTCCAAGATAGTACGTGGCATCAAGCTCGCACTACCCCCTAAGTCACATAAGGCTTGGTCTATTTGCACTTCTCCAATCGAGCAAGCGATAGAGAAACTACCTGGGTCTTTCAGTTTAGGAGGCATACTAGATTTTTTTATGACATTTGGCTCCTCAGTTAAGCTCTTAGTTTCTATTTCCACTTGTTTTCTCTTGACCAACCTTTGTGGGAAAGGTATTGGGGGTTGGTAAGGCGGTGGAGGGACATACTTTTGCTCTAGCTCTTTATCTTTGCTCATGTCCTCCTCACGTTCCACACCCTTTTCAGCTACCCCAAGCTTATCATCCCTTAAGTATATGGCATTACAATGTTCATTGAGATTAACTTCGGGTTGTCCCAGAAACATACCCTTGGGTTTAGGATATGTGATGGCCTGTTGGGCAATTTGAGTTTCTAACATCTTATTATGGATTGCTAAGTTGTCTACCTTAGATGCTAGCTCTTTTATTGCCTCGTTGACTACCTTACCTTGTTGTCTAAACTCTTCATTTTGTTTTGTTTGAGTTTCAACAAAACTTTCCAATAGAGACTCGAGTTTAGACTTCAGTACCTGAGGATACCCCGGAGCGGGTTTCCTATTACCTTGGTCTTCTTGGAACTCGTGGTTCAGAGTGTTGATGTAGTTCCCGTAGGAGAGGTAAGGGTTGTTCTTCCTCTGATTGTAGGGATTTGGGGGAGCGTAGTTTGGCAGCTTCGGGTTCGTGTCATAGAAGTTGTGACAAACGTTCACTTGTTCCCCGAAGCCCGGGATTCATGAGCAATACCACGCGGGCACTCCATGATGTCATGTCCCTGCATTCCACAAATCTCACACACAATGTTAGTAGCACCTATTGCACTCACATTAACCCTTTCAAGCTGATCAAATCGTTTATTTAGTGAGTCAATTTTAGACATAATAAGATCCGTGCTATTCATTTCAAACTTACCCCACGAAATCTTTTTCGGGTTATTACCTCTTTCTGAGCCCCATTGGTGGTAGTTGGTGGCTACGCTTTCAATGATGTTGAAGGCCTCAGTCAGAGACCTATTCATAAATGATCCACCAGCTGCGGAGTCAAGTGACACCTTCGAAGAGTAGTCCAATCCGTTGTAGAAGGTAAGCACTAATAACCACCGTTCGAGTCCATGATGTTGGCAAGACTCCAACAATCCCTTGTAGCGATCCCAAGCTTCGGATAAGCATTCTCCATCCTTTTGAAAGAAGCCGGTGATCTGGGTTCGTAGGTAAGCCGTCTTGGATGGAGGGAAGAATTTCTCCAAGAATGCTTGCTCCAGTTGATCCCAAGTCGACAAGGTATTAGCGAGCAATTGCTTCAGCCATGCCTTGGCCTTTCCAGTCAGAGAGGAGGGGAATAACCTCAAACGTATAGCATCGATCGGGGCACCATGAATCCTAATTGCATCGGTGAACTCCAAGAATGTCTCCACCTGATCAGTCGGTCCTCCGAATTGATGTTGCCTAATCATGCTAATTAGCATAGACGGTATAGTGTAGTTCTCCACCTCGATCTCTGGCCTAGCAATCCCAGTTCGCAAGCCCCTAGCATTTGGGGCTGCGTAGTCCTTCAATGGTTTCGTAACCGGTAGATTCGCCATGAGTGGTATGGGAATCAACCTCTCTTTGTAGTCTCCTACGTTTATGAAAGGTCCTCTCGATTTCGGGGTCAACCTCAATAAGGCTTCCAAGACTTAGAGATCTTTGCATAAAAGAGAAAAACACAGAGATGGATACTCTAGAAGAAAAAGAAATGAAATTTATTTTTTTATTTTTTTATTTTTATAAAAAATTAAATAAAAAGAAAAAGTCCAGAAAAATCAATTCAAAAATTAAATTGAGATTCAAGAAAGCTCAGTCCCCGGTAACGGCGCCAAAAACTTGTGATAAATTCCGGCAAGTGTACCGGATTCGTTGTCAAGTTATAAAAAGATCGATCTCACAGGGACCCTGATCTCAAACCTCAACTAATTAGTAAATCGATAAAACTGGACTAAGATTTTGAAAAGGTTTTGATTTTTGAAATAGGATCAAATAACAATCAAATTTAGTTTCGCAATAAACAAAACAGAAAGCAATTCAAATTGGGGGTTTTCAAATTCAAATGGGTTCCCAGGAATTGGGATGCCATATCAAATAACTCTGAGACTGATGGATAAAGGTATGGGATTATTTTTAAGGATATTGCTCAACAAGATAAGTTTAATGCTTTAAAAAATAGGAAAATAGTACAGACCAAATATCTTGATGGTGCATGCTTAGATACCCTAGGTTTGACTGTCGACATTAATTGGATGTTGCAAAATATAGGGTGGAGCGAGTTCGCTCGCACCAGGTACCCTGCATTTGCTGGCCCAACTCTGGAGTTCTTAAGCTCCCTGAATGCGGAAATTCTCCAAGGGCCGCATTGCCAAGAAGGACGGATCACATTCTGGCTCTTCAACCAGGACTTCACACTGACCCTAGCTGAATTTAATGAGATTTTTGGATTACCAGTAGGGGTGACCGACGATACCCCTTAGGGTTCAGTGCGCATAGTTTCTGGTCCGTAATAGACTATGAGGGCAGAAGTTTTGACCCTCGGACATCCAAGTCCACAGCCTTTGCTAACCCTAGCATCAGGTATATGCATAGGGTCATAGCCAATACCCTGTTTGGCCGTGGCGAGAGTGACGGATCCGTCCGTCAGGACGAGGTCTTTATATTATGGGCCATGCTCCACCCTGAGAGCAATATGGACACAAGGTCATTCTGCCTAGCACGCTGCTTCAATAAATGGTTTGTCACGGCCGTGATGGTCATCACGGCCTGACCGTGACAAATCATGCCTAGAAGGGGTCTGGCTCAATTGTCCTGTCACGGCCGTGATGGGCATCACGGCCTGGCCGTGACAGCTTCTGACTTTTTCCTTCTCTTTCAGCTTCCCTTGATCACGACCGCGATGGGCATCACGGCCTGGCCGTGATCAGCTCTGTTTGCCCCCTTTTTCTTGTTTTCCAAGCTCCCATCTTCGTGCCAGCTCCAACGCGACTGATCCTGAGCAATTTAATCCTCGATTCCTGCACACAAGCATCACAAAACCACCTTACTCGTTCCAAGGTAAAATTAACTAATAATCAAATAAAATAAGCCTAAACTATATGGAAATGCATGCAAAATGTCATGGAAATATGAGGTGAAATCACACTCATCAGTATACATGCAATCCCTTTTGCTTCAATTTCCAAATACAACAACTTCATACCTTTATGGATTTCAACTCAAGCTTCTGAAAAGGGCTGCAAAGGGTCCATGAGTTTCATGTCAAAAGCTTTCTGAAGTCATAAAAGACTGAATGGTAGTAAAAAAATGCAGAATAATCTGATAACCACATGCTTATGAACAGAATTGACTAATAAGTATACTGAAATGCAGGTTGACCAGAATAAAATGGGAAAAGGAAGAGAAGAACACCTGCTCTTGGATCATAACAGAACCCATAGAGTCATCAATGCAAGAGAAACAAACAATGTCCACAAAGTAATGTTCCTTCCATTCCTGCAATTGTAAAAGTTTTCATTCTAGCTAGAATAAATTCTTCCATTTCCATTTTCTATATAGTGAAACCCAATTTATCATGAATATGTAAGGATAGTTGCTGAGGTCCAAAGACTTGCCAACATCAACCTCCATTTGGCCCTGCAAAGCTAAATTTCATTAGAAAAAGTACCTATGATGTATCTTAGACATGAAAACAAAGTCTAGGTCAATGAACTTATGATGTATCTTAGACATGAAAACAAAGTCTAGGTCAATGAACTGCAATTATTCTAGCCAACCGTAACAGTGTTCCCTCTACATTTTCCTCCAAAATGTTAACTGTATTAGCCAATCAGCTATTTTCTTATGAAAAAAGAATAGAAAGCAAAAAGATGTACATAAGACTTCACAGTATGGTTTACATTCACATAAAAGCCAGAGTTCGACCACTAAACTTGAGTCACTTTTCTTTATATATAAATAGTCTACTGATTAAAAGAGAAAATGTGACATTATAAGTTTCAAGAGAGAAAAATTTGAATATGATTAAAACTAGTCAACTTGAGATGTCCATATATAGAGAATCCTAGACATCCAGTTTTCTGATTTGGGTTTCTCTTACTGATTTTTTATATTCCTCACTGCAGCATTTTGAAGGATAGATAAAAGGGTAACTTAGTGAGGTTTCTCCAGTGCTGAAGGATCCGTTCCCATCATTTTTTTCTTAAGCCTGGTGTTCCAATAGTTCATTTCATCGAATCAATTCTCCAAATTTACTTTCATGACCCTCTCAGCAGTACTTTGCAACCAAGTTATTATGAAAAATATTCAGCTCAAATAAGTCTGGACAGTAACAGATGACATGAGTACAATTTCATACCTTTTAGATAATTACTCATTAAATGGATCCCACTCACATATTAAAACTCCTCACTTTTTTAGTATTTCGGCCACATTATTATCTAGACCATGTAGTGCTTCTCATCTAAAAGGTGTTTGTACATCAACAATTCTTTCTAGTGTTATTCCAAATATCAGCTTCTCCAAACTAAATTTTTTTCCCATCGTCTGATTGTGTTTGGTATTATTATTTAAGGCTAATGCACAATCTGAATGGTGTTTGGTATTATTATTCAAGGCTAATGCACAATCTGAATGGTGCACCATGTATTTCTGAATTCATGAGATATATATATCTAGCTAGCATATAAAGTAACATTTAAAGAGTATTTATGGGATTTGAGATTTGAGAAGCTGTCCAAGTATCTTAATATATTGGATTTGGCTACTGGGAGGAGAAATAGAAGAAGTAATGAAACTCGACAGATCAGTAAAGCATAAAAAAGGACTTACCATGGATCATTTGATTGCAAAAAACCTCTGAAGATGCATGATCAATTTTTAAATGCAGGGTCAGTGCTTATAAAACAGTGAAATATATTAGATCTTGGTGGTAGATGCACCTATTCACAGATGTACATGTCACGAGTTCGATTCACAAGTTCTGTTATAAATATCTTGGGTCTATTATACAAAATGACGGAAAAATTGAGGGAGATGTAAACCATCGAATTCAATCAGGGTGGTCGAAATGGAGGAAGGCTTCGGGTCTTTTGTGTGATAAAAAGGTACCTCTTAAGCTAAAGGGAAAATTTTCTTTGTCAGACTATTAGACCGGCGATGTTGTATGGGACGGAGTGTTGGGCGGTAAAAAATCAACACGAGAGTAAAATCAATGTAGCAGAGATGAGAATGTTGTGCTGGATGAGCGGAAAAACTAGACGTGATAGGATTAGGAATGATAGCATTAGAGAGAGAGTTGGAGTATCACCTATTGTAGAAAAGATGGTTTAATCTCGACTTAGATGGTTTGGGCATGTATAGAGAAGACCTTTAGATTCTGTAGTAAGGAGAGTGGACCAAGTCGAGGGCAATCCAGTAACTAGAGGCAGAGGTAGGCCAAGAAAAACTATAGGAGAAACTATTAAGAAAGATTTGGAGGCCAATGATTTAACTATTAACATGATTCATGATAGAACATTGTGGCGCCGTATGATCCATGTAGCCGACTCCACCTAGTGGGATAAGGCTTGGTTGTTGTTGGTGGTGGTTTTTCTATGCAAGACAAGTCAATAACACCTCCACATAATGATGTATCTATAGGGATCTCAACTACCCGCATCCAATTCCCAGCCTAATCCATACATCAGAACAAAACATGCGAAAGAAAGAGTGAGGAGAAAAAATTTGGTCATTATTAAGTGGAAGCCCCAGTAAAATCACCAGTGCTGTAACAATTGCACATTTCCCTTTACTTAGGATTCCAATTACTATTGAAATAACAAACGTATATAAAGGCTGCAATTTTATAGTGACTACGCACTATTTAGGGCTGATTAACTGCTCTATATGATTTTACACACCAACAAACATATTCTTTCCTAATAATTCTTTTTCATCATAAAAATAAAAAAATATATCCACTATGAAATGTCGACAGTATAATATTATCAAATGGCACCTATGAACTTACATACACACATAGTAGTGCTATACCGACTGTTACCAAATAAAGTGAATCTTACATTTAGTATTGACTATTGAGGCTTGACACCTATGAACTTACGCACTATTTGAGGCTACTATTGACTGTTGAGGCTTGACAGTGATGGCAACTGAATGAGCCTTTTAACCATACTTTTTTACTAACACGTTTGGATGTGGGAAGAAAATGGGATGAAAGCAAATAGGAATAATGGTATTTTTTTCTCAATATTGTTTAGATGAGGAAGAAGAAAAGGAATTAAAAAAAAAAATACAAAACAGTTTCCATATTACTGGGGTAGGTAGTTATGGATGAAAAAGAAAAAAAAATGTGGCAGTTGTATACTGGCTTTTCTCTCCCTTTTAACTCATCTTTGGAGACGGTTTTGCTGTAGATTTATAGGTTTTTTTTATGTCTACTTTCAGACACTCATATTTTCAATCTACCATCCAAAATCCTAAAAATTAACATTCTAGCCTTATTTTCTTTCCCTTGCGTTTCTCTCCCACCATATTCACCCTATCCTAACAACACATTAAGTCTAGTCGTACCCAAACTATGTAATTAATATAGAAAACATATGTGATGCATTGTTTGGTCAAAATCAAGTTAATATTATAAACCATGAAGGAAGTTTATTATTATATTATAAAAGAAACAATCCACCAAACAAATGTATATGGTACTTCTGTGGATTTTGCATTCTTCAATTTGTGAAATATGGCTTCCTTAGACTTCTTCAACAAAGGAAAAAATTATTATATGGCCCGAGAAAAAGAAAGTTCTCCATCACTGATTCTCCAAGCCGTTCATCCCATTCATGTCAGAGGCATGCTTTCTTTACATTGACATGGTCCAACCACTGACGTTGCTCTGTTGGTTCATCACTTTATTGCATATGTCCTAAGTTACCAAAGACACGTATGTTTTGCATTCCCTCCAACCCATATAAATATCAACAAACTTTTGTTCCAGTACTGTAGAAAAATGTGAGTGAGAAAGAAGGAATGCAACACTCAAAGTCCAGGGCAACAAATATTCAAATTTACTACCAACTTAATAACTTACATTGCAGTTTAAATGCATAACTTTAAATTAAACAAAGCCTACCAGCGTTGCATCAGTTGCCTTGGCCACATGACACATATCCTCTTTTGCACACGTCTTACAGCAATTGCCCCGGCCTCAACAAAGTACTGAAAAATAGATTAAATAATAAGGATTAGATGCTTACACGGTAAATTCATTATTCTTTATATCACAAACAAAACATGTACTCTAAACATGGAACCACACGAGACAATCCATCAATTTGACCCTAGACATCTATGTATGCAGGAAGCAGAAGATCAGAAGTTGTATGTCTAAAGTTGTTGCTTTTGCTTCAGAAGTTGGGCCTGACTCTTTTGTTTTTTGTTTCTTCTACAGATCTAGAATCTAGCATTAATATATTTTGGAAACACCAACTCAGCCCAAAACCGTAGCACCATCTCCAATTTAACAAAATATTCCACTCAACCATGGTTCAAACATTTCAGCAAACGCATGATGGACAACAAAAGATAAAATCAATTTAATTGATATTCATTCATTCAAGATTCTTATTACAATAATCACAGAAGAGAAAGCGAGAGGATTGGGAATTACCACACAGGGTACCTCTTCAATTTAGTCAAGAGGATCCATTGTTGTGCTCTAATAATGTCTCAAACTCCCCAATACCATCTCACATGTTCTCAGAAATTCAAAAGAAAAGAAATGAGATGATTTCCTTACTCAAACCCGAAATCCATCTAATAAAAGTGTAAGCAAATAAAAAAAAATTATAAAAGAAACCTGGGACCTTGACACATGACCATAGTTCACTCCAATGGTTCATC
Source organism: Sophora flavescens (assembly GCA_030762895.1). Lineage (NCBI taxonomy): Eukaryota > Viridiplantae > Streptophyta > Magnoliopsida > Fabales > Fabaceae > Sophora > Sophora flavescens. Next base: position 205,840,191 of record CM061062.1, read on the forward strand.
TTCCTTTTCCTCGTGTTGTTTCCATTCTTCCAGATTCTTCTCTTGCTTTTTTTTTTTGTTGGTACAAATGATAAATAAAGAAACGAAAGAGGATTAGCTGCGTCCGCTTGCAGATGGTCGTGAGCTTCCGGTGCCGGCGGTGATGGGGGAGGGAAAGAGAGGTCGGGGTCGAAGTGGGGGCGGGAGGAGAGAGATGAGAAGATACGAGAGAGATTTTTGAAGAATGTGAAAGGGCGAATTCTAATGTCGGACCACGATACCAAGGGATATAAGTGACATTTCACTAAAGTTATCTATATTAATACATTGAATATGGCTGGATCCATTTTCACTATTCATAGACACGTGTCGGTCCCTCCGTTATTCACTGTTCACTTCTTGCTGACCGACACATGCTACTGTTGCGGGGCCCACTTATGGTTCAAAATTTTCCCACCATAACCTCTTCTTCTCTCACCTATAAAAAAAAACTCTTCATCTCTCTTTTGTCCTCTTTTCTTCTCTCTTTTCTCTCTCTTTTCTCTGTCTCTTCCTCAGTGGTTGGCGCGTGTGTGGGGTCCCTTGCAGTGACGGTGCCGCCACTCCTCCCTCCCCTCGCCGCATCTCACTCTTTTCTGGCGCCGCTTCTCCCACTCCATGCCTCCCCTCGCCGTTGCGCCTCCTTTCCCCTTGCCGGTGACGGTCTTGCGTGCGCCTCCCTCCCCTCGCCCGCTCTCACTCTTCTCTCGGTGCCGCTTCTCCCACTCCATGCCTCCCCTCGCCGTTGCGCCTCCTTTCCCCTCACACTGTGTGTTTTCGATTTGCTTTGTCTCTCGACGAATCTGATGCATTTTCGGCTCGCTTCATCTCCCTCGTATGAATCGGTTGCGTGGGTGTGGATAAAATCAAGAGCTAGGTATGAACTTCTCTCTCTCAAGATATCGTGATTAGTTAGGGTTCTTTTGAAGAATCCGAATTTATGCCTTTTTTGGGGTTGAAGTCTTTAACATGATATTTCGAGCTCCACTTCTTAAAGATTTTGTTACTGATTCTATTTCTTGCTTTGTTTTTTTGGGTTCGTGTCAAATTTTGAAACCGCATCTTGAATCGATGTGTTTTTAGGGTATTCACTGAGTTGGAACTTTTACTATGTTAACTTCATTTCATATATAGGAAACAAATGATGAATCGGGTTCAGATTTGTGGTTTTAGGCTTTTAGCCACTGTTCTGTTTTGCTTCTTCAATATGGAATTGCTACTTGCTTTGGGAAAGTTTGGAGGATCCAATAATCGATAGTGCTTATGCGAAATTATGGTGACCCTTGGTCTTTGTCATATGAATTGATTAGATTATGACACAGAATTTTATAATTTTTTTTGTCAATTAATTGATTAGTTGTGTTCAAAGTTGATAAAAGATAAGTTCTGAAAGACTTCGATGTGGCCAGACCCCAAATAAACAAGTTAAGATGGCAGAGAAGATGAATAAGAAGGTGGAGAAAGGGGTATGTTCCTGTTAGTCTCTCTGCCCCGCCCTCACGAGCTTTCTTAAAAGTGTATCTGGACTGTGAGTGTATACGTTATATTTTTTATTTTATTTTTTACATTTGTTTGATTTTTTTAACTTAGTTTTACCAACTTCAATGGAAAAAAGCTCAACTTTTACCTCTTCCGCTATGAAATTCTAAAGGTCGTGTTATCAAGAAACACATGTTTTTGGTCTTTTCCTTTTCACCAAAAAAAGTGTTGGGTTGTTCCAAAAAAATGACTTCTCATTGCTTGGGTCATGTGTCACTATATGTGGGCCTTCTTCTTCCACTCGACTCCGTTTGTTCTTGGTGCAAGTTACCAACTTCAAAATCTGTAATTTATTTTTTCTTTTGAATCTACACTGAAGACGTTGTGTTTGGAGATTGGTATGGGATGAGGGTGATTTTGGATTTGATGTCTTGTTTGGTGAAGCTCGCATCATTGGCTTTGTTGTGGCATTCCAGGGGATCCAAAGGTATCCCTGCAATTCTTTGTTGAAGTTAATCCTTTTTATCAATGTTGTTACCATAATCTATATCACAAGAGCCTAAGCATTTATTCTCAATTTTGCAATCAAATTATTGGTTTAAATCCTCATACCTTAGTATGATAAAAAGTTACATTGGCTTATACATAGGATCAATAAATGGGGCGTAAGATGTCATTTATTTTTTTCTTGTGAACTTGCATTGCTAACAAAATGTAATTTTCATATATATATTAAAGATATTGCAAGCTATTGTTGGATTATGAAACCATTATCACACCCTCCATTCTCCTTATTATGAGATTACATGCTATTAGAAGTTTAGAGCCAAGGACATTGGTTGCTTAGAACAATGTTCCCTGGTTTTATTTCCTTTTTAACCTTGGTTTTTAAGGTTCATATTTTTCCAGCTATTGAAGTGAGAATTACTGATTCTTTTTATTAAGCAAATACGCCTTCTTGTCGTGTGATAATTGCTTTATATGAGGAAATTCCTCTACGCATGCAAATATTTGCTTATAGATTTTATTGGTTTATGGTTGTAATTCCCATAATCAATTATAGACATAGAGATTCTTCTTGTGATGATACTTTTTGCCTGTTGATTGATTTCTTATCCCACTACAAACGCCTATACTTCAGTTTTGTATTGTCGGTGAATGTCCCATTTACTTTTTTAATGAATAACATGATGATATATTATTCAGTTTGCCTTTAGATATGGATATAAGGTTGGAAAAATGCTTACAAGTGCTTCATGTGGTAATTGTTATTTGCTTCCTTATTTTTTATTCTCTATCATTCTTATTAAACTTTCTCAATTTGTTGTCACCACCTTTATCCGAAGAGTTCAGTTCATGTATATATGGGTATGAGAACTCGCATCTTGAAAACCACTTAGATGTTCCTATCTTCAGTTCTAAAAATTAAACCTTTTTTGTGTTTCCTTCAAAGGATGTGAAGCTTAATGAATCCACTCACCATCCTTTTTTAAACATTATTATGTAAGTGTTCTGTTTGGTGAGTATGTGTATCTGCTAAATGCCTTGATTGGTGGTGGTGATTTTGAACTTTCGTTGTCTTATAATCTGCCTTGATTAAGTTATTTAGAAGTGTGGTCGTAATGGTTCATGGACCATCTGCTATCAACAATTTGGCATTCTTTGGTGGTGATCTGATTATACTTCATTATATGTTACAGGAAAGCATTTTGATTTTTTTTACAACTTGATCATATATTCATTTTTAATTTTGTTGCATGAGGACATCATAATTGTACTCAACAATGACATTTGAATAAAACATGATCCTATATTCTGTGGCAGATATTACAAAGGAATGGTGGCAAAATAAATAGTTAGCACCATTATTTACTGAACTTTCTATACTGTGATTAGTACATGATACTCACTTTTGCAGTATTACTTCAGAGTTGTAAGATGGGTTTCTATGGTGACTTTATGCTCTTTTGCACCGATCTTGTGGTTAAACTTTGGATTTTTATAAATTTCCTTCAGTTGAGGATTTGAGTCATTTGACACTAATTACAAAACGTAAATTAGCAATTCAATTAGTAGAAAAGGATATTTTCCTGTTGCATTTTAAATTTTTAATTGATTATAGGTGTTAGTTATTTCAATACCTGTTTCATGTTGGTATTGAGCTGCAAACATTGATGCAAAATTTGATGATGCCCATTCAGGTGTGTTTCTTACCTGGTTGGCTGGTACTCTTGCACCGGGTGCTACTGAAGGTCAAATCGAACCCATTTTGATTTGTTCGGATTTTTTATTATTTTATTATTAATTTTTTAAAGTGTATAATTTTTTTGTTTTTAAATATTTCTAGCCAAGAAAGATAGCAAACTACTGTGTTCTTCGGAAAGTTTAGCGGCGTAAACCGAACGAATAATTTGATGAACTGATCCAATTAAATTGGTTTGTATTTTTTTTTTATCTGGGTCTGAACCAAACCTAATGGTGATTGGTTCGGTTATCAGGTTCAAGAATTTTAAAACCAAATTAATTACTATATTTTAGTATTTATATACATATATATATATATATATTAATACTTAATATTTATTATATTTAAATATTTATTTTTAAATATAAATATTAATTATATATTGACATCCTCTTGATCCTTGTGCTAAACGGTAGATAAGTAAATTATAATCATCGTTGAGAATTGATTTTGAAATTGTTTGATAAATAAAAGAGTAAAAGGTTCTCATAAATATAATATGATTTATGATTTATGATTTATGATTTATGATTTATGATTTAAATTTTAATATTATTTATTATTATTTAATATTAATTATAATTTATTGGTTTTGCTTGTCATGTACGTTGGAGAAACGTGTAACTATTATGGATGTAACATCACCTCTTCTTCTCACTTCTTCACACTCAACCAGTACCATTTCCATTCTTTCCCTTCCTTCTCTCTGACCAAGGACGACTACCACGGACCACCAAGAAGAACCAATGAGGAGCAAGAAGGACGACGAGCTCCAACGGCGGCGGCGGCAGGTTTCTATACGGCTGTAAGGAGCCAAGGACTTCTATCTCCTAGGTTCCTCTCAACTGGTTGAAGGTTTTACTCTCTCTCTCTCTCTAAGATTCAATATCTCTTCTTATTGTGAAATAACTTGCCCTGCATTTGTTTCATTATGGCTCTGGTTTCTTGATGAATAATGGGGTTTTACTTTGGAGGGCATTTTATTGTTCTTATTATCTTATACATATTCTGGGTCCATGATTTGTGGTATCCATTGAGGATCTGTTATGGTCAGCAATTTCATGAAATGGGTAAGTGAAGTATTTGACAGTTTTGTTACATGCCTACAATCTATTTGAATGAATGTGTAAGTGAACATCTTTGAGAAAGGTCAAATATGCTGTGATAAATTTCCCACTTCCCTCCAATTTCCCATTTCTTCTATTTTTTTTGGCTCTGTTTTTTTTATTTGATATTTCCATTTCTGATGAATATTGTGTTTCTAAGATCTTACTTCCTAGAATCAGAGGGATTTCGTTTTTTTCAATGGCCAATGTGAAACTTCAGTTTTACGTTATTTTGATTACACTTGATTTGATTTTATATGTCAGTTTCTTACACTTACTTTTGCCAAGAAGCTTCTATATCTTACTCCCTTGCTCAAGTTTTAATTTTCTGACTATTATCTTGATTGATTCCAAAGTATTTTTGTGAGTAGCTGGGACATGGTTGAAGGACTTTATAATAGGGCTCTTGCACCGCACATGGCGGCGGTGGCACGACGGCGAGAGGTTCCTGCACCCCTTCCTTCATCTTTCTACTTTCTTTTCCCTTCTGATGCACCTCTTCTATTTTTTCCTTTTTCTTTCTACTTTATTTTTCCTTTGATTATTTCCAAGTGCAGCATTGAAAGAGGTGAGGTGAAGGAACAAAAATAGGAAGAAGCCAAGAACATGTGCGAGGTAATGATCTCTGCCACTGTTTTTTCCTAAAACAAAATCAAGTTTACATATAAAGCTCTGCATAAAGTTCCCTCTATCAAGAGGTTTTGAATATTGTTTAATTATACAACCATCTTTTTATGTGGCTTGACAATATTCTCACGATGGTTTACAACTTCATTCTCAGTTAGCTCTAACATTGTAAATACCCAGTCTTACTCAATTACCATTACTAATGAACCTACAAAAGTGAAACTGCTTAAATCTTTGCATTGGCAAATTGTTTTAATTGGAGCTCTATTTATTGGGCTATAATTATGCAGGACCTTAGAATCATTTTCTCCGGTTTGTTTTCCAATATATAATTCTTCAGCATTTTTTGTATCCTTATATCCATGATTTTGATGTGAGTTGGATTTGAGTACATAGATCATTGGCACATTTGCTATATTTTGTATACTTAGTACATAAATGACAGAGCTTATTCATCAAGCATTTTGCTGTTTGACAAAGTTCCTCCTATTGCTTATGTTATCTACAGTAGTTGAATTTTTTTTTCATATAAAAAAAAAGAATTCTAATGTTAATGGTAGATGTGATAAAAATTGATAAAGGTAGAAGGTGAAGCGTATAATTATTGACATAAAGGTAAATGCAATTAATTCATTGGAAGCCCTGCATAATATCAAATTTTGTTCCATACCTTTGTGAAGTGTATAGTTACTAAAATTATATTTTGTGAAGTCATATTTATGTGGTTATTATTTTATAATTTTAATTATTTACTTTTAAACCAAGACCCATCATTTGTGCAAGGCACATGCTAATGAGTTTTTGGGAGTGTGTTTTGATAGTTTTGTCATACTACTTAGTATCAACATTAGTCTTGCAAATTGCTAAGGTTGTTTTTCATGCTTTATCTTCTCATTGGCTTCAATGGCAATGGTTTCATACTTCAGGCTGTGACCATGACTTTGATAACTTTTTTATATATGTTGGGAACAATATTTGTTGCCAAATGATAACAAGTTAAAGGAATTTATGTTATTGTTGGTTTCTTTTTGCTTTGCAGTCTTAGAATCAAGCTCATGCTCATCAACTGAATTTAAAAGTTGGATAGTTTAAGGTTTGATTATGGAACAAAAGAGTAAGGTATGTTATGAGATGGTTTAAGACTTTGATGGTTTTCATTTCACGGGTGTTCAATTTTTGTAAATTTTTTTTTGCAATCATTTATATTTACTTATTGCTTAAATTTTGCTATAGATTATCTACATTCTTCTCCAGACTCAAATTAGACTATAAAAAAGATATGTTCTACTTTTCCAGATGTGTTCTATTGGATGTATGGATGATTTTATATATTAGTAAAGTGCATGTTCTTATAAAAAAGAACATTCCTAGCATTTTGTAGTTGTTGCTGCTTACAGTTTTTTTACTCTTTGTATTTTGCTTATAAGTATTTTTAATCATTATTTTTTATAGATTGCATCCATAGTTGATTGTTCTTAAGTTGTTTCTTATCTAAATGTTTTGGTTTTGAAAGGCTTCCTATTTTGATGACATTCATGCTTGCACCTTTTTTTAGTGTGTTTGACAATCTTTAATTGAAGTCAAAATTTGTGGTCCCCTTGGCATCCATTGTTGTAATGCTGGTGCTGCATTTGGTTTTAAGTTTTTATGAAAACACGTCACCTGCTTCGTCCTCTGGATTGTAGTTTTTTTGCCTCCCCCCAGCCCCTTTTTTTGTGGCTTTTGCTACTTAGACCAGCAGAGGGGAAGTCACACGTTATCTCATAGGCCTCCTTTCCCTTAGTCCCTCTGGATTGTAGATTTTTTTTGGCTTTTTCCCCCTTTTTTGTGGCTTTTGCTATTTAGACCAGCAGAGGGCAAGTCAAACACAACAGCGTTGGTCTTTTGGAGTGGCAGGTTTTGTTGAACAAGATACATTATCTCAAGCACGTTATCTCATAGGCCTCCTTTCCCTTAGTCCACTATTTTTTGTTGAAATGGACACTTGGATCAGCATATTATAACTTTTAACATCTTTCTTATTTCACATTGCAAGTTTATTATTTTAGTTTATGTATTGAAAAGCCCGCCACTGCATTCTCAAAAGACTAATATTTTAGTATATTTTTAATCAACAAATATATTAACTTCGATTATCTCTTCTTATATAACAATATTGGAACGGATAGTTTATATATATATATATATATATATATATATATATATATATATATATATATATATATATATATATATCAGCTAGGTCATAGTTTTGTAAAGCTACTAGCCTTAAGTTGAAAAGAGCATTAGAAGTGATGAGTGAAGCACATATTGTTGGGACCAGAACCTATTTTAATGCCATTTACGTGGTTGGCATTGCAAAAAATAAAGAGAATTAGGGCAACCCAAGTTGATATCCACCAATGAAGAAACCCAGATTCTTTGGAAGGAAGAATAGTCCTGATTGTTTAACATTTACATTGACATCCACCTTATAATTGCTAACTATTCTATATGATGTATATATCTCTTTTAGACATACTTTGATGTTCAAATGATCAATATATATTTGATATTGACTGGCCAATGACTCGCATATTTGTTCAATTTGATGTTTCATATATAGCTATGCATATGACAGTTCTAGCATGTATTGGTCATGGCTTTATCAGGAAATGATGGCATTATAAGTGTTTTAGAGGAGATAATTGATGATTTGAATAAGTTGGAGGATGGATTGTTAAATGAAGCTGAAAATTGGATGTCAAAGGTACAATAATCTGTAACGAGGGATATAGTATTCTTTACTAACCCAATAAAGAACATTGGAATCATAGTTATTAATAGCATGTGCACGTAATAGTGCTTACTATAGTACTATAACTATGATCTATTGCATGTGTAAATGTAGTATGCCATTTTTTCAAAAAATGATCGTGAACAAAGCTTCCAACATGACTTATTGCATGTTTTATTTACTAATTGGATGTTTCTTTGTTTTTTTATTTTATATCCAGTTGTAAAATTTTCTTGATTTTAGAATAGATTTATGAATTTGGTCTTCTTTATAGCAAACTTTAAATTTAAATGGCACCTTTAAACCTAAGAAAATTTAAATTGATGCAAACTGAAAAATTAAAAAGAGATAATTTGAAACTTAAATTGAACATAACAATTCAAAATTATAACTTACCTAAATAACAGAACCATACAAACTTCAAATTTTTAGGGAATGGCCAAGCGACGTGGCGGCTTCGAAGGCCCCACAAAATTTCCAGCTTTTGCTTTTTTTAATATTACTTAATATTAATTACTTTTTCCTGCAAGTCCTCTTTTCCTTTCGCACGCAACCTACCTTCCCCTTTCAGTTTTCAGTCTCATCTTCCAATCTTTTCCCTTTCTAGTCTTTCAGTCTCGACGACTCTTGCCCATACCCTCCCTTTTCATATGCATTGAGTGCATTGTACATCTTTCTATTTTTGTGTCTCTGCTCCTTTTGAGGGTTTTGGGGAAGGAGGGTTGAGGGGGTTTTTGATCAGAGAAGAGAACTGTGAAATGGAGGAGAGGGAAGCGATCACGGAGAACTCGTGCATTGAGGGGCTGAATGAGGTTTTGCATCGGGAGGAGAACTCGACGGAGGCTGAACTCGGCAGAGGTGGAACTTGATGGAGACGAACAACGTTGGAACTTGGAAGCTAATACCGGTGAGGTGTGTGCTATTCGTGGCGGAGTACTTGACCTGAGAATGGTAATCTGAGAACGGTAATCGCCGGACTCTGTACATCGAAACACCTTTTTATTTTACTTTTCATCTCTAGGTATTTGCTGTAAAACACAAATTTTCAAACTGTTGGTTCCTAATCGAAGAATTTAGCAAGGAGCAAGTGATGTTTTCATTCTCCTCTATCTTGATCATTCGAACAAAAATATTGAGTAATTTTGCCCTATTCATAATAATGAACATGTTGGATATTTTTATTTTGAATCAAGGTTTGGGTATATTCTATATTTTGATAGATTTCCTCTTTTTAATACACAAGTTTTTTGTTTTAAGAGTAAATCATCAAATATTTCATTTGTCCTAATTAACTCAATGGTATTTATGCAGGTATGATGTTGAGATGTTTCTAACTTACAGATTTCTTAACACAAGGCAAGTTGTAAGTTTTAATTGTCATGATTTTCATAAGTTAGTGCCTTGATATTGGATTGAACAATTGACTTGCTCCTAAAAATGAAGACAAACATTTTTACGTGTTATTGTTATAGGCAGATCTAACAAGTAAGAGTGTTATATGAAGCAGATCCACTTGGAATTGGTGGTGAATTTAGATACAAAAAATCACAGCCATGTCTTTTATTGGAACACAGCAAAAGTGTTCAAGCTGGTGAGAAAACAGTTAGATGCCATAAAGCTTGCTTCAGGTTCTTCCACTACAAAGGAACATTAAAGGTGGCTTCTTTTTTTTTCTGTGAAATCTATTTGCTTTTTCTTTTTTCCTGCATTGTTGGTTTAATAACATATGAATATTGTTCTGCACTCTCAAATTTGGATTTTTTATTTTTATTGATTCCGTTTTGCTAAAGATCCATGCTTTTATTTGATGCTGGCTTCCATCCATATAAAATTCCTGTAAGTGATTTATACAAGTTTGTCAACAAAAAAAAATTGTGACTTTATTAAGCAAATTCTGTTGTTCAAATTCTGGGTTTTGTGACATATTCACTATCCATAAAGATTGTTTCAGAAATTGGCAAAATCTGATAGTAATTGTTGGGCACCAGCCAGAACACATTTAATATAAGGTGTGAATGGTATATTCAGAAGGAATGGACCGAAAATGGTTAGTAGTTACAAGTGGTTTCAATTGGGGTTAGGAGGTGAGGTAGGTAGATAAATAGGCCTTAGTTGTTCTCATTAGGATAAGATAATCTCTCTCTTTCTCAATCTGTGTTTTTTCTTATAATTCTACTTAATCATCATTTTGATCTCTATCAACTTTGGTCCGACCTGCTGGATCATCCATGGCGGCGATGGAGTCTCAAATTGAAGCCCTGGAGAGTTCTATGGAATTTCTGAAGCAAGTGACCAGCAACCATGGCTCCCAGTTATCGGGGATCAAGAAAAAGGTGGATGGGATTGAAGAAACCAGGTACCTTTCGTCAGAAAAATATGTGCATATGTGCATGATGGCACTACAAAGTTTAATGAGTTTGTATGTTAGAAAAATTAATATCTTTCACTTCTATGTTATGAACTTTCCAAATACGCTAGGCACTAGCTGGAGTTGATAGAAAATATTTCATGAGGAAACTTTGAAAGTTTATGTACGATGGAGAAAAATCTCTGGAGGTTAGGAATTCCGAATCATACTTGCAGTTACCATCTGTTTTAAACCATGCTCATTGACTGTGTTTGAATGTGTTCTTTTTCTATTCAAATTCAATAAAGATTCAATCTTTTCTTTCTCTATTTCTCACTTCCAATATTGGGTTCCTAACAGATTTTGAACGAAATATGGGTAAGATTTCAGCTTTCTGTATTGAACTTGAACAAGATATGAGGTAGCATCTATACATTCTTTTGTTCAGTTTATGTAGTATTTTCTATGTTGTCTGAAGTATTGGATTGATATGTAGAACTCGACTTTATCACGCAGACAACCTGGTTTTAAGCAAATGAAGTTTTTAAGGCAGGAGGCATACAGTTTGCTTCGTTAAGTTTCAAGTCAGTAAACTTTTGATCCTATTTATGGTTTTTTATTGAGTTTGGTGGTGACTTCCTAATTGTGTACATGATAACTAATTCTATTGCTTTATTGAGTTTGATGGTTAAGTCAAATGGCACACAATGCTCAACTAAGAGAATTTAGTGAGTTGGTGTTATGTCTAGGGTTTATTAAAATTAGGTGATTAGTTACTTATTTTTTTAAAATGGGGTCACTTAGTGGTTAATGGTATATTTTGGAGTGGAGAGGGACAGCGTGAAAGAAACGAAAAATGAAGTGAATAATAACATACATAATGTTTACAAACATTATATATTAACGTTAACCATTTATCATTATCAAATAAATTTAGAGTTAAATTTTTGTATACTATTAGTGTAAAAATTCTTTACACTGGTGTACAATCGCAAATCAGGATATGAATTACTTTTAAGGTGGTTAGAATAAGATTCAAAGAATTTTAATGATATGGCAATTGGTAATTAGTTGACTGTGTAAAATATTTTTACACTGGCATTGTATAACAATTAAATTCATAAATTTATTAGTTCAATGTTATTCTCCTCCATAACAAATATTTAAAAAGTTAATGTCAACAAAATCTTTCTTTGTGTGAATCTGGTATCGTCTCGCCAGGAGTTAGAGTTAATTCCTCGAGGTATTGAAATTCATTTAAGGGGCTTACCTCTCCCAACAAATGCTCTTCCATACACAATAACATGGTATCGAATATCTAAGCACATACTTCAAGGACCCAGTTATGTGCTAACCGTGCTACACCATTTTAGTAATATTGATATATTTTATCTTGGTGTTAACATGAAACTAACATTTTAAATGTATGTTCATTATCAACATTATAATGTGTATTTATGATATAAATATATTGAAAGATGAAGAGTGCTAATAAATAAAAATAAAAATAAATATTATAGCATTATTTATTTATTTTGAAAAACTCCCCGTGCGTTACGCACGGGTCATTACACTAGTTTTTATAATAAAGCAAAATCCTATTAGAGTATTTCCTGTTCATTCCTGCAACTTTTCGGTTGGTCACATTTCATTAATATTCATTGTAGCAATTTTTACTAGTCTCATTTCATTAGTTAGTCATTGCTGCAAGTTTTTTTCATTCTTTTTTTTTGGTTACACACTTTTTAGTATTCATTGCTGACTTTTTTTTTCTTCTATTCATTGAACACAAGACTGTTCCGTAAGTGTCATTTTATCAATCATTTTCAATGTGTATTAGCATCATAATTAATAAAAATAATGTAATAAAACAAAAACAAAATTAAGGGACATTATTTATTATTTAAAAACCCCTAAAATAATGAGAGATATGAACGCGTTTATTTAGGGGTGTAAGCGGATCCGATCCGATCCATGAACCCAGCGGATCCGAACCGATCCAAACCAGAACAAGAACGGTTCGGGTCTCGGATTCGATCCGATCCGAACCCTATAAAATATTTATTTTTAAATTATTTTATATATATTATTATATAGAGATTTAATATAATTAATAATTAAATATGTATATTTTATTTTATTTTTCTAATTTTTTATTAATATTTAAGTGTAAATTTTAAAAAAAAAGAAAGGTAACCCGATGATCCGAACCGAACCAATCCGATTGTGATCAGTTCGGTTCGGATCCATAGCTGAAAATTCGCCAAATCCGAACCGATCCCAACCGATCAAATTCGATCGGTTCGAATGATGAAACCCCTCAAATCCGATCCAAACCGATCCGATTACACCCCTACGTTTATTAGTGTTTACTTTGTTTAAAAAATGATTTTTTAATATTAAATAATGAGAAAAGTCATCCTTCTAAAGAAATGCTAGCAACGCACACTCTTTTTAACACACTCTCTCCAATTGGCTGGAATTCATGTGTGTCCTACAAAATTTAAGTGGGACCCACATAAATTAGTAGGATCCATTTCCAAAACAGTGGGACCCACATGAATTTCGACCAACAAGAGAGAAAATGTTGGAAAGAGGTGTTGCTAGCACTCCTCATACTAAAATAATGATATATAAATATGAGAGTTGAATTAAGTTTATTAGATAATAATAATAATAATAATAATAATAATAATAATAATAATAATAATAATAATAATAATAATAGTAAAATATAAAATATAAAATTGTGTAGAAAGTTTATGGTTTATAAGAAAATATAAAGTGATTAAATTGCTTAAAAATATATATTATTTTAAATAATAGTCAAATAATAAAACTTTGAATTTAGTGAACAAACACATTATTTAAGATAGGAGAACACTAACAAGTGTCCTTAGAATATTGTTTAATAAATCAAAAAAGAAAAAATTGTATGGGAAATGGTGCATTTAGCATTTAGAAGAGTGCAACACTTAGATTTTCAATACGAATTTTTCTTTTGTGTATTCCTTAACCAATACCCTTAAGACACTCGTTAATAAGACCCTTTAAGATAACAATAAAACCTACTTTTCGAAATAATAACAAAATAAAAATGCAATTGAATAGAAAAATGTATATTTCAATTAATAATGAAGTAATGGGAGATAAAATGGTTCATAAAAAATAGGACATAAAATTGAGTGTGCAAAGTCACTATTGACTTGATTATAAAAATAATGACAAATAAGACAAATAAAAAGACATATATAAAAATAATAAATGATAATCAATAAATCTCACTAATACTAGTATATTATCTCGTGCATGGCACAGGTCACCATACTAGTATAAATTTAAAATGTGTTTAAAATTAATATTTACTTTGAAAGTTATCGCATTCATTGACCTTTATTTAAATTTATGAGTGACTTTTTCAGTTGTAGTAGCTACTAAGAATTTTGTATGAATTCATCGTTATTAGGACCTTTGACTTTCAAAACAAACTTAGATACCTTGGACCTACTATGGGACCAATCTCCGTTCGGGTGCTTGGTCACAGTTAAGGTTCTTCACCCCCTCCCCAAAGATATGTTATGTGGGATTCGAGCTCAGGTCCTCCTCAAACAATAGACGTGTATTGCGAGTGTAAATTTTTTTTTACGCAGTCAATTAATCAGAAATTGACAAATCATTAAAAATGTTAATATTTGTCTTAATTATAAAATAAATGATACCATGATTTTTTATTGTTTGCCAATGTAAAAATTTATACAATGACAATACAAGTCAATTAAACTAATAAAATAATAGGAGATGAATCAAAATAAGATAATATATTTTTTGAATTAATAATAAAATAAAAATGAAATATTTGGTCTACTAATTAAATAATGAAGTCAAAACTTAACTAGAAAGGTTGCTATTAACAATGATTAAATTTGGGGGAAAATAATAAATTTTCTCCATAATAATAAAATTTAGGGAAAGGTCATTACTAAAAAGAAAAAGTCAGCAAGAAATTTCACTAATTGGAACTGAACCATTGAGAATAATTATCACATTATTGTTGTTCATATTTTAACTCTTCAGTTGGTACATATTAATCATTACAATGTTTTTGGGAGTTAATTGGTATACATTGTCAGTATAAGATTTTTTTGATACTGTCAATCAATTATAAATTATCGTATCATTAAAATTGGTTGATCATTATCCTAACTATCATAAAAATCATTCATATCATAATTCGTAATTGATTGACACTATAAAATTTTATTATACTCACCGTATATATTAATTAAACTCATATATTTAAGTAGGAGATATTTCTATGTATTTTAAAACATTGTTAACTTATTGTCTACCATTTTTGCTTTGTTTTATGTGCATTATTTTAAATAATTGTTTTTTAATTGGTTAACTTTTTGAAAATAACATACTTCAAAAAAATACTTTTTGAAAATAACATAGTTAATATAGATAAATCCCTGGTCTGAATTAATTATAAATTAAATTATTTAAAAAATAATTATTTTTTAAAATAATAATAAATATAAATCTATGCTAAAAAGTTCATCATTTATAATAAAATAATAAGTGGATAAACAGAGCAAAAATATATATTATTTAATATATTGAAGGAATTGTTTCATGGATTATCACTATGCAATTTTCATTAGCAATTTGATAGACATTGGAATAAATGATCAAATGTGTAACATTGAAAAATAGGGAGATCAAATATCCTAAAAGATCATAAGGACCAAAATCACACATGGTTAATAGGAGAGGGACCAAAACTGAAATTAAGCTTAAATTTATTAATTATTCAATATATTTTAATCCAAGTTGACTGTCACATATGAAATTTCCCTTAGCAAATTGACAGACATTGGATGGAAAATCCTCAAATTTACAACATAAAAAAATAGGGCACGAAACGTTCTAAAAAAAATAATTGGGACCAAAATCAAATATGATCAATGGTTGAAAAAAATTTAGATTAAATTAATTAAAAATCAAAATGATAATAAAATATTTAAAATATCAATAAAACATTTTAAAAATTGCTGTTTAAAATAATAATAAAATATTTAATAAAATTAAACTTTGTCAAAAACTTAATGAAATGGTGCAAGGAATGATGAATGGTGATAAAGTACTTTGACAAATAAAGTAGGTTTTAATAAGTTGTTAGTTCCTGCAAAATTTATCGATTTTACTTTTAGTCTCTGTAAAAAAATTTCTTAGGATTTCATCCATGTAATCTCAACTTTTGTAAATAGTCTCTACCATCATTTTTTCAGTTATCTAGTACTTTGGGGTACCAAATAATTTTATTTTACTCTCCGACTTATTATGAAATTTAGCTAGAAAATAGAAACAGAATCATACAACAGGGATCACATGTTAAAATTGCTAAATTCTGTCATTTTGTATAATATTTAATACTCAGGTATCAATGTAATTTCTTGTTCCTATCCGAATTGCTTCAATATTTGGCTAAAAAATAGGAAAAAATTCATATATTATGGTGACATTGTTAAAATTGACAAAAAATTTTCATCTATATGATTTCTACTACCCAGGGATAATAGTAGGGACTATTTACAAAAATTTTAAAATAATAGGGATAAAATCCTAAAATTTTTTTTTACAGAGACTAAAATCAAAATTGATAAACTTTGCAGGACTGAAAACTTATTTAAACCAATAAATTACTTAATGAAATAGTGCAACGTGTAAAATAACTAGACCCTTGCTAATTGAATTACTTCTCATTATATTTCATGTGTTCATGGATGTATACGCTCACTGTGTTACAAAGAGTCCTATTCATCATCTATATATAATAATGAATAGGCTAACAAATAGGAGCTGTTAGTTACAATCATAACAGCTGCATCTAATTACAGAAACTAACTATAACTAACATAACTGAAATAACAGAATATGGTTATAACTAACATTCCTTCACTCCCCCTCAAGTTGGTGCGTGTATGTTCTTAATGCCCGATTTGCTGACCAGAAATTCAAATCTCTCTCTGCCTAGTGGCTTAGTAAAAACATCTGGCACTTGATCCTTTATTCCAATTTTCAAAGCTTCTATGTCACCCGATTGTATTCTTTCTCTTACAAAGTAGCAATCCATTTCTACATGTTTTGTTCTTTCATGGTAGACTGGATTCATTGCTATATGCAATGCAGCTTGGTTGTCACAAAACATGCAAGTTGGTTCTGTTTGTGTTGATCCTAACTCACTCAACAGCCACCTGAGCCAGATTAATTCACTCACTGTTGATGCCATTGACCTATATTCTGCCTCTGCTGATGACTTGGACACAACTGATTGCCTTTTAGTCCTCCAGGAAATGGGTGAGTCTCCTAACATGATGAAGTATCCAGTGCAAGATCTTCGAGTGAGGGGGCAGCCTCCCCAGTCTGCATCACAGTAGGCTTGCAATCTCAAGTCATCTTTGCTTGCCAGTAAAATTCCCTGTCCGGGTGTAGTTTTGAGATACCTAAGAATTCTTTCCACAGCATCCATGTGAATTTGTTTGGGTGTATTCATAAATTGGCACAGAGTATTCACTGCATAGGTGATATCTGGCCTAGTAATAGTCAAATACAACAGTTTTCCCAACAGTCTTCTATACCTTGATGCATCAGTGTCGGGATCCTTTTCATTCACCCTGAGGTTGCAGTTTTGTTCCATAGGGAACTTACTTGGTCTGCTATTCTCCATCTTAGTCTCATGGAGGATGTCCAGAGTGTATTTTCTTTGACTTAGAACAATTCCATCAGCTGTTCTTGCAACTTCTATGCCTAGGAAATACTTCAAGGTTCCAAGATCTTTTATGCTGAATGATTGATCAAGATATTTTTTGACTTATGTCATAAACCTAAAGTTATCTCCTGCTAAAATGACATCATCTACATAGATGAGTGCAGTGAGGAAAACTCCTTTTGCCTTGTAAATGAAAAGAGAGTGATCTGCTTTTGATTGTGTGAAGCCTATGGCATGGAGGGCTGTGGTGAACTTTTGATACCAGTTCCTAGAGGCTTGTTTCAGGCCATAAAGGGACTTTTACAACTTGCAAACTCTTGTACCTCCTTTCTTTGCAAATCCTTGAGGAATCTTCTTGTAGATATCTTCTTTCAAGTCTCCATGAAAGAATGCATTATTCACATCTAATTGGTGAATAATCCACCCTTTCTTGGCTGCAATTGTCAATAAGCACCTTATTGTAACAAGTTTAGCAACTGGAGCATAAGTCTCATGAAAATCTTCCCCTTCTTTTTGAGTGAAACCTCTTGCAACTAATCTGGCCTTGTACCTCTTTATTTCTCCATTTGGCTTATATTTTATTTTGTAAATCCACTTTGAATCCACTGTATTTTTGCCTTCTGGTAGGGACTCCAAAGTCCAGGTTCAATTGCTTTCTAAGGCTTCAACTTCTCTTTGCATTGCATCTCTCCAATGTTTGTGTAACAGCCTGTCTAAAAGATTTTGGCTCATCTTTTGCAGAGATGGCAGCTAGAAAAGCTTGGTGAGAATGAGACAATTTATCATAAGCAATATACTTAGAGATAGGATACATAATTATGTTACCTGAGGAACAATTGGATGTAGGGGGCATAATAGAAGATGGCAAATCAATTTTATAGTCATTTAAATGTCTAGGTAAGTGTACGTCTTACTCTTTCACTATGCCTTTGATTGTTCTGAGTCCTATTTTCTAAATTCTCAGTCTCATCATTATTAGCAGTTAGATCTATAGTGTCGATGACCTGCAGATCCTGATTTTGATCTGTTTCACTATTATGGATATTCTTCATGTAATCTATGTTATCTTCCCAAAACACATTATTTACATTTAAGTTTTCATTAGTCTCATGCATTGTTTTAAAAGGAAATTCAGTTTCATAAAATATGACATCTCTGGACACCAAGACTTCTTTGGTTATGAGGTCATAAACCTTGTAGCCTTCCTGTCCAGTAGGGTATCCTAGAAACACACAAGCTCTCCCCCTCTCATCAAACTTCCATTCCCTCCTAGTTTTTAAAGCATAAACAAGACAACCAAAAACTCTTAAGTGGTCATAACTTGGCTTTCTTCCAAAAATGATCTCATAAGGGGTTTTGCCACCAATGACCCTAGAGGGAAGTCTATTGATAATGTGTACAACAGTTTGCACACATTCACCCCAAAATTGAATGGGAAGTCCAGAGTGGAATCTAATAGCTCTAGCTTTTCCTAGGATATGTCTGTATTTTCTCTCCACAACTCCATTTTGTTGTGGAGTATAAGTACATGAAAGTTCCATTAAGATTCCATTTTTCTCATAAAACCTTTGCATGCTACTGGCAGTGAATTCGAGGCCATTATCTGATCTTATCCTCTTAACTTTCTTATAATCATGCATATAAAAGCTTGCAGGCAATGTTCGACCTCAGACTTATGTTTCATGAGATACACCCACACCCCTCTACTAAAATCATCAACTATAGTTAGGAAATAATGAGCCCCTATAGTGGAACCAGTTGCATACCTTCCCCATATATCACAGTGTAGTAATTCAAAGCAAGAACTAGTTTTTATAGAACTTAAAGGAAAAGGCAACCTTGTTTGTTTGGCCCTCATACAAGAATCACAAGGAATGCTATCATTATTACTAACTACAATAGGTATAGATCCTATAATTAGATTTTGGCAGTAGAAGTGTGTCCTAGCCTAGAATGCCACAGTTTTGAATCAGTTGGTTTTCCAACCTCCATGGCCATTCCTCCATCATCAGTGGAATCTAGGAAGTAAAGACCATGTTGATGTCTACCCTTCCCAATCTGCTTCTTCGAGGGTAAGTCCTGTATAGAACAAGATTCACTCACAAAGGTGCAATTATACTCTTTTGCGAGTTTACTAACAGAAAGGAGATTTCAATGGAACTCGGGGATATACAAAACATTACTAATGTTCATGCCATTGGGAAGAACAGTCTTTCCCACTCCCTTAACTGGCACACTAATGCCATTTGGGATTTTGACAGATTGTTCATTGCAATTCAAAATATCTTTCAACATAGTTTTATCACATGCAATATGCTCGGTTGCCCCAGTATCAATTATCCACAGCTTATTATTATTAAGATTACCTGCCATGTTTACTGTTGGTGAAGATTTCTGCTTTCCAATGATTGGCTCTGTATCTCCTTGCAGTTGCAGACATCGACTTTTCATCTTGCTTGAATGAGAGGCCCGGAATAGGACTTTCTTACGTGCTCACCTGAGATACCTTGGATCCTGACTTCTTGTTGGTCCAAGATGCATTCTTTTCTCTTCTTTCTCTAGGTGGCTTTCTCCAATCTTGAGGGTGGCCAATAATTTCCCGGCACTCTTCCTTAAAATGTCCAATCTTTTGGCAATGATCACATGTAGGTCTATCTTTCTTGTTTACCTTGCGATCAATTTGAGACCGAAGCGGAAATCTCAGCTATTGGCTTATGCATGGCAGAAATTATTCTTTGTTGTTCATCCTCTGCCACCAAGTGATAAGCATGCCTGAGAGTCAATTTTGGTGCCATGCTTATGATTTGAGTCTTGACTGTGTTAAAGACTTCATCAAGGCCCAAGAGAAAATCATACAAGTGCTCTCTTTCACGCATTTCAACAAGCTATTTCTGTACATCACACTCGCAGCCACCACATTTACATTCAGACCATGGTGAAATAGATTGAATTTCATCCCACAGTCCCGTTAGTTTTGTGTAATATGTGGGAATTGACTGCTTATCTTGCCTAAGATGTGTGATTGCTCTGCGTAATTCATAAACTCTTGGATCACTTCCCTTGGCGAATCTATCTTCCAATTCTTTCCAAACTTCTATAGCTGTGACTGCATATCGAACACTTCTTCTAACTTCTTTGTCCATTGCATTCTTTAGCTGACCTTTAACCATGGCATTGCAACGCATCCAATGAGCTAAATTTGGTAAATCCACTTCTGGCACGAGGAGGGTACCATCTACAATGCCAATCTTGTTCTTGGCATATAGTGCATTACTCATGTCCGCGACCCATTCACCATAATTTCCATCATTGAGGAGCTCACTCATGAACAATTGTCCCGACTGATCCGAAGCATGGAGAAAGAAAGGTGACATAATGTCAATACCTCCATCGTTTCCTTTCTTTTGTGGAGATGATGGTGAATCAACATGTTTCTTCTTTTTTCTCTGGTGAGGATGATGAATCTTCATTCTTGTTGGAAGAGCTTTCATCATCCTTAGCCATGATTGACAGCAACTTTCAAGAAAACGATTTCCAGGATATGGCTCTAGATACCATGTAAAATAACCTTGCTAACTGAATTACTTCTCATTATATTTCATGTGTTCATGGATGTATACGCTCACTGTGTTACAAAGAGTCCTATTCATCATCTATATATAATAATGAATAGGCTAACAAATAGGAGCTGTTAGTTACAATCATAACAGCTGCATCTAATTACAGAAACTAACTATAACTAGCATAACTGAAATAACAGAATATGGCTATAACTAACATTCATTCACAACGAATGATAATAAACTCATCCATATCCGTAAATGCATAATATAATTTTTTTATTACAGGTTTAATGTGTATACATACTTTTATATATATATATATATATATATATATATATATATATATTGATGTTAACTTAAATATGATATTTTAATACTGTGTAATAAATATAAATTTTTCTGGAAGGGGACACATTGCCCGAAAAGCTCACCTACGTTAGACTACTGCAGATGCAGAATTAAGTTGTTTTACCCATTTTACCCTTTTTAAATTGTTTCAATCTGGACCGTTGCTTTTTTTTTTATAATAATATATCTATGGCTATTATTTATAAGTTTCAATCCACCAATTTTTTTCGGTGGATGTTAGAAACTGAAGATGTGGTGGTAGTAGCCTCACTCCTTATTGTTGATATTATCGAGCCGTGTTTTAAAAACGATCCAATCCTATTGGTTTAATCGGTTGGACCATCGACCGGGTCCCTCTCCGATCCTGGTCGAATCACAGAATCGAAAAAAAAGGTTCAACCGTTAAAAATCACAAAAAATCGGTTGAACTGGACCAAAATTGGAAAACCTGTAGGTTCATAAAAAAAATAAAAAAAAAAGCTTTTTTTAAATAAAAAAAGGCTAGAGTGTAACGCCCCGATTTCTATGTCCTTCCGTAGCATTAAAAACACGTGTATATGTGTTTATTTTTTTATAAAATCCAAAGAGTGATTTTAAATAAACTAAAATCATTTTCTTATGTTGTTTTATCGTATGAAGTCACGGTTAAATTTTCGGTTGAAAATTCAGACGAAAGTCGGTCTCCGTTTTCACTGTCAGTACAAGTTATTGAGCAGAAAACCTAATCTTGAACCGTGAACGAAACGTTTAGTGTTTTGTGTGATATTGGAAATTTTCAAAAATTTGAAGTCGGAAATAAAATATAATATTTATTCCGGGTGAAATATGATCGGAAACTTGAACCGGATACACAACGGAGCATAAAAGGGAGCCCAAAAGAAGTGAAGTGATTTGATGGGATGTGATGGACATGAGTTATGACACATTCCAAAAGTGTAATCATCACACTTTTCAAATTATATCATAATATTTTCTAAAAATCCATTTTTCCCTCTCGATTATGTGTGGATTTTCGTCAGTTGAACAAGGTAACGATCAAGAACAAGTATCCGCTTCCAAGGATAGATGATCTAATGGATCAGTTACGTGGAACAACCATTTTCTCAAAGATAGATTTACGGTCAGGCTACCATCAAATCCGTGTGAAGGCAAAGGATATTCCTAAGACGTCGTTTCGAACACGCTATGGGCATTATGAGTATCTGGTGATGCCGTTTGGAGTGACGAATGCTCCTGCAATATTCATGGATTACATGAATAGGATCTTTCGTCCTTACATAGATCAGTTTGTCATTGTCTCCATCGATGACATTCTAATCTATTCCCCAAACAAGGAAAAACATGTTGAACATCTTAGCATCGTTCTTCAAACCCTGGGAGAGAAGCAACTTTACGCGAAATCGGAAAAGTGTGAATTTTGGTCGGACCAAGTTCAATTCTTGGGTCATGTCATATCGCGTGAAGGAATTGCAGTGGACCCATCGAAAGTGGAAGCTGTTTTAGAATGGGAAAGACCAACAACGACAACAGAGATCCGTTGTTTTGTGGGTTTAGCTGGATACTACAGGAGATTCATTGAAGGATTTTCCAAGATAGTAGGACCCCTTACCCAATTAACTCAGAAGGATCAAGCGTTTACCTGGACGGAAGCATGTGAAGAAAGTTTCCAAGAGCTGAAGAAAAGGTTGACAACTTCACCTGTGTTGATGCTACCTGATCCCAAGGAACCTTTTGAGGTTTATTGTGATGCTTCACATCAAGGGTTAGGCTGTGTGCTGATGTAGAACCAGAAAGTTGTAGCGTATGCTTCGAGGCAGTTGAATATTCATGAAAGGAATTACCCTACGCATGACTTGGAGTTAGCGGCAATGGTCTTTGAATTGAAAATCTGGAGGCATTATTTGTATGGAACTACATTCAATGTCTTCAGCGATCACAAAAGTTTGAAGTATATGTTCGACCAAAAGGAGTTGAACATGCGGCATAGGCGGTTGTTGGAATTCTTGAAGGACTATGATTTCCAACTACAGTATCACCCTGGGAAGGCAAATGTAGTGGCTGGTGCTCTAAGCAGAAAGACAATACATGCGTCAATGATGATGGTCGGAGAGCAGGAATTGTTGGGACAATTCCGGGATCTGAGTTTTCCAGTCATGATGTTTCCAGGAAAGCTTTGTTTAGGAAGGATCACGGTGTCCAATGAATTGATGGATCAAATAAGAGAAAAGCAAGGGAGCGATCCGTACCTACAATGAGAAAAAGAACTAGTGCGACAAGGAGCATTGTCAAAGTTCAAGGAAGGAACATATGGAATTTTGAGGTTCGGTGAAAGGATTTGTGTGGCAGATGATGCTGAGTTTAGAAAGTTGATTCTGGAGGAGGCTCACAAGAGTAAGTTGAGTTTGCATCCAGGAGCCACGAAAGATGTATCAAGATCTCAAGAAGTTATACTGGTGGTATGGAATGAAGAGGGACGTAATGGAATACGTTGCTTCGTGTCTAGCATGTCATAAGGCTAAGATTGAACACCAAAAGCCAGTCGGGATGCTACAATCTTTAGACATTCCAGAATGGAAATGGGATGGTATTTCAGTGGACTTTGTGACCAGCTTGCCAAGGACTCGAAAGGGACATGAGGCTATATGGGTAATAGTGGATCGACCGACCAAGTCAGCTCACTTCTTACCTATTAGTATGAAGTACTTGATAAAAAGGTTGACTCAGTTGTACATTGATGAGATTGTCAGATTGCACGGTATACCTTTCAGTATCATTTCAGATCGTGATCCAAGATTTACGTCAGAGTTCTGGAAAGGACTAAAAAACTCATTGGGAGCGAAACTCAAACTGAGTTTTGCCTATCATCCACAAATCGATGGATAATCAGAAAGGACGATTCAGTCACTGGAAGATTTGCTGAGAGCGTGTGTGATGGAAGACACTGGGAACTAGGATGAATTTCTACCACTGTTAGAGTTCACTTACAACAACAGTTTCCATTCAAGCATAGGAATGGCGCCTTATGAAGCTCTATATGGTAGACGGTGCAACACACCTCTATGTTGGTACCAGGATGGAGAAAGTTTGCTGTTAGGACAAGATATTGTGCAGCACACAACAGAAAAGGTGAAGATGATTCAAGAGAAAATGCGGACAACTCAAAGTCGACAGAAGAGTTATGCTGACAAGAGACGACGACCTCTCGAGTTTGAGGAAGGCGAGCATGTGTTTTTGAGAGTCATGCCTATGATTGGTATTGGCAGAATAATTAAATCCATAAAGCTCACCCCCAAATTCATTGGACCTTACCAAGTCCTTCGTCGTGTAGGTCCAATAGCCTATAAAATTTCTTTACCTCCTTTTCTTTCCAATATTCACGATGTTTTCCATGTTTCACAACTGAGAAAATATGTTCAAGATCCATCTCATATAATTGAGTCCGATAATGTACAATTAAAAGAGAACTTGTCTTTTGAGACTTCGCCTGTACGAATCACGGATAAGATGACGAAGCAGCTCAGAGGTAAACAAATTCTGTTAGTCAAGGCCATCTGGAACGGTGCAATCGGAGAAGCTACATGGGAAATCGAGGACAAGATGAAATTGCAATACCCTGAGTTATTTCAAGGTACGTAATTTCGAGGACAAAATTCTTTTTAGAGGGGTAGTATTGTAGCGCCCCGATTTCTGTGTCTTTCCGTAGCAGTAAATACATGTGTATATGTGTTTATTTTTGATAAAATCCAGAGAGTGATTTTAAATAAAATAAAATCATATTCTTATGTTGTTTTATTGTATGAAGTAACGGTTAAATTTTCGGTTGAAAATTCAGACGAAAGCCAGTCTGCGTTTTCACTGCCAGTACAAGTTTACTGAGAAGAAAACCTAATTTTGAACCGTGAACGAAATGGTTAGTGTTTTTGTGATGCTTTGTATGCTATTGGAAATTTTCAAAAATTTGAATTCAGAAATAAAATATAATATTTATTCCAGGCGAAATACGATCAGAAACTTGAACCGCATACACAACGCAACAGAAAAGGGAGCCCAAAAGAAGTGAAGTGACTTGATGGGATGTGATGGACATGGGTTATGACACACTCCAAAAGTGTAATCATCACACTTTTCAAATTATATCATATTATATTCTACAAACCCATTTTTCTCTCTCTTCTTCAACCAAACAAGGCATAAGCCAAAACTTGGCCATCAAGACTCACTTCTTCCTTCACTTTCACGCCAATCTCACCCCTCCCTCTATAAAACCCATTTCATTTTCTCTTCATCACTTTCCTACTTCTTCATTTTCTCATTTTTAAGTTTCTAACACTTAAAGTTTCTAGTTTTAGTTAGTTTCAAGCTTCAAGTTCTTCATACTTTTTCTTTCTAGTTTCAAGGGTAACACTCTCATGCTCTTCTATTTCAAGTTTTACACTTATTTCATGAGTTTAATCTATGTTTTCTAAAAACCCATTTTTTCTCTCTCTTCTTCAACCAAACAAGGCATAAGCCAAAACTTGGCCATCAAGACTCACTTCTTCCTTCTCTTTCACGCCAATCTCACCCCTCCCTCTATAAAACCCATTTCATTTTATCTTCATCACTTTCCTACTTCTTCACTTTCTCATTTTTAAGTTTCTAACACTTAAAGTTTCTAGTTTTAGTTAGTTTCAAGCTTCAAGTTCTTCATACCTTTTCTTTTTAGTTTCAAGGGTAACACTGTCATGCTCTTCTATTTCAAGTTTTACACTTATTTCATGAGTTTACTCTATGTTTTCTTAAAAAGTTCTTAAAGCTCTTTTAACTTCTAAAATCTCTAGAAAATGGTAGAAAAATCCTTTTGAGTTGAAACCAATTTCTATGAACTTCTATTAATCTCTACTTTCATATTCTAAGAGCTTGTGTCAAACAAACATCTCTAACCTATTTTTACAAAGATGGCCGAAACTATGTATTAGCCAAGGAAGTTTTGTTTCAACTTTTTGAAAGATGATCATGTATTTGAGCTTCTAGATACCTCTTGATCTTAAATCTAAAGTCTTGGAAAGTTTTAAAATTCCTAGCTTGTTGATCCCATGATGGCCGAACCTAGTAGGTTGTGGCCCTAGGATGTTCTGTTTTCATTTTCCAATATGATCATGGACTTGAGCTCCTTAATACATTTGGATGCTAAGTCTAAGAGATTGGAAAGTTTAAATATTTGTAGCCTATTTATCCTTTGATGGTTGTGAACCTCGGATGTTTTGTTTTCATTTTTCAATATGATAATGGACTTGAGCTCCTTAATACATTTGGATGCTAAATCTAAGAGATTGGAAAGTTTAAAGATTTCTAGCTTGTTTTCATTTTCCAATATAATCATGAATTTAGACTTCTTGGTATCTTTTAACGTTAAATATAAGAGCTTAGAAGGGTTGGAAATTTCTAGCCTACTTATATTAAAGAGGTCGAAACCCTAAGCATGGATTTAGTGGGATTTTGTTCTATCTTTGTAAAATGAACCTTGGTTATGAACTCCTAACACTTAAGGATCATTAATCCATGAGTTGTATTATCTTTTGAAAACCTTTAACCCTATGTTATGCCATGGTCGAACCTATACCTTCTTGGTTTAGTGTTCTTGGTTAACTTTTAACTTGTGGTTTTGTGTTCATAAACCTATACTTTCGTCGCAGAGTAGACGAGGACTTTTGTAGTACACTTCCTCAAGCATCACGTACCTTTACCTTCACAAAAGGTAAGAGGGGACAGCCTGAGGGATATTCAATAGCTATGTGCATGTGTGTATGTGGTTTGCTCGATTTATTTGAATATTGTTATTAGATTGAATCAAAGTTTGAATGATTTGTATACTTGAATTGTTGTGATAACTGTTTGAAGTTGATCCTTACTTGATTTAAAGTGTTGTGAATCATATATGTTATGAACTTTCATTAACTGTTATATTGTTGACTGAGATTATGATGATATTGATTGATGTCCAAAAAGCCTGACGTTAGTCGGTGGTCAACTAATTATATGATTAAAAGCCTAAGTAAGCTTCGAAGAGAACTTTGAAAGTAATGGTGTTCATTTTAAAATGTTCTTTAGAAAAGTATGTGTTTTGGAAAGTAAATGATCTTACTTGTATTTATTCCGGAAGGATCAAACTTTGGAACCTGTGTTAAATAATTTCAAGTTAAAGGAAATTATTTTCTTACAAACTAAGTTTTTGTACAAGAGAAAATCATTTCGAAAATATGTGTTTTTACGGAAGGAAAAGCCTTTGTAAAATATTTGACCTTAAATAGAGATGATTTTAAGAAAATGATTTCAAGAGAAAATGGATTTCTTATAATAGTTTACAAATTATTTTCCAATGAAAAGATTTCCTATAAAGAAATACTTTCCAAAATATTCCGGTAACTTGGATGGGTTACAGAGGTTTTATTTTGGTATTTGATTTTCACTGAACGAAAAGTAAGAATAGGTGGAATCGAATCTAGTATACGAGACGTCGGAATACAAGTGTTCTATAATTTACAAGTAGATCTTTGATCCGTGTCATGTTGTTATGGATTGTGTGTCCTAATTACATTGTTGTGGACTGTGTGTCCTATTCACGTTGTTGTGGACTGTGTGTCCTAATCATGTTGTGATAAACGTTATTAAAGGTGAATGTTGTTTTCTGTGACCACAAGTCTTGACCGGTGCATCGGTCTAAGGTGTTGTGATTGAGCACTCGGACTGCGTGTCCTGTGTTGATGTTGAGTAATTTCAAGTGATGAAAATTATGAATGGTCGTTAGCTTTGAGCTTCGACAACGAATGAGATTGAACACAAAGAAAACATCTTGAACGAATGTTTTTCTTCATGCATTTAGGCAGACGTGCATCACAAGTTAGTCACTTTGGTGATGCCCAAGCAGGGGCTATTAGTCACTTCGGTGATGTCCAAACAGGGACTTTTAGTCACTTTGGTGATGCCTAAGCAGGGGTTGTTATATAAGTCACGACGGTGATGCTCAAACAGGGACTTTAGTCACGACGGTGGTGCCCAAGTGGGGGCTTTGCGTTTGATCAACTCTTAAAAAGATGAAGGGATCTCATGAGATTAACTTTATAAAGCTGGAATATTGAAGTGTCATGCATAATCTTTATAAAAGCTGATTGTACGGGTATGACACCCATTGATATGATACATGTTGTTTTGTCTACTAAATATTTGGTAAATGTTAATATGTTGATGTGATGCATGTATCATGCATATGATTATTGTAATCTATCCATATATTGATATTTCACTCTTGCATATCTTCTTGTTATTTCCTTTTGCTTTTCGGCATCGTTGTATATCTATGAGTTTAGACGGATCCGAACATCCCATTGGTACCGTCGGAATCGAAGATTGAGATCTTCGATGATGCGGGGAATGCGGGGGCATGGCAGATTCACCCCGGATCTACATCGGCTACCTATCATGAACCGATAACCACGCTGGAGAAGAATGCTGAGGGCGAACCATGTCACAGAGTTCAGACAGTTGAGACGAGGAGAATTGCTCTCCCACCACCTTGGTATTACTTACACGTGTTATAGATGAATGGACAGCTACATGAGCACCCGCCTCTAGGGGTACCATTACCTAGTCGAGCCGGTTTCACCGATTGAGGAGGACCCGGAGGAGGACCCCGAGGAGTACCTGGAGGATGAGCCCGTGTACCACGTCTTGGATCACGACGATGATCTTGATGGGGTGCCGGAGTACGTGCTTGATGACGATCCGGATTTTCATGATTCCAAGTCTCCTGATGAGGGCGAAGACGTCGTGGACCCATCACCCAGGGTCTCTTCTTGTGGGAATGTTCGTGGCGAGTCTTCCTTTAGTCGTTAGTAGTGGTCAGCTTAGGGGTGTATAGTTTATTGTTAGTCTATCTCGGTCCGACTGTATTTGGCTTCTTAGAGCCACCCTTTTGATGTGTGGTTCCGGACCTTCCCCTTATTTTGCTTTACTTAGTTTATGTTTGTTAATGAGTATGTGTTCGTAACTCTATTATTAATGGCCATCCCGATCGGACTCCTAGTTTTCGTACTAAACTATAAATCTCAAGGGATAGAATATATATATATATATATATATATATATATATATATATATATATATATATATATATATATATATATATGATGTTTACATTTCATGTTCTGAGTGTTCATCACTTACCCTTGTCATAAAAAAAATATATCACCATTTTGAGAATACTCACTTATTAAGAAAATGTCATTTACCGGAAGCAACTAGCAATTTAATTATTTTATTTTCCGCAACGGGTAACAAAATGACGCCCCAGTTTAGGGCGTTACATAGAGCATCATAAATTGAATGACGTATTCCAATTTGTGTTTGTTTAAGTATTAAATAATTTGGACTTAATATAAAAATTAGAATTTGGATTAAAATTATATTTATTATTTGATCTATTTATTAATATGTGTGTCTCTCTCTATATATA
Organism: Sophora flavescens; assembly: GCA_030762895.1. Classification (NCBI taxonomy): domain Eukaryota; kingdom Viridiplantae; phylum Streptophyta; class Magnoliopsida; order Fabales; family Fabaceae; genus Sophora; species Sophora flavescens. The sequence goes on from CM061062.1 coordinate 205,869,963, forward strand.
TACCGATTCAACCAACCATCAGTTAAACTGGTTGAATCGATTGAACCTTCAATCATTCTCCTTTTCGATTCTCCCATTCAACCGATTTTTCATCACTCATCAGACCCTCTAGTCCTGATAGCATGGAATAGCTTGGAACGAATTAAAAAGAGGCGGGGAATTAGTTTAACCACCGGGCTTGCTGTCAAAAACGGATAAAAGACCAATGAAAAGGTGACACCTGACAGTTACTTACTGTAGATATTGTATAGTTAAGGATTCTCACCATCAACAGCAGCCAATGCACTTAATATATTTTTTTTTTTGGATTTTGTCACCAAACACGAGCTAGTCAAATCCACATTATTCCTGAAGTTAGAAATCACGAGACCGTTGATAATCTTCATTTGTCTAAACTTGTCACTCACTCAAGGTCTCGGGGGATTACAAAAATAGTTAGCATTAGAAATCATTTTTTTAATGATAAAAAATGAGTTATCATATTTAAACATCAAATGTTTTATGCCGTATGTGATATTGTATGTATTTATCTCTATATCTAACCTATTTTTTATCTTCTATATACACATTTTTCAAAAATATATAAATTAACAAAAGATACACCGTATGATGTCCTATTTTAGATGTTCAAAAATCATTTCTCTAAAAGATTGACAGTTGGGGGAAGGCGTATTCCTAAAACTATCAGTTACCACACCATTAATGACATGTTGGAGCTCTCAGCAGAGGTCAAACCCAGTGAATTACTGCACACAAACCTAGTCCACAAGTAGTCTCACTCGATTGCAACTATTCAACTAATCCCTAGGCGCCAGAGGATCTCCCTTGGGAGAGTTACTCTCCAAGAGGGATTTTAGTGGCGGGATTTTAATCCGCGTCAATGAGGAGAGTGAGAGTTCAACTCCGGATCTTTAACCACTTATGTCAACCCCCGCTTGCTAACAATAACATTAGGAATCATGAGAAAATGTTTAAGTATTTTTTTTTTGAAGGGAGAAAATATTTAAGTATTTAGGTTATAGATTATATAATAATTAATTTAAGTAGAATCTTAAAGTTATAAATTAAAAGACAAAATATTTAAGTTTTAAAAGAAGATATGCATAATTAACTTCAAAATATAAATTTAAATATTAAAAAAAAGAAATTAAGAATGACATCCATCATTTAATAAATGAGAATAACCAAAGTGATATAGTTAATCTTAAAAAATGCTCTAATTTAATATATAGGTGCAAAAAATTTTCTTTTATGACTTTTTGTCCTGAAAGGCAAAAATAAAAATAGGTTAATGATAAACTGATTTGGTAATAATAACTAATAGTTAGTATATTTGAAAATACATTCAAAAAGGAAAAAATTAAAATAAAATAAGAATGACAACTTTTCTGAACATGTCATATGACAACTTTTTCATGCCCACATCATTTTATTAAACAGTTTAAAAACTAGCTAATTTCTTGTGAGTCCTTGATTAAATAATAAACAAGAACAAAATCGTTTCTGATCAATATAATTAATGGTGACGTGATAACTTTGTTAAGAGTTATTGTGTAAGCTGCAAGCAGGGAATGAATGATTTTGAATGTGATGAGATGGATGGTAGTGGTTGAGCTAAGGTGAGTGCACAGCACATGGATGATGATCAGTGTATCACTCACATTTTGGGTATCAAAGAAAGTTAAAAAAAAAAAAAAAAGTAAAAAGATACTAAACACATGAAAGTGCGATGAAAAGAAGACGACAAAATAACCCAAAGATAGGTTCACGGGTCACTCACTGTTTCCTCTTCTTGTCTTAATATAAAGTACACATATCCCACTAGCTACAATGCCAACATTAATCCGGCTTTTTGACCAAACTGGGTTCCTTTTAGAAACTATTTATCAGTTTAGGGTTGTTCTGAAACTATTTATCAATGGGGGGTCGTTTTGAATATTTTATTATTTTTGGGTCTGACGGGTCAAAGCGCCTGCTGAGATGGCGCTTTGAAGCGCGCCACTGCGATTAGCGTCTTTGACTTTTATTAAAAAAAATTAAAAATTAAAAGGGGAGGCGCATTTGGCAGTGGCGCCTCCCCTGCTGCTTCTATGGTAGCATCACTGCAGCTGGCAGCCCTTTCCCCCCCCTTTTTTTTTTTTAATTTTGACTTTTTTAAAAAAATAAAAAATTTATTTATAAAAATACTCATTCACCGAATAATGAATCGAATTCACGGAGATATTTGTCTCGATTCACAGGATATTTACACATACTTAACCAAAAAAATTTATTTCTCAAAAAAACCCATTCACAGGATAATGAATCGAATTCACAGGATATTTATAGGTTCCTGAGATATTTGCACATACTTAACCAAAAAAATTATTTCTCAAAAAAATCATTCACCAGATAATGAGTTGACCATATCTAATCCTCTAATCCTAATAAATGAATCCCTTCCTGATCAAGCAACCAACAAACAAAATAAATAAAATAATAGAAAATAATAAAATAACCAATAAAACAGACAAAATAATATAATAATTGAAATAAAAAAATCCCAAATATTTGTGAGGCCGCCACCTCAGCACTACAGAGGAAAAAAAAATAATAGAAATAACAATTTACACCAATAAATATTCATCAATTATTATAGTAGTAAAAAAATTTATTTTGTGAGAGCATTGCAGAGTCACATAGAGAGGTTTGCTTACAACCATTTTGTCATTCATCTCCAAGAGCTACCACACAATAAAGGGAAAAGAAATCATTTTTAAAGTAAAAAACCACCGACTATTTTTAACATGAAAATACCACCTACTTACAGCTTTTGATGCCTCATCAGGAGTTGAGAATACAACAAATCCTGATCCTGATCCTTGACTTATGCCATTGCACATTTTTTTTTTTTTACTGAGATTGCACATAGTTAATTATAATGAAAAATTTGGAGGATCAGATGTTCACCTCCCCTTTTCTTTTTCTTTTTCTTTTTCTACACGTTCGTTCTGCTATCTTCCTTTTTCGGCTTTTTGATCAAACTGGGTTCCTTTTAGAAACTATTTACCAGTTTAGATATCTAGTAAATGGGTTTTTTTGAGAAATAATTTTTTTTTATTAAGTATGTGTAAATATCTGGTGAATCGGGTACAAATATCAGGTGAAAAAAATTTATTGAGTACAAGTATGAAAATTTTGATAAATAAAATGGTTCCATGTTCACAGAAACCAGCACGTTTTGACATCATGATTTTTTAGCAAATTGATTTGTAAGAAAGGGAGATGAAAGGGTTGATAACTGCTTTGGGAGGCAGGGTAAAGAAGCAGAAGATGAGCTGTGGAAGAGCATGCATAACTGCTATCTTAACCAAATAAATTTTTTTGGTTAAGTATGTGTAAATATCCGGTAAATATCTCAGTAAAAAAAAAATATGTGCAATGGCATAAGTCGAGGATCAGGATCAGGATTTGTTGGCGTAAATTGTTATTACTATTATTTTTTTTTGCCTCCTGTAGTGCTGAGGTGGCGGCCTCACAAATATTTGGGATTTTTTTATTTCAATTATTATATTATTTTGTCTGTTTTATTGGTTATTTTATTATTTTCTATTATTTTATTTATTTTGTTTGTTGGTTGCTTGATCAGGAAGGGATTCATTTATTAGGATTAGAGGATTAGATATGGTCAACTCATTATCTGGTGAATGATTTTTTTGAGAAATAATTTTTTTGGTTAAGTATGTGCAAATATCTGGTGAACCGGGTATAAATATCTGATGAATTCAGTTCATTATCTGGTGAATGAGTTTTTTTGAGAAATAAATTTTTTGGTTAAGTATGTGTAAATATCTGGTGAATCAGTACAAATATCTGGTGAATTCGATTCATTATTTGGTGAATGAGTATTTTTATAAATAAATTTGTTATCTTTTTAAAAAAGTCAAAATTAAAAAAAAAAAAAAAAAAAAAAAGGAAGCACCACAAAGAAGACTAAAGATAGCTATAGCAGGGGGAGGCGCCACTGCCAAATGCGCCTCCCTTTTAATTTTTTTTTTTTTAATAAAAGTCAAAGACGCTAACCTGCATGGCGCCTTCAAAGGCGCTATCCGCAGCGGTCAATTTAACCGCTGGCCGACTCAAAAAAAATAATAAAATATTCAAAACGACCCCCCATTGGTAAATAGTTTCAGAACAACCCTAAACTGGTAAATAGTTTCTAAAAAGAACCCAGTTTGGTCAAAAAGCCCGTTAATCCACACCCTTCTTTCAAACTATAATTTTAATTTCATCACCATTCCAATCCATTTATCCTGAAAAGGCTGCTCACTGCACCTCTCTCTCACTCTTAGAAAGATTGGTGCAGTATAGCTGTAGATAATTGCCCAAAAAGTCAAGTAGCTTTTTATCTCATTCTATTTAAAGTGCTTTAAAATAATAATACTGAGCAAACATATGCTATATATTATTAGCTCAACTAATCAGTAATCACATTATTTCTATATAGCAAGAAGAACAACTTGTATCCCATTCAGTTCATGGATTTAGTTCCTTCTTCTTGTACTTGGCTGCAAGCCATTTTCTTGTTCTTCTTCTTAGCATTGGTTTGGTTCATTAACTGTGGAGGTGTTCATGGAGCCACTGCTGCAGTGAATATTGGTAACTTTTCAAAGGTGGAAGATGCTGTAAGCTTTCATATTTACTATGGCCAGACCTTCAAAGTCATTAAAAATGCTGTTGATGGCCAGAGCTACCTTCTTCTCCAGGTACACACCACTATGAAGATATAATAGGAAATCATTGGAGACAACTTGGTTTTGTTGCCTTTGAATTCATGTGTGAGATTAGGTTTTACTATACTGGAAGTCCTTAAGTTTTGTTTGGTTTTTGGTTTATGTAGGTGAATAATGAAATGGAAAATGAGAGGGATTTTGTTTTTTTTTTTCTTTTTAGCTTAATTAAATGGGAATGAGAAAATTAAGGGTGTGTACTATATCTGTTATCTGTTATATATCAAAATAATATGATTGCCTTTAGTAATTTACAGTTAAATTGCTATTTTCACCTTTTTTCATATATAAATAAAATGTTTCATGTAGCTTTAACTGACTTGATGTCATGTTTCATGTTCTTTACTGACCAGCCAATGTTCTTTAGATTCTCATATCTCAAGAATTTGAATTGCTTGAGTTAACTGGTTTGTACCTCATTCAGTTTATGGAAAATGATAGGGATTTTGAATTTTTTCTTTCTTTTTAGCTTAAATAAATGTGAATGAGATTAAGGGTGTGTATAATATCTGTTATCTGCTATCAAAATAATATTATTGCTTTTAGTACTTTACAGTCAAATGACTGTGTTCATCTTTTTTCATATATAAATAAAATGTTTCATGTATCTTCAACTGACTTGATGTCACGTTTCATGTTCTATATTGTCCAGCCAATGTTCTTTAGATTCTCAAGATTTGAATTGCTTGAGTTAACCCTCTCCCGAATTGAAGAATAGCAAATTAATCCTTAGAAACTAATTTAGAGGGCTTAATAACTTAATTTGGTCCTTAAAAATTTAGGATTAAGGATCGCTTCTCAGTTATAAGTTCAGGGCAGGCCTGAGCAGACGCCTTCAAATAACATTATACCCAAACAGATTTTAGTAAAAGTCCAACCCGAAAATTTTGTACAAATGGGTGCTTAGACCTTCTCAATGGGAAATCAAACACACTATTAGTTGTTGATGCCATTCACCATTACCAATTGTGTCAACCATTCTTAGTAGCTTAATAAATTTAGTGTAATCACCTTCTACCTGCCCAGTGGTGTTTTCTTTTTTGTCTGGAAAAAACACCATTAGGAGGGGTCCCAAAAAACAGAGAGAAGAATTTTATACAAGAGGATCATGTATTTGTATAACCCTAAAAATAAAAAATTAATCAGTAAATGGGAAGAGATGCTAAAGGGAGAGGTCACCTTTGTTTTTCTCCTTCTTTTGGGAATGTATGCTTAAAGGAATTAAACATAGGAATTGCAGTCCCCCCTCCCTCATTTTTCCATTTTTGATTGACTTTTCCTGCTAAGCTATGTTTCTTGCCAACTAAATTTTCTTCCATGAATTCCTCACATTGGCAGAATAATTCAAGAATTGCATCAAGGACTAAATATTGCACATCAAGAATCAAATCATTTGTCATTCCTCTGTCAAACTATTCAGTGGATAACGATTTTCCAGGTATGCCATACATATTCCTACCTCCCTGCTCAGTCTCATTCATCTTGTTAGTTCTCATTCACCACAAATCATTTGATTGTACCAGCAGTAACCAGTTCAATGTGCCAATGCTAATACAAATGATTTGGCAATTCAATTTCATCATTCTTTTTGAACCATAAACTTAAGGATGCCTTATTCTTCACCTGCAAATTAATATAGTAAATATTTCTTTCACCTTTGCTGTCCCTAACATTTTCATTTTCTTTATTTTGCCTCCTGGGATTGGAACTCAAGTTTCCTTCTTAGAGGTGAGAATCTCTTACTACTGCAAGTTTACATATTAAACATCAAACGTTTTGGTGTGAATTTGGAAAGAAGGTTTTTCATTCCTGCTTTCCCTTATTTCTTCCTATTCTTGTTTTGAGCAGCTTTTAGGCTTACTGGAGAGATTGAAAGGCATAACCTCAGACACTGTGGCTTCTCCATGTGTGTTGAAATTATATGAAGGAGGACAGATAGAACTGTTCAACAAAAGTGATTACCAAAAGCTGACACAGTTTTCAGCACACTTCTTTAGTGACCTTAATCAACAGCCAGCTTGCAATTTTGCAACTTTTGTTCCTTTTCTTGAGGATACCCCTTTGCAGGTAAGCAACTGAATTTAAACTGCAAACAAATTTTCAAGAGCCTAATGGATCAGAACATATGTTCAATGTGAACATAGGCTAGCAGGATGTTACTGAAGCCAATTTTTTATTATGCTTCAGTTCTTGTGTTAATATAGTATTGTTACACAAAGAACCAGCACACCTATCCCATTCAATCTTGGAATGAGCAATGTCACAGTTTGCAAAATTTAGTCTCAAGTCTTGACCTTAATTTCTCTCTATTTGTCTGATAAAATCTTACCTCAATAAAGAGCAGAAAAGTGCAAAAACATAAATATAACACATATAGTAGAAACTGAGGGGCAGCTATCATCATCCATCTAATTTTGATTGCACTCTATCACGTGGTTAAAATATTATACATACTACCATACAGGAACTCATGGAGAATGGTGTATTTCAATCCAATTTTGCAATGTTTAAGATGCCAATTAATTTATGTACTCATGTATTGGAGAGAGGTACTTTGTCACTGTTTAAGATTTTCTATGCTTGGAATGACTAACAATCTACAGCATAACTTTGATAGAGAGCAGAGTGGATCAAGTTCATGGGAGCTTTTGCAAATGTTGAAGCTAGAGCCAATGAAGTCTATAATGCAGTAAGAACACCACTCAGTCAAAGGCATAACGATTACTGTCACTTAGTGATGAATAATTTTTCAGAAACTTTTACCATCATCATTATTCAGTAGTCTTGTAGGTTCATCTTGTTGCTCAGTCCAAGGCCTAGACTGCATTTTTACTCAGAAATCTCCATTTACAAACTTGCTAAGCTGTTGAAATCTGATACTAATGATTAATCTGAACATGGAATGAACTTTCTGGGCAAGACTGAGCTGAACTATGTCATCACTTAATTGTAAGACTTCAATCACACACACACACACACGTGTGCGCGCAAATTTGAATGTGGAATGCATCAACAAGTGGCAATAGATCATGTTCAATGATCACCAACCCATGTGTTTCCTTTCCACTTAGTATTGTTAGCAGTAATCAATAAGTTTGGATAGCAGCATTCCCTTACTTCTTTACCATATTGATATCATTTAATGCTGAAATTTCTTCCTCATTCACCTTGACTGATAAAATCTGGATAGAGGTATTTCTATTTAAAATTTGTTCCAAGTTACCATGTGTGTAAAACAAAAGTTTTATTTGGAGATTACACAATCACCTTTTCACAATTTTCTGTGCTAATCTCCTTGTAACTGATTAGCTTTTGTGATATATGTTACTCTGACAAAATGGTTTTTACTTGTACAGGTTAAGGAGAACTATTTGTGCTTGGCTAAAATTGCAAAATCTCGGACATCATTCAAACCAATAGTAGCTTGGATGAAGTATGATAATGTATGTATCTCCAAAAGCACACATCTTGTTGACAAAACATTGTGCAACTTACAACTGAAATGTCATCTTTGCAGGGAGTTTGGTCTTTTACAAAGGAAAAATATCATATGAAGGTATGAAACCACAGTTATCAGAGAAACATGGTATAAGTGATGTTTCTGAAGTGAAATTTTAATTGTTTTGTTCATCATTATTAGCAACCGATGTGTCTCATAAAAAACATGTTTCTTGCTGTTTGATTTAAAATAGTTCCACATTCCCTTTTATCCCTAACTTCATCTTTTCTGTTCACTTTCTTATTTTAGTATAGCTGGCTTGGTGCTTATACTTTATATTTATCTGATTACCTTTTAAATTTTGATACACAAATTTTGCAAACAGTACGTGGAAGATGCAGGTGGAGAGAATCTGGATGCCTCTATAAACAAGAACACTTACAATGTCTCTAATCCTGATGATTTAGAGGAATTGCATGCCATCCTATGTGTAAGTTGAATGATATTGCATTAAATAAGAAAATCAACTATAGTTTACCTGTGGACATTGAATCACTAATATTTTCATAAACTTATTTTGTTGTTTAAAGCTAGTGTCAGTAGAACTTCATGCCTACTTATTTAAATGGAAAGCTTTGAAAGCTATATATAATTTTTGTAACACAAAAGGCAATAGCCATATCTTCTAATACATTCTTTTTGTTAGATTTAAACTCAATAATCATATACAAGGCATGCGATCGTAAATCTCAAATGCGAAAACATCATAACCATATAAGCATGCATCTCATTTTATCAAGAACAACCACAACTTGATACTCTTAGGATCTACAACATGTTGGCTTATCAAAGATTATAACAATATTTGGATCCATTGCTAATAGTCGATGTGCAGTAAACTAAAAACACGGAGAGGGAGAGAGATGGGTAATAAACACCCGTTGACTTGTGGTTCTTTCAACCGGAACTCCTTATGCCTTAGTTGCTCTTCAAATGGGGAGAAGAGGCGGCGGTATGCGATACGTCCAGTGTATTGGGGACCATAGCCTATATATAGTGTGATGGTCAGTTAGGGTTCCCATTATTCTGATATTGGTCATCAGTGACGTCCACTCATATTTTGCCCATATCAAATAATTAATTTAATTAATTATCAAAATCGGAAATCTGATTGACCTTATATCTTAATTTGATCACATATCAATTAAGGTCCTTAATTTATAAATAGACAATATTATTAATTACTAATATCTACCCACATTATGATATTGGAATAAAATATTCCAACAATCTCCCGCTTGGGCAATATATCGTAATAATTATATCATAATTCTTTAGGCGCACATCCGGGTGCTATTTATCCTTAGACTTCCCCTTTACAATCTAGTCCACCTCATACATCAATAATGGGACCACCGCGGCTATCGTCACTAACGTCTATTGTGACTAAACCCTGACGACCACCATATAGCTTCAACTGCAACTTTATTTCCGTCGCCCATATAGATGAATCTTTCAGCATCACTTGGCGGGTGGCTCTACAGGCAACCCTGCATGGGCATACAAATGTGAGTAGTAGCACCATAATCTACCCACCAAGTGTCATTGGGTATCGAAACTAAATTAATTTCAGAACAAACAAAAGTGAGAGAATTACCCTTCTTTTCACAGCAGGCGACGTACTTGGAACAATCCTTATTCATGTGTCATGTGTTCTTGCAGAAGAAACATGAGAATTCCTTTGGTTGTTCCTTTGCTTTCTTCTTTTGAGAAGAATTTCCCACAATCCTCTTCCTTTTATTCTAAGAGCTAGTGGCTAAGTGAGCACTCTCTATCCTAACGCTATGCAGCCTCTCTTCCTCTTGCACATGGTGAGATATAAGCTCAATCAAGGACCATTTGTTTGAGTATTATAGCTCACCTTGAACTACCTAAAGTGTGCAGGAAGGGAGATCAAAACCATGTGCACGAGCAAATCCTCATGAAGCTCTAACGTTAGTGCCTTGAGTTTTGACGCGAGATTGGACATCTCCATAACGTACTCCCTAATGTTCTCATCACCTTTATACTTCATTGAGATGAGCTTAGACAAAACACTACTCGTCTCAACCTTGTCGTTCTTGGAAAAGAATTGATCTATTGCCTCCAAGAACTTCTTGACACTTTCGCTCTCAACAATCGAGCCCCTGAATACTTCAGGTATGGATATCTTGATAATCATTAGGCACATGCGATTGGATCGGTCCTATTTCTCAATCTATGCTACATTTGGGTTCTCAGCGGTGGCAACCGGGGCACTCCACCCTCAGTGCTAAGTTTAAGTCCATACATCTAAGAACAATATCCACTGACTCCTTCCAAGACTTGTAGTTCATTCCATTCAGTATAGGGATGGTGCTAATATGAGCAGCGAAGTTAGGAGCGGTAGCAGCAACTATAAGAATAGAATAATAAGCATACAATAACATCAATTGGCATGCCAATAAATAACCACAAATACATGCTCAATAATCTTTATATGTAAATTAAATAAGACCCAAACAAGATACCAAGTGCACCATCAATTCCTAATCTTTGGATTGTAAGAATTAAATGCTAGTGGTATTCTCAACGCAATGATCAAATGTTGGTGATAATTCCTGTCAAATAATGGTCACCTTCAGGCATCTCATTATCCAATTGGAAAATACATTTATAATCACCACACATTTACCATCACAGACATGTAATTACTCGGTCAAGTTGTGCCTTCCTTCGACCGACAACAACTTGCCTGAATAATTCCATACTACATCTTTTGTAAATTCAATTGAATCAAATTTACGAAACAGAGGTTACTTCGGCAACATGTTGTTTCAACCAACTCAACCAAAATTACCAGACAATTTAATAAAACTAAATGGGAAGTTCTTGAAGACCGCAGCTTGGCCCGAAGGAAGGCACAAGTTGGTCGGGTAATTACATGCATGTGATGGTAAATATGTGTTGATTATAAAGGTATTTTCCATGTGGATAATATGAAGTCCGAAGGTGACCATTATTCGACAGGACTTATCACCAACGTTTGAACATTGCATTGAGAGTACCACTAGTAGTTAATTCTTACAATCTGAATATTGGGAATTGATGATGCGCTTGGTATCTATATATTATTGAGCATGTCTTTATGGTTATTTATTGACATGCCAACTGATGTTATTGTATGCTTGTTATCCTCTTCTTATAGTTGTTGCTGCTATCGCTCCCAACTTCGTTGTTCTCGAATGCATAGATTTAGAATTAGCACTGAGGGTGGAGCACCCGGTTGCCATCACTGAGAACCCAAATGAAGCAAAGATTGAGAAATGGGGCCGATCCAATCGTATGTGTCTATTGATTATCAAGAGATCCATTCCTGAAATATTCAGCAGCTCGATTGCTTAGATTGAAAGTGCCAAGAAGTTCATGGAGGCAATAGAGCAATTCTTTGCCAAGAATGACAAGGTTGAGACGAGTCGTGCTTTGTCTAAGCTCATCTCAATGAAGTATAAAGGTAATGGGAACATTATGGAGTATGTTATGAAGATGTCCAATCTCGCATCAAAACTAAGGCACTAAAGTTGGAGCTTCATGAGGATTTGCTCGTGCACTTGATTTTGATCTCCCTTCCTGCAAACTTTGGGCAGTTCATAGTGAGCTATAATACTCAAAAGGACAAATGATCCTTGAATGAACTTATATCTCACTGTGTGCAAGAGGAAGATAGGTTGCAGAGGGATAGGACAGAGAGTACTCACTCGGCCACTAGTTCTCACAATAAAAGGAAGAGGGCTGCGGGAAAATCCTTCTCAAAAGAAGAAAGCAAAGCAATAGCCAAAGGAGTTCTCCTGTTGTTTTAACCAACTCAACCAAAATTACCAGACAATTTAATAAAATTAAATTGAAAGGTCTTGAGTTTACATTACCTACAAATGTTGGGTTAATTGTATGCTTATCTTGCCGCTTAATAGTCACAAGACCATTAGACAGTCCATAGCACGAGTCTACGAAATGAAACTCGCGAGAATAAAAAAAATAAATACATAAAATGCCAAACTGGATCCACCAATCCAAAAACCGTTTGATCCTCGTGAATGGTACAAAGAACTGGAAAAGATTTAGAATAGAAAACCATATGGCATACAGGAAGCCATGATTTGCCTTTAATTAATTCATATATATATATATATATATATATATATATATATTCAAATTAAAAAAAACAATTCTTGTGTATATCAATTTTTAAAATCGCCAATCGCAATTATGGATCAAGAAACGTACAGGAAGACAAAACCATGTACAACAATAGAAAATAAATATAAAGCCACCGAAAAACATACATAGGCATAGATACCATTAACAAAGAAAATCGCATCCCTTCACCAAAAAGAAAAATATATAGGTCTACGATCAAATATCACGTAAAGGAAGCCAACTAAATTCTATATATTTTCTTTCATAATTCTCAATTTTCCAAAAGTAGGGTTCATACAAAAAATAAAAAAATTGGGAGAACCTAAACCCAAACATAGATAATAGATAAATCCTCAGGCAAGAAACAAACGCAATGAACCAAATATGATGACCCACTCTGATACTACTTATTAGATTTAAACTCAATCATATATAAAGCATGCTATCATAAATCTCAAGTGCGGAAATATCATAAAAGATTATAGGAATTACAATATGTTGGCATATCAAAGATTATAAGAATTCCTGAATCCACTGCGTATAGTCGATGCGTAGTAACCTTGAAAACACAAGAGAGGGAGACAGAATGGTAGTTTTTTTTGATAGGCAAATGTTAGATTGTTAGTATTTGAACCATGACCTTCACCTTATCACTCCAAACCCTATCTCCCTCTTCCCAAACCACCAAACCACCACCATATAACTCCACGAGAGAGAAAGGTAATAAACACCGTGGGCTTTCTTTTTCAACCGTGGCTTGTTGCGTATTTTTAGAATAAAGGCGAGTGCACCTTGTCGCAAACAAGTAATACGGTGGTGAGACCGGTTATCGTATCCACAGGGATCGATTGCCAATTACCAATTCACAAACTCAACAACTATCTAGACTAAACTATGGTATGAAGGGAAAATAAAATAAAGAAATAAAATGTTTTTGGTCTTTTGGGAATTTTATCGAATACTTGGAAGGCAAAAGAAATGCAGTTAAGATTGTCAGAGTTAGACTACACTAATCCTCCCTTAATTGCAATGAAATGGCTTCTAACACAAGTCCTAATTCAATAATGACAATCAAACCTTTTCTAAAATACTCAAGCCTAATGTCTTAGGTGCAATGAGCCTAAAACCCCAAATTAAACCCTAATGTCTTAGGTGGATTAACCTGAGATTTTGCATTAAGTCAAGACTTATAAGATTGCAAGCATCCAACACCTATGTCTAGATTCTTGAACTACTTGGCATATGATTCATGAGCATGCCTTAACATCAATCTGTCAATTGTCTATCAAAGCAACATATCATTCCTATGGGTAGCTAATCCAAGGAAAGCATTAAGCACAGAATCACATACTCATAAAGAAATAGAGACTTGCATTAAAACAACCAAATCAAAATACAAACAAGTTCAAAAAAGTGATCATCTAACCCCAACAATAGGGGATTAGTTACTCATATTTACAGAAAACCAAACCAGGGAAATAGGAGAAGAGGAGAGGAGAGACTCCATGGGAGCTTTCCTTCTTCTTCACAGCAACCCCTCTCAGCAACTCCCTTATAGGGTTGAAACCCTAGCCCAGCCATAGCCTCCAAGTGCCTCCAAATGCCTCCCTCTGGACCCTTTTTTCTGTCTGCTGCGTTCTTATTTATAGGGAGGCCACGCGTCACGGCCGTGATGTCCATCACGGCCTGGCCGTGATGTCCATCACGGCCTGGCCGTGACGCGTTCTGTCCAAGGCGTGTTTTCAAGTTTTTGACTCTCGCGAGGCGAGATAAGTGTTCGTGACGCGAGCCCTTAAAATTTAGCCTGTCACGGCCGTGATTGGAATCACGGGCAGGCCGTGACAGTTTCTGACTTTTGCCTTCTTCTATGCTTGATCATGGTCGTGATGGTCATCACGGCCAGACCGTGATGGGCTCTGTTTGGCTCATATTCTTCACTTTTCAAGCTTTATTTCATCCAAGCTCCATCAAGGCTGATTTTGATCATTTTTACATTAATTCCTGCAAAACAACACCAAGAAACCGCTTCACCCGTTCCAAGGGAAAATCTAACTAAAATCAAATAAAGAATGCCTAATCTATATGAAAAATGCATGCAAAAGTGTACAGAAAACATGATGTAAAATCACACTATCTTGGCTCCTTATGCCTTAGTTGCTATTCAGATGGGGAGAAGATGCACTATGCAATGTGTTGAAGTTATGAGTTTAGATAGAGAACGAGAAGAAAAAGAATGAAAACTCAAAATATGATTATGATTATGATATTGCAGTACAAAAAGCTTAAGCACTAACCCCTATTTATAGGGATACAAGACTCCTAATCCTAATTGAAAAAAGAAACTAATTATGATAATAACTAACTGATAACAACCTAATCCTATGACCTAATTCAAGATACTCTTATAAGATAAGATGTACTCTAAGATAAGATAAGATAAGTTCATCTATTCTAACACTCCCCCTCAAGCTAAAGCTTATTAAGCTTTAAGCTTGTTACAAATATACCCTTTAAAAGAGGAAATTTAACAACCAGAGGTAACCAGACCCATAAAGATATCTTGAATAAACTGAGAAATACCAGAACCATCAATCAATAATGTTTGTGCCCAAGAACAAACCACCAATCAACCAATTGAAGTAATCATTCTTGATTTTCACGAACATCAATCAAACCAAACTGAAATGATATTGGGCCAGACGTTGTTCTTAGCCTAAAACAACCAACTTAAGAGTGGGACAGGTCACAAAGTTTTCTACGACTGGTGCCGACGGCTCAACCTTGATGATAGTCAGACGATGGGACTACCGAAACAGCCAACTTAAGTGGGAAAGGATGTTGGAGAGACCGGAGACAGTTACTGGAAAGATAACTTAGCAAGATAGTTGGAATGATCATCAGCCTGACAGAAATTTATTGTCAAGCAATCTAGCAGCAAGGTCTGAACTTCTCAAAATTGCATTTGGAAGCTTCAACAACAATATTGGAGACCCAAATTATTTTAAATTGAGATTAATGTAGACAACTACTTCCGGGACTGAGATGAGATCAGTGCATCTGGGACAAACGATCATAATGACTAGTATGAGTTATAACCAACATAAGTCAATCGTTGACGGAAATAGAAGTCACCACTAATATAATTCATCTGTGGGAAAGGAGTCACCACAGGAATGATCGTTGGTGGGAATAGAAACCACTGGTATGATCCATCGGTGGATAAGAGAAGGAGTCACTGATATGATCCATCAGTGGGAAAGGAGTCGCTACCAGAATGATCGTCGGTGGGAAGAGAAGCCACTCGTACGATCCATCAGTGGATAAGAGAAGGAGTCACTGGTATGATCCATCAGTGGGGAAGGAGTCACCACCGGAATGATCGTCGGTGGGAAGAGAAGCCACTGGTATGATCCATCAGTGGATAAGAATTGCATGACAAACACTGGAAAAGCAAACAGTAGACCAAAGATTTGAGCTTTCGAACACAGCAAAACATAACCTAAGGGAACCAAACTCATCAAGGTGGTTGCTGAAAAGTGGTCCATAGAGGGAGGTGAGAACAGATCCGAAAATAGCATAGGCCGACGAGTTCGGTGCGTCGGGAGGCGAACGACGGTGCGGTTTAGACGGTTGGACAGATTGGCGGCCGACGAGTCTAGTGATGGGGTCGGCGGCTGGAAACGACGGCATCGGACAGCGACTGACGGGACAAAAACAAGGGTCGAAAAGACGAAGGGTGGTATCCTTCTCCTTCAGGTTACCAGAAAAGGAAAACACAACGGGAAGAGAAAAATGACAATTTTTTTGTATGACTAAGAAGATGATTAGAGTTCCTTCATACTTAACGGAACTTCGCAGCGGAAGAGTGACGAGATAGGTCACGGAGACGAGATAGGTCACGGAGGATGGTACCTCTCTGATACCATGTTGAAGTTATGGGTTTAGATAGAGAAAGAGAAGAAAAAGAATGAAAACTCAAAATATGATTATGATTGATTATGATATTGCAGTACAAAAAAACTTAAGCACTAACCCGTATTTATAGGGATACAAGACTCCTAATCCTAATTGAAAAGAGAAACTAATTATGATAATAACTAACTGATAACAACCTAATCCAATGAGATAATTCAAGATACTCTTATAAGATAAAATGTACTCTAAGATAAGATAAGTTCATCTATTCTAACACAATGTATTGGGACCATAGACTATATTTAGTGTGATGGCCAATCAGGTTCCCATTATTCCAAAATTGGTCATCAGTGACATTCACTCATATTTTGCCCATATCAAATAATTAATTTAATTAATTATCAAAATCGGAAATTGGTGTACGTGTTTCCGGCAAGTGTACCAGATTCGTTTCCAAGTAATAAAAAGATCGATCCCACAGGGACCGTGATCTCAAACCACAACTAATTATTAAATCGATAAAACTGGACTGTATAAAAAAGGATTTTGAAAAGGTTTTGATTTTTGAGATAAGAATCAAGTAACAATCAAATTTAATATCGCAATCAAACAAAACAGGAAAGCAATTCAAATTGGGGGTTTTCAAATTCAAAAGGAATTCCTAGGAATTGGGTTACCAACAAGATTGTTTATGTTACTAAATTGACTACCCCTTGTTAATTATCTAAATTGCTTTGAAGGTGAATTTATCCTAAATAAGTTAATGCTCCCTCTCGGGTTACAAAAATCGTGCCCAATTAAACCAACCCCTACTCTCGTGGTAGTTGAATTTAGATCGAACCCTTTAAGTTTTGTGACAATTCGTTAATCCTCGAAGGACCGCTTCTAACTCTCGTGATTTAAGTCCTAAGTCTGATTCTATAGATCTGATCCCTAAGTTCACCGCTAGGTTCCTCCATAGAGTATCTACGACACGCAAATAAGTGGCCACCGAATTTACGAGTAATTAAAACAATAGAAATCAGATCTAAAGCAAATTCGAAATTAACAAAGGTAAAACATCAATTCATAACATAAATCAGATCTTGGGCATAGCCCTAATCCCTAGAAATAAAGCTACTACTCAAGCATTGCCATGGTGATGACAAGTTTGGTTAACAAAAACATGAAATAAAACCTAAGAGAAGAGAAGAAGAAGAAGAGGAGAATCCTAATTTTGCCTAAGTGTAGCAGCCCAAAAAGTCCTCCAAAGTCTCTGCCTAATTGCCCTACTTATAGATTAGGGTAATTTGAATCCCAATCAAACACAAATTCAGATCAAATCAGTTTTTACAGATCCAAATATTGCGCAACACGGTCGTGATAGCCATCACGACCAGGCCGTGACGGGTTTTGCCTTGGAGGTTGCTTCACTGGTTGGTCTGTCACGACCGTGACCACCATCACGGCTAGGCCGTGATCAGTTCTGCCTGTGAGGGCCTGGTTCAGCTGACATGTCACGACCGTGATGGGCTCTGACTTTTTCATTCTTTCTTTTCAGCTCCATTCGATCACGGTCGTGATGGCTGTCACGGCTAGGTCATGACGGGCTCTGTTTGGCTCATTTTCTTCATTTTTCAAGCCCCATCTTCATGCAAGCTCCATCATGGCTAATCTTGAGCATTTTGATCCTTAATTCCTGCACAACAACACCACGAAACCGCCTTACCCGTTCCAAGGTAAAAATTAACCAAAATCAAATTAAAAATGCCCAAACTATATGAAAATACATGCAATATGATAAGCAAATATGAGGTGAAATCACACTCATCAGAAATCTGATTGACATTATCTCTTAATTTGATCTCATATCAATTAAGATTTCTAATTTATAAATAGCTAATATAATTAATTACTGATATCTTCCACCTTATGATAGTGGAATAAAATATTCCAAAATCTTCATCATATATGTTTTCATTTTAGCATTCATTGTTGACTCAAATTTGAAACAATTAAAGATATAGGAGTATAATATTTATTGCCTTTACTAACATGATGTAATCCTACTGCTTACTAGTTCTCATTTCGACTTAGGAATCATTCTCTTGCGTGTCTGTCTCTGTTCCTCTCTTCACATTGCAAATTTGGTTCTGAAAATTGTGTATGCATTATTTGCTTCAAAGACAGAATTTTGTTGCTCTTTCCTATTCTAAAAATGCAAATTATTAATTTTTTTTATAAGCCAAAATTTATAGATAAAGAGCTCAAAGATACTCTAACCCATAAACAAATACAAAGAACCTAGTGGAGCAAATGTAAATAAAATACTGATTACATCATAATCAGTATTCTTATTACACCAGACTACCAAAAAAGAGGTTCACAAACCAGAAAAATACAGCAACCAACCCAAAACTGCAGATAACATCCCAGAACAGCCGAAATACCAAATAGCTATAGAAGACAAACTCTTTCACTGTTAAGCGCATAAGAACAACCTTTTCACCAAATTATTAGGCACAATACCGCATACAAACTCCAGGGGCAGTGCACAATTCATAAAAAGTACACTTAGCTCCATCCACTCTACCAACAAACCAATTCCAAGATCATAGTTTGATACTATCCAAAATTGCTACCAAATCTAGACCTTCCCAACCAAATTGACCACACAACTGAAAACCAAATTACCATCCAAAACTGTTTTAATTTGCATCCCCTGACCAAATCTTTATGTTTCAGATAGTGTTCCTTTCCAGCTACCTGGATCACAGCCCCTTCACCAGCCCAAACATACACAGCAGACCAAATCTGTATAGACTTTGAACAATTGAAAAATAAATGTTCCACAGACTATGATCATATTGAAATTAAATCCTAAACTATATATTCATACAAAAAAGATAAATTGTTTACAATATATGGGGTTATTTCTTTGCCTTAAACTTAAATTTCCTTTTATTTTTACTGAGTAAAATTTTCTCTTCATGTAGACTGTGGAATTGGTCATTGATGAAACATTAACTTCTGATCCAGTTAACTACACGTTATCGACATTTATCCAAAATCTTAATGTTGAAGATCGTTCTTGTTTTTCATTTCTTTCAAACACAAGCCTATGGAGATATGACAAAAGGATTCAAAATTATATAGCTCTTGGTACGTAATTCTAATTTTATGCATATACCATGCATGTGTCTCTTATATAGTTTTATGTTCTGAATTTCAATGAGTGATGATAAAAACACTTTTTTTTTTAACTTTGTAAAGCCCATATGAAATTTAAAATATGTTTTCTTCTACAAGATTTTAAAGGAAAGTGACAATTTAGGCTAAAAATCCAATTGTTCATGGATACATTTCTATCCTTGCATGAAGCTTGTGCTACTTGATAACTTACCGTATGTTTGTTTTGTTTCCAATTTCCTATTTTTATTTTTCGTTTTTCAGAAATAATTACAAAAGTCTCATCTTGTTTTTATTTTGTTTCCTGTTTCTAAAGTTTTGTACATGAAACAATGAAAACAGGAAAAAATTATTTTCAGTGTTTCTTGTACAAATTTTTTAAAACAGGAAAAAGAATGAAAACAAGGTGACAATTTTATAATTATTTCTGAAAACAGGAAATCGAAAACAAACCAAACAGACCCTTACTTTCCATGTATAATTGTTTGTGTTCTGACTTGTGATTTTCTTCACATGAAGACTTTTATAATGGAGCAGTCTCCCAACCTCAATTGGTACTAGCAGATCTTATTGAAGTTTTATTTCCCACTGGAAATTACACAATGACATACTTTAGGAACCTTGCAAAGGTATGATTTCCTTGTTGAAAAATTGAAGAAATTGCAAGATGGCCTTTTGAGTTATCAACCTCTCAAAATATTCATGTCACCTTACAGGGAGAAGCACCTACAAATATTGGTCCTGAAATGTGTAACAGAGACACCTCCACAACAATGGAGCCTACAATAGTAGCATGTGGATGATTATTTTTCAACTTCAAAAATAGGTTTTATTGTTATTAACACGATTCTTTTTGAAATTCCATTTTTTAAATATAGGATCTATACTTGTATTTTATTATAATTATTTTCATTCAGCAACGTTTATCTATAGTTCTATACACATAATGTAACACTGCTTCCTCTTTCTGGTGAATTTTATCTTTTAATCTGCTCTTTGTTTGAACAAATATTACACCTTGCTTTATAAATAACATTAACAACCCATGGGTATATCAAACTTGGCCTTTCCCTTATTTAGGATTATAACTTCTGGAATACAATTAGTTTCTTAAGATGCTAATAGTATATCAGAGCCTCTCCAATCAATTCTATGAACTACCCTCAGGGTTTACGTAGGCTTTTCCTTCTAGGATGCTGCTTTGATCATGCTTTCCTTGTTTGTCTGCTAACAAACATGAAAGGTAGCTTTAATCTACTTCTCTAAATAATGAAAGGGCATCTACTCATTTATTTTTCATAGAGAGGACCAGTTGACCAATAAAAAGTCAATCATCAAGTGCTTCACAAATCTCACGTATTAAAGCTTCAATTTGACATGAAGGTGGTGACTTTGGGTAAAATTATAAAACCATTTGAAATAATTATTTGCTTTAACATCTTCCCACCGAAAATAAGAATAAAAAGAGAATTCACATTACTATTTTCTTTTGACCCAATTTATTTATTTTAATCCAGTCATAAATACTGAAGTTTTACCTATTAATTTATTCTCTTTAAATTCTTATCTTTAATGCCTTGGTTAAGTTACCAAACTTTCTATTTTTCTATACTCCTCTTTATGCCTCTTCCTGAATCATCATGGGCATGACTGAACAAATTGGTGTTCGTTCATTGTTCAATGAGAGGAGTGATAAGCGTCTATTCATTTTAGTGTCTATTTATTATATAGAAGATGTGAAACATGATTCAAAAGAACCTTTTCTTTGTGTTTTTTTAAAATGTTTGGAAGACACAAGTTTTAATATAAAAAC
Organism: Sophora flavescens; assembly: GCA_030762895.1. Lineage (NCBI taxonomy): Eukaryota > Viridiplantae > Streptophyta > Magnoliopsida > Fabales > Fabaceae > Sophora > Sophora flavescens. The sequence goes on from CM061062.1 coordinate 205,891,282, forward strand.
CCAATAATCATTGTCCGTGGAAGCAACAAATTCTTTTATCTCAAACCTAAAAGCTCAGCTAGGAGCCATTTAGATATGTTGCGGATGAAGCAAGTCCATGGGAGGAGAAATCTGCAGCGGCTAGGTTTCTGAATAAAGTGCAAAGGTTACTTTCCCTTGGTTTGCTTTTTTTTTTTCTTGAGACATTTTATTCGCCCTTCATGGTAGCTATTTTTTAAATCGAAAACTTCGTTTATTTGCTGTCTTTATTCAAAAAATTCTAGGTTCATGAGCAATTCCATGGGACGAATCGACCAAGAAGCTGATGTGTGGAGGGCGGGAGAGATTGGCATGAGCATTGCAAACAGTAAGGTATTAAATTTTTTGTAAATTGTGCCACTTTTATTTTGGCTAAAATTGGTTATTGTTTTTGCCGGACTCCACAAATGAAAGACCCTGTTAACATGATTTTCAAAATCAAATATATAATTATTGAGAGTTCAAACCACGTCCATTAATAAAATATTACATTAACACTAACATTTGTTTATATAAAAAAAAATTGGCAAAAATATGGGGCACTCCCTATTACTATTGTTTTATGGCTATACACGATTAAGAGTGGATGGTGGAAATAATTGAGAGGTTTTCAGTTGACAATAATTCCAATAACACCAGCTCATAATAACATATAAAAAGGCGTGACTTTTTTCTCTCCTCTGGGAGAAGTTTTCCTATATCTGATAAGAGTGTGAGTTGTGTGTGAGATATCTATCAATGGCGTCTTCTAGCTTTGCTCAGTTAACGTTAGAGGATGAGGAGGTGGATTTGGAGGTCCCGATGGAAGAGTTTCGACGAGTACTGGATGGAGACCCAACCCTGTGCCTGGTTGGGAGATTCCTGACAACGAGGTCAATCAGGTTTCACATGATGAGGAAAAGGATGGCTGGCGTTTGGAATCCAGGAAGGGGCGTAAACGTGAAGGAGGTAGAGGGAGGCATATTTCTGTTCCAGTTCTTCCATAAGGTGGATGTCCAACGGGTACTGAGGGGTGGATCGTGGTCTTTCGACGAACATTTGTTGATACTGGGAACGATGCAGGAGGGTCAGACACCCCAGGAAGTGGGTTCAACGTACCTTTCTGGGTTCAAGTTCATAAGATCCCTGCAGGTTTATGACGAAGGGTGGGGAAGCACCGAGAAACTTTCTGGGTGAATTCATAGAGTATGATGCAAAAAACAATTCAAATTTCCTGAAGTCCTATATGAGATTTTGAGTGCTCCTTGATGTGCCCAAGCCACTGAAGAGACTGAAGAGAGTGAAGAAATCAGGAGGGGAGGCAAAGGAGGTTCAGTTCAAATATGAAAGGTTGGGGTCTTTTTGCTATCTGTGTGGAATGCTAGGTCACATGGAGGATTTCTGTGAGAAATTATTTCCGCTAGATGATGATGATGGTAGCCGATTGTGGGGACCGGAGTTACGGGTTGAGCAGCGGAGGAACCAGGGGATGATGGTGAGGGGTGGCTGAGGGAGGTGATTACTGGGGCAGTAAATGACGCAAAAATCAAGGAGAAAATTTTGGTTTCAGTTGTTGACATATTTAGAAACCTAAATATTCTCTTTCCTAAAATTAAGGATAAAGTTATTGGAGAGAGAGGAATGGATACGAAAATAAAAGAAGGCAATCATGAGGGCAATTATGAGGACAATCATGAGGAGAGAGAGTTGGAGTGGGATAAGAAAAGAAAGTTAACAGAGTTGGTGGGTGAAGGAGATCACGTGTAGGGGGAGTCAAAGAATGTGGACTGCATGGAAATTGGTTCTGATAGTGTGATTCGAAAAAAATTTTTAACGGCAGACCCTGGCAACCAGGGTTGCTGGGGACTAATGAGTATACTAAGTTGGAACTGCCGAGGCCTGGGCAACCTGCGTGCAGTTTCTTCGCCGACGGACCTCGTTCGGGACCACAAACCGGACGTTATTTTACTTTTTGAAACTTTATGTCACTCAAATAAAATAGAGGAAATTCGTGTAAAGTTAGGATTTGATTTTTCTTTTGCTGTTGATAGGGAGGGACGTAGAGGAGGTATTGCGATTATTTGGAAACAATCCTTTAAATGTCGCATTATCAATTACTCAATGAATTTTATTAATGTGGAGGTGTCTGATAATGGCAGAGGTTTATGGAGGTTGACTGGGTTCTATGGCTATCCTGAGAGGACCGGAAGACGTGATTCCTGGAATTTATTAAGAAACTTATCTACAATGTCATTGCTTCCTTGGTGCGTTATTGGGGGACTTCAATGACTTGTTAATGGCTGAGGACAAGAGGGGAAGAGTCGATCATACGAACTGGCTAATAAATGGTTTCTGTGACACTGTTTGAGAGTGTAATCTAATTGATCTTCCTCTTAATGGGTATCAGTTTACTTGGGCAAACCGTCGTGATTTTAACAGTGCAATGGAAGAACGTCTTGATAGAGCTTTGGCTTCTGAGGTGTGGTTGAATTTATTTCCGAATGCACAATTATCAAATCTTTTAGCTCCTATCTCGGATTATTCACCACTCCTACTTTGTATTGATCAGCGCCTTTCTCAGAAGCACCAGAGAAAGTTTCACTTTGAGAATCGTTGGCTTGAAGAATTCGAGGTGGGTGATGTGGTGCGGTCTAGCTGGGAGAATGGGATACATGATGATGTTATTTCTAAACTAAAGCAGTGTAGTAAGGACCTAGAGGTTTGGAGTAAGAAACTTAATAGGAATTTCCGCAAAGAAGCAAATCAGTGTAAAAGGCTTTTGGAGGCTACTAGAATTTCTCATGATCCAGAGGATGCCTCGATTTATGAGAGACAGCGAGAAAGGCTTGCCTCAATTTTGGCTCAAGAGGAGATCTATTGGAAGCAAAGAGCCAAGGCCTTTTGGCTTAGAGATGGAGATGCAAATACAAATTTTTTTCACTTGACTGCTACTGCCAGGAAGAGAAGGAAAATTATTGACAAGCTAAAAAATGATAACAATGAATGGGTAGGTGGTCAACCGAGTCTTTGTGAGCTTGCAAATGACTATTTTGGAAACCTGTTTCTAGAACAGCAGAGCATTTATTCTCTGGTTATTGAGGCAGTGTCTCCTATTGTCTCGGTGGAAGATAATCAAGGGTTGGAACTTCCCTTCACCGGAGAGGAATTTAGAGCAGCTATTTTCCAGATGCATCGAGATAAATCTCTGGGGCCAGATGGTTTAAATCCTGCTTTTTACCAGCATTTTTGGGATATTTGTGGCAAGGATATTTTCACGGCCTGTTGCTACTGGATGGAGACTGATAACTTTTCATCAACTCTTAATGATACAAATATTGTTTTAATTCCTAAAGTTGATAGCCCTTCTTCTATGAGAGACTTGAGACCTATATCCTTGTGTAATGTTCTTGATTAGCCTCTGGCTCATCTAGTTTTATGACTAATATGACCGTGATTTTGTGCTAATTATATCCCGTTTTCGCCCAAATTAGACTTGATTGTCCTCAAGCATCATTTTGAGTCTGTAAAGTATTTTTAGGTTAATTTAGTTGATTTGGAGTCGAATAAAGCACTTACTGCTACCTCTTGTTTTCAGGTTAATAAAGAGAAGCAATTCTGGAGTTTTTCGCCCCGCGAGAGGCTACTCGCCTCACGAGCCTGAAGACCAGCACGAGCAGCAACAGTCACCCTCTCTTGCTCGCCTCGCGAATCATGTTTCGCCTCGCGAGAAATCCAAACACTGAAGGACTGTATATAAGATTCGCCTTGCGAAACATGTTTCGCCTCGCGAGAGACCGCAACCCAGAATCTGTATTTATAGTCTGTTTTAGAGCAGAACTTGGAGATCTTCTCATCTTCTTTTCTTGTAGGACGACTGCGAATTTAGGTTTAGTATTTTGTGTTTCTTTTGTAATGGAGAACTAGTCTCCTTGATCGATCTGCTGTAATCGGTTCGCACTGCCGCTTGAGGTTCTATAATTCCTAATCTCATTGCTATTCTCTTTCAATATTTGTTCTATATATTCTGTTTGCTTAATTCAGTTTGTATGGAATATATATTGATTTGTTTCGATGATTGTGTGTTCCTAAACTTAATCGCGTTTGCTTAATTCGCGTGTGTTCAATTCGTGTTTGCTTAATTCACGAAGGGCTTAATCCATTTGCTTAATTCGGAATTAGGAACATATGTCTCGTAGCGTCGGTTTCGCTTGTTAATTGATGTTACAATCGAAAAGAGATTAGAATCCGCTTAGGGCATGGATTTATATGAACCGATGATAGTGGGAAACCGAAAGCAGTAGGTTGATCGTTTTTAGCTATTTTATACTTAAACTTTGCTTGTCCCCAAGCAAACTAAAACTCAAAAAGGACTCAAACTTGGCAGGCTTAAAGGTTCAATCAAATTCCGCACAAATTTCAAGCAATTCATCAAAATAATTTTTCCTTCAATGTTCCCCCCTTTCAAACAAAGCAATCCCCACATTCATCTACTTTAAACAATTGAGAATTCTACCATTCATGCAGTCATTAATCTAAGCAAGGGATCCAAGTTACACACAAAAGGGAGATCACCAAATTCAAACAATCGCCTTCCTCACAAGGGCATTTAGTGTTTCACTCAATCGCTCAATTTTTGTCTAGGCTATCAACTTTTCACTCAACTCACATTTCAAGAGCACTTCCCATGAATTTGATTTTCATCTCAAAATGGTTCCCACGGAAACATGCATGTAACATCAAAAGGTCTTTTAAAGGTTGTAATGGGGCCTGGCTAAGGGTAGGATATTCAAAGATACTAGGCTTAAGTCCCTAGGAACTAAGAGAGCATGAGCATTTTGATACATTGAATTTCCACTCAAGTTCCTTTTTCCATTTTTTTCTTTATGCTTCTGGTGACTACAACCTTTTTCTTCTAATACCCTTTTTGACATTTTTGCTTTTTTTTTCTTTTCTTTGCCTTTGGCTCCAACCTTTTTATTATATTATTTTTTTTATTTTTTTTCACCCCAGAATGACATGTCACATCCTTGTAGCCACCCAAACTTAGTTTCTTGCAACCATTCTCTTACTAAGCTTCAATGCTCTCCTAATCCTAAGATATGGTTAACATGGTTTTTCCAGATTTCAGGCTCATAACATAAGGTCATCAAGAAACAATAGGCTAATTAGGCTCAAAGGGGCTAACTAGGGAACATGCATTAGGAATGGTTCAATTTAGGCCAAGTGGTTATTTACAAATAAAATTGCCTAAATCATTTGATGCAAACACATAAACATGCAAACCATGAAGAGATTCAAGCGAATTCGTGAAAGTGCAACTCAAAAGTGATTCATACAGTTAAAAACATGTTGGAGGCTCAAATCCTCACCTGGACATTTTTGCAAATTGTTTGACCGAGATTCAATCCCTAGTGTGTACATCCTTTCACCCCAAACTTATCATAAATCATGCAATCATAATAAAATATCTCAAAGTTCAGTTTTCAATTTTTCATATGGGGATCAATTTTTCAATTTCAAAACCTAGGGGAAAAATTATCAATGGTCAACAAATATCATGCAATCATCTATGCAAATTCAACAAAACCCAATCAAGCTTGCCGACACAAGACTCAACACACATACTCCTGATCTTCTCAAATTATTCAGGAGCTAAAAGAAAACAAAACTAAACAAAGCAAGGAAAAGAAAATTAAAAAGAAGAGGGTTTAGAGAAACTCATGGAGGCGGTTCCACCGGGATCCCACTGTCTGTGATACAGCGGCCACGGAATGCTCAAAGTGCAATATGATCCTCCCGGATCCCATGGCATGCAGCATAAGGCCCAAATGATAGACAAGGGACGAAAGCTTATTCCATGGTCACCTAACTTGAAGCCTTGATACGGAGGTGAGCACTTGACAATTATGGTGACCTCGCCAAGTGCGGTGGACTTCTCACTCCCCCTCGAGTCAAAGATGACCTCCTTGTCAACCTTATCAATAAAGTCCTCCCAATAAAAGTGGGGTTCAACCTCTTGGACTGGCCACAGTGTCTTCATATCCAAGGGTGCAAAATCCAGAGGCTTGAACTCCATCGCTGGTGGCTCCGCAGTGGGAGGTGGCAACCAGGTAGCGAGGGTCTCTGGTGTTGCTTCAACTTCTGCACGATCTTCATTCACTGCACTGACAAATCCATCACCTGCTATACATGCAGAAATCTCAGCACACACCACACAAAGGTTAGTGTTAGTACAATCAGTACATATAGTACAACAAACTGAATCAGAAAATGCTTGAATGTCTGGAAATTCAACACTCAGTTCATCCATCCCATCACTTTCAACACATGCATATGAATTAATATAATCATTTAATTCCAAAGGTTCTTCATCATCCTCAAGCATGGTGAAGAAGACGTCCTCCTGATCCTCATTTTCTATATTCCCTGGCCGAACAGGATCCTCAACCTCATGTGTCTCATGTTCTATATGGACGTTTTGCTCCTCATAACCCAAAAAGGGTGAGCTTTCAAAACATGCTACACATGAAGCAAAGTCAGTACAATCAGCACATGAAGTATAATAGATAGAATCAGGGGAGGCGTGAATATCTGGAGATTCAACACACAGTTCACCAATAGAAGTATTCTTGACATCGTTATCAAAATTATCCTCAGAGAAAGTATTGTCAAGAACAACTATCTGTGAATCTGTATGCTCTGTTTGCTTAATTCAGGATTATATAGAATATGTATTGATTTGTTTCGATGATTGTGTGTTCCTAAACTCAATCGCGTTTGCTTAATTCGCGTGTTTTCAATTCGTGTTTGCTTAATTCACGAAGGGCTTAATCCGTTTGCTTAATTCGGAATTAGGAACATATGTCTCGTAGCGTCGGTTTCGCTTGTTAATTGATGTTACAATCGAAAAGAGATTAGAATCCGCTTAGGGCATGGAATTATATGAATCAATGATAGTGGGAAACCAAGAACAGTAGGTTGATCGTTTTTAGCTATTTGATAGTTATTTAGTTTGCATAGTTTTCTGCTTTGTTTTCTTTATTTAATTTCAAATCCAAAACCCCCCAAAATCTGACTTTTTCTGTTAATAACACCCCAAGAGTCCTTGTGAGACGATACTCGATTTGTCGCTCCCTAACTACATATTTTTACAAGCCGCTCTTTTTTTGACGCGTGTGCAACAGCGTGTCAGTTCTATATAAACTAGTGGCAAAAGTCTTAGCTAACAGGTTGAAAAAATTATTGCCAAAGTGTATCTCAGAAGAGCAGTTTGCTTTTGTAGAAGGAAGATCTATCCTGGATAATGTGCTCATAGCTTTTGAAATTATCCACCATATGAAATGCAAAACAAAGGGAGTTAGAGGTGAAGTGACTTTGAAAATAGATATCCGCAAAGCTTATGATATAGTGGATTGGGGTTTTCTCCGTGCTATGATGGAGAAGATGGGTTTCTGTGATAGATGGGTCAGATGGATTATGCTGTGTGTTTCCTCTGTTAGCTACTCGGTTTTGGTTAATGATGATTCTGTTGTACCAATTGGTCCAGGCAGAGGCTTAAGGCAAGTGACCCTCTCTCCCCTTATCTCTTTCTTATCTGTGCTCAGGGCCTTACTTGCATAATCAAAAGAGCTGAGGGAAGGGGTGACATTCATGGTATTCAAATTTTTTGAGGTGCTCCTTCTATTAGTCACCTTCTTTTTGCAGATGATAGCTTTCTGTTCTTTAGAGCTAGTGAGCGTGAATGTAATGTGATGAAGTCAATTCTTGCTACTTTTGAAGCAAGATCTCGGTCAAGTGATTAATTTCAAGAATCCGAGATTTTTTATAGTAAGAATGTGGATGATGGGACTCGATTGGCTTTATCTAATATCTTGGGAGTCCAGACCTATCTAGGGTCAGGAAAATATTTGGGGCTTCCCTCGTTAATTGGTAGAAAAAAGAAAGCCACATTTAATTATCTGAAGGACAGGGTGTGGAAGAAAATTAATTCTTGGAGTGGCAGACATCTTTCCAAGGCTAACAGGGAGGTTCTGGTGAAGTCTGTGCTTCAAGCGATTCCAGCTTATTGCATGAGTATCTTCTTACTACCTCCTTCGTTGGCAGAAGAGATTGAAAGGATGATGAACTCTTTTTGGTGGGGATCCAAGAAGGGTGATACGTGTAGCATTAATTGGTTGAAATGGGATAAGCTATCTATGAGGAAGGAATTTGGTGGCCTCGGCTTCAGAAATCTGGGAGCTTTTAATTTGGCAATGCTAGGGAAGCAAGGTTGGAAATTTGTTTCTAACCCAGAAGCTATGGTCTCAAGGATTTTCAAAGCTAAATACTATCCTAGAGGTCAGTTCTTGGATTCGATTCTTGGTCATAATCCAAGTTTTATTTGGCGTAGCATCTGGATTTCTCGGGTCTTGTTGAATGAGGGCTCTAGATGGAGAATTGGCAATGGACACAATATTCCAATCCTAAATGAGCCTTGGATTGCAAATGGTCAAAGGCTGAATCACCATTTTAACTTAACCCAAATGACTCATAATTAGGTGGTCAGTGATTTTATTATGCCTGGTACCAGAAGATGGAATGAAGATTTTGTGCGTCAGTTTTTTACTCCTTGTGATGCTGCTACTATACTAGCCTCACCCTTAGTTGATGAAGTAGGGGAGGACATGCGCATATGGAAATATAGTAAGGACAACTTTTATACAGTTCGTTCATCTTATAGAATGTGTATCGAATCCTTATTGAACACGGCTCATCTGAAACAAGATGGAGATTGGAGAAGTATTTGGAACTTGGAAGTGCCCCCCAAAGTGAAGTCCTTCATTTGGCGCGCATGCAGGGAGGTTCTTCCCACTAGGATAAACCGGCAGAGGCATGGAGTGGCTTGTACAAGTTCGTGTGTGATGCGAAACTGGTCTTGAATCTCAGTGTCATGCATTACTGCAGTGTGACAAGAGTAGAGATATTTTGATTCAAGCTGGGTATTGGCACATCATTGATCCTTTTCTTAACCAGGTGAACTCTTTCTCTGAGTTATATTTCTTGGTCAGTGGTGTTATTGACTCAAATAAAAGGGCGGATTTTGTGATGATATTGTGGTGCATATGGAAGGCCATGAACCAAAAATTGTGGAACAATGAGGATATGACTGGAACTCAAGTCATCAGCTGTTCAAAAGAGATGTTGTCCAGTTGGATTTTAGCTAGGAAAAGGAAACCCTCTTGGGTGGCTGTTGGTCCTGCGATTACCCGAGCTAGATGGTCACCTCCTCATTTTGGGTCTTTGAAATGTAATGTTGACGCAGCTTTCTTTGAGGCCATAAATTTATCCGGGTTTGGCATGTGTGTCCGTGATCATGAGGGCAAGTTTGTTCAAGCTAAAACAATGTGGGTATAATCAAAGTTGGAAGTGAAGGTGGGGGAAGCAATGTGTCTCTTGTTTGCCATTAAATGGTGCATTGAGCTGGGTTTCACCAACGTCCACTTTGAAGTTGATAGTAAAGGGGTGGTGGATGAGTTATCTTCATCAAAGGAAAATATTATTGAGTTTGGTATCATTGTCAATTGTTGCAAGGGTCTTACTTCTTACTTTACAAACTTTTCAACAAAGTTTATTAGGAGGCAAGCAAACAAAGTGGCTCACTCTTTGGCTAGGGCGTCTTTGTTGTATGCTAGCTCCTGTTGTTTTTACATTGCTCCTAGTTGTATTGCTGACACTGTTATGAATGAATTGCCATAATGTGGATTTTATTAAAAAAACATATAATGAACAGTAGAAATTTTATGCAATGATTTGGCCAAACAATATTTTCCTAGAGGTTATCTTTATGCAAAATAATATGTACAAATACAAGGAAAAAAGACTTAGACGGAGTGAATCATAAGACAACTAATAAAAGAGTTACCAAAGTTGGTTATGTTAATCAAATAATTGCAAGAATAACTAATACACACATGTATTTGACTTTTTTTTGAAACAATTTTGATGCTTTAATATGAAAAAATAATAAATTAAAATAGTAAAGAATGAGTATTCGTGTAGTAGAAGAGCAAATAGATAGACGAAAGAATGAATTAGTTTAATGGTATTTACGTAAAATTTGGATTTTCTTTTTGATACACCAAAATGATGTCTTTAGTAAAAAAAATCAATTTATGATGTATTGTTGTTTGAAAACTTTTGTCACTAAGATTGCAGAAAAGCATTGTAGAATAGTGCTTAGTTAAAATTTAAAATTAAACTATCAATGACAAAATAATTTGAAATTTATGACTAACACTATGTTCAAACTTCTAATCACAAAAGCGATTAACCAAATTCCTTTACTGTGACGATTATAAACAATAATAACGAAATGCAATACAATAGTTTTTGCAAATGAACAATAATCTCAGCTATTGCCAATGTTGGTCTTCAGCTATCATACATCTTCCAGTTCCATTACTTGTTGGAAAATAGTATCAATTATCAATATCTTTCCTCAAATCAGAATTCATGTTTTAGTCAATTACGTGTTTTGTTTAAAATATGATCATAAACACAATACTATTCTTAGAACTTGTAAGCTTGAAGTAAATAAAATCTTGTATGTACAATTTGCTTTGCTGACATAGCTTGCTTGCAAGCTTTTATCATGCAAATTAATGTGATCTGCTAACTAAATTACTAAGTTGTTCCTATACATTAATTCTCCATATAGTAGCAAAATACAAAACTAAACCAAAATGGTCAGATTTACCATGATGAATGATAATGACATTTTTATACTAAAACTTTAATAACATCATTTATTGTGGTCATATTTAATAGTTCCATGGTACCATTTTCCCCCTTAGAAATATTTAGACGGTTGTATATCCGAAAATCAGAAAACTTTGAAGACCTTCTGTGTCACTAGTGCAATATGTACTTTTTACGTCAGTTAAAATTGAGTTTTTACGTCAGAATACTGACTGACGTAAATACAGCTGACGTTAAAAGTTAAAATTTTAACGTCAGTTGAGAACTGACGTTAAATATAAAACTATTAACGTCGGTTCTTTAACACAACTGACGTTAATTTTGTAAAAATTAACGTCAGTTCTTTAAGAACGGACGTTAATTTTGTTAAAACTAATGTCAGTTGTTATAAAGAACCGACGTTAAAGGTCTTAATTTTAACGTCAGTTGTTATAAACAACTGACGTTAATAGTGTAATGTATATTTTATAAAATACTATTAACGTCAGTTGTATCATACAACTGACGTTAATAGTATTTTTTTTTAAAATTCAGTTTTAAAATATCACTCCCCTCAGCTATCCCTACATTCAATAAATATCCCAGTAACACAGAATATCACACACATTACAGAATTGCAAAGGAAAAATGGAACAATGATCCATATGTATGCCTGTTCAGAAACAATATATATTTATTAACATAGGTTATAACTCAAAATAAATACAGAAATATAAATAAAAATAAATGTATACTAAGTTTAAACTACCTATATCAATATCCCTTCGTGATGATCATCACGAGTGGCATGTACATCGTCCACCTATGTCTCCTCGATTATAGTAGGCATGTTTGTTGAAAAAGAAGGAGTCTCAGGAATATCAAGATTTGAATCTTCATTTTCATCACTACCATTATACATGCTTTTTCCTTGGAGAACCACGGACAACCTTTTGTTAGAAGGATCAGTGATGTAGAACACTTGTTTTGCTCGGGAAGCCATTATGAAAGGCTCATTTATATGACCTAACTTGTTGAGGTCTACCAATGTGAACCCCAATTCGTCGGTTTGTACACCACCGTTACTATCAACCCACTTACATTTAAATACCAAGCACCGTAAGCTTAGTGTAAAAGAGCACCCAAATATCTTCAATATATCCAAAGTAAGGTCTCGGTGCTTTAACGGGTTTTGTGTCCTTTGCACTAGAGAAGTGCATTGCTTCGGCCACGATCATAACCCCACTATTTTGCATGGTACTCTTGTTATCTTGTTCCTTTGTATAAAAGAAAAAGTTATTTATGTCGTATCTGCTCCAACATATGAAGTTGAAGCTAGGCCTACGTTCTAGCCATCTTACGTCATCAGAAGCAGTACTAACATCCTTAAGCATTTCTTCCTTGAACTATGGTAAGAAAGTCTTGTTATGCTTGTTCAACAACCACCTTTCGCTCATTCGAGGGTTTTCTTGATTGACTTTTCTTTTATGTTCAAATAAGAAAGGCTGAACACATTCGATGTTGTTCAATACATACAAATGTGCTTGAAGCACTTCCTCTCGATCCTTCCTATTAATTCTTAAGCCATGTGCACCCTCTTGACATCTAATCTCATCATGCCGAGGCTTAGGAACCCCTATAGGATCCGTGTTATGAAGGTAGTCCGAACAAAACTCAATAGCTTCTTCTGCAACATACCTTTGAACAATAGATGCTTCCGGACGATGAAGATTCTTCACGTACCCTTTCAAGATCTTCATGTAGTGCTCAACTGGGTACATCCATCTCAGAAAAACCGGCCCACATAATCTAATCTCCCTCACCAAATGAACAATTAAGTGAACCATTATGTCGAAAAAGGAAGGAGGAAAATACATCTCCAATTGGCACAAGATTGTAGCAGCCTCAACTTCCAAGTCATCCAACATACGGGGGTCAACGACTTTGCTACATATAGAATTGAAGAATGAGCACAACCGAGTAATGGCATGTCTCACATTTTTTGGAGCAATACCACGAATAGCAACGGGCAGAAGTTGTTGCATCAAGATGTGACAACCATGAGACTTTAAGCCAACCAATTTAAGATCACTAGAGACAAGCCTCTTCATATTTGAAGAGTAACCATGTGGAACTTTGATGCCCTGAAGACACCCGCAGAAACTTTGTCTCTCTTTTTTTTGACAAAGTATGACATGCTGGCGGCAAATAAGTCCGCTTACCATCCTCAACAACTGGAGCTAACTGCTCTCGTATACCCATAGCAACGAGGTCGAGACGAGCATTCACACCATCCTTTGTCTTGCCCTGAATGTTGAGAAGCGTCCCGATCACACTATCACACACATTTTTCTCCACATGCATCACATCAATGCTGTGTCTGACATCAAGCTTGCGCCAGTATGGAAGATCAAAGAATATCGACCTCTTCTTCCATATGTTTTTCTCAGCAGCTTTACCTTTCTTTTTGGACTTTCCGAATATAACATCGATGTCCTTTACCCTCTGATAAACCTGCTCTCCAATTAAGGCCGCCGACGCTTTTTCTGTCTCTTGGCATCCATTAAAAGCTTTTTTCATCTTACAATATGGGTGATCACGTCTAAGAAATCTCCGATGCCCAAGGTAAACCGTCTTCTTTCCATGATGCAACTGAGTGTATCATGTGCCTTCTTCACATATAGGGCATGCTTTATGCCCCTTGACACTGCATGCCGGACAAGTTACACCGTATCTTTGGAAAGTCGTTGATGGTGCAAAATAACATGGCACGAAGCTTGAAAGTCTCATGAGAATACTCATCAACTACATCAACACCTTCCACCCACAGCGTTTTCAAGTCTTCAATCAAGGGACCTAGATAAACATCTAAGTCATTTCCTGGTTGCTTTGGGCCCGAAATCATCATAAACAACATCATGTATTTGCGCTTCATGCACAACCAAGGGGGCATGTTGTAAATTACCAACAGAACAGGCCATGAGCTATGAATACTACTCATGTTACCATAAGGATTCATTCCATCCGTAGCAAGTCCAAGCCTTAGGTTTCTTGGCTCATCGGCGAAATCCGGAAACATAGTATCGATATTCTTCCATTGAATAGAATCAGCAGGATGACGAACCTTTCCATCACGTTTCCTCTCATCATTATGCCATCTAAGATTCTTCGCATCTTTCGCATTGGCAAACAATCGCTTGAACCTTGGAATTATTGGAAGATACCACAACACCTTCACAGGAGGACCCTTTTTTCTCACATCATCAAGATCATCATCATCATCACCACCCTTCACTTTGTATCGTGATAACCCACATTTGGGGCAATCGTGATTGTCTTCATGAACACCGGTGTACAATATACAATCATTGGGGCATGCGTGTATCTTCTTATACTCCATACCCATAGGACACAATACCTTCTTGGCCTCATAGTTACGGTCAGGCAATGTGTTGTCCTCCGGAAGCAAGTCTTTCAACACTTCAAGCAATTCTGTGAAGCTTTTATCGGTCCAACCATTTCTCACCTTCACACAAACCAATTTTAGCACTGCCGACAACCGTGTATGCGTAGTACACCCTGGATATAAAGGCTTATCCGCATCACCGCACAACCTATCATACACATGAGCTCGATGAAAAGATTCTTGTCCAATATCACGGATCATGTCCTCTACTCGATCATCCTCCATATCTATGTCAACGTCCTCACTTTGGGAGACACTTGCCGTACTACTCAACAACACATCACCATGCCATATCCATCTTGTATAACTCAAGCAAATCCCTTCACAAATCAAATGAGTACGTATATCCTTCACCATACATTTCCTCGTATTCAAACACTTGACACAAGGACAACAGAACATTCCATTACTATTAGGAACATTCCTTTGAGCAAATTCTATAAATTCTCTCACCCCCTTCAAATACTCAGCACTAGTACACTTATAAACCATCCAACTACGATACATAACTAGATAGGTCCTATAGATATACAAAACATATATCCAATATAAGGACAATACGGGAGATTGAAAACTATAGTTTTTGAAGATTGCCAAGCACTGGTCATGGTCTGGCAGTGATGTCCATCACGGCCGTAAGCGTGCCAACCGAACAGAGACCATCACAGGCGGAATCGATCACGGCCTAGCCGTGATGAGCATCACGGCCGTGACAGATCAACCAGCAGAGCAACATGCACTCAAAACCAAAAATAGAGACGTACATTCCAAACAACTCAAACTCACGGTTTCAAGTTTCAACTACTGAGACTACAGTTTCAACATACACTCAAAACCAACAATAAAAAAATGTGCCCTAAAGACTCACCAGAAATAGGTGCTCGTGTGGTGGTGGGGAGGGGAGCTCGAGTGGTGGCCAACGTTCGATGTGGTTACTGAGAGCAGAGGGACAAGGAGAGTTAGTGCGCGGGAAGGGGAAAGAGAGATGTAAAGTTATTGCAAAGAATGAATGGAAGGACAGAGTTAGGGTTAATAGTGTACCTCACGGTGGTGGCGAAGAAGCCCTCGTGGTGGTTGCGGTGGAGATGAGCTCGCGATTAGGGCAGAGTGAGAGTGAGAGTGAGGGTTGAGAGTGAGGGTTGAGCGTGATGAAAAGAGAAAAGAGACGTACAGAGCGAAGTGCAGAAGGCGCGCGGGGTGTAAACCAAAATAAAACAACATTTGACGTTAGTTGTTTGTAAAGACTGACGTTAAAGGTCGTATATTTAACGTCAGTTGTCTTAAGAAACTGACGTTAAAAGTGTATACCTTTATCTAAAAACATACATTCCTTTGACTATTTATTTAATTGAAGTAAAAATAAAACTTTTAACGTCAATTGTATAAAAAACTGACGTTAAAAATAAATATTTTTTATTTTAAAAGCACTTTTAACGTCAGTTTTTGAAGACAACTGACGTTAAAAGTGTATATCTGCAAAAAAATTCATTGCTTTGACTACTGTGCTAACCCATGCAGCTTGAAACTTAATCCTCTTAATGAGCATTAAGTTTATAGATAAGTTTTCAAGAAAATCAGAGAAAGACTATTCTCTATATAAAGTGTCATTCTTCTGTATCAGTATGTAAATACACCCTCTTCTTTTCCTCTATATTTCGTGCGTTTTCTATTCCTTCACAATATGGTTCTATCACATTTGAGACTTTTGTTATTTCTTCTTATACCTATACTTAAAGGTCTCTGTCTTAATGGTCAAAAAACATCTGAGGTTGTGTAAATCACATAATATGACTCCCTCACTTTATTCCATCCCCTCCCCAAGCGACTGTGGATAAAGCACAGATGGAGCATCAAGGACTTCAAATGAGCAGGGAGGGGATCGATGCATCCATTGGAGTTTCTGAGGACAGAAATGAGAAGAAATTGATGTTGAAGCAGAAACTTTTTAATATTTTAGTGCTATGTTGCAGAAATTTTTTATCTTTTAATCATGTAATTGTAACTTATGAATCGCTTCAATGAGATACGATTTGATTATACATATAACACTTTTATGTTAAGTGTTTATTTATTTTAATTTTCACAAGAATATGTTTACTAATTCAAGCTAATTAATGTAGATTAAAAATAAACTTGTTTAATATTTACACAAGTTCTTTACACAACTGACGCAAATAGTGATTTAATATTTACAAATTACCACCACCTCATTTTTAACGTCAACATAATTTATGACTGCCAAGTTCCCGTATATTACATTATTTCCAATATTCATTCTGCACGTTTACAATTTATAGTATTATTTACGTCAGCTATTTATTATACTAAAGTAAAAAACCACACTTTTAACGTCAGTTGTATAAACAACTGATGTTAAAAATAAATATTTTTTATTTAAAAACACTTTTAACGTCAGTTATATTAAACAACTGACGTTAAAGGTGTATAAGTTTCTGCAAAAACTCATTCCTTTGACTACTATGCTACTTACCCATGCACCTTGTAACTTAATCCTCTTAATGAGCATTAAAGTTTATAGGTAAGTTTTCAAGAAAATCAGAATAGCTTAGTAACTTCATCCCCTGCTCCTATAAATAGCTTCCTTCCATCCTTTTAATTTTCTGCTTCACAATATGGCTCTGTAGTGAGATTAACTTCATCACTCTTTCTTCCTATTCCTAGACTCAAAGGTCTTTGTCTTAATGGTCAAACAACTTCTGAGGTTGTGTAAATCACATAACATGGGTGATAAGGTTGTGTAAATCACATAGTGTGAGTTGCTCACCTTATCATCTTTCTAGAGAATCAGCAGCTAGCTACAGCACCAGAACGTCAGCTTTGGAAGCAAATGACTGTTCCAAGACCATTACTGAAACAGATCTGGTGCACCCTTGCTCAGCCGCTCTGGAAAACTCGGTCGCTCAACTCTCCTCTCTTGCTCACCCGTGAAGGGAACGAAGCCCCTCAACAAAATGTTTAGGATTTTAAACCCTTTCAATGTAACTTTTTATAGGATTTTAAACCCTATCAATGTAACTTTTTATAGGATTTTAAAGGATTTTAAACCCTTTCAATGAATGAGATCCGGTTTGGGTTATTGAATCAACTTATACTTCGCACATATATTTTAGTTTTCAAAACAGAAGTTACGTATAATAGCAATTGTGAAACTGAAACTTTGAGGAAGGCAATGTGGAAGGGTACGTATAATAGATAAAAAATTTATTAAAATAACCTTTAATGTCTGTTGATGAAAGAACATAAGTTAAAAGTGAAGTGACGCACTTTTAATGTCAGTTCAATGAAGAACTGACGTTAAAAGGTTCACTTTTAACGTCAGTTGTTTATTGAACTGACGTTAAAAGTGCGTCACTTCACTTTTAACGTCAGTCGTTAAAACAACTGACGTTAAAATTGAATTAATGAAGTCTGATATTTATAAAAACTGCCACCGCCTCCTTTTTAACGTCTAGCTTTTGGTTAACTGACGTAAACCTTTACCGTCTAATGTATATTTTCCACTAGTGTGTTAGTTGTAAGTTTTCTTTTTTAAAAAAGACAAATAAAAAAGAAATAGTGCTATTATAAACTTTAAAAGTTTAAAAACTTAAATGAAGTAAATGACTATAAAAACAATACATACAAATAGCATAGTTTGCTTGTTGTGAAAAGCAAACAGATTTTTTCCCAATAATATAATATTATCTCTGGTTGTTCCGAATCTAGTAAGAGAAGAGCAATGATAACCATACCTGACTCAATCTATTAGCATATCAGCATTTCGATAGTATCCTTCCAACAAAGAGAGCAACCTCAAAAGCAAATTCCCAAATGCTGGGACCACGTCCTCAAATCGCATCCTTGGCCATATTTTTTTTTTGGGGGGGGGGGGGGGGGGTATTTTTTAGAAGTTTCTCTACTCCTTTTATATATAAAAATTCTGTTTGATTATTGTTTGGAATTTTTTTATAATTCTCTGACTATTAATTATTATTAATTAGCAATAATTTCCTTTGCATCAATTACTATTATATTGTCATTTTTTTTGTTACCATGACATAGGTGCGAAGTATCAATCGGCTTCGTCGATGACGAATCTTCGCCGGGGAACCTGGCTGGCCACCTTTAGTGGGGTCTCCCCTACCAACCACGTTTTTTTCATCCACAAGGCTCGAACTCGAGACCTTGCTTAAGGGATCCGAGTTCAGTTCCATTTTAAATTTGAAAAGATTAGCAATATAAAAAATTTGGTGTAATGGTGCAAACATATCAAATATTACCATGTTTGAGAATTGAAGATCCCATCATATTTATATTAAAACCGAATTTGCTTGACCCCCCCCCCCCCTTGGCTATTTTCTAATATTTTAATGTCATTTTAGAAGTTGTCATTTTTACTATATTGTCCATATTTTTTGCGGGGAAAATTTTAAAGAAGTTTCTCCACTCCTTTTATATATAAAGATTTCATCTTAAAAATAACCTTTATTGTAAAATAATATAAAAACTGGTACGATCAAGAAATTGTTTCATAATTATCAATAAAAAAAAAGACTGCTTCATAAATATCAATAAATAAGATAAGTAAATCAAACAATTAATTCAGATCTTTTATCAACTGATTCGATTCTAAGTACATTCAAATCGTATGCTTTCAGAACATAAGAATGGCACAATATATATTTGGGGTGAAAATTTTATAGAAGTTTCTCTACTCCTTTTATATATAAAGATTTTAATGTCATTTTTACTATATTGCCCACATTTTTTGGGGGGAAACTTTTATAGAAGTTTCTCAACTCCTTTTATATATAAAGATTATATTGTCATTTTTTAAATATGTTCCATTTTAAATTTGAATAGATTAGCAATATAAAAAATTTGGGGTAAAGGTGCAAACATATCAAATATTACCATGTTTGAGAATTGAAGATTGTAACACCCCGATTTGTGTCTTTAAGTAGCAGTAAATACATATGTATATGTATTTATTTTTGATAAAATCTAGAGAGTGATTTTAAATAAACTAAAATCATTTTCTTATGTTCTTTTACCGTAGGAAGTCACGATTAAATTTTCGGTTGAAAATTAAAACGAAAACCGATCAGCATTTTCACTGCCAGTACAAGTTTATTGAGCAGAAAACCTAATTTTGAACCGTGAAGGAAACGGTTAGTGTTTTTGTGATGTTTTGTATGATATTGAAAATTTTCGAAAATTTGAGGTCGAAAATAAAATATAATATTTATTCCGGGTGAAATACGATCGGAAACTTGAACCGGATACGCAATGGAGCAGAAAGGGAGCCCAAAAGAAGTGAAGTGACTTGATGGGATGTGATGGACATGGGTTATGACACTTTCCAAAAGTGTAATCATCACACTTTTCAAATTATATCATATTATATTCTAAAAACTCATTTTTCTTTCTCTTCTTCAACCAAACAAGGCATAAGCTAAAACTTGGCCATCAAAACTTCCTCCTTCCTTCTCGTTCACGCCCATCTCACCTCTCCCTCTAAAAATACTCATTTCATTTTCTCTTCATCACTTTCCTACTTATTCTCCTTCTCATTTTTAAGTTTCTAACACTTAAAGTTTCCATTTTTCCTTAGTTTCAAGCTTCAAGTTCTTCATACTTTTTCTTTCTAGTTTCAAGGGTAACCCCCTCATACTATTCTCTTGCAAGTTTTTCACTTATTTCATGAGTTTACTCTATGTTTTCTTAAAAAGTTCTTAAAGCTCTTGTAACTTCTAAAATCTCTAGAAAATGGTAGAAAAATCCTTTTGTGTTGAAACCAATTTCTATGAACTTCTATTAAGCTCTACTTTCATATTCTATGAGCTTGTATCAAAGAAACATCTCTAACATATTTTTCCAAGGATGGCCGAAACTATGTATTAGTGGCCTAGGAAATTTTGTTTCTACTTTTTGAAAGATGATCATGTATTTGAGCTTCTAGATACCTCTTGATCTTAAATCTAAAGTCTTGGAAAGTTTAAAGATTTCTAGCCTGTTTATCCTATGATGGCCGAACCTATGATGGTTGTGAACCTAGGATGTTTTCTTTTCATTTTCCAATATGATCATGGACTTGAGCTCCTTAATACATTTGGATGCTAAGTCTAATAGATTGGGAAGTTTAAAGATTTCTAGCCTATTTATCCTATGATGGCCGAACCTATGATGGCTGTGAACCTAGGATATTTTGTTTTCATTTTCCAATATGATCATGGACTTAAGCCCCTTAATACATTTGGATTCTAAGTCTACGAGATTGGAAAGTTTAAAGATTTCTAGCCTATTTATCCTATGATGGCCGAACCTTTGATGGTTGTGAACCTATGATGTTTTGTTTTCTTTTTCCAATATGATCATGAATTCAGACTTCTTGGTATCTTTTAACACTAAATCTAAGAGCTTAGAAGGGTTGGAAGTTTCTAGCCTACTTATACTAAAGAGGCCAAAACCCTAAGCATGGATCTAGTGGGATTTTTGCTTTATCTTTGTAAAGTGAACCTTGGTTATGAACTCCTAACACTTAAGGATCATTAATCCATGAGTTGTATTCTTTTTTTTTGAAAACCTCTAACCTTATTTTATGCCTTGGCCGAACCTATGCCTTCTTGGTTTAGTGTTCCTGGTTAACTTTTAACTTGTGGTTTTGTGTTCATAAACCTAGACTTTTGTCGCGGAGTAGACGAGGACATTCGTAGTACACTTCCTAAAGCATCACGTACCTTTACCTTCACAAAAGGTAAGAGGGGACAGCCTGAGGGATATTCAATAGCTATGTGCATGTGTGTATGTGGTTTGCTCGATTTATTTGAAAATTGTTATTATATTGAATCAAATTTTGAATGATTTATATACTTGAACTGTTGTGATAACTGTTTGAAGTTGATCCTTACTTGATTTAAAAAGTTGTGAATCATATATGTTATGAACTGTCATTAACTGTTATATTGATGACTAAGATTATGATGATATTGATTGATATCTGAAAAGCTTGATGTTAGTCGGAGCTCAACTAATTATATGATTAAAATACTAAATAAGCTTCGAAGAGAACTTTGAAAGTAATGGTGTTCATTTTAAAATGTTCTTTGGTAAAGTATGTGTTTTGGAAAGTAAGTGATCTTACCTATATTTATTCCAGAAGGATAAAACTTTGGAACTTGTGTTAAATAATTTCAAGTTAAATGAAATTATTTCCTTACGAACTAAGTTTTTGTATAAGATAAAATCATTTAGAAAATGTGTTTTTAAGGAAGGAAAAGCCTTTGGAAAATATTTGACCTTAAATAGTGATGATTTTAAGAAAAGGATTTCAAGAGAAAATGGATTTCTTATAATAGTTTACAAATGATTTTCCAATGAAAAGATTTCCTGTAAAGAAATACTTTCGAAAATATTCCGGTAACTTGGATGGTTTATCGAGGTTTTATTTTGGTATTTGATTTTTCACCGAACGAAAAGTAAGAACAGGTGAAATCGAATCTAGTTCGTGAGACGTCGCTTCTAGTATTCTATAATGTGCACGTTGATCTTTGATCCGTGTTAAGTATTGTGGACCGAGAGTCTTAATCATGATGTTGTGGGCTAAGAGTCCTAATCTCGTTATAATGGACCAAGTGTCCTAATTACGTTGCTGTGGACTAAGAGTCCTAATCATGTTGAAATAAAAAATGGGTAAGATTGTAAGTCTTTTTCTATGACCACAAACCTTGACTGAGGCATCGGTCTTAGGTGTTGTGATTGAGCACTCGGACTGCGTGTCCTGTGTTGTTATTGAGTAATTTCAAGTGATGAAAATTATGAATGGTCATTAGCTTTGAGCTTCGACAACGAATGAGATTGAACACAAAGAAAACATCTTGAACGAATATTTTTCTTCATGCATTTAGGCAGACGTGCCTCACAGGTTAGTCACATCGGTGATGCCCAAGCAGGGGCTACTAGTCACTTCGGTGATGCCCAATCAAGGGCTGTCATATAAGTAACGACGGTAATGTCCAAACAGGGACTTTAGTCACGACGGTGATGCCCAAGTGGGGGCTTTGAGTTTGATCAAATCTTAGAAAGATGAAGGGATCTCAAGAGATTAAGTTTATAGAGCCAGAATATTGAAGTGTCATGCATAATCTTTATAAAAGCTGACTGTACGGGTATGACACCCATTGATATGATACTTGTTATTTTATCTATTAATATTTGGTAAATGTTAATATGTTGATGTGATGCATGTATCATGCATATGGTTATTGTAATCTTTCCATATATTGGTATCTCACTCTTGCATATCTTCTTGTTATTTCTCTTTGCTTTTTGGCATCGATGTATATCTATGAGTTTAGATGGATCTGAACATCCCATTGGTACCGTCGGAATCGAAGACTGAGATCTTCGATGATGCGGGGAATGCGGTGGCATGGCAGATTCACCCCGGATCTACATCGGCTACCTATCATGGACCGATAACCATGCTGTAGAAGAATGTCGAGGGCGAACCATGTCGCAGAGTTCAGACAGTTGAGACAAGGGGGATTGCTCTCCCACCACCTTGGTACTACTTACACGTGCTACAGATGAATGGACAGCTACATGAGCACACGCCTCTAGAGGTACCATTACTTGGAGTCGAGCCGACTTCACCGATTGGGGAGGACCCGGAGGAGGACCCCGAGGAGTACCTGGAGGATGAGCCCGTGTATCACGTCTTGGATCACAGCGATGATCTTGATGAGGTGCTGGAGTACGTGCTTGATGACGATCCGGATTTTTATGATTCCGACTCTCCTTATTAGAGCGAATACGTTGTGGACCTATCACCTGGGGTCTCTTCTTGTGTGAGTGTTCATGACGAGACTTCCTTTTAGTCGTTAGTAGTGGCCAGCTTAGGGGTGTATATTTTGTGGTTAGTGTGTCTCAGTTTGACTGTAATTGGCTCTTAGAGCCACCCTTTTGATGCATGGTTCCGGACCCTCCCCCTATTTTGCTTTACTTAGTTTATAGTTGTTAACAGTATGCTCTGTAACTCTGTTATTAATGGTCATCCTGATCAGGCCCTAGTTTCTGTACTAAACTCTGAATCCCACTAGGATATTATATATATATATATATATATATATATATATATATATATATGACGTTTACATTTCATGTTGAGTGTTCATCACTTACCCTTGTTTCTTAGAATACTCACTTATTAAGAAAATATCATTTACCGGAAGCAGCCAACAATTTAATTATTTTATTTTCCGCAACGGGTAACAAAGTGACGCCCCAGTTTAGGGTGTCACAATTAGTGGTATCAGAACTGGTCGAGTCTTTCAGGAATCTTTGGGGTTTAGGTCTGTTAGGTTGATGTTGTGTGTTTTATTATTAAGACTTGATTGAATTACTTCTTAGGAGTAATGTGTAATAACCGTCGGGTTAGATTTTCCTTTTATGGTTAGCATCTCACTGATTGTGTCTTACAGATCAGTATGGAACCAGGAGGTGCGTGCGGGCATGGTGGTCGTGGCAGAGGCAATGGTGGGATGGACTTCGCCGCCTAGGCAATGGCTGATGTGGCTGCGGCAATTACTTTTCAGACTGCGACGATGGCTGCCCAGAACTAACAAGAGCAGCTGAGGGCTGAACAAGCTGCTGAGGGAAAGCATCTGAATGCTTTCAGACGTCAGAATCCGTAACAGTTTGATGGAGACGTGAATCCTACGAAAGCTGATCGGTGGATCCAGGAGTTGGAAAAGATCTTTGAGCTAGTTCATACACCCGAGGAAGCAAAGGTGCCCTATGCAATTTTCCAACTGGTAGGAGATGTTGAGTACTGGTGGAAAGGCACCAGACAACTGTTAGAGGCTGAGCACCAAGCAATCACCTGGGAAGTATTTCGCAACAAGTTTCTGGATAAATACTTTCCTCAGAGTGCTCGGACTGAGAAGGAAAAAGAGTTCCCGAGTTTACGTCAGCGAGACCTGACTGTGGGGGAATATGCGGCAAGATTCAAATCACTTGCCAAATATTTCCGCTTCTTTCAGAACAACCCAAGCGAAGAATGGAAGTGTGAGAAGTTCGAAGGCGGACTGCGCTTCGAAATCAAGGAGTCAGTGCTACCACTGGAAATCAAGAACTTCCAAGCCTTAGTGGAAAAGTACAGAAAAGCAGAGATAATGCGGAAGGGATGAGACACCAAGGGGAATGCTGGAGGACTCTCTCGTCCTAAGAGCCAATTTCTAGGGCAGAACCAGAAATGGAAGCAGAACCAGAGGAAGCCATAATACCAATCACCCAACAATAATCAAAGGCAACAGGAACATCATTCCGGTACTTTGGGGACTGGAGGCCAGAGGGACCAAAATCAAGGCCAAGAGAGGAAGTGTTTTAAGTGTGGAGATCCTAACCACCTGGCTGACACTTGCCCGATGAGAGGGACACGGTGTCTCAACTGTGATCATTTGGGCCACTTGGTTAAAGACTGCAGAGCACAAAAGCGTGAGCCAACTGTCAACCACACCAGAGCCAACAAGCTGACTGTAAAAGGAAGGGTGTATACGATGAATGGAGCTGAGGCATCAAACTCTGGCGGTCTCGTGCAGGGTAAGTGTGACATAGCTGGTAATCTTTTAACTGTACTTTTCGATTCGGGTGCAACACATTCTTTCATTTC
Organism: Sophora flavescens; assembly: GCA_030762895.1. NCBI lineage: Eukaryota > Viridiplantae > Streptophyta > Magnoliopsida > Fabales > Fabaceae > Sophora > Sophora flavescens. The sequence continues at coordinate 205,916,133 of CM061062.1, forward strand.
AATGGATCGTGTGAAACTTCTAAGTTTGCCTATTTCTTCCTTGCCATATAACCTGATTGTTTCAACCCCAACTGCTGAACCGGTTACTGTAAATTATGTGTGTTTGAACTGTTCTATTATTGTCTAAGACAGACATTTTCTTGTAGACCTGATCTGTTTGTCTTTAATTCAGTTAGATATAATTTTAGGCATGGATTGGCTATATTCCAACCATATCTTAATAGTTTGTGCTTAGAAAACCTTAGCTTTTAGGGATGAGATTTCTGGATTGTTACCTTCTAGTCAGGTAAGGGCTTCTTTCGAAGAGGGAGCACAAGGATACATGCTTCTGTTTTCCTTAGACGTTAAGAACGAGTTAGACTTAGAGTCCACCCATGCCGTCAATAAGTTTCTGGAAGTTTTTCCTGAAGATGTACCTGGACTACCGCCTGTTCGAGATATCGAATTCATGATTGATCTGGTTCCAGGCACTGGGCCAATATCTATGGCACCATACCGTATGTCACCATCGGAGCTAGAAACCTTGAAGGAATAACTTGAGGAGCTGATGAGAAATAAATTTATTAGACCCAGTGTGTCACCATGGGGAACCCCAGTCTTGTTAATGAAAAATAAGGATGGAACCTCTCAATTATGTGTGAATTTCCGTCAGTTGAACAAGGTAACGATCAAGAACAAGTATCCGCTTCCAAGGATAGATAATCTAATGGATCAGTTACGTGGAGCAACCATTTTCTCAAAGATAGATTACGGTCAGGCTACCATCAAATCTGTGTGAAGGCAGAGGATATTCCTAAGACAACATTTCGAACACGCTATGGGCATTATGAGTATCTGGTGATGCCGTTTGGTGTGACGAATGCTCATGCAATATTCATGGATAACATGAATATGATCTTTCGTCCTTACTTAGATCAGTTTGTCGTTGTCTTCATCGATGACATACTAATCTATTCCCCAAACAAGGAAAAACATGCTGAACATCTTAGCATCGTTCTTCAAACCTTGAGAGAGAAGCAACTTTACGCAAAACTGGAAAAGTGTGAATTTTGGTTGGACCAAGTTCAATTCTTGGGTCATGTCATATAGCGTGAAGGAATTGCAATGAACTTTGTGACCAGCTTGCCAAGGACTCGGAAGGGACATGAGGCTATATGGGTAATAGTGGATCGACTGACCAAGTCATCTCACTTCTTACCTATTAGTATGAAGTACCCGATAAAAAGGCTGACTCAGTTGTACATTGATGAGATTGTCAGATTGCACGGTATACCTTCAAGTATAATTTCGGATCGTGATCCAATATTTACGTTAGAGTTCTGGAAAGGACTACAAAACTCATTGGGAACGAAACTCAAACTGAGTTTTGCCTATCATCCACAAACCGATGGACAATCAGAAAGGACGATTCAGTCACTGGAAGATTTGCTGAGAGCGTGTGTGATGGAAGACACTGGGAACTGGGATGGATTTCTACCACTGATAGAGTTCACTTACAACAACAGTTTCCATTCAAGCATAGGAATGGCGCCTTACGAAGCTCTATATGGTAGACGGTGCAGAACACCTTTATATTGGTACCAGGATGGAGAAAGTTTGTTGTTAGGACCAGAGATTGTGCAGCAGACAACAGAAAAGGTGAAGATGATTCAGGAGAAAATGCGGACAACTCAAAGTCGACAGAAGAGTTATGCTGACAAGAGACGACGACCTCTTGAGTTTGAGGAAGACGAGCATGTATTTTTGAGAGTCACGCCTACGACTGGGATTGACAGAGTAATTAAATCCAGAAATCTCACACCCAAATTCATTGGACCCTACCAAATCCTTCATCGTGTAGGTCCACTAACCTATAAAATTTCCTTGCCACCTTTTCTTTCCAATATTCACGATGTTTTCCATGTTTCACAACTGAGAAAATATGTTAATGATCCATCTCATATAATTGAGCCCGATAACGTACAATTAAAAGAGAACTTGTCTTTTGAGACTTCGCCTGCATGAAGCGCGGATAAGATGACGAAGCAGCTCAGAGGTAAACAAATTCCGTTAGTCAAGGTCATCTGGAATGATGTAACCGGAGAAGCTACATGGGAAATCGAGGACAAGATGAAATTGCAATACCCTGAGTTATTTCAAGGTACGTAATTTGGAGGACGAAATTCTTTTTAGAGGGGTAGTATTGTAACGCCCCGATTTCTGTGTCTTTCTGTAGCAGTAAATACATGTGTATATGTATTATTTTTTGATAAAATCCAGAGAGTGATTTTAAATAAACTAAAATCATTTTCTTATGTTCTTTTACCGTAGGAAGTCATGGTTAAATTTTCGGTTGAAAATTCAGACGAAAGTCGGTCTGCATTTTCACTATCGGTACAAGTTTACTGAGCAGAAATCCAAATTTTGAATCGTGAACGAAACGGTTAGTGTTTTTGTGATGTTTTGTATGATATTGGAAATTTTCAAAAATTTGAGTTCGGAAATAAAATAAAAATATTTATTCCGGACGAAATACGATCGGAAACTTGAACCGGATATGCAATGGAGCAGAAAATGGAGCCCAAAAGAAGTGAAGTGACTTGATGGGATGTGATGGACATGGGTTATGACACACTCCAAAAGTGTAATCATCACACTTTTCAAAGTATATCATATTATATTCTAAAAACTCATTTTTCTCTCTCTTCTTCAACCAAATAAGGCATAAGCCAAAACTTGGCCATCAAGACTTGCTCCTTCCTTCTCTCTCATGCCCATCTCACCTCTCCCTCTATAAATACTCATTTCATTTTATCTTCATCACTTTCCTACTTCTTCATTTTCTCATTTTTAAGTTTCTAACACTTAAAGTTTCCATTTTTACTTAGTTTCAAGCTTCAAGTTCTTCATACTTTTTCTTTCTAGTTTCAAGGGTAACCCCCTCATACTATTCTCTTGCAAGTTTTTCACTTATTTCATGAGTTTACTCTATGTTTTCTTAAAAAGTTCTTAAAGCTCTTTTAACTTCTAAAATCTCTAGAAAATGGTAGAAAAATCCTTTTGAGTTGAAACCAATTTATATGAACTTCTATTAATCTCTACTTTCATATTCTATGAGCTTGTATCAAACAAACATCTCTAACCTATTTTTCCAAGGATGGCCGAAACTATGTATTAGTGGCTTAGGAAGTTTGGTTTCTACTTTTTGAAAGATGATCATGTATTTGAGCTTCTAGATACCTCTTGATCATAAATCTGAGGTCTTGGAAAGTTTAAAGATTTCTAACCTGTTTATCCTATGATGGCCGAACCTATGATGGTTGTGAACCTAGGATGTTTTGTTTTCATTTTCCAATATGATCATGGACTTGAGCTCCTTAATACATTTGGATGCTAAGTCTAAGAGATTGGAAAATTTAAAGATTTCTAGCCTTTTTATCCTATGATGGCTGCGAACCTAGGATGTTTTGTTTTCATTTTCCAATATGATCATGGGCTTAAGCCCCTTAATACATTTGGATGCTAAGTCTACGAGATTGGAAAGTTTAAAGATTTCTAGCCTATTTATCCTATGATGACCAAACCTATGATGGTTGTGAATCTAGGATGTTTTGTTTTCATTTTCCAATACGATCATGGACTTGAGCTCTTTAATACATTTGGATTCTAAGTCTAAGCGATTGGAAAGTTTAAAGATTTCTAGCTTATTTATCCTATGATGGCCGAACCTATGATAGTTGTGAACCTAGGATGTTTTGTTTTCTTTTTCCAATATGATCATGAATTTAGACTTCTTGGTATCTTTTAACGCTAAATCTAAGAGCTTAGAAGGGTTGGAAATTTTTAGCCTACTTATACTAAAGAGGCCAAAACCCTAAGCATGGATTTAGTGGGATTTTTGCTCTATCTTTGTAAAGTGAACCTTGGTTATGAACTCATAACACTTAAGGATCATTAATCCATGAGTTGTATTCTTTTTTTTTTTGAAAACCTCTAACCTTTTTTTACGCCATGGCCGAACCTACACCTTTTTGGTTTAGTGTTCTTGGTTAACTTTTAACTTGTGGTTTTGTGTTCATAAACCTAGACTTTCGTCGCAGAGTAGACGAGGACATTCATAGTACACTTCCTCAAGCATCACGTACCTTTTACCTTCATAAAAGGTAAGAGGGGACAGCCTAAGGGATATTCAATAGCTATGTGCATGTGTGTATGTGGTTTGCTCAATTTATTTGAATATTGTTATTATATTGAATCAAAGTTTGAATGGTTTGTATACTTGAACTGTTGTGATAACTGTTTGAAGTTGATCCATACTTGATTTAAAATGTTGTGAATCATATATGTTATGAACTGTCATTAACTGTTATATTGTTGACTGAGATTATGATGATATTGATTGATGTCTGAAAAGCCTAAAGTTAGTCGGTGCTCAACTAATGATATGATTAAAAGCCTAAATAAGCTTCAAAGAGAACTTTGAAAGTAATGGTGTTCATTTTAAAATGTTCTTTGGTAAAGTATGTGTTTTGGAAAGTAAGTGATCTTAATTGTATTTATTCCGGAAGGATAAAACTTTGGAACTTATGTTAAATAATTTCAAGTTAAATGAAATTATTTCCTTACCAACTAAGTTTTTGTACAAGAGAAAATCATTTAGAAAATATGTGTTTTTACGGAAGGAAAAGACTTTGGAAAATATTTGACCTTAAATAGTGATGATTTTAAGAAAAGGATTTCAAGAGAAAATGGATTTCTTATAATAGTTTACATATGATTTTACAATGAAAATATTTCCTGTAAAGAAATACTTTCGAAAATATTCCGGTAACTTGGATGGTTTACCGAGGTTTTATTTTGGTATTTGATTTTTCACTGAACGAAAAGTAAGAACAAGTGAAATCGAATCTAGTTCGTGCGACGTCACTTCTAGTATTCTATAATGTGCACGTTGATCTTTGATCCGTGTTAAATATTATGGACCGAGAGTCTTAATCATGATGTTGTGGGCTAATAGTCCTAATCTCGTTATTATGGACCAAGTGTCCTAATTACGTTGTTGGGAACTAAGAGTCCTAATCATGTTGAAATAAAACATGGGTAAGATTGTAAGTCTTTTTCTATGACCACAAATCTTGACTAAGGCATCGGTCTTAGGTGTTGTGATTGAGCACTCGGACTGCGTGTCCTGTGTTGATGTTGAGTAATTTCAAGTGATGAAAATTATGAATGGTCGTTAGCTTTGAGCTTCGACAACGAATGAGATTGAACACAAAGAAAACATCTTGAACGAATGTTTTTCTTCATGCATTTAGGCAGACGTGCCTCATAGGTTAGTCACTTCGTGATGCCCAAGCAGGGGCTATTAGTCACTTCGGTGATGCCCAAGCAGGGGCTGTCATATAAGTCACGACGGTGATTTCCAAACAGGGACTATTGTCATGACGGTGATGCCCAAGTGGGGGCTTTGAGTTTGATCAACTCTTAGAAAGATGAAGGGATCTCATGAGATTAAGTTTATAGAGCCGGAATATTGAAGTGTCATGCATAATCTTTATCAAAGCTGATTGTACGGGTATGACACCCATTGATATGATACTTGTTGTTTTATCTATTAATATTTGGTAAATGTTAATATGTTGATGTGATGCATGTATCATGCATATGGTTATCGTAATCTATACATATATTGGTATATCACTCTTGCATATCTTCTTGTTATTTATCTTTGTTTTTCGGCATCGCTGTATATCTATGAGTTTATATGGATCCAAACATCCCATTAGTGCCGTCGGAATCGAAGACTGATATCTTCGATGATACGGGGAATGCGGAGGCGTGGCAGATTCACCCCGGATCTACATCGGCTACCTATCATGGACCGATAACCATGCTGGAGAAGAATGCCGAGGTCGAACCATGTTGCAGAGTTCAGATAGTTGAGACGAGGAGGATTGCTCTCCCACCACCTTGGTACTACTTACACGTGCTATAGATGAATGGACAGCTACATGAGCTGCCTCTAGGGGTACCATTACCTAGAGTCGAGCCGGCTTCACCGATTGAGGAGGACCCGGAGGGGGACCCCTAGGAGTACCTGGAAGATGAGCCCATGTACCACGTCTTGGATCACGGCGATGATCTTGATGAGGTGCCGGAGTACGTGCCTGATGACGATCCGGTTTTTTATGATTCCGACTCTCCTTATGAGAGCGGAGACGTCGTGGAACCATCACCTGGGGTCTCTTCTTGTGTGAGTGTTCGTGACGAGCCTTCCTTTTAGTCGTTAGTAGTGGCCAGCTTAGGGGTGTATATTTTGTGGTTAGTCTGTCTCGGTCCGATTGTATTTGGCTTCTTAGAGCCATCCTTTATTATATTTATTTATATATATATATATATATATATATATATATATATATATGATATTTACATTTTATGTTCTGAGTGTTCATTACTTACCCTAGTTTTTGAGAATACTTACTTATTGAGAAAATATCATTTGGTGGGAAAATTTTAAAGAAGTTTCTCCACTCCTTTTATATATAAAGAATTGAGCTTAAAAATAATCTTTATTATAAAATAATATAAAAACTGATACGATCAAGAATTTGTTTCATAAATATCAATAAATAAGATACTTGTGAAAGTAAATCAAACAGATCTTTTATCAATTGATTCAATTCTAAGTAAATTCAAATCTTATGGTTTCAGAACATAAAAATGGCACAATATATACTTGGGGGAAATTTTATAGAAGTTTCTCTACTCCTTTTATATATAAAGATTGTTTCATGATTATCAATAAAAAAAGAGATTGTTTCATAAATATCAATAAATAAGATACTTGTGAAAGTAAATCAAACAATTAATTCAGATCTTTTATCAATTGATTCAATTCTAAGTAAATTCAAATCTTATGGTTTCAGAACATAAGAATGGCAAAATATATTCTTGGGGTGAAAATTTTATAGAAGTTTCTCTACTCCTTTTATATATAAAGATTTTAATGTCATTTTTACTATATTGTCCACATTTTTTTTTTTTGGTGGGGGGGGGGGGATTTTATAGAAGTTTCTCTCCCTTAGTGCCTTGAGGGAAAATTTTATAGAAGTTTCTCTACTCCTTTTATATATAAAGATAAGAATGGCACATTATACATTTTGGGGGAAAATTTTATAGAAGTTTCTCTACTCCTTTTATATATAAAGATTTTAATGTCATTTTAGAAGTTGTAATTTTTACTATATTGCCCATATTTTTTTGGGGGGAAATTTTATAGAAGTTTCTCTGCTCCTTTTATACATAAAGATTCTGTTTGATTATTGTTTGGAATTTTTTATTATAATTCTCTGACTATTAATTACTCTAATCATTTTTACTATTAATTAACAATAATTTCCTTTGCATTAATTACTATTATATTGTCATTTTTTAAATGTGTTCCATTTTAAATTTGAAAAGATCAGCAATAGAAAAAATTTGGTGTAATGGTGCAAACATATCAAATATTATCTTGTTTGAGAATTGAAGATCCCTTCGTATTTTTATTAAAACCGTTTTTGCTGGAAAAAAAAAAAACACTACAAGAAAAACAACACTTAGCTACTAATAAAATCTGTAGCTAATTTCAAGTTAATTAACTACTTGTTAACCATGGTTAAGTGTTTTCTACCATAAACCTTTTCTTACTTAAAGTTAAAACTAAATATTAACTATTAAGTATTTTTATTAAAAAATTGTTTTACTACAGATTAACACTCTCCCCCTCTCTCTCCCGTGTCTTCTTTCCCACTCTCGTACTCTGTTCACTCTTGCATGTTCTCGTTCTCGCACTCTGCACAGGTTGCGATTTGCTCGCACTCTTGCATGTTCTCGTTCTCGCGCTCTCACTCTCAGGATCTCTTGCTAACATTCTCTCTCTCTCTCTCTCAGGTTGCGATTTGCTTGAAGACAAGTTTTGAAGGTGAGGGATCTGCAATTTGAAGACAAGATTTACTTGAAGATAAGAAGTTCAATCTGCAATTTGAAGGTAACATGTTCGATCTATAATTAGGGTTGTGATTTGTCAATTTGTTTTGCTCTCTCTCAATTCCATTTTGCGCTTTGTCATTTTGATTTGTGGTTTCAATTTGTTGAATGCACCATTTGATCAATCTAAAGCTTCTTCAAACATACACATTGATCCAACGATGCATCCCTGTTTTGTGACTAGGAAATCTAAATCCGAAAATTTGTGGTTGCTTCTAGACGTTCTCATCTTATTTTCTTTTTCATTCTCCTTATTTTATTTGTTTCTTTTCATTGTTTTTTTCCTTCTTAATTAATGGAAGCATGCAATTTTTTTAATTATGAACCTCACAAGTTTTTGTGTTATATGTTGTGGGGATAGTGAAGAAATTATAGGAATCAAAACAATTATTTACATAGCACAACCAATTTCTTGCATGAGTACATGATCCACAAGGGCAGTAGAGAATACTTGGTGTGGTTGAAAAGGCTCAAGTTCATTGAAGCATAAACCTTAACATCTATTATGTGCTTAGGACCATCGTTTGAAGAAAGAAAGCATGGACAATGCTTTAATGACTTAATTTTATCTAAATTTGTGTTATATGTTTTAATGACTTACTTTTCATGGGATGGTGAATGTTTGTTGCTTTAATTTTTACACTGTTGATGTTGTTTCTGTGAATTAATTGTGTCTGCTTCATTGTGAATAACTCTGATGTAGGTGGCTTGAAGGAAGTGGAGAAAATAAAATGCCGTGACCCATAAGAGTGCATCCCTCTATGAGCTCCATTAGAGGTATTCGGGTCACCTCGGAACGTCCACCTGCGATGTGGATACTCAGGGTAAAGTAGGGAAAACCAGGGTACATGACACACTAGGAGCTACTTAATGGTCACTGTGAACCTCCTGAGTCCAGTTCGTACATCCCCAAGGTCTCTTCACAGACCGACCCCTCCGTAATCCATACTCGCACTCGAGTACAACTAACCTCGTATGACTCCCAGTCATACGACTCGCTACTTTGGCAAAATGCAATGCAACAACCCTAACTATGGTTAACACCGGAACCTTCTTACACATTCACACTCTCACAACGGATGCCCATACATCCCCGACCTCGAAGCCACGGTCTCAAGGCATTACCACGGTGTTAACTCTCAACTCAATCATACAGACAGATATTCATCAGAACATCAACCCATTATCAATCCTCATAACAAACATAACATAATCATATAATCATGTTCAACATGTTAAATATATCAGAGATCACATATAGTCATGAATCAGTCATATAGCAGAGCAGCAGACAATTCAGACAACCTCAACCAGTATAATATTGCAAACCTAGGGTTTCAGGCTTACAGTCGATAAACCTACAACCACTAAACCCGAGACAACATTAAAATATTATTTTATTAGGGTTTAACCATTGTCTATTATTCGACATCCTAGTAGGCGTGGGGAACCCTACACACATGCATATATAATTATTTTCTACGTTTGCCTCCCCAACGATGTCGGTTACTTTCTCCCCACCTTGGTTTATCTGGTACACTTGCTCAAGATTAGAAACATGTCCCCCTTCAATCTCAGCCACTATCATGTACACTCAAGGGCTCCTCGATGCTCCAAAATTTGCCCTAACACATGGACAGAGTCCCGACAATGTCATAAATCCTAATCTTGCAACAAATTTTCAAACAGAACTAGAATCAAAAAAGAAGGAAATGACAATGTCGATGTGTCGATGCGTTAGGGGTTCGGATATTACCTCAGTCATATCGAAGAATCAATGGTCGATACTTGCAGTACTCACTGTCCTGATCACAACAGTGTAATCAGAATCACGATCGGACGAACGGATTTTCCTCGACAATGATTTCTCTCTCTAACTCTTTTTTTCTCTCTATACCTCGAGTTCTCTGGTCCGAGTTTCGAAAATATGAATTTTATTCAAGTTTCATCTCTTAAAATAATTAAGGGGGACATTCAGCACTGCACACGCTCGAGCGCCGGGTCTCCCACGCTCAAGCGTGCCCACGGTCAAGCGCTGGGTCCTCCCACGCTTGAGCATGGCCCCTTGATAGCCCCATCTCCGTCATGTTTTGAAAAAGCAGTCCACACATCCACTTCTCAGCACACTCAAGCAACCAATACCCAACGCTTGAGCATGCCCATGCTTGAACGTTGGGTCCTCCAATGTTCGAGCATGGCCTTTGTTGTCGGTATCCACCTTTAGCGCGTTTCATCGCGTTCTGAGCTCGTTTGAAGTCCGATTGATATCAAATTTGAAACATAAGCTCATCAACACCTAAGGAATAAGATTAAGCCTTCAAACATGCCTAATCCCTTCCTTAAACATGAATCGAGAAAATGGGATGTTACATAATTACTTTCAAATCTTTTTTTAGAAGTGTTTTCCCATCGATAAAAATTGGACATCAATGAAAATGTAATCAAATATATTTTATTATTATATATTTTAAAATTATGTCAATTTTAATATATATCAATAAAAAGTAAATAATTTTAAATTAATGTGGAATTTAACATATATGATTATATAGTAAGAGTTTTTAATTCAAAGTTTGATTTTATGAGAAATTTTTTTAATAAAATTTTATTCACGAGTAAAAAAATGCTTATATTTATATATTTGGTATGTATTATTAGTGTTAAAATGGCTTGAACCTTTCCTATCTGTTATGTCAGTTATGAGTTTCTATAAATTGCTAGGATTCTGTTAAGTTAGTTAAATGTGTGCAGTTGTAACTAACTTAGAATCCTCAGCTCTCAACTCTTAATTTTTAGATCCATTACATACTATATATACAAGTATGCTGTATCAAAGTAGCGTATGTGAAATCTGATTATGTAGTCAATTGAGAGAGTGCAATCTGTGAGGATCAGAATATCTGTAATCTTGTGCAAGTTCTTAGTGAAGTTTTACTCCTTCTGCCCGTGGGTGGATTTAGCCAAATTGGTGAACCACCCACGTCATACCTTTGTGTTCTTGAGTGTGTTGTGTATGTGTTCTTTCATATTATTTTGTATGCAATTTCTCAATCAAGCATAGCAAACTGGTATCTAGAGCTAGGCTAGATCAGTCTTTTCCATGTCTGAAATCAGGAATCAGAAATAAAGAAATAACTCGTGTCGGGTGATCAATATTCTAGCAAGAAGATGGCTAGAACTATCAAGATTGAGAAATTCAATGGAAGAAATGGCTTCAATCTCCGGCGCATTAAGATGCATGCTTTACTCAAGGATCAAGGGGCTTGGGCTCCTCTCTCAGGACAGGGTGGCAAGGCTGCAAAAGATGCCACACTGCAACAGGAAGAAAAGGCACACTCCCTGATACTTTTCTCCCTATCTGATGAACTCTTGTATGAGGTCTCTGAAGAAACTACAGCTGCTAGCCTATGGCTCAAACTTGAGAAGTTGTACGTGAAAAAATCTCTATGCAACAAGCTATTGCTCAAAAGAATACTGTTTGGTCTTCGAATGAAAGAAGGTACACATATTAAGGACCATCTTGATGAGCTAAACTCTATTTTGTTAGAACTTAGAGATATTGATGTCAAGATGAATGACGAAGACATTGCTATGATTCTGTTAGCCTCTTTACCACCCTCATTTGAAAACTTTGTTAGTTCTTTTAGTGTTGGTAAAGACAGCATCACATTAGAAGAAGTAAAGTCTAACGTGTTTTCAAGAGAGTTAAGGCTTAGATCATCTTATAACAATGATGATAGCAACGCTGCTGGTTTGGTAACTTCTAATCCTACAAAACCTCATAATAAGAAAAAGGGAAAATGGAAGAAGAACACCAAGATCAATCCTAAAGATACATGTAACTACTGTAAAGAACCAGACCATTGGAAGAAGGATTGTCCCAAGAAGAAAAGGAAAGAATCAGTTTCAGCCACAGTACAAAATGACTCTTCATCTGAATCTGAGTTAGTTCTCTCAATTGTTGATGCACACCAACATCAAGCCGATCAATGGGTTCTAGACTCGGGTTGTTCTTATCATATGTGTCCTCACAAAAGTTGGTTTGTGACTTATGATGAGAAATCTGGAGGAAATTTCCTAATGGGAAATAATGCACCTTGCAAGACTGTTGGTATTGGCTCCATACAACTTAGGATGCATGATGGTGTTGTAAGGACATTGATCAGTGTCAGACATGTCCCAGAACTCAAGAGAGATTTAATTTATGTAGGAGCCTTGGACACAAAAGGCTTCACATGCTGTGTTGATGGTGGAGTGATGAAAATTAGGAAGAGCGGCGAATCAGTGGTCATGCAAGGAACCAAACAAGGAAACCTGTACATCCTTCAAGGCTCCACTGTAACAGGTTCTGTCTCATCAGTTTCAGTAGCTGAGAATAAACTCTCTGATAATAATTCTCTATGGCATATGAGATTGGGTCACATGAGTGAAAAGAGACTCGATATTCTAAGCAAGCAAGGGCTTGTTGGAAGCCACAAGATAGAACCCCTCAAATTCTGTGAACATTGTGTTGTAGGGAAGCAGCACGGAATCAAATTCCCTAAAGCAGTCCACACCACCAAAGCAACCTTGGATTACATCCATTCAGATTGCTGGGGACCTTCTAAAGTTCCCTCTTTAGGAGGAGCTAGATACTTTCTTTCAATCATTTATGATTATTCAAGAATGACTTGGATTTTCATAATGAAGCAAAAATCAGAGGCCTTTAAATACTTTAATCAATGGAAAGTATTAATAGAGAATCAAGTAGGAAGGAAAGTAAAGATACTCAGAACTTATAATGGTTTGGAGTTTTGTTAAGAAGAATTCAAGGAATTCTACAAAGATGAAGGCATAGCTAGACAATACACTATCAGGAACACTACCCAACAAAATGGTGTAGCTGAAAGGATGAATAGGACACTACTGGAAAGAGCTAGATGCATGCTGTCAAATTCTGGTTTAGGCAGAAACTTTTGGGCAGAAGCTGTCACTACAACATGCTATCTAGTGAATAGATATCCATCCACTGCCATTGATCTGAAAACTCCTTTTGAGGTATGGACTCACAAACCTGTTGATTATTCAATGTTAAAGGTGTTTGGATGTCCTACTTACTATTATGTTAATGAGGGTAAGCTTGAGCCTAGATCGAAAAAGGGAATTTTTGTAGGATATGGTGATGGAATTAAGGGATTCAGGATATGGTCACCATCAGAAAGAAAGGTGATCATGAGTAGAGATGTCATCTTTGATGAGATCTCTCTACTACATGCTAAGGCTGCTTCATAAGATTCAAGCAAGCACAGTTTAATTCCCAAGCAGGTGGAGTTGGAAGGAACTCCAATCAGAAGTCAAGATGAACATCAGGAACCAACAACTAGTGGAGAATCTGGCCAAATCATTCCCAGGCAGATTGAGACAGTAGCAGCAAGAAAGTCTCTTAGGAATATAAAACCTCCTGAGAGATATGGTTTTGAAGACATGGTTTCTTATGCTCTCCATATAGCTGAAGATGTTGATTCTATTGAACCAGCCAATTATCATGAAGCAATCACATGTTCTGAATCAAATCAATGGATTACTGCCATGCATGAAGAAATGGAATCTTTGCCGAAGAACAATACATGGCAGCTAGTCAAGCTACCTGAAGGCAGAAGAACAGTTGGATGTAAATGGATATTCAAGAAGAAGCATGGACTATCAAGTAATGATCCCATTAGATACAAGACTCGTCTTGTAGCTAAAGGTTTCAGCCAGAAAGAAGGTGTAGACTACAATGAGATATTCTCACCTGTAGTAAGACACACTTCAATTAGAGTCCTCCTTGCCCTTGTAGCTAACTTGGACATGGAATTGGAAAAAATAGATGTAAAAACAACTTTTCTACATGGAGAATTGGAAGAGAATATATTGATGAAACAACCAGAAGGCTTTGAGATACATGAAGAAAAGGAGCTTGTGTGCAAACTGAAAAGATCCCTCTATGGATTGAAACAATCTCCAAGGCAGTGGTACAAGAGGTTTGATCAATTCATGATCTCTCATGGATATAATAGAAGTCCTTATGATTATTGTGTATATCACATCAAGGTGGAGGATGGTTCATACATATATCTACTGCTCTATGTAGATGATATGCTTATTGCATCATCTGACAAAGTTGAAATTCAGAAACTCAAGTCACTCCTCAGTTCTGAGTTTGAGATGAAAGATATGGGAGCTACTGAAAATAATTTGGGAATGGAAATCTATAGAGATAGAGCTCATAAAAGGTTATTCTTGTGTCAAAAGGATTACCTTCATAAAGTCCTAAATAGGTTTGGCATGACAAATGCAAAAACTGTTTGTACATCTTTGACCTCAAGAACACACTTATCTGAAGTTCATGCTACACAATCAGAAACATAAAAGGAATATATGGCTCGAGTACCCTATGCAAGTGCTGTTGGGAGTCTTATGTATGCAATGGTATGCACAAGACCAGACTTAGCACAAGCTGTTAGGGTTGTAAGCAGATATATGGGTAGACCAGGAAAGGAACACTGGCAAGTAGTTAAGTGGATTTTCAGGTATCTCAAGGCAACAATTAATATTGGACTTATATATGGAATTAACACCTCATGTACTCTTGCAGGATTCTCAGATTCTGACTATGCTGCAGACTTATACACTAGAAGGTCCATAACAGGGTATGCTTTCAATGTTGGAAGCTCCTTGGTTAGTTGGAAAGCCACACTACAACACACAGGCAGAATATATGGCCTTAACAGAAGCTGCTAAAGAGGGAATTTGGTTAAAAAGGACTCATCAGTGACCTTGGATTCCCTCAAGATAAGGCCATAATATTCTGTGACAGTTTAAGTGCTTTTTACTTGGCAAAGGATCAAGTCCATCATGAAAGAACCAAACATATTGATGTAAGGTTCCATTTCATCAGAACAGAAAAGAGAATCAAGATTCAGAAAGTTGATACAAAGAAAAATCCAGCAGATATGTTTACCAAACCAGTTCCTAAAAGCAAATTCATGCATTGTTTGGATTTGCTCAATGTAGATTGCTGGAAATAACAACAATGCGATGACAGTAAAAGAGGAGTAACAACTAAGCTAAGCATCGGGTGAAGGAAGGTCTCAATCCAAGGTGGAGAATTGTTAAAATGGCTTGACCCTTTCCTATCTGTTATGTCAGTTATGAGTTTCTATAACTGACTAGAATTTTGTTAAGTTAGTTAGGTGTGTGTAGCTGTAACTAACTTAGAATCCTAAGCTTTCAACTCTTAATTTTTAGATCCATTACATACTATATATACAAGTATGCTGTATCAAAGTAGTGTGTGTGAAATCTGATTCTGTAATCAATTGAGAGAGTGCAATCTGTGAGGAACAAAACATCTGTAATCTTATACAAGTTCTTAGTGAAGTTTTAATCCTTCTGCCTGTGGGTGGATGTTACCAAATTGGTGAACCACCCAAGTTATACCTCTGCGTTCTTGAGTGTGTTGTGTATGTGTTCTTTCATATCAGTTTGTATGCAATTTCTTAATCAAGCACAACAATTAGTGTAAATAAATTTTTGCATTTTCAATCAATCATCACATCATTAAAAATATTTGACTCTTATCACAATACTTAAAGTAATATATGATGATTTGTTATTGATTGACAGTATAAATTTTTTTACCCTAAAAGTGTTTCAAAATTAAACATATATATATATATATATATATATATATATATATATATATATATATATATACATATACATACATACATATATTTTTATAAAAGTAACATGCAATAGCATCACGATGAAAGTTGCCATCCCGATGAACATGATTTTGAAATATTATTTAACCATCATACTTGCTGTTTTAAACACCATTTGAGCTTAATTGATGGGTCTTGGATGCATTTCATGACTTTGAGCCTAAATTGGGCCTAATTGTATTTTTCAACATAATTGACATCCTGACATTACTTCTGTATTTGGAGCATAACTTTGGCTGTAGACATTGGAAAATTGTGATTCAAATTTTTTAGGAAATCTCAGAAAATATCTACAACTTTCATGCATATCTCAAGGTCCAATTCGGAGGATAAAAGGGTCAAACATGGGATGAAAGTGTGACCAGAAGTGCTGTTGCGTGAAACTGAACAGAGAGCATTGTTTGGGCCATAACTTAAGTTGTAGAGGTCATATGCACCCGAGACAAACACCATTTTGAAGATGACACATTAGGCTATAACTTTCATGCAGATAACTTAGCCAAATTATATCGTTTGGATGATGTAAATTGATTTGGAAAGTGAGTTTCAGATCCTGAAGTATGCTGAAGTAAATTGGGCCTAACTCACTCATTTGAGGTCCAATTGGAGCAATTTTGGTGGCTACTTCAAGCTGGACCAATGGGACACGTTTGGCCTTAGTTGATTTGTTAATTTATGGTGTTTTATAAGGAGAAACAGGGCAGAACACTGCAACCACGAAATTGGAGAGCTTTCTCCTCTTCTTGGTTATTTTTCTAGGCTTTCAAGTTCTTTCTTGTAATTTTATTTTCCTAGTTGTTCCTCCATATTAATGGAGGGCTAAACTCTCTTAATCAATCCTTGGGTATAGAAATTATTGATGTTTGATTTATGAAACCTTAATCTATTTGGTTTGTTCATGGTTAATTTCGTTTTTCATTGTTTTTAATTCCTCTCTTTCATTCTTGATTCTTCGCTTGTTTGCTTAAATGAATTGGAATCTTGAATGTATGTGTTAGTGACTTCATTAAATCATTTTTAAAGAGGGAAAAATCAGAGTCTAGGTTATGCATTGAAGGTGTTTGATGAATTTCATAGCTTGGTTAATTTTGGTTCTTAAGTTTAATCTTGGTTGGATGTTTGCGTAATTCATTTACCTTGGTTAATCTTCATTCTAGAAGTGTTTCTAGTAGGGAAATTGTGGATTATGGTTAGGCTTACTACCTTAATTCAAAACCAAGTATGAAATTAACATGATGTTTGTTTGTTGTTAAGGATTGATTAAACCCCGATAATTGTTACCCCATGGATTGGTTGTTTTTAAACCTTTGTTTCTAGTTTAAATAGTTTTTGTTTTTGTTTAATTTTAGTAACAAACCTGCAAACCCCCCAAACCTTTTAATTTGCTTGCTTAACTTTGATTGAATTTCTGAGTTGGTCCTTTGAGAGACGATTCGGGTTGACACCTTTGCTACAAGTAAGGTTGTAATTCGATTATATTAATTTTGGTGGGTTCGGCGTCCTGCCAAAATTTTGGCGCCGTTACCGGGGACCATACTTAGTAATTTGATCATTTTAGTTGCAGTTTTCTTTATTTACTAACTTGTTTGTTCACTGTTTTGTTGTTTAGAATAGTTTTGCATTTTTACAGGTTATAGGAAGTTATCTGGGTACTTGAACTGTAATAGTTTGAGCTGATTTTTGGTACTCAAAGAACATCCTACGATGGAGCATATACATGATAAGATAGCTTCCTTGGTGCCACAAATGGCGGCACAATCCCAACAAACGACAGACCAAATTCTTGAATTCCAAAAGTTGACAGAAGCAAGCATTCAAAATTTGGCTACTCAAATTGGCCACATTGCCTCCGCCTTGACTGCATTGCAATCATAACAACTCCTTCAAGAGCATTCAGATTCACACATAGATACTCTTGACAACACTTCTTTTGAGCATAATTTTGATAATATTGTTGACAATACTATTGTTGATGAACTTTGTGTTGAATTTCCAGATATTCAAGCTTTTCCTGATTCTGTCTATTGTACTTCATGTGTTGATTGTAATGGATTTGCTTCGTGTGCAGCGTGTGCTGAAATTTCATCCTTTTTGGGGTATGAGGAGCAAAAAGTGCGTGTGGAGCTTGAGATAAATGAGATTGTGGATCATGTGGACATGCTACCCATTAATGATGGTGATCATGTCATGGAGGGTGATGCAGGAGTTGAAGATTGTGTAAAAGAAGTATTGCCTGCAGAAGCACCTAAACCACTTCCCTCCTATTGGCAACCATCCAAATGGAGATGCAACCACTTCTTCTTGAGGCAACCACTAAAGCTTTCATGGTTGATAAAGATTGGTTCAAGCAATTTGGTGAGAAGTTCTCAAAGCAAGCATTGGAGAAGTGCTTTAGCCACCATGAGACTTGTTGCACTCTATAAGGCTATTTCTCCCCCTTTCTATTTTATTTTTCATGTCCTCTATGTGAATGAATTTGTTCTTGTTCTTAATTTTAATATGTTCTACATTGAGGACAATGTAGATTTCAAGTGTGGGGAAGATATATTATGTCTTGATGTTTTTAAATTGTGTTATCCTAAACTTTCTTGGCATCTTTTTCTTTTGTTATTTATGTTATTTTTCTATGTTTTTAAAACGAAATGTAAAAATTTTGTTGTTTTCTGTTTTTATTTTGTTGCATTGAATAAAACATTGTTTTAGTTGTTGTTTAGGGTGTTGCGTCTGTTGTTTTTGCTGTTTTCTATTTTTTTGTCTTGTTGGTTTTCCGTTTTGCTTTTTTTTTGTTTTAGTGTCGTTTTGCTGTTTTGAAAAAAAGAAAAAATGGAAAAAATGGTTTTTACTTTCCATATGGAGTTTTTAGAGTTGTGAGTTTGAGTCAATTGAAGTGAAAAGAGTCATGACATAAGTGATTAAATTGCTTTTATTTTTTATTTTGATAAGTTTGCTGATCAACATTGAATTGATAGATTCAGTTTGATAGAAATATACCTTTGTGAGATTTTGAGCCTATACATTCTCTTCATTCTTGTGTTATTTTCATTCATGGATTTGGTTGCTCTAGAACTTGCTTTGATTCTTTTTGAAGCCACATTGTACATGCACATGTTAATATGATGAAGGCATTTTTGTTCTCTTTAGCCACTTAGCCAAATAGCTAACCTTGCATGTCTCTCAACCCCCTTGGGCCTTTTTGACCATTCTTTATTTTTGAGCTCATTACAAGCCTAAGTGAAAAACCATGTTTCTACCTTACCTTAGAGAATGTGAGAACATTAGAGAAGCTTTTGAACAAGTGTGGAGGAAATTGATCTTTGTTAAGCAAGTGCTGATGAAAAGAAAAGAAATAAAAAGTGTATAGTTACCGCAAAAAAAAAAAGAGAAAAAAAAAGTATCATAGATATGGTTACGTTGAAAAAGAAAAAAATTTATAGAAAAGAGAAAAAAAAGAAAGAAAAGAGAAATAAATTCAAGGGAAGGAAGGAAGTTGATACGAGAATTGCTTGATTTTGGGTATATATGTTGATATTTGAATTTTGCTAATGTTCTTTCATTCTCTTTGGTCTTAACTTGTCACATCCATTCTATTCCATTCCTTTACCTTGGCCACATTGCAACCTTGAATAAAGTCCTTTTGATTTCCGTGTGCATGTGCATGAGTGGTGGAGATTGAGAAGATATGCAAGCTTATGGTAGTGCCACTTTTCATGGATTTAATTGAGTGAAACACTTACCATCTAAACACTTGAGGGATTGAGAGTATGACTTGTGAGGTTCTATCATTCTTTGTCTATACTTTCAATGGAATTTGCCTTTCTTGTTGGATGAAGAAGGAAATAATTTGTTTCATGAGTGTTGTGATTTCTTAAATCTTTGGTTGATCTTTTTACTCACACATTCTTGCACTCTCAAAAATCTTTTGGAAGTGAATCCTTGTCTGTTGTCCCTTCTCCGTTGCTTTGATTTATTTTGATTTTACTCGGGACGAGCAAAAAGCTAAGTGTCGGGGTATTTGATGAACATGATTTTGAAATATTATTTAACCCTCATACTTGCAGTTTTAAACACCATTTGAGCTTAATTGATGGGTCTTGAGTGCATTTCATGACTTTGGGCCTAAACTGGGCCCAATTGTATTTTTCAGCATAATTGGCATCCTGAAATTGCTTCTGTATTTGGAGCATAACTTTGGCTGTAGATATTGGAAAATTATGATTCTAATTTTTTAGGAAAGTTAAGGAAAATATGTACAACTTTTATACAGATCTCGAGGTCCAATTCGGAGGATAAAAGGATCAAATCTTGGCTGAAAGTGTGGCCAGAGGTGTTGTTGCGTGAAACTGAACAGAGAGCATTGTTTGGGCCATAACGTGAGTTGTAGAGGTCGTATGAACCTGAGACCAATACTATTTTGAATATGGCACATTAGTCTCCAACTTTCATGAAGATCACTTAGCCAAATTATGTCGTTTGGATGATGTAAGTTGATTTGGAAAGTGAGTTTCAGATCCTGAAGTATGCTGAAGTAAATTGGGCCTAACTCACTCATTTGAGGTCCAGTTGGAGCAATTCTGGTGGCCACTTGAAGCTGGGCCAATGGGACACGTTTGGCATTAGTCAATTTGTTAATTTAGGATGTTTTATAAGGAGAAACGGGGCAGAACACCGCAGCCACGAAATTGGAGAGCTTTCTCCTTTTCTTGGTCATTTTTCTAGGTTTTCAAGTTCTTTCTTGTAATTTTCTTTTCCTAGTTGTTCCTCCATATTAATGGAGGGCTAAACTCTCTTAATCAATCCTTGGGTGTAGAAATTATTGAGGTTTGATTTATGAAACCTTAATCTATTTGGTTTGTTCATGGTTAATTTCGTTTTTCATTGTTTTTCCTCTCTTTCATTCTTGATTCTTTGCTTGTTTGCTTAAATGAATTAGAATCTTGAATATATGTGTTAGTGACTTCATTAACTCATTTTTAAAGAGGTAAAAAAAATCAGATTCTAGGTTATGCATTGAAGGTGTTTGATGAATTGCCTAACTTGGTTAATTTTGGTTCTTAAGTTTAATCTTAGTTGGATGTTTGCGTAATTCATTTACCTTGATTAATCTTCATTCTAGAAGCGTTTCTAGTAGGTAAATTGTGGATTATGGTTAGTCTTACTACCTTAATTCAAAACCAAGGATGAAATTAACATGATGTTTGTTTGTGGTTAAGGATTGCTTAAACCCTGAATATTGTTGAACCCCATGGATTGGTTGTTTTTAAACCTTTGTTTCTAGTTTAAATAGTTTTTGTTTTTGTTTCATTTTAGTAACAAACCTGCAAACCCCCCAAACCTTTTAATTTGCTTGCTTAGCTTTGATTGAATTTCTGAGTTGGTCCTTTGAGAGACGATTTGGGTTGACACCCTTGCAACAAGTAGGGTTGTAATTCGATTATATTAATTTTGGTGAGTTCGGCACCCTGTCATATCCCAACCAGGTTGGCACCACAACTCTAACCAATCATTTGCAGCACACTATAATTTTATTAATGAATCAAAAAAATGAAGACAAAAAATACATGGGGGACATTAGGCCAAAACCCATGCAGAAAATATCAATATAAAAAAAATCATCTAAATATGTAATTAGGGAGCCCTAGCCTATTACAACTAAAATCTTCCCTAATAAAAGAAGGAATCAAATCCCACCAAGTAAAATCGGGATGATGAATACCATAATTAGCTAGCTTATCTGCACAAGAGTTCCCTTCTCTAAAAATGTGAGTGACTTGAAGATTAAACACTTTAGCTAACACCATACAATTTTTCGATCTAGATTGCAGCCTCCAAGGAACAACTTCCCAAGATTTGAAAGCTTTAACAACAAGCAATGAATCTGTCTCTAACCAAACTCTCTGCCAACCTCTTTTTCTAGTTATCCCAGTAGCATACATTACTGCAGAAATTTTAGAAACAAGAGAAGTGGTTGAACCAAGATTACAAGAAAAGCATCCAATGATAGCAGTATGATTTCCTCGAAATATGCCTCCACACGCAGCAGGTCCATGACAACCATTTACAGCACCATCAACATTACACTTAATCCAATTTGGTGAATGGGAGTCCAACATAAGAGTTTGTAATTCAAAAGGGGTTGAAACAGGGGACTTGCTGTCACCATTTCTATTCTTGATGGTGGCAGAAGGTTTAACTGGATTGATGAGAAATGCAATATCTCTTGGCAAGTTTTCTGGGTTTAAGGTTGGTAATGTTGGTCCAGTAGTGTCAATTCTGCAATATGCGGATAATACTATTCTAGGTGGCGAAGCCAATTGGGAAAATATTGGGTGATGAAATCAGTTTTGAGATGTTTTGAGATGGTTTTTGGTCTTAAAGTAAATTTTAAAAAAACCAGAGTGATAGGCTTAAACTTGGATGATACATTTATCAACGGGGCAGCAGAATTCTTAAACGAAAAAATAGGAGTTGTACCGTTCAGATATCTTGGGTTACCAATTGGAGCGAATTCGAAAAGTTTAACAACTTGGGAACCGATAATAGGGGCTATGGAGAGAAAACTGGAAATGTGGAAAGGGAGGCATCTATCTTTAGGTGGAAGGGTAACCTTGATTAAGGCTATCTTGAATAGTTTACCAATTTATTTTCTCTCCTTGAGAATTCCTCGGAAAGTACTAAAAATCTTAATCAGAATTCAGAGGAACTTTCTGTGGGGTGGTACATGTGATAAGAAGAAAATCGCTTGGGTGAGTTGGGGTGTGGTGTGTAGGCCGTGTGAAGAAGGTGGTTTGGGAATTAAGAATATAGACCGGTTTAATTTGGCATTATTGGCAAAATGGAGATGGAGAATACTTAAGGAAGATCAAGGGTTATGGAGAGAGGTTCTTCAGTCTAGATATGGGGTTGAGGAGAAAGGTCGGACTGATTTAAATGTAAGCTTAGGTCTGAAAAATGGGTCACCATGGTTGTAACACCCTGTTTTCTTTACTGTTTTAAATAACAAAAATGTGGATGAATAAATTTATATATTTATTCGAGTGTTAGAAAATTATTTTAAATAAACAGAGTTGGTCATTTAATTCTACTTAAACGTAGAAAGTTACGATTAAAATTTAGGTTGAAACGACGGGCGAATCCTGGCCCGCTATTTCTACTGACAGTATATTTATACTGACCAGGAGACCTAATTTTAAATCGTGAACGAAAAACTTAAGATTTTTATTTTATTTCCTATGATTGTTTATTTTAAGAATTATTTCATTAAAAGTAAATAATTTATCTTTTACGGGCGAAATATGTAATCGGGTAAACGGCGGGGCAAACGACGGAGTTTCCAAGAGCAGATAAAGGAGTTATCTTAGATTTTTGGATGATTCATGATGGTGAGTCACAATGTGAACACATTAAATGTTGCACATGGTCATCATTACAAACTATTACGAATTTGCAAACTAGTCCTTATACCTTTGGAATTTTGCAAAATGGTCCCTAGGAGTTATTTGCACCTAAGTCCTTGAAGAAGCCACCTCCTTTCCACTTAATCCCTCCCTTGGACACAGCCCTCTCTCTCTCTCTCTATATATATATATATATATATATATATATATATATATATATGTAGACCATCACACTTTATTTTCTTCCAATTACAAGTTTAACACAAAAACACCAAAGTTCATAAGTCTTAGAATCATTGTGTGAAGCAAGTCATTGGATCTTTACTTGTTTTTGGATCTTCAAGAGGTAAATCATCTTTTCCTTTCCTAATCATGTTTATGTTCTTCAATAAGTTTCAAGATTCAAAGATTTATTCATCTAGGTTGTTCATTTTTAAGTTTCTAGATCTTGAACTTTGAAAATCAATAACAAATTCTAGAAAAATCCCATGTTGTTGAAACTACTTGCTATGCTAATGTAATCATGTGTATTGTCTATATCTAAGAGCATGTGATGATAAAAAATTTCCTTCCTATTTAATATGAGTTGGCCGAACCTATGGAGAAAGGATCTATGGAGTTTTGTTTTTGTTTTCTTTCATGTATGATCATGTATTCAATATGACATGTATGATACCATGCCTAAATCCATGTTAGCCAATCAAAATGAAATTTCTAACCCTAAGTTCATGTGATGGCCAAATCATAGAGGAAGAGTTTTGATGGAGTTTTGTTCATTGTTTTGATGTATGATCATGTCATTCAACATACATACATGTACACTTATTAAATCCTCATTTGTTCATGAAACTACAAACCCTAACCCTAGGATTTATTGATGGCCGACCTTGAGACTTGGAGGATCAGGATGATTTTGATTTCCTAATCTTGTGGTTTAGTCTTAATCCATTGTCTTAAGTATGTTAGAAACCTTAATCCATGACATAGGAGATTTTTGGAATTGGTTAAGCCACTAAACCCTAGTAGGTCGTGACCTATATAGGTTTATTTAGTGATGTTTTGGTTGTTTGATTAAGGGATTGATTGGTTGTGTGTTGAAGGTTAACTGTGTTTACGGCGTTCGAGGATTTCCGACACCCGGCGAGTTATTACTTTTTCACCAAGGAACTTCGAGAGGTAAGAGGGGTTACTTGACGGGTTATTCGGATGGCCATATGTTCTTGTTTGTGGTCTGTATATTTTTATTTATGTGTTTGGGGTGTTTTCAGTTTATTTTATTCGGTTATGTGTGTTTATAGCTGTAATTTATTTATCTGCTTTTAATTTATTTAATTATCTACAGTTATTTATTATATTACTGTGATGCATAATCTGCCTGTAATATATTGATGATGATGATGATGTTGGATGTTATTTGTGAAGCCTGACAGTGGTCAGTGACCAACCGATTAATCAGATAAAAGCGTTAATAAGCAGTATAAATTATATTCAATGTTTTTATGGGAAAATGTTGATATATAATATTTATGAAAAATATTAATTGGGAAAAATAATAAGTATTTGACAAATATTATTATTTTAATGATTTATTAATAAAAAATTGATTTATGAGTAACAGAGAGGGCGTAACCGTGAAAATATTTTACTACTGCTAGTAGCTATATAATATATTCTGCAATATTATAAAATGTTGTTCTGTGAAATTTATCTGCGACAATAAGTTAACCGTGATTTAAAAAAAAATGTTTGAGTGGAAAAGCTTAGTTTTGGCTTTAAATTGGTTTAAAATGATGTAACGACGGCAATTTGGAAAACCGACGACGGCAAGTATTTTAGAGACGGCAACACGTATTTTTGGTGAACTGCAAATCTCTGTGACCCTCTTTTCTGAAAATGATATTTTCGGTAACCGGTGTTTTATGACGGAATTTACCCATATAATAAGTTTTCCATAAATCAAGTTTTGAGTTGAACATGATTTTAAAGATTTTAGAACTTAATACTCAAGACGTCGGGATGTTAAGGTTCTGTGCGTTGTGGACTTAATGTCTACTGTATACAAGAGGCAAGAGGTATACTGTGCATTAAAGAGGAGTTTAATGACGTTTTCTATCACCACGAACTTAAGACTGATTGCAAGGTCTAAAGGTTTCGAGATTGAGCACTCGAATTGTGAAATCCTGTGTTGTTAATAATGTTTTAAAGATGTTTTGAGTTGAAGATGGTCGAATGTTTTGTGTACTTTGACAAAAGAACATTATTCACAAAGAGAAAAGACGAGAATAAAATATTTTACATGCATTTAAGAAGACGTGCTTTCGAATTCAGTTGAGCATGGCACCTTAATGGTATACATGTAGTTAATCATGATTTCGAGAGGATATTCATGTCATTGTACCTTGTGTGGACAATGTGGACCAATTGTGTTAACGGCCAATGTACCTTGTGTGGACAGTAATGCATGGTCTTGCGAGTGCCTTTATGGCAACTGAGTTTGATCAACTCTGCGTGTTGTTGATATCTCCGGGAGATTAGGTAAAATGTTAGAGAACGATTATTGAAGTGTATCCTGCATATTTTAAAACGACGACGTTTGGGTGTGAATCCCTTGGATATGCTATGATGTGTGATACCTTACTTGTGAGAGTTTAACTGATATGGATATATATATATATATATATATATACACACACACACACACACACACACACACACATATACATATGTTTTGTTGAGTCGTGCATGTGGTTTGCGTTATGACTCAAATGTCGGTTTCTCACTCTTGCATGTTTTCTTTCCTTTCTCTACTCGTGTTATATTTTACCTGCGATTAGATGGATCCAGAGATCCCTTCAGTCCATCAGCGGTTGAGGACGATCACATTTGATCGGGCCCACTATGCTGGCGCATGGGAGATAAATCCCAGGGCTTTGAGCGCCACATACTATGGCCCATCTACGGAGAGAGCCGGCGCAACAGCTGGGGGACCCATTTTGGAGACTACATATGGTGGAGACTTGTGAGATATCTTTACCTCCTGTATGGCAATACCTACAGTTTTGACGGATCATCGATTGCTTGATTATCCGCACCAGCCTGTTGAGCCGCTTCAGGTGGCACCTACCAGTTAAGGTGGATCATCGATTGCTTAATCATGTTTTGAGTGTGGGTGATCATTCTGATTCCCCCAGTAGTTCTTATTAGCTTTGACTAGATTAGGTATAGTCGTTTTTAGAGTAGCGAGTCTTTCATCAATTTTTGATCAGGCTACTAAGAGCCATTTATTTTGATTATGATTCTAGTTGTGTCGCTACTGTTTATGTATATGTCTTTACTTTTTTATTTAGTGTGATGGAGAAAAGCCTATCGTGATGGAGGATCTTTTGTGATCTCCTATAGTTATAGTTTTATGTTTTGTATAAAACTTATGATGCTTATTTATGCTTATGACGTACATCTCCGAGTTGGTTGCATTGTCTTGAGTTGATATTATGAAGAAGGAAAAATTTCAAATTTTATCACAATTTCCGTAAAGGTAAAACATTGAAAGTAACATTTTCCAAAAGTAACCAGCATGTTAGTTTTATTTCCGCGTTTTGGGTAACTATGTGACGACCCCCAGAAAGGGTGTCGTATTTGTGGTATCAGAGCTGGTCGAGTCTTTCGGGAGTCTTTGGGAAATAGGTCGATTGTGTTGATGTTGTGTTACTCTGATTAAGACTTGACTGTTTGAATTACTTTTTAGAAGTAATGCATGTTGATGCTTAGGTACACTTTTCATTTCTGGCAGCGGTTTAACTGATTTTGTTTGACAGGTTAGTTATGGAATTCACACTAGAAGTTGGACGTGGACAAGGACATGGACGAGGACGTGGACGCGGTCGTGGAAGGGGTCATCGAGGTGGCCCTATTGGCGGTCGTGCCAATATGAATGAGGAATACGATGAAGGAGTGGATTATGCTGCCCAGGCTATGGAGAACGTAGCAGCTGCAATTGCTGACCAGACTGTATCGATGAATGCCCAGAACCATCAGGCTCAAGTTCGAGCTGAACAAGCTATTGAGGGTAAGAACTTGACTGCTTTTAGACGTCAAGATCCATCACAATTCTATGGAGATGTGGATCCCGTTAAATTTGACTTATGGATCCAAGAGTTGGAGAAAATCTTTGAGTTGATTCACACTCCGGAAGGGGATAAGGTGTCTTATGCTGCATATATGTTGGTGGGAGATGCCGAGTACTGGTGTAGAGGAGCCAGACAACTATTGGAAGCTGAACATCAAATGATCACGTAGGTGTTGTTCCGAACTGCATTTTTAGATAAATACTTTCCACAAAGTGCGCGAGCTGAGAAGGAAGCAGAATTTCTACGTCTGTTTCAGAGGGATTTAACTGTTGGCGAGTATGTGGCGAGGTTTGAATCCCTAGCCAAGTATTTTCGCTTCTTTGACAACAATCCGAGTGAAGAGTGGAAATGCGAACGCTTTGAGAAAGGACTAAGCTTTGAGATTAAAGAATCAGTGTTACCTTTGGAAATCAAGAATTTTCAAGCTTTGGTTGAAAAGTGCAGGAAGGTAGAAGTCATGAGGAGAGAAAGAGACTATAGAAGGAACATAGGCGGACCAGCTAAGTCTAAGAGTCAATCTTAGAATCAGAAGGGAAAGCAGAATCAGAATAAACCTTATTATCAAGCACCAGGGAATCAACAGAAGCAATATAGTTCTAATGCTTCAGGATCGGGGAGCGGCGACCAGAAGACCCGGAATCAAGGTCAAGTTATCAGTTGTTTCAATTGTGGGGGGACCGACCATATGATTGATAGCTGTACTCTCAAAGGACCCAAATGTTTCAACTGTGGTCGAGTGGGGCATGTGGCAAAGGATTGCAATGCACCAAAGCAGGGACCGACTGTCAACACTGCTAGAGCCAATAAACCGACAGCCAAGGGACGAGTTTATACAATGAGTGGAGCCGAAGCTTCAGACTCTGACGACCTTGAACTAGGTATGTGTGACATAAACGATAATCTTTTAATTGTACTGTTTGATTCGGGGGATACACATTCTTTTATTTCGATGGATTGCGTGAAACGGTTGAGTTTGCCTGTTTCTTCCTTACCATATAATCTGGTTGTTTCTACTCCAACTGCTAAGCCAGTTACTGTTAGCTCTGCTTGCTTAAACTATCCTATGATTATTCAGGATAGACATTATTATGTTGATCTGATTTGTTTACCTTTGATACAGTTAGATGTAATTTTAGGCATGGATTGATTATCCTCCAACCATATTTTAATAGACTGTTCCCGTAAATATTTAATTTTTCCTAAGGATGAGAATTCTGGATTTTTATCCGCTAATCAAGTAATAACTTCTTTAAAAGAGGGAGCGCAAGGATACATGTTATTATTTTCCTTAGACGTTAAGAGCGAGATAGACTTGCAGTGTATACCCATTGCCAACGAGTTTCCGGAAGTTTTTCCTGATGATGTACCTGGACTACCACCTGTTCGGGAGATCGAATTCACCATTGATCTGATCCTAGGCACTGGACTGATATCTATAGCACCATATCGTATGTCGCCATCGGAGCTTGAGGACTTGAAAGGACAACTAGTTGAGTTGATGAGTAAAGAATTCATTAGACCTAGTGTATCACCGTGGGGAGTTCCAGTGTTGCTCGTGAAAAAGAAAGACGGAACTTCTCGCTTATGTGTAGATTTCTTCCAACTGAACAAAGTAACGATTAAGAATAAGTATCCACTTCCAAGGATAGATGATTTGATGGATCAACTGCGTGGAGCGACTGTTTTCTCTAAGATAGATTTACGATCGGGATATCACCAGATCCGTGTAAAAGCGGAAGATGTTCCAAAAACTGTGTTTCGAACACGCTACGGACATTATGAGTACCTTGTAATGCCATTCGGTGTGACGAATGTTCTGGCTATATTCATGGATTACATGAATATGATTTTTCGTCCTTATCTGGATCAGTTTGTCGTTGTCTTTATTGACGACATTCTAATCTATTCCCCTGATAAAGAAACACACGTCGAACATCTTAGTGTGGTTCTCCAAATTTTAAAGGAGAAAAGACTTTATACGAAACCTGAAAAGTGTGAATTTTGGTTAGACCAAGTTCAATTCTTAGTGAAATAGACAGCTATAAACACGAGAAATTGGGGGGGGGGGGGGGGGTTGAATTGTGTTTATTAGAATTTAAGCAAAGTTGAAATCTTTTCGCATACAGAAGCTAGGTTCAGACGAGTAAAAAGATACAGGACAGACGGGTGACCTTTCTGATGAAATTATAACAGAGACTTTGGCAAACACACCACTTGATAAATGTATAAGAAAACTTAAAGCAACTAGAGAGATTATAAGGAAAGAGAGATTGACACAGTTATTTATCCTGGTTCACTCTTCAAAGCAAAGAGCTACGTCCAGTCCTTGGCAGTACCAAGACTTATCCACTATAACTGATCAGGTTACACACTCTAAGTATTGTTTGCACACCTAGCCTCTTCAGGCTCCAAGACAAGTATTCTTTGCACACCTAGCCTCTTCAGGCTCAAGACAAGTATTCTTTGCGCACCTAGCCTCTTCAGGCTCACTCAGGTTTGTTTGAGATATTTGGTTTGTAATAAATACAACTTCACACAGACAGAACTTTCACTAACACTCAGAGTGGTTTAAATGTAAAGCTTAGGAAAGTCTGCGTAATAACTTCAAATGATTGAAGAATACAGAATGAAAGAATGAAGATATTAATGCACAGAGTAATGGCATTTTAATGCTATGTGTATTCTCTATACTTCATCTTCAATGACTTATGCATTTATAGTCTTCAAGCATTTATGATCCGTTAGAGACATTCCCTCAGATGTTTGCTTCAAGCAGAACTTCATTAAATGCAATATAGTCGTTTTGGGCAGCCATTAATGCAATAGGAACGTTGGTTGTACTCTAACATGAAGGATCGTGACTTTATGCATCGTGAAACAACCATATCAGAGTTGTATAGAGAGCTTTTTGTACTTTGCTGAATACAATTCCCTTTTCGTGTAAGGACCAAAGGTATTAGGGAATAAAGCATATTGGAAGTATTCTTTAACTGGTCTTTGGTTCTGAAATCCGAGGTTGCTTGAGAGAGAAACTTCTGACTTTTCTTGATTCTGGTTCTTGAAATAAGTTACTGAAAATTCTTATAGAATTAACGTTCAAGAGATAAGCGCGTCCATGTCGAAAATAACTGCATCCATCTAGCTATTTAAAATTTTACATACGGACGAGCTAGTAGATGAGCTCCATATGCCACGTCATTGGACGGATACTCCTTTAACTGGTTGAACGTAACCTAGTAGACGAGCTCCATATGCCACGTCATTGGACGAAGCTTTTCATTAAGGACTTAACAAGTCCAAAGACTTGTGTGGACGAGTACTTCTGATACCTTAGTGGACGAGCGCCTCTATTACTTTAGTAGACGAGCGCTTCTGTCACTTTAGTAGACGAGCGTTTCTATCACTTTAGTGGACGAGCGCTTGTATCACTTTATTGGACGCCCGCTTTTATCACTTTATTGGACACCCGATTTTATCACTTTATTGGACGGCCGCTTTTATCACTTATGTTGGACGTGAGCTTCAATTACTTCAGTGTTGGATGGATGATTCTTACAGTTTTAATCTGCACACTAGATAGACAGGTTAGCATCCAATATGACGGTTAATTAAATCATTAACCAATGTTTAGTTCTCATCAAAACTTAGGGAAATGCACATCAGACATTTCAGAAACTTAACAATCTCCCCCTTTTTAATGATGACAAACATTGAGATGATTTAATGAACCTCAGAAAATATCAACAAAGAAAATAACATATAACATACAAGTTGAAATTTTCTTAGTCACACATAAGTTTGACTTGTTTTACTTTGAAATTATCATTAGAGCAATCTTACTTATGATTTATCTGAGCAATTATAGCAACTATCATAACATACTCATGTCCATGTATTATTTAAGATTCATATCATATTCATTCTTCTATAACACATTTCTATCACATTTCTCATTTCTCTCATTCTCACATTCTCCCCCTTTTGTCAACATAAAAAAAGGGTTATCAAGTTTTATTTATGAGATATGTTACAGCAAGATAACATGTTAAGAAAATCATAGTAAGAGATATACAGCAAGCATATGAGACATACTCCACTTAAACTATTGTGTCATCACTCCCCCTGAACTAATGCTTAGTTAAAAGAACATGTATATAGGAGTAAAGACAGATTTAGCATAGACAGGTGATAAAGCACAGACAGGTTAACATTCTGACATCTCATTCAACAATGCAATGAATGTTTAGATTATCTCTAATAAATAAAAACATTTCTTCTGCTAGGGGTTTAGTGAAAATATCAGCACACTGATTTTCAGTTTTACCAAACTTAATATCAAAGATGCCTTTCTGAATATAACCCCTAATAAAATGATGTTTGATTTCAATATGCTTAGCCTTAGAATGATGAATTGGATTTTTAGTTAAGCATATAGAACTGGAATTATCACACCATACAGATATGTTATGTTCATAAATAGAGTAATCCTCAAGTTGATGTTTTACCCATAAGAGTTGAGAGCAGCAACTAGCAGCAGAGATGTATTCTGCTTCAGCAGTAAACAGGGCAATAGTTGTCTGCCTCTTGCTTGACCATAAGACACTAAACTTGCTCCAATGAAGTGACATCCTCCACTGGTGCTTTTTATTTCTATTAGGTCTCCAGTAAAATCAGCATCACAATATCCCACTAATCTGTATTCTTTTGATCTTAAATACAGTAAACCAAGATTAGTAGTTCCAAGCAAATATCTAAATATTCTTTTAACTGCCTTTAGATAAGATTCTCTAGGGTCAGATTGGAATCTAGCACACATACATACACTAAATTGAATGTCAGGTCTACTTGAAGTTAAGTACAGTAGAGAGCCAATCATACCTCTATAGATAGTTTGATCTACCTTTTTACCTTCATCATCTTTGATTAGTTTTGCATTGGGTTGCATAGGGGTTTTCATGAGCTTTGCATTTTCCATTTTGTATTTCTTGAGTATCTCCTTGGTATATTTTTGTTGATGAATGTAAATTCCATCACTTGTCTGCTTGATTTTTAATCCAAGGAAGAACTTCAATTCTCCCATCATGCTCATCTCAAATTCAGCTTGCATTAGATTTGAAAATTCCTTGCACAACTTTTCATTAGTTGCTCCAAAAATAATATCATCAACATATATTTGAACTATAATAAAGTCCTTTATAGAGCATTTCTTGAACAGAGTAGTGTCTACTTGTCCTCTAGTAAAATCATTATGCATTAGAAAAGAACTGAGTCTATCATACCATGCTCTAGGTGCTTGTTTCAAACCATATAATACCTTTTTAAGTTTGAAAACGTGATCTGGTTTATCAGTATCCTCAAAACTAGGGGGTTGTTTAACATACACTTCTTCTTCAATTATACCATTTAGAAAAGTACTTTTTACATCCATTTGAAATAGGGTAATTTGGTGTTGTGCAACATATAATATTAAAATGTGTATGGCTTCTATTCTAGCTACAGGTGCAAAGGTTTCATTATAATCAATACCTTCTTGTTGGTTATAGTGTTGGGCTACTAACCTTGCCTTATTTCTGACAACTTTACCATCTTCATCCAATTTGTTTCTGAAGACCCATCTTGTTCCAATAATTGACTTGTTTTTAGGCTTAGAGACAAGAGTCCAGACATCATTTCTGGTGAAATGGTTAAGTTCTTCTTGCATAGCAAGAATCCAGCTTTCATCCTCAAGAGCTTCTTCAATGCGTTTAGGCTCCAAATCTGAAATAAAGGCCACATTGCTTGATTCTCTAAATGTTGATCTGGTTCTTACTCTTTTAGAAGGATTTCCCATAATAAAATCCTTAGGGTGATGAGTGTTGAACTTCCAATCCCTTTTGAGATCATCATGAAGAGCTTGACTTGTCTGCAGACTCGTTTGTTCCACTTATCTGTCAGCCTCAGGCACAGGTTCTGTTTTGGTTAGATTGGGTTGTTGACTTTCTGGCTTGTTTGTATCAAGACATGCAAGATCATTTTATAGATCTGATAGTTCTTTATCAGTCTTTAATCCATCATTGAATTTAACATGAACAAATTCTTCAATAATACAAGTTCTTGAATTGTAAACTCTAAAAGCCTTAGACATTTCAGAATAACCTACGGAAATACCTTTATCTACCTTAGAATCAAACTTTTCAAGATTATCTCTGGTGTTCAAAATAAAACATTCACATCCAAAAGAATGAAAATAAGATATGTTGGGGCTTTTTCCTTTCTACAATTCATAAGGAGTCCTTTTTAGAAAAGGCCTAATAAGTATTCTGTTTTGTACATAACAAGCAGTGTTTACAGCTTCTGCCCAGAAGTACTTAGGGAGATTATTTTCATTGAGCTTAGATCTAGCCATCTCTTGCAGAGATCTGTTCTTTCTCTCAACCACTCCATTTTGCTGTGGAGTTCTAGGTGCAGAGAAATTGTGAGAGATTCCATTCTCCTCACAGAACTGTCTAAACTGCTCACTTTCAAATTCTCCCCCATGATCACTTCTAAGGGTAGAAATACCGAAACCCTGCTCATTTTGTACTCTTGTGCAGAATACTGAGAAAGCCTTAAAAGAGTCATCTCTGTGTGTTAGGAAGAGTACCCATGTGTATCTAGAATAGTCATCAACTATGACAAATCCATATTTTCTTCCAGCCAGGCTGGCAACCCATGTGTAACAACTGAAGAGGTCTAGAGGTTGATACTTAGTTTTTAGATTTGAAACTTGATTTTATCTACTTACCTCTCTGACATGCATCACACAAGACATCTTTCTTAAAACTAATATCAGGCAATCCTCTCATGAGATTATTCTTTTTTAATTCAGAAATTAGTTTCATACTAGCATGTCCTAGTTTCTTATGCCATAACCATCTCTCATCCTCTTTAGACATCAGACAGGTTACACTTTGATATGAGAGATCAGACAGTTCAATCTTATAAATATGTTGTTGCCGTTTAGCTGAAAAGAGGGTTTTGCCACAACAGTCTTTAACTATGCATACATCCTCGATAAAAGAAACATCAAAACCACTATCACATAATTGACTTATGCTAAGCAAATTGTGTCTTAATCCTTTAACCATAAGAACATTAGATATACAGGGAAGAGGGAGTTTACCACCAATAGTACCAATTCCTATAACTTTCCCTTTCTGATTCCATCCGATGGCAACGTGTCTTCCTTTCTTAAGTTGAAGGTCTAGGAACATAGACCTTTCTCCTATCATATGACGTGAGCAGCCACTGTCCAGGTACCGGCAGTGGTGTTTTCTTTGTCCTGTTGAGGACATCTGCAACAAAAATTATTTGATCTTTATGTACCCATATTTTTCCGGGTCCTTTTCTGTTAGTTCTAGGAGTCTGTGAAGACTTCCTTCTCTTCTTATGGATACACTTAGACATAACATGTCCAGTTTTTCCACATAAGTTACAGATAGGTGTAGACTTGGTTACAATTGACTTAACAGATATTGTAGAAGCTTTAGTTGATACTTTATGATGTGCCCGATGG
This sequence comes from Sophora flavescens, assembly GCA_030762895.1. Classification (NCBI taxonomy): domain Eukaryota; kingdom Viridiplantae; phylum Streptophyta; class Magnoliopsida; order Fabales; family Fabaceae; genus Sophora; species Sophora flavescens. The sequence continues at coordinate 205,950,943 of CM061062.1, forward strand.
ACATATCCAATACCTTCTTTGTTAAGAGAGTGCCTCTGACAGCCAAGTAGCTTAGTCAGATTATCTCTACCATTAACAAATTTGGCAAGATCATAAGAAGGCTCTTCCACTTTCTGTTGAAGTTTTTCAACTTCTTCAGATGGTGATGTTTCACTTGAGATCTTAGCTTCATTAGACTGTTCAGTCTTCAGCTCACTGTTCTCTTTAGCCAGCTTCTCACACTCTTGAGATTTCTATTTATGCTCACTGGTGAGCTTTACATACTCTCTCTTGAGGGATTTGAAGGCCTTAGATAAGCAGTTGGATTCCTCCAGCAACTCCTCATAGGCATCAAGTAATTCCTCATAGTCAGGATGTACCTCATCGTTTGAGTCCGAGTCAGTGTTGTCCATCAAACAGAGATTGGCTTCTTCCTCTGTTTCTTCATTAGAAGACGTAGACTCCAGATCCTCCCAAGTAGCTAACATTCCTTTCTTCTTCTTTTTGAAAATTTCTTAAAAGGGGCCTTCTTGAGTTGAGGACATTCAGCCTTGATGTGACTAGGCTTCTTGCACTTATAGCAAACAATTGGACTTTTGTCTGTTGAGGTGGATTCTTTGAAGTTCTTGTCCTTGTTGAACCTTTTGAATGAATTATCCCTCTTGAACTTCTTTTTCTGTAGGAGAAGCTTTATCTTTATGATCAGGAGAGACAATTCTTCATCATTCTCAGAATCCTCATGTTCAGACAGGTCAGCATCACTGGATGACTCGTCTGCCTTTAGAGCTTTGGAAACTTTTGCTGACTTTTGATCAGCTTTCAGAGCAATTGACTTGCCCTTCTTTGGTGCAACTTCATCTCTAAGTTCTTGCTCATGAACAGTGAGTGTTCCAAGAAGTTCATCCATAGCCAAGGTAGTGAGATCCTTGGCTTGAGAGATAGCAGTGACCAAAGGTCTCCACTGTTTAGGTAGACTTCTCAGAATCTTTCCAACCTTCTCAGCATTGGTATAGACTTTGCCAAGAGATTTTAAACTGTTGACTATAGTATGAAATCTTCCTATCATTTGAGTAACAGATTCTCCTTCCTCCATGACAAACAGTTCATACTTTCTGACAAGTATGTCAATCTTTTACTCTTTGACTTTGGCTGTTCCTTCATGTGTGACAGCTAAAGTGTCCCATATTTCTTTGGCAAAGTCACAAGCACAAACCTTCTCAAACTCCTCGGGACTGAGAGCACAGATGATGTTATATATAGCTTTGTGGTTCAGCTCCCATTTTGTCTTTTCTGCAGTAGTCCATTGAGCTTTTGGTTTGTCAGTGTTATCATCATTCTTGGGAATGAATGGACCATCTGTAATGACATCCCAAAGATTATAGTTTGTAGATAGAATGAACCATTGAAATATATCCTTCCAATAGTTGTAGTTTTCTCCATTGAAGAAAGTAGGTCTGATTAGGGAAGCTCCTTCAGTCTGGTGACTTCCACTTGAACTAGCTCTAGCAGTCATGTCTATTCTTCAGGACCTTTTACCTCTACACTGTTAGAAGCTCAACCTAGAGGTTGAGCTCTGATACCAACTGAAATAGACAACTATAAACATGAGAAGGGGGGTTGAATTGTGTTTATCAGGATTTAAGCAAAGTTGAAATCTTTTCGCATACAGAAGCTAGGTTCAGACGAGTGGAAAGATACAGGATAGACGGGTGACCTTTCTGATGAAATTTTAACAGAGACTTTGGCAAACACACCACTTGATAAACGTATAAGAAAACTTAAAGCAACTAGAGAGATTATAAGGAAAGAGAGATTGGCACAGTTAATTATCCTGGTTCACTCTTCAAAGCAAAGAGCTACGTCCAGTCCTTAGCAGTATCAAGATTTATCCACTATAGCTGATCAGGTTACAGACTCTAAATATTGTTTACACACCTAGCCTCTTCAGGCTCCAAGACAAGTATTCTTTGCACACCTAGCCTCTTCAGGCTCAAGACAAGTATTCTTTGCACACTTAGCCTCTTCAGGCTCACTCAGGTTTGTTTGACAGATTCAGTTTGTAATAAATACAACTCGACACAGACAGAACTTTCACTAACACTCCGAGAGTGGTTTAAATATAAAGCTTAGGAAAGTCTGCGTAATAACTTCAAATGATTGAAGAATACAGAATGAAAAAAATGAAGATATTAATGCATAGAGTAATGGCTTTTTAATTCTATGTGTATTCTCTATACTTCATCTTCAATGACTTATGTATTTATAGTCTTCAAGCATTTAGGATCCGTTAGAGACATTCCCTCAGATGTTGACTTCAAACAGAACTTCATTAAATGCAATAGAGTCGTTCTGGGAAGCCATTAATGCAATAGGAACGTTGGTTGTACTTTAACATGAAGGATCATGGCTTTATGCATCGTGATACAGCCATATCAGAGTTGTGCATAGAGCTTTTTGTACTTTGCTGAGTACAATTCCCTTTTCGTGTAAGGACCAGAGGTACTAGGGAATAAAGTATGTTGGAAGCATTCTGTAACTGGTTTTTGGTTCTGAAATCCGAGGTTGCTTGAGAGAGAAACTTCTGACTTTTCTTGATTCTGGTTCTTGAAATAAGTTACTGAAAATTCTTATAGAATTCACATTCAAGAGATAAGTGCGTCCATCTTGAAAATAACCGCGTCCATCTAGCCATTTAAAATTTTACATACGGACGGGCTAGTAGAGGAGCTTCATAGGCCACGTCATTGGACGGATACTCCTTTAACTGGTTGAGCGTAACCTAGTAGACGATCTCCATATGCCACGTCATTGGACAGAGCTTTTCATTAAGGACTTAGCAAGTCCAAAGACTTGTGTGGACGAGCGCTTCTTATACCTTGGTGGATGAGCGCCTCTGTCACTTTAGTAGACGAGCTCTTCTGTCACTTTAGTGGACGAGCGCTTGTATCACTTTATTGGACGCTCGCTTTTATCACTTTATTGGATGCCCACTTTTATCACTTATGTTGGACGTGCGCTTCAATTACTTCAGTGTTGGACGTGCGCTTCAATTAATTGTGTTGGACGTGCGTTTCAATTACTTGTGTTGGATGTGCGCTTCTATTATTTCAGTGTTGGACGGATGATTCTATTATTTCAGTGTTGGACGGATGATTCTTACAGTTTTAATCTGCACACTAGATAGACAAGTTAGCGACCAATATGAAGGTTAATTATATCATTAACCAATGTTTAGTTCTCATCAAAACTTAGGGAAATGCACATCAGACATTTTAGAGACTTAACACTTAGGACATGTGATCTCGAGCGATGGAATTGTTGTAGATCCGTCGAAAGTTGAAGCTGTTTTACAGTGGGAAAGACCCAAGACTGTAACGGAGATCCGTAGTTTTGTGGGGTTGACTGGATACTATAGAAGATTCATTGAAGGATTTTCTAAAATAGTAGGACGACTTACCCTGTTAACTCGGAAGGATCAAGTGTTCACGTGGACTGAAGCTTGCGAAGAAAGTTTTCAAGGGTTAAAACGGAGACTGACTACTTCACCTTTATTGATACTACCGGATCCTAAGGAATCATTTGAAATATATTGCGATGCTTCACATCAAGGATTGGGTTGTGTCTTAATGCAAAATCGGAAAGTCGTGGCTTATGTTTCAAGGCAATTGAAGACTCATGAGCGAAGTTACCCTACGCATGATTTGGAATTAGCAGCGGTGGTATTTGCTTTAAAGATCTGGAGACATTATTTGTACGGATCAATATTTAATGTTTTTAGTGATTATAAAAGTTTAAAATACCTATTTGATCAAAAGGAACTGAACATGCGACAAAGGCGTTGGTTGGAATTCTTAAAAGATTATGATTTTCAACTATAATATCACCCTGGGAAAGCTAATGTAGTGGCAGATGCTTTGAGTAGGAAATCAGTACATGCTTCATATATGATGACCAAAGAGCAGAAATTGTTGGAATAATTTCGGGATATGCACTTAACAATGGAAAGATCACAAGGAATGATTTGTTTGGGTATGATTACTGTTACAAACAAATTGATGGAACAAATATTGGAAAAATAAGGAGGTGATCAATACCTGCAACGAGAGAGAGAGCTAGTACAACATGGAGCAGTGTCAAAATTTAGAGAAAGGACTGATGGAATTTTAAGATTTGGTGAGAGGATTTGTGTACCAGATGACGCTGAACTGAAAAAGTTAATTCTGGAGGAAGCTTTATACGGTCGACGGTGCAAAACACCTTTGTGTTGGTATCAGGTGTTGGTGTAAGCCCTAGAGGCCAGTGTATTTCTTAGACTTACATTTGTATATTGCTATTATATATATATATATATATATATATATATATATATATATATATATATATATATATATATATGATATGATATGAGGCATTCCAGTTTATTGTGTTACTTGTTTAAACATAATAAAGTCCTTAGAATAGAAATTTCAGTTTAATAGAATATCAAGTATATGACTTGATCGTGAGACACTATTGAACAATGAAATCCTATTCTTAAATATCCGTAGTCAAGTATTTTATTAATAAGGACAATAATAATACATTGAGACTATTATGTGTGCAGACTGATGACCATATCTCACGGGTCATGGATATGAGATATCGAAGTCGCCACATAGGTACACATTAGAGTAATGATGTCTTGGATTGACCCACCATGAGAACACTACATGGAGAGTTGTGTGAGTGTCATAAGTAGTTCTCATAGTGACAATGGTGTATGCAATCCTTCGACCTGAAATCGCTACGATCCCTACATGAGGAGTCGTGTGCTTTAATATCGTCAAACGTCATCTGTAATAGGATGATTATAAAGACGATCATTGGGCATACCACGAGCCATGCAGAGGGATGTGAGTGACCTAGATGGAATTTGTCCCTCCTACATAACAGGAGTAATATTGTGGGCCCCCTGATAGAGTGAGACTGTAAAATGCATGGCCGTGCTGAAATGAGTCAATATGAGATATTGACCTCATTTGTTGTTAAGTCTACTCGGGTATCAGGGAACATGATATTGAACCATACAAGGGTGACACATTCTATGTCTTGTGTTCAATATAGATATATGGACAAAGGGATAATAATGCACATGAATATTTGTCACAGAAAGGTTTCGTCAAATCACTGACTTTCTCACTACTTAGGTAGCAATGATGTATTTCTAGATACAGCACATTGTTTGTAATATTAAATGGGATTTAATATTACTACTAACGTTTTGGGAACCTATAGGGTCACACACATAAGAGCGGATTAAAAGAAGCATTAAAAGGAGAGTTGGACTTTTCTATTTGGCCTAGCGCATGGTACATGGGGCTTAGGTCAAACGTTACTCACTAACTCACTTAAGGAGGCGCTGCTATAAGTAGACCACTTAAGCTATAGTGCCTACACGGTTTTGTTTTACCCTAGCCGCACATAGAGAGTGAGAGTGAGCAGCAGGTCTCGGTTTTCGAAGCTAGCACTGTGAGACAGAGATGCTTCGGGTTCGTGACGTTGGACGTTCACGGAATCTGCTCGTGTGGATACCTTAGAGACATCGTTCGTGCGGTGTTCGTGATAGACGATTTTAATCAACTGTCATCGCTTCAAGAGGTAAATCTTCTAACCATGAATCGTGACCATTCGCAAGGATCCTTCGATGGGAATTTTTCCGCTGCGTTTTTTTTATACGCAAATTCCCAACATTAGGATGGTGAAAGTTTACTGTTGGGACCAGACTTTGTGCGACAAACAACGGAGAAGGTGAAGATGATTCAGGAAAAGATACGGACGACTCAAAGTAGGCAAAAAAGTTATGCTGATAAGCGGAGACGACCTCTTGAATTTGAGGAAGGTGAACATATGTTTTTGAGAGTCGCACCAACGACTGGGGTTGGTCGAGTAATTAAGTCCAGAAAACTCAATCCTAAATTTATTGGACCTTACCAAATTCTTCGTCGTGTAGGTCCTGTAGCCTATAAAATTTCCTTACCGCCTTTTCTTTCAAATCTTCATCATGTTTTTCATGTTTCACAACTGAGGAAGTATATTCCTGATCCATCTCATGTCATTGAGCCCGATACTATGCAATTAAGAGTAAAAATGTCTTATGAAACTAAACCTGTGCGAATCGTGGATAAGATGACAAAGCAGCTCAGAGGTAAACAAATCTCTTTGGTAAAGGTTGTTTGGGATGATGTTACCGGAGAAGCAACGTGGGAAGTTGAGGATAGGATGTAGTTACAATATCCAAGATTATTCTCAGATATGTAATTTCGGGGATGAAATACTCTTTAGTGGGGTAGTAATGTAACTGTAACATCCTAAAATTCTAATATAATTAATTTTAAAAAAATAATAATAAAATAAGTAAATAATAATGTTATAATAAAAATAAAATATGATTACGAGGTTCAGTGGTGAGAATTTGTTAGTATAAAATTTATTAGAATTGGTTAGTGAATAGAAAAAAAATATTAAATTAAAATAAATATATGAAGAAAAAAAAAAGGAAAAAAAAAGGAGAGAGAATTAGTATATATATATATATAACTTGCGGCTCACAAGTTTTTAAACAAAAAAATAAATAAATAATAATAATAATAATGAAATCAAAACCCTGCGCACTATATATATATACATGTGTCTAAAGTAAAGAAAGCAAAGGGGAAAAACGCATCAGGACGTGAAGGTTGCGCCGCATAGTGGAGCAGTTCAGGTTTTCCTTCCTTTCTTGCCAATACAACCGTAACAATACAGATCCAAGAACGTTATCAAACGGGAGAGAAATTTTTAGAAAATCACAAATCCCTATCATACGTGATTTTTAGAGCACATTGGAGGTCTTCGAGAGGTGAGTAAAAATAACTTTTCTCACACTTTCATGATACAGATAATTTGATGTTTCTACATGTAACTTTGTCTTTTGGAAATAGTAAAATATTTTAGGGTTCTTGGTTCTTGATTTGAGACTCTTAAATTATTTTGAGATGTTGTTAGATGAATCGAATTATTAAATATATTTTCCTGGAATCTATAAATAAATAGCTTTATATTAATTTTGTGGAATTGTTGTACATTCTTTATTTTGATTGTTTGATGGCAAAACGATTGTCAAAGACAAATTCTTTATTTGTAGTGTGATTAATTCCTTCCCTGTTACATGAAACTCTATTCCACTTATGAAGGCCAATTTAAATTAGAAATTGGAATGTAAGTTCATGTTTTGTGAACCCGTTCCCGTAACAAGTCATTTTAAGCATGTTTTGTTCAATGGTTTCTAAATTAAAATTTGTTTAATTACGAGTGTGAATTATTGTTGATTAACAATCTTTAATATGTGTAATGTGACGTTATAGTGTTGGTTTGGCATGACATTGTAACATCGTTCTTGATAGATAAAGTCGGAAAACCTTGAGAGTCATCTCGGGATGACATATTGCATTATGCATGAGTTGGTCATCACCTTAGGGAAGGGATGACGGTGTACATTCTATTCCGGGAATAGGATGAGAGATATCACCATCTGGGATGGGATATCAAATTATTAAAATATTCACATCTGGGATGGAATATTAGATACCTCCATCTGGGATGGGGAAGGCAGTGGGACGCCATTGCATGGATATGAGCTCATAGACCTTAGTGGATCTGGGATTCACACCGGTTCTGGGAACCAAAGAGTCAAGTTAAGTGATTCTGGGAATCACCGAGTCATGTTCGTGGAGTTGCATTGTGTAGAGTTTGCATGGTGAATGTGATTAAATGCAATGTGATGTGACCGTTACTGAGTTTATGAGTTTGTGCTTTAAATGCTTGACATTAATTTTATATATATATATATATATATATTTATTATTTTGGAGGTTTATTATATTCAATATTTTAAAAATTAGCGGGTACCATGAATGTTTTTTCGGATTACGCGCCACGTGAGAACAACACTATTTGCGAACCTTTTTATTAAATATTTTTATTCACTGGGATTATATCTCATAAAAGTGTTGTTTTCAGAGCACGAGGACGAAATCATTGAAGCTGAAGAGGATTGAAGACTTAGCGACTTTACTCATTTATTATCTAGCTTTGTTAGTATTCTATTTTGAATAAGGAGCCGTTTGTGGCTAGACATGTTTATTACTTTATTTTATTTTTTTTCGTTGGGTTTATTAGTAGACGCTCGGTTTTGAGACAAATGAATTTATTTTGTAAGGATTTAATAGAATTTCTATTTATTATTTATGATGTATTTATTTTAAACTATTTTATTTTATTTTGTAAATTTTTATTTTGGCTATGTTTTAATTATATTTTAATATGGGTTACTAATGTAACGAAGGACGTTGCATTTATGGTATCAGAGCAGTTCGATTCTAAATCGGACTGTGGTAATGGGGCTTTTTCTAAAACAAAACTTGGGCGCATAGGATGCTTGTTAGAGTTATAGATTCTGCATGCTATTCTTTGAGATAGTGGACCTGATCAACCCAGTATTTCATTGGTAGTGAGCAGATTTATGGCTTTTAATAGGCGAGGGACGAATGTTGCACTTGCATCGACTTTGGATTGTATGGCCAAAGCTATGCAAGGGCGCGACGAGACACGCCGCCATCAACTGAAGGGGAATGGAGGCCAGTCACTAATGAAGTGGTGGCAACCTAGGGCCCTTAACGCGTAGGGCTGTTCGAATTCAAGAAGAACAATCCGTCATCTTTCTGAGGCAGCTTAGATCCGAAGGGGGCTGAATTTCTTCTACTCGAAAAAAAAATTAATTATTATATTGTCTGATTCAGGAGCGACGCATCCCTTGAGACATCCTTCATGTGTGAAAATTTGGAGATGTCAATCTTTCATTTGTCCTTTGGTTCATAGGTTTCTACTCCTATAGGGATATTCTTGTTCTTCCATTGGTTGTTTAAATTGTCTCCTTGTGTATCAAGACACTCCTTATGACATCAAACTTATTGTTATCTATGTATTGTATGTTATTCTTGGTATTGACTTATTGGCATCTAGACTCATTACCATAAGTATTCTGACAAAAATATCCTTATCTCTTCACACCCAATGTCTTTTGATTTTCGGTGTCGACCCGCATTTTATTCGTCGTTTCTTGTGATAAGTGTTTGGTTTAGAGAGCTCAAGGACACATACTCTCATTCACTGCTACTATAGGGGTAGACAATGATGTAGCGACTATCTCTATGATGCGCAAGTTTCAATAGGGAGTTGAGTTTAGCATAGATCTAGTGTCAAAGAGTAGACTAATATCTGTAGCGCCTTACAAGATAACACCTCTAGAGTTGAGCGAGCTCAAGAAACAGATAGAGGTATGTTACAAAAGGGGTTCATTAGGCCTAGTGTGTCACCTTGGGGAGCAGCAGTGCTTTTAGTGAAGAAAAAGGGATGGGAGTATAAGGTTTTGTGTTGATTATAGGCAACTGAATAAGGTCACCATCAAGAACAAATATCCCTTTCCTAGGATAGATGATCTCTTAGATCAGTTAAGGGGAGCGTCAGTGTTTTCCAAATAGATCTCTAAGATCGGGATACCATCAAGATTAGAGTTAGAAGCGAGGACATTCCTAAGACAGCCTTCAGGACAAGGTATGGGCACTATGAGTATGTAGTGATGCCTTTTGGTGTGACCAACGCCCCAGCCGTTTTTCGTGGACTACATAAATCGAATCTTTAGGACCTTCTTGGACAGGTTTGTGGTGGTGTTCATAAATGATATTTTAATATACTCTAGGACACCATAAGAACATGGAAAACACTTAAGGTTGGTGTTGCAGACCTTGAGGGACGAGTGTCTTTATGCCAAACCAGAGAAGTGTGAGTTTTGGCTAGACGAGGTAAAATTTTTTAGGACACACCATCTCAAAGGATGGTGTAGCGGTTGATTCCTCTAAAGTTGATGAGGTGTTGGGATGGGAACAACCTAAGACAGTAACCGAAGTGAGAAGTTTCTTAGGCTTAGCTGGCTACTATAGGAAGTTCATAGAGGGGTTCTCTAGACTAGCTTTACCTCTCACCAAGTTGACTAGGAAAGGAAAATCTTTTGAGTGGGATAAGGAATGCGAAGAGAATTTTGAGGAGCTTAAGAGAAGATTGGTGTCATCACCGGTCTTAACCATTCCGGACCCCCTCGGTGAGTTGGTGGTATATTGTGACGCTTCTAGGAATGGTTTAGGTTGTGTGTTGATGCGGGAAGGCAAGGTAGTGGCTTATGCATCTAGGCAGCTTAGGACACATGAGGTGAATTATCCTACTCATGACCTAGAGCTAGCAGCTGTGGTTTTTACCCGTAAGATTTGGAGGCATTACCTTTATGGGGCAAGGTTTGAGGTTTTTAGCGACCATAAAAGTCTAAAATATCTGTTCGACCAGAAGAAGTTGAACATGAGACAACAAAGGTGGATGGAGTTCCTTAAGGACTATGACTTTGAGTTGAAGTACCATCCGGGGAAAAGCCAAGGTGGGGGCGGATGCTTCGAGTAGGAAGCCCCTACACGTGACGAGCTTGATGGTGTAAGAGCTGGACCTCATGGAGGAGTTTAGGGACATGAATCTGGAGGTGTTGGATGTGTCCTTAAATGTCTTAAGTTTGAAGCTGAATAGGTTGGAAATTAATAGTGACCTTAGAGATGAGGTTAGGCGGGGACAACTTCTAGACCAATAGTTGCAGTCTCGGTTAGGACAAGAGGGTTAAGAGTTGTCTGTTGATGAGCTAGTGAAGTTTAAGAATAGGATCGTTGTTCCTAAGGAGGGGAGCCTTAGAGAGAAGATATTAGAGGAAGCTCGTAAGGGAAAGTTTACCATATGTCCTAGAATAACTGAGGTGTACCAAGACCTTAAGAGGATGAATCGGTGGCCAGGAATGAAAAAGGATGTGGCTAGCTTCGTAACTAGGTGTTTAGTGTGCCAAAAGGTTAAGATAGAACATCAGAAGCCTTCGGGGTTGTTGCAGTCCTTGGAGATTCCAGAATGGAAGTGGGAGAGAAAATCTATGGACTTTGTAATGGGGTTACCTAAGACACGTTTGGGCTTAGACGCCATTTGGCTGATAGTGGATAGGTTTACCAAGCCTGCCCACTTCTTGCCAATTAAGGCAACCTATAGCTTAGACAAGTTGGCATACCTCTATATCAAGGAAATAGTCAAGCTTCATGGGATACCCACATCTATAGTGTCGGATAGAGACCCGAGGTTTACCTCTAGATTTTGGAGAGCTTTTCAGCAAGCCTTTGGGACTAAGTTGAACCTTAGCACGACCTATCATCCCCAAACGGATGGTCAGCCAGAGCGGACCATTTAGACCCTTGAGGACATGCTTAGGGCGTGTGTCCTGGATGAAGGAGGGAGTTGGGATAGATTCCTACCTCTCATTGAGTTTGCGTATAACAATAGTTATCACGCTAGTATAGGTATGACACCCTATGAGACCCTATATGGGAGGAAGTGTAGGTCCCCTTTATGTTGGTGTGAGGTATGTGAGAAAACCTTGATAGGACCCGAATTGGTCCAGGAAACCTCTGAGAGAATCAAAATGATTAGGGAGAAGATGCGCACGGCGCAAAGTAGACAAAAGAGCTACGCCGACAAAAGGAGAAAGCCTCTAGAATTCCAGGAAAGTGAGCATGTATTTTTGAGAGTCACTCCTAAGACATGGGTAGGGAGGTCGATGAAAGTCCGCAAGCTAAATCCTCGTTTCATGGGACCTTTCCAAATCCTTAAAAGAGTCGGGCCTGTTGCTTATCAATTGGCTCTTTCGCCACAGTTGGCAAACCTTCATGATGTTTTCCATGTGCCGCTGATTTCGAAAGTATGTGCACGATGAATCTCATGGGATAGCTCCTAAGTCAATACAATTGAAGGATAATTCAATCTTTAAGCTCAGGCCTATTCAGATCATTGACAAGAGCACACAAACTCTAAGGGACAAGATGATCCCATTGGTGAAGGTGTTATGGGACGGATTGACTCCTGAGGAAGCCACTTGGGAGATGGAGGAGGACATTGTGCGTCAATACCCAGATTTTATTATCTAATGTACGGTAACCTTTACGTTTGAATATGTCACATGTTAAAATAAATGCGTGAGTGCGAGGTGAATTTCGGGGACGAAATTCTCTAAGGAGGGAAGAAAATATAACATCCTAAAATTCTAATATAATTAATTTTAAAAAAATAATAATAAAATAAGTAAATAATAATGTTATAATAAAAATAAAATATGATTACGAGGTTCAGCGGTGAGAATTTGTTAGTATAAAATTTATTAGAATTGGTTAGTGAATAGAAAAAAAATATTAAATTAAAATAAATATATGAAAAAAAAAAAGGAAAAAAAGGAGAGAGAATTAGTATATATATACATATATATATATATATATATATATATATATATATATATATATATATATATATATATAACTTGCGCCTCACAAGTTTTTAAACAAAAAAAAAATAAAAAAAATAATGAAATCAAAACCCTGCGCACTATATATATATACATGTGTCTAAAGTAAAGAAAGCAAAGGGGAAAAACGCATCAGGACGTGAAGGTTGCGCCGCATAGTGGAGCAGATTCAGGTTTTCCTTCCTTTCTTCCAAGTACAAACCGTAACAATACAGATCCAAGAACGTTATCAAACGGGAGAGAAATTTTTAGAAAATCACAAATCCCTATCATACGTGATTTTTAGAGCACATTGGAGGTCTTCGAGAGGTGAGTAAAAATAACTTTTCTCACACTTTCATGATACAGATAATTTGATGTTTCTACATGTAACTTTGTCTTTTGGAAATAGTAAAATATTTTAGGGTTCTTGGTTCTTGATTTGAGACTCTTAAATTATTTTGAGATGTTGTTAGATGAATCGAATTATTAAATATATTTTCCTGGAATCTATAAATAAATAGCTTTATATTAATTTTGTGGAATTGTTGTACATTCTTTATTTTGATTGTTTGATGGCAAAACGATTGTCAAAGACAAATTCTTTATTTGTAGTGTGATTAATTCCTTCCCTGTTACATGAAACTCTATTCCACTTATGAAGGCCAATTTAAATTAGAAATTGGAATGTAAGTTCATGTTTTGTGAACCCGTTCCCGTAACAAGTCATTTTAAGCATGTTTTGTTCAATGGTTTCTAAATTAAAATTTATTTAATTACAGTGTGAATTATTGTTGATTAACAATCTTTAATATGTGTAATGTGACGTTATAGTGTTGGTTTGGCATGACATTGTAACATCGTTACTGATAGATAAAGTCGGAAAACCTTGAGAGTCATCTGGGATGACATATTGCATTATGGATGAGTTGGTCATCACCTTCCGGGAAGGGATGACGGTGTACATTCTATTCCGGGAATAGGATGAGAGATATCACCATCTGGGATGGGATATCAAATTATTAAAATATTCACATCTGGGATGGAATATTAGATACCTCCATCTGGGATGGGGAAGGCAGTGGGACGCCATTGCATGGATATGAGCTCACAGACCTTAGTGGATCTGGGATTCACACCAGTTCTAGGAACCAAAGAGTCAAGTTAAGTGATTCTGGGAATCACCGAGTCATGTTCGTGGAATTGCATTGTGTAGAGTTTGCATGGTGAATGTGATTAAATGCAATGTGATGTTACCGTTGCTGAGTTTATGAGTTTGTGCTTTAAATGCTTGACATTAATTTTATATATATATGTATATATATATTTATTATTTTGGAGGTTTATTATATTCAATATTTTAAAAATTAGCGGGTACCATGAATGTTTTTCCGGATTACATGCATTTGAGAACAACACTATTTACGAACCTTTTTATTAAATATTTTTATTCACTGGGATTATATCTCATAAAAGTGTTGTTTTCATAGCACGATGACGAAATCATTGAAGCTGAAGAGGATTGAAGACTTAGCGACTTTACTCATTTATTATCTAGCTTTGTTAGTATTCTATTTTGAATAAGGAGCCGTTTGTGGCTAGACATGTTTATTACTTTATTTTATTTTTTTTCGTTGGGTTTATTAGTAGACGCTCGGTTTTGAGACAAATGAATTTATTTTGTAAGGATTTAATAGAATTTCTATTTATTATTTATGATGTATTTATTTTAAACTATTTTATTTTATTTTGTAAAATTTTTATTTTGGCTATATTTTAATTATATTTTAATATGGGTTACTAATGTAACGAAGGGCGTTACAGTAACACCCTGTTTTCTTTACTGTTTTAAATAACAGAAATGTGGATGAATGTGCTTATATATTTCTTCGAGTGTTAGAAAATTATTTTAAATAAACGGAGTTGGTCATTTAATTCTACTTAAACTGAGAAAGCTACGATTAAAATTTAGGCTGAAACGACGGGCGAATCCCAGCCCGCTATTTCTACTGACAGTATATTTATAATGACCATGAGATCTAATTTTAACTCGTGAACAAAAAACTTAAGATTTTTATTTTATTTTCTACGATTGTGTATTTTAAGAATTATTTCATTAAAAGTGAAATAATTTATCTTTTATGGACGAAATATATAATCGGGTAAACGGCGGGGCGAACGACGGAGTTTCCAAGAGCAGATAAAGGAGTTATCTTAGAATTTTGGATGATTGATGATGGTGGGTCACAATGTGAACACATTAAATGTTGCACATGGTCATCATCACAAACTATTAGGAATTTGAAAACTAGTCCTTATACTTTTGGAATTTTGCAAAATGGTCCCTAGGAGTTATTTGCACCTAAGTCCTTGAAGAAGTCACCTCCTTTCCACTTAATCCCTCCCTTGGACGCATCCCTCTCTATATACATAGACCATCACACTTTATTTTCTTCCTATTACAAGTTTAACACAAAAACACCAAAGTTCATAAGTCTTAGAATCATTGTGTGAAGCAAGTCATTGGATCTTTACTTGTTTTTGGATCTTCAAGAGGTAAATCATCTTGTCCTTTCCGAATCATGTTTATGTTCTTCAATAAGTTTCAAGATTCAAAGCTTTATTCATCTAGGGTTTTCACTTTTAAGTTTCTAGATCTAGAACTTTGAAAATCCATAACAAATTCTAGAAAAATCCCATGATGTCGAAACCACTTGCTATGTTCTTGTAATCATGTGTATTTTATATATCTATGAGCATGTGATGATCAAAAATTTCCTTCCTATTTAACTTGAGTTGGCCGAAGCTATGGAGAAAGGATCCATGGAGTTTTGTTTTTGTTTTCTTTCATGTATGATCATGTATTCAATATGACATGTATGATACCATGCCTAAATCCATGTTAGCCAATCAAAAAGAAATTTCTAACCCTAAGTTCATGTGATGACTGAATCATAGAGGAAGAGTTTTGATGGAGTTTTGTTCATTGTTTTGATGTATGATCCTGTCTTTCAACATACATACATGTACACTTGTTAAATCCTCATTGGTTCATGAAACTACAAATCCTTACCCTAGGATTTATTGATGGCCGACCTTGAGACTTGGAGGATCAGGATGATTTTGATTTCCTAATCTTGTTGTTTAGTCTTAATCCATTGTCTTAAGTATGTTAGAAACCTTAATCCATGACTTAGGAGATTTTTGGAATTGGTTAAGCCACTAAACCGTAGGCCGTGACCTATTTAGGTTTATTTAGTGATGTTTTGGTTGTTTGATTAAGGGATTGATTGGTTGTGTGTTGAAGGTTAACTGTGTTTACGGCGTACGAGGTTTTAGACACCCGGCGAGTTATTACTTTTTCACGAAGAACTTCGAGAGGTAAGAGGGGTTACCTGACAGGTTATTCGGATGGCCACATGTTCTTGTTTGTGGTCTGTATATTTTTATTTATGTGTTTGGGGTGTTTTCAGTTTATTTTATTCGGCTATGTGTTTATAGCTGTAATTTATTTATCTGCTTTTAATTTATTTAATTATCTGCAGTTATTTATTATATTACTGTGATGCATAATCTTCCTGTAATATATTGATGATGATGATGTTGGATGTTGTTTGTGAAGCCTGACAATGGTCAGTGCCCAACCGATTAATCAGATAAAAGCGTTAATAAGCGGTATAAATTATATTCAATGTTTTTATAGGAAAATGTTGATATATAATATTTATGGAAAATATTATTTGGGAGAATAATAAGTATTTGAGAAATATTATTATTTTAATGATTTATTAATAAAAAAAATTGATTTATGAGTCATAGAGAGGACGTAACCGTGAAAATATTATACTACTGCTAGTAGCTATATAATATATTCCGCAATATTATAAAATGTTGTCCTGTGAAATTTATCTGCGAAAATAAGTTAACCGTGATTTTAAAAAAATGTTTAGGGTGGAAAAAGCTAAGTTTTGGCTTTAAATTGGTTTAAAATGATGTAACGATGACAATTTAGAAAACCGACGACGGCAAGTATTTTAGAGACGGCAACGCATATTTTTGGCGAACTTCAAATCTCTATGACCTTCTTTTCTGAAAATGATATTTTCGGTAACCGGTGTTTTATGACGAAATTTACCCATATAATAAGTTTTCCAGAAATCAAGTTTTGAGTTGAACATGATTTTAAAGATTTTAGAACTTAATAGCCGAGACGTCGGGATGTTAAAATTCTGTGCGTTGTGGACTTAATGTCTACTGTATACAAGTTAAAGAGGAGTTTAATGATGTTTTATATCACCACGAACTTAAGACTGATTGCAAGGTCTAAAGGTTTCGTGATTGAGCACCCGGATTGTGAAATACTGTGTTGTTAATAATGTTTTAAAGACGTTTTGAGTTGAAGATGGTCGAATGTTTTGTGTACTTCGATAAAAGAACATTATTCACAGAGAGAAAAGACGAGAATAAAATGTTTTACATGCATTTAAGCAGACGTGCTTTCGAATTGAGTTGAGCATGTCACCTTAATTGTATACATGTAGTTAATCATGATATCGAGAGGATATTCATGTCATTGTACCTTGTGTGGACAATGAGGACCAATTGTGTTAACGGCCACTGTACCTTGTGTGGACAATAATGCATGGTCTTGCGAGTGCCTTTATGGCAACTGAGTTTGATCAACTCTGCGTGTTGTTGATATCTCCGGGAGATTCGATAAAATGTTAGAGAACGATTATTGAAGTGTATCATGCATATTTTAAAACGACAACGTTTAGGTGTGGATCCCTTTGAGATGCTATGATGTGTGACACCTTACTCGTGAGAGTTTAACTGATATGGATATATATACGTATACATATGTTTTGTTGTGTTGTGCATGTGGTTCTCGCGTTACGACTCAAATGTCGGTTTCTCACTCTTACATGTTTTCTTTCCTTCTCTACTCGTGTTATATTTTATCTGCGATTAGATGGATCCAGAGCGCCACATCTACGGAGACAGCCGGCACAGCAGCTGGGGGACCCATTTCAAGACTACATATGGTGGAGACTTGTGAGATATCGTTACCTCCTGTATGGCAATACCTACAGTTTTGAGGGATCATGGATTGCTTGATTATCTGCACCAGCCTATTGAGCCGCTTCAGGTGGCACCTGTAGCAGCAGTAACACCAGTTGAGGTGGAGCTGGATGAGATAGAGGAAGATCCCGAGGAGAATTTTGAGGAGGAGCTTAAGGTTCACTCACCGACCTTTAGGGATGACCCAATGGGTGAGGTAGTAGATGTATATTCACCGGATACACCTTCAATGAGTGTGGGTGATCATTCTGATTCCCCCAGTAGTTCTTATTAGCTTTGACCAGCTTGGGTATAGTCATTTTTAGAGTAGCGAGTCTTTCATCAGTTTTTGATCAGGCTACTGAGAGCCATTTATTTTGATTATGGTTCTAGTTGTGTCGCTACTGTTTATGTATATGTCTTTACTTTTTTATTTAGTGTGATGGAGAAAAGCCTATCGTGATAGAGGCTCTTTTGTGATCTCCTATAGTTATAGTTTTATGTTTTGTATAAAACTTATGACGCTTATTTATGCTTATGACGTACATCTCCGAGTTGGTTGCGTTGTCTTGAGTTGATATTATGAAGAAGGAAAAATTTCAAATTTTATCACAATTTCCGTAAAGGTAAAACATTGAAAGTAACATTTTCCTAAAGTAACCAGCATTTTAGTTTTATTTCCGCATTTTGGGTAACTATGTGACGGCCCCCAGAAAGGATGTCGCAATGGTGGAAAGGGATGTGCATGTTAGGAGGGTTAAACAATTGGCCTGACTGGTTTCAAATGGGCCTAAAGAGGAAACTTGGTAAAGGTGATAGAATCCTGTTTTGGGAGGATGTTTGGTTTGGGATGAGCAGTCTAAAGGACCTTTACCCAAGACTGTATTGTGTATCAGAGGATAAAGAAAAAGTCATTGAAAGTCTTGGGTCTTGGGTGGAGGGGAGGTGGAAATGGTCCTTCTCCTGGCGAAGGAATTTCTTCAACTGGGAATTAGAGTTGTGGTCAGAATTTTCAGACACCATATCTCAAGCTTGTGCAGTGGGGATAAGGTCGATAAGTGGGAATGGGTGCTTGATGGTTCAAAAGCCTTTTCTACAAAATTGGCCTATGGATGGTTACAAGCAAATTGCCAGAGCTTGGATGAGGTGGAAAATAGAATTTTTAAAAAGTTTTGGCAGATAAAAGCACCTCCAAAAGTGTTGGCCTTTGCTTGGCAAGCTATTTAGGACAGAATCCCCACGAGGTTGAATCTTTTTAAGAGACATGTTTTGAATGTCAAACAGGACTTAAGATGTATTTTTTGTTCGGGGGTCTGGAGTCCACAAATCACTTATTTCTTAACTGCCCCAGGGTTGGCTTTGTTTGGATGAAGGTATATGATTGGCTGGGATTTGATGTAGTATTACCCTTTGCAGCTCATCTTTTTCATAAAGGCCTTTTTATGGGAAAAAGGGTAGGAAAAGAGGGGTTGTGGTGTGGCTTTCGATTCTGTGGATGGTTTGGTTGGAAAGAAATGCGGTTCTGTTTTCAAATGAACAGGTTGATGTAATTAGAATCTTGGACCTCATTAAATGTAGATCTTGGTCTTGGTTGTCAGCTGCAATATTTCTTTTCCAGCTTGGTGTATTAACCAGGTTGAGAGTTTAAAATATTACTGACTTGGGTTTCTTGGTTTTTTTTTTGAATCTTCAGTTGGTTAAAATTGGGTTTGGTTGGTTTGGGGTGGAGGGTGTGGGGTTTTTGTTGTTTAATCATTTTGCCTCATGTTTCAGTTATGACAACAGGTGGTGTATACAGGTTCCTAAATGATGTGACGCGGTGGGGGATGTGAATGGTCAGGCTTATTTGGCTCTAAGGAGTGTCAAAATATCCCTATGGCCAACAATTTTTATCTCTAAGCTTTTTGTTGAGTTGTGCAGGTGGAAAAATTCCAGGAATTGACAGTCAATACTCTATCACAAGTTGCAAGTGGGGTGTGAGAGAGAAACACACAAAAGTGAGGGGAAAATTTGGGAATTCAACCAAATGCAGTGGAATGCAAATTTGTGCGAGTTACGGAGGGAGACACCAGTGAGGAGAGGTTCCTATATCAGTGGGAGTCTGATTGGGTTGTATTTTGCTCTAACAGGTTATATAGCTTGCTGTTTAAGGTTTTTTTGCAGGTACTCAAATGGTGATTAGTCTTTACGACCTTGCTGAGGGGTTGATGGAAGATTATGAGAGAGTGAACCATATTTTGTGAGGGGTGATTTGGGAGAATGAACACTAAAAATTGAGTGAAACAATTGTGTGAGGTAATTTGATCCACTGGTTCTAGTTTTCGATTTCTAATGGAGGAGGGCAAGGCTGGTTGGTATGGTTGGAGTAAAGTGCAGTGGTCCTCTGAAGGTTTTAGGGACCCTTTTTGAAGCAAGTATCAGTATTGATGGTGACTATCGGGGTGATTCATTGCTAGCAGCTGGTTTTTTATCTTGATGTGGTTGAATATTTTGCTGTTGTCATGCTTGTGATGGCTCTGTGTCTTGATTTTTGTTTGGTGTGGTTGCTGTCATGGTGTCCTGCTTGTTTTTTGGAGCATGATCTGTTTTGTATAGGAAGTGAATTTGTGAAGTGGTTGGTTTTGGTTCAAATAATATCTACTTATGGTGGCATGTACACATATGTGAAGGTGCTGTTAGGCTGGTTTTTTGGTGGAGGTTTTCATTTTAAAGAGGTGTGAATACAAAAGTGGTCTACTTTGGTTCAAATTTAATATACATATGTTGGTTCTATGCATAAAGGAGATGGTTCTAGTTAATTCAGCATATGGTTTCTATGGTAACATGCTCAAATGATGTGATGCTTTCTCTGTTGATTTTTTCTTCTGCTGTTGGTTTCTTTGGTAGTTTGCTCTCAGTGTCAAACACGATTCTAAGAGGTTGCTAGCAGGTAATCTATTCTTTTGGTGGTGCTCTCTTGTGCAGGTGATGAGCTACGGGTATTCGGGCAATTATAATGGCATTTGGCTACTTGGAGAGCTATGGGTGGTTCTCAATTTAGAGAGCTATGGGTATCTGGGCTATGGTTTTTGGGTGAGGATGCTGAATTTCCTTTAAATATTAATAGAACATGGGTTTATTATTTGTATGGTTATACTTCTTTGGGTTTTGGTTTCACAGAAATATAGGGGGTTATGGGATTGATTTATAGGTTCAACCATGTAGCATTTAGTGGCTCTTGGTTGAACAACTAAGTTGTCCCTTTTTTGGAATTTACGCATCCTATTTGTATTTGTGGTTGAGTATCCTTAGTGCTCTATCTAATACTTTTTGGCTTATCAAAAAAAAAAAAAAAACATGTAGGAGGAGACTGGACAACTTGAATAATTCTAGGTGCCATACATGGATGTGATTCAATCTTAAAATTCTTTAAAATTGAAAGTTCTTCTATCAAGTTAAACATAGAACCATGAGACAACTTGCCTGAAAATGAAACAGTTGCAGAAACTAAAATTTGAGCCTGCACTAGATTGAGGAACTTGTGATCAAATTTGCATATATTTCTAGAATGCCAAATTATCCAAATTACAAATAATGGTAGAAAAAGCTACATCATGCAGTCGAGAACTAAAGCTCTTATTGCTGAAATTGAATAAAGGATCAAAAGATGATGAATCAATAAGAAACAACAGCTTAGAACTTAACCAGTTCCACATGGACATAGCATAAGAGCAATTCAGAAACAAATGAGTTGAAGATTCCTCAACCATACCACATAAACTGCACATTGAAACTGTGATACAACATCTAACTTTTCAGTTGTCATCAGTTGGCATTTTGCCATGAAAAAGTCTCCAAATAAAAAAGAATCCCGATGGAGGGACAACCTGAGACCAAATTTGCTTATACCAAGACGCTGCAGACCTCAGGGTCGTGTATAGGAATTTTGAGGTCTTAGACGACAATTTTAAAAAGACTTAATATTATATAAATTATCAATTATTATATTAATCTTCTAGCATTTTGAGTCGTGTAATCATTTATCAAAGTTTCATATTTAAACAAATTTAACATTTCACTATCAATAGAATATAAAGATGAGGAGAAAAAAGAGAAAAAAATAAGAGAGCTCAAAAAATTTGAAGTAAAAATATTAACTTCATAATATATATATATATATATATATATATATATATATATATATATATAAAATAACAGTTAAATTTTAAAAAATAAAAATAAAAATAAATCTTAACTAATTACTTTTAATGAATATTTTTCAATTATTAATTATATGGATTATCTTCAATAACAACCAACTAGAGTAATAAAAGCATAAAGATAGATTATTTCATGGACAAAACTTATATACAGTATTATTGATACCGTTCCCTTATCAAAATGTGACAAGTGTAAATTTTTTTTCCACATCACTAGTTTCTCCTTAACACCGTCACCTATCATTCATTCTTACTGAACCTAGCCTTTCTTCTCTCTAACATCAGAAATGAGGGCATAAAAAAAGTGGAGGAAGATGAGATTTTCAACCTTGATTCAACTCTAGAGTATGAAGATTAGATTCAATCTCCGCCGTGCCGCCCTAAATGTGCTCCGCCGCATCGTTCTGTTCGTCTCCGCCGTGCCGCCCAGAACACGCCGTCAGTCTCCGCCGTTCCTTGTCCAGCCGCAGTTCCCCTTCTATTCTCATTTCGTTTCGTTCTTTCTCCCTTCACCACCGGCGAAACGTGCTCGCCGCATCGTTCTGCTCTGCATGTCGTGCTCCACCTCGTACTGCCCTACGCGTTTCCCTCTCCCCTGTTCATCTTCTTCCTCTTCTATTTTTCGTCACCGTGGTGCGTCTTCCTTCTGTCATCCTGACGATGCTCCGCCACCGAACCGTGAAGCACCTTATTTTGGGAGTGGGGGTGGGTAGCAGAGAAGTAACAAAGATTCATGATTTAGTTTTTTTTCAAATTTTTTTTTTTCATTATAGGGATGAAGTTGGAAGAGAACAGAGAGAAGATAGTTTCAGAGGGATGAAATCATGTTGAGAACTGAGGCTGTGGGTGATCGTGTTACTGCTCTTTTAGTGATGTAAAAAAAAATTTCCATGGGTCTTGTTTTGATTGGGCAACGGGATCAACAATACATACGATTAGAGGTGGGTATATAAGACGATTTTCTCTTTCTTAAAATCGTCCAAAAAAATCACTGATGTGGCTTAACGAACTTCGGTCATGGATTCGCGGACCGTCCATGATTGATCTTTTAAAAAAAAAAAGCCTCTTGGGCCAAAAAACCGGCCCATCTCACTTATACACTCACCCCTGTCACTCGTGAGCTCGCGGGTCTCGATTGTTCTAGCCATTATTTCCTTCGGACTTGGTAATTATATTTGATGTCTTCTTGTTTTTGATGTTTGCTCCTTGGCGGCTCTGGCGGCCGGGCGTTGCACAAAATAAATTCTCGCGAGGCGAGATAAATTTTCATGACGAAAGTGTAAAGTCCATGACGATCCGTTTAGTCCGCGGACTATGCGGACTGGACTTGGACTCTATTTTTCAGAGTCCATTTTAAATGCGGACTATAAAGTCCGGTCCGTTTAAATGCGGACTTATGCGGACCGGACTTAAACGGACCGGACTAGTCCGTTTACCCACCTCTACATACGATACTGTATATAAGTTTTCTCTTTCTTTGAAATATAACTGATGTTACGGATTGCTATGATTAATTTTTGATCTCAATAATACATATACGTGAAATTAGGCCTTGGTGCTCAACTACTTGAGTTTTTGACCAAACTGGGTTCCTTTTAGAAACTATTTATCAGTTTAGGATTGTTCTGAAACTATTTATCAACGGGGGGTCGTTTTGAATATTTTATTATTTTGGTGCGGTCAAAGGGCTTGCATATGGCGCTTTTTAAGATGGCGCCACCGCTTTATATAAAAAAAAAAATGAAAAGGGGAGGTGCATTTGGCGTATTAGTGCTCTTTATGAGAGCCGGTCCTTTTCCTTTTTTTTTATTTTAATTTTGACTTTTTTAAAAAGATAAAAAACTTATTTATAAAAAAACCCATTCACCAAATAATGAATGTTCGCGGAAGAGAATAGTCTGAAGGGAGACCCAAGGCTCCCATCTATCTCCCAAGCAAGGAACTGATCTCGGTTTTTTGACCAAACTGGGTTCTTTTTTTGATAAAGTATCTATATAAAAAAACAAGAAGTAATTAAAAAAATCCCGTAATAATGAGTAGCAAATAATATCGCAGTAGGCATAAAAAAATAATAGCAATAACAATTTACACCAATAAATATTCATCAATTATTACAGTAGTAAAAAAAAATTATTTGGTAAGAGCATTGCAGAAAATCTCCGGAGTGAAATTAAGAAGATGGGTTTACCTGAGATGAATATTCCTTGATCCTGTCGCTGATGGTTCCGTCTAAAGCTCTCTCAGCAAGCTCATAATATACAGTATCTTGATAAATTTGTTTATAATATTAATTACAGAATTATATTTAATTAATTATTCTTTCAAGAAGGCACTCTAGATTATATATTTTTTACTTGAAAGGTTATGAGAGACCCCA
The DNA here is from genome assembly GCA_030762895.1 of Sophora flavescens. NCBI lineage: Eukaryota > Viridiplantae > Streptophyta > Magnoliopsida > Fabales > Fabaceae > Sophora > Sophora flavescens. The sequence goes on from CM061062.1 coordinate 205,974,983, forward strand.
ATGACATAAGTCGAGGATCAGGATTTGTTGCATTCTCAACTCCTGATCAGGCATCCAGAGCTGTAAGTAGGTGGTATTTTCATGTTGAAAATAGGCTGTGGTTTTTTACTTTAAAAATGATTTCTTGTCCTTTTTTTACTCTTTATGTGACTCTTGCCCAATGGAAAGAAGATAGAAGAGCTAGACTGCAATGCTCTCACCAAATAAATTTTTTTTTACTACTGTAATAATTGATGAATAAATAAGGCATAGACCACCTTGTCTAATAACCCATCTACTTTTTTTTTTTTGATAATAATAAATAAATAAGGCATAGGCCACCTTGTGTAACAGTGAAATAAAGGATGGATCATACATGCACAGTATAGTCAAGACTCGAGAGAAGGGAAAATTCAAATTCAAAGGCACAACTAAGCTAAGAAAGCTATAAAGGAATAGCAGAAACAAATTTTTTGGTTAAGTATGTGCAAATATCTGGTGAATCATGTACAAATATCTGATGAATTCAGTTCATTACCTGGTGAATGGGTTTTTTTATAAATAAATTTTTTATTTTTTTAAAAAAGTCAAAATTAAAAAAAAAAATATCTGGTGAATTCAGTTCATTACCTGGTGAATGGGTTTTTTTATAAATAAATTTTTTATTTTTTAAAAAAAGTCAAAATTAAAAAAAAAAAAAAGGAAAAGGGCTGCTGCTCTGGTCGCGCTACGATGCGCTCAGTGTAGCGATCCATCATGGGAGGCGCCACTGCCAAATGCGCCTCCCCTTTTCATTTTTTTTTTTTATAAAAGCAGTGGTGCCATCTGCAGTGGCGCCTTTGACCCGTCAGACCCAAAAATAATAAAATATTCAAAACGACCCCCCATTGGTAAATAGTTTCAGAACAATCCTAAACTGGTAAATAGTTTCTAAAAGGAACCCAGTTTGGTCAAAAACCCCAACTACTTGCCAAGCCATTTGCCATCAATATATATAGACACAAACACATTAAGAGAGGAATATGCATAAGGTCAAGAAGAAGCTCTTCAAGCCACGTATCTGTCCAGAAATTAACAGATTTACCATCTCTAATCATCCAGGATATGTTATCAATGACTGTGACATACCATTTTCTTAAGGCAGGCCAAATTGAAGAATTTGTAAGTATATATATTTGATTGTGTTTTGATGATTAACAAACACTAACCATAAGCATGTAGGACCACAAAAAAAAAATTACAAGCATACAGGTACTCAAAAGTTAGCAAAGCAAGATACAGATAAGTCAGGAATATCAAAGTTTCAAGCATCAAGACCTCGAGCAAGATTGGATAAATATATTAGGTCATAGATGTTAACATAAGAATATGATGACTAAAACTCACTTTTATTCACTTAACAGAGATTGACTAAAACTCTGTGCTAATTGGGAAAAACGTCTTAATTAAAAAATTTGTTATTCAAAGTTCTTTTTTAAAACTGATTTCAAGTCAAAAATTGTTTTTAGCATAAGACTAAACCCCCAATTTGGTCCCTGAGAAAAACACTCGGGTCTGAAATAGTTCCCATCCAAAATAAATTATCCATTTCATCCTTAAGAATGTAACTATCGGGACACTCTAGTCCTTCCTATGGTTGACGACCTTTGACCACCGGTTTCCAGGTTGCACAATCCTTTCACCATTGAGTTTGCAACAATGGTGGGTTGCTTAAGGCACAATAACTTGGTTCAACTTCAAGGATGGTGCTGTGAGGGGAGTTTTATGACGGTTTATGAGTTCCTACCCAACCAATGAGAGCCTCAACAAAATTCTGCATAAGAACTTCCATTCTGCAGTTGTCTTGTCATGGAAGCAGAGAGTTAATAAAATTCTGGGGGTTGCTTCTGCTCTTACATATCTTCACGAAGAATGCGAGAGACAAATCATTCACAGAGATGTGAAGACCTGCAATATAATGCTTGATGCAGATTTCAATCGGGATTTTGGTGCTTTTCGTTTTCAAAATGACAAGTGGGAGAAATGACATTTTTAACAAAAACCTTGCAGCCAGCGAGATGAGCACCCTAACTGTTGTCATCTTTGCCACAGAGGCACTTGAAATGAATGCTTAGGCACTTCTCAGCCCACACCACGCTCACAGCTTCTTCTGCATCTCCTCCCGCATGACTTCGTCCCACCATTGCCTCATCTCTCTCAGACGATCCTTCATTCTTCTCAGCCTCTGCAAAAGTAGAACCAAAACAATAGAAAGAAACCCCATATTCCCAAGCCATGATAAACCCAAACCAATTCAAGAAAACGTTTCATACCATTGAATTGGGAGTTTCTTCCTTGGTTAAATCCACTCCCATATCTTCCGAACTCGAGGAGCGAGAAAAGGTCTTAGCAGGTGAAGGTGTGGGATCAGACACACACAGTTTGAGACTCGGAGGCAGAGGAGGCAAACCAGATACCGAGGCAGACTCGGGAGAGAAATGGTGGAGAACCCATGAAGGGTGAGATCTTCTTGTTCACAAAAAAGGGTCTTCTTGGCTCTTGGTTCTTCAGAGTAAGATTCAGTGGCTGCGGTTGATGGGTCATGAAGAGTGAAACAGGACGAGGGTGATCGTCGCTTCATGCCGGAACAACCGCAGGTGGTGCACGGTGGATGGTGGAGGAGGATAAATTGAAGCTGTTGAGGCAAAGCATGGAGAATTCGTTGGTTCCATTGAATCTTGGAGTTGCTCAGCTGGGTTCTGCGCATCAATGGGTTCTCTGATAAAACTCCCCTCACAGCACCATCCTTGAAGCTGGACCAAGTTATTGTGCCTTAAGCAACCCACCATTGTTGCAAACTCAGTGGTGAAAGGATTGTGCAACCTGGAAATCGGTGGTCAAAGGTCGTCAACCATAGGAAGGACTAAAGTGTCCTGATAGTTACATTCTTAAGGATGAAATGGATAATTTATTTTGGATGGGGACTATTTCAGACCCAAGTGTTTTTCTCAGGGACCAAATTGGGGGTTTAGTCTTAGCATAAAAGAAAGATTCTTAATAAATATAAAAGATTTTAATTAGAACATTATGCATTGAAGTTTTTTTTAAAAAGGAAAAACATTATTCTTGGGCTTGATGGATTGATTAATAACAAAATTAAATGTAGCAAAGTCAAATGCTTAATTGAATAAGAATGTATACATTTTGCATCAAGACCATTGATTGAATTAGTTAGACAAATAAACTTTAAGGGTTGGTCTAGTGGAACATGACATAATCTCGTATCTGACAGGTTGCAGGTTCGAGTCCCATTAGTCTTATTGGGGCGAGGTAAATATAAATCCATTTGTAAGCTCTCATAGAGCCCGAAGGTTTCCCTGTCTTGCACTGAGCACCATCCCCTCATCATAAATTTTTTGTATAAAAAAAAGAATTAATTAGACAAATGCCATAACTTTTGAATGAATTTGCATCCGACGTGTATATGCTTTAATCCCATTCAAGAGTAAATCATCAATTTGATTCCTGAGATTGCGAGTTAGTATCAATTTTGTCTCTGGATTGAACGAAATAGCAAAAAGGTATATGAAATTGCAAAACCTTATTCAATTTGGTCCCTCCATTAACCACATTATGTTAACACCGTTAACGTGACTAACGTGACATGTTAAGTGACTCGATAATACCATATAAGTGTCCATGTGGTGTCCACATCATGTAATGCAATTTCAGAACTAAATTGATATTTTTAAGGACCAAATCATGAAATCAATACTCCTTTCTTTGGTTCCTTCTCCTCCTTCTTCTCTAGTGGGCACCTCCCCTCTCCTCCTCATCCCCTTTCTCTCCTCCACCTTCAGATCCACCACCAGAGTATTCTCCACCGCCGCCGCGGCATCCACTTATATGTCTCTGGGGTACTATATAATATATACACACATAAACTCCTTAGAGTCTTAAAACTTAGGCGCGGTTTCAAAAAATTCGCCACTGGGTGCTGCCTTGTGCACTTGGATTGTGATCCTTTATTCCATTGGAGGCTGACGTGGGCATGCTATAGCTACGAATTTTGGGAACTCATCTACTGGCATCATCACAGGCAAGCTCTGACTTTGGTTCTGCTTTATCATCTGAACACAATATATATACAAGTTACAACAACAAATTCTATCAATTTCACCTGAATGAATGAATGGAATCATAAAAAGGACAAATGGAGAAGAGAGAAGAGGAGGAGAGAGGGGGAGGTGGCCAGCTAGAAAAGAAGAGCGAAGAAAGAGAGAAGAAGGGGAAGAGGGAGAAGAGCGAGGGAAGTGGCCGGCTAGAGAAGAGGGAGGAGAGGGAAAGAGAGAAAGGAGTATGGATTCGGTCCGTATTTGATTTTTGAAATTATATTCTATGACGTGGAGGCCACATGAATGCTTATATGGGTGCCACCGAGGCACTTAATGTGTCACATCAACCATGTTAACGGCTTTTTAATAGTATGGGGTTAACGGAGGATCAAATAGAATAAACATTTTGCAATTTAGAGACCTTTTTATTATTTCGTTCAATTCAGGGATCAAATTGATATTACTTTACAATTTCAGAGACCAAATTGACGATTTACTCCACATTCATATATATGGATTACAAACTTTATCTCAGTCTCTGTGCGATCTTTTTTAATCAGTCGGTTTGAACAATTCTTTTATCAATTAATACCTTTTGTTAATCAATCAAGTGTAGATTTGTTTCTTAATTGATGTACTGTTCTTAGAAAGCGTTTCATATATATGGCTTAATTTATTCAATCATTTTTCTTTGTTGTAAGATGGATTGCTTAGCAACGTACACTACCACAACATCAACATTTGGTTATTATTGTTTCCAAGTTGGTTTTCAAACTGTCTGTTTCCTAAACACTACAAAATATGGTTTGTTCACATGAAAAGAAGAGAAGAATTTTTGAACAAAATTTGTCTTACACTTTGAAATAATTTGAGCCAAATTTTGTGAGAATATATCATCATACTCATAGTGCTTCAATTTGTATCATATGCACTATCTAGAGTGCTTCAGTTTCTTCTACTCTTTGTATCAACTCAGAAATAGGGTGTGATATCCTTAGGCAGAGGGTAAGTATTGAAATATTATTGTCTCTTAGTCCTAAGCCCAACTCCCCTAGTTGTATTTAGTTATTGTTCAGTGTAGTTTGTAATTAGCTGTTGTATTTGTTGTGGCTTGGGCTAAGTGATTGGGCTTATCTGTTAGCTCTGTTTTCTGTTAGGTTTCTGTTTAGTTTTAGTTTTCTGTTTTCCTTTTAGTTTCAGTGGCTGCCATGTATATATTGCTTGCCCCCTGTAACCTTGAGTATTCAAGAAAAGTTGATCTTTAATTCAATTAAGTTCTTCTTTCAGTTTCATCTTCTTGCTGCTGTTTCAATATGGTATCTCAGAGCGACGATTCTGGTGACGAAAGGAAGCCATCGGAGAAGAAGAATCATACCTCTGGGAATGGCAAAAATCAGACAAATCCACCTCCAAATCCCGCTTATTTTCTAAGCTACTCAGACAATCCTGGAATTCCCTTGGTTGCATCAACTCTCAATGGAGACAACTATCGCACTTGGGCAAGATCTATGAAGACAGCCCTCAAAGCAAAAACGAAATTAGGTTTTGTTGATGGCTCTGTTAAGAAACCAGAAGAATATTCAGCCGATTTCCACAGTTGGGAAAAGGTTGATTCCATGGTTCTGGCTTGGATTCTTAATTCTGTGGACCCTAAGCTTCATGCTAGTACATCACACGCCACCACCGCGAAGGAAATTTGGGAAGATCTTGAAGAGAGATTTGCGCAAACAAACGCACCTAGGGTTCATCAGCTATGGAGAACTCTCTGCTTGCTGCAACAAGAATCAGGAACAGCTATTAAGGACTTCTACACACAGTTCAAGGGATATCTCGATGAGCTCAGTGAGCTCCAACCCTTGCCCGAATGCACTTGTGGTGCGTCTAAAGCACTCATGATGCGAGAAGAAGAGAATAGGGTTCATCTGTTCCTGGGTAGCCTTGACAGTGATCAATTTGCACATGTTAAGGCAACCATATTAAACACTGAGCCTATGCCATCTCTTAGGACTGCTTTCAACCATGTGTTGAGAGAGGAATCAAGATTCACAGCTGAGAAGGAAAGAGCTCAAAAGAATGATGGAGGAGCAGCCTTCTATTCCAATAATAACAGACAGAGAGGAAAAGATGGTCCAAGGCTCAAATGTGATCACTGTGGCAAAACTGGCCATGTAAAATCCAAGTGCTTCGAAATTGTAGGATACCCACCAAATTGGGACACAAGAAGAGGTCAAAGGAATCTTGGCAGAGGAGGAGGACATAGGAATGCAAACTTTGCATCTACAAATGAAGACCATCAAGAAAACTTGAGCACCAAAGAAACAGGACATGCCTTGCATGGAACTTGTGTGCCTCAAGACTCTATGACTGGTAAAATGGGCACGATTAGAGGGCATTTTTGGGTTTTAGACAGTGGTGCTTCACACCACATGACCCACTTGCTTCCTCTTTTAGAGGAAGTGAGGAAAATTGAAAAGTCTTTTAACATAATTGTGCCCACTGGACAATCTGTTTTGGTTGAAAGAATAGGGTATTTTCAATTGAATGATAACATAAAACTTACAAATGTTCTATATATTCCAAGCTTTAACTGCAATTTAATTTCTGTTCATAAATTGATTAAAGATTTGAACTGTTTGATCACTTATGATCTTAATTGTTGCCACATACAGGACCAAACTTCGAAGAAGAGGATTGGATCAGGTGAATTGCTTGGTGGAATCTATGTGATCAAGATAACAGAAAAAGGGATTTCCTTGGCAGCAACAAAAGAAGATCAAACCATCTTGTGGCATGCAAGAATGGGTCATCCCTCAAATATATGTTTGCAGTACCTTTCTCATTCCATTAAATGTAATTTCAATTTTAATAATATAGGTTGCTGTGATATATGCCATAGGGCAAAACAGTGTAGACTTAGTTTTAATTCCAGTTCAAATAAAGCTGAGGAACCCTTTGACTTGATACACTGTGATCTATGGGGCAAATACCACACACCTACACATAATGGTTCTCATTTTTTTCTTACAATTGTGGATGATTATAGCAGAGGGACATGGGTATATTTGATGAAAGAGAAGAGTGAAACTGCTAACATTCTCATAAACTTCCATAAAATGGTAAAAGTTCAGTTTGGCAGGAACATCAAGAAAGTTAGAAGTGACAATGGGACTGAGTTTGTCAACTCTACCATTAAGAATTTCTTCCAAAAAGAAGGGATTGCCCATGAAACATCTTGTGTGGCAACACCACAACAAAATGGTAGGGTAGAAAGAAAACATAGGCACATTTTAAATGTGGCTAGAGCTCTTAGTTTTCAAGCAAACTTGCCTTTAAAATTTTGGGGGGAATGTGTGCTCACTGCCACACACCTCATCAATAGAACCCCTACAGTGGCCAATAAGGGCCTTACACCCTATGAGATGCTGTATGGTAAAAGACCTTCTTATGAACACTTAAAAATCCTAGGATGTCTCTGCTACATAAAGAATGTTGCAAAGGGTAAGGACAAGTTTGAGTCAAGGGCTGAGAAATGTATTTTCATTGGCTATCCTATAGGACAAAAGGCTTGGAAGGTTTACAATTTAAAAACAAAAGAGATTTTGACTTCAAGAGATGTAATTTTTTATGAAGACAATTTTCCCTTTGTTGAAAATGGTAACACTAGTACAGTTAGTGAAGATTCTCAAAACAGAAGTGAACCATTTCCCCTTTTGCTGCACTACCCTGAAGAGACAGAGTCCTTCAGTGGAGAAGATCAAACTGAGTTGAGAACAAACTCAGTTAATAGGTTCAATAAGGAACAGGAACAGGACAATGCAGCTCTAAACCATGAAAACAATGCTCACAGTGAGGGGGAGAATAATAATCATTCCCAACAAGAACTTCCTGCTGAACCTAGGATTAGGAGACCACCAGCCTATCTAAATGATTATTACTGCCACTCTGTTGTGGAAAATCCTACTAGGAAGTCTTTTGATCCTAAACCCAATCCTCACACAGCCTATCCTATTTCTAAGTTTGTAGATTACAACCAATTTTCTGAAAAACATCTTGCTTACTTAGCTGCCATAGCAGAGCATGAAGAGCCTAAAACCTTTAACCAAGCTAGTAAGCATGAGGCATGGAAAGAGGCTATGAAACAAGAAATTCTAGCTTTAGAAGAAAATAAAACTTGGGATCTTGTCAAACTCCCTAAAGGAAAGAAACCTATAGGGTGTAAATGGGTCTATAAACTCAAATACAAGGCTAATGGTGAAATAGAAAAGCATAAGGCCAGACTTGTGGCCAAAGGGTATACACAAGTTGAAGGGGAAGATTTTAATGAAACATTTGCCCCTGTGGCAAAAATGACAACAGTTAGGTGTCTTTTTATTTATTCTTTGTTGCCGAGGTTGGGAACTCCATCAAATGGATGTGAGTAATGCCTTCTTGCATGGAGATTTGCATGAAGAGGTCTATATGGATCCTCCACAGGGTTACACCCTTCCCAAAGAAGGCATGGTCTGTAGGTTAAGAAAGTCCCTTTATGGGTTAAAACAAGCCTCTAGAAATTGGTACTTCAAGCTATCTCAGTCACTAATTGACTATGGCTTTGCTGAAACTCAAGCTGATCACAGCTTGTTCACTTTTACTAATCACAACACTTTTGTTACTGTCTTGATTTATGTTGATGATTTAGTTATTGCTAGCAACAATAATGATGCTTGTATTAATGTCAAAAGACACTTAAGTGAATGGTTCCATATGAAGGATCTTGGAGACCTAAAATATTTCTTGGGGCTAGAACTGGCTAGAGTTAAAACAGGGCTGTTTCTTTGCCAAAGAAAATATGCTCTTGATGTCCTTAATAAGTGTGGAATGCTTGGCTCAAAGCCTGTAGCTTTTCCTCTTGAGCAAAACCATCAGTTAGCCTTGGACCAAAGTCCTTTGCTTCCTGATCCTTCCCAATACAGAAGGCTGGTTGGGAGACTTATTTACTTGACAATTACACGACCTGACCTTACCTTACCTATTCTGCTCATATTTTAAGTCAGCAAATGCAGGCACCCAGAGAAGGACACTGGAATGCAGCTATTAGAGTACTGAAGTACTTAAAATCAAGTCCTGGAAAATGAATCATTCTGCCTAAAGACAACACTTTGCAGCTCACAGCTTACAGTGACTCTGATTGGGCATCCTGTCCCTTAACTCGAAAATCAACTACTGGATATCTCATGAAACTTGGGACAGCCCCAATTTCTTGGAAGACAAAGAAGCAGAACACTGTGTCCAAATCATCTAGTGAAGCTGAATATAGGGCAATGTCTCATGCCACTAGTGAGATACTCTGGCTACACAACCTCCTTCGAAGTCTACAAGTTCAAATCACAACTCCGACCATTCTCCACTGTGATAACCAGGCATCAATTCACTTAGCTGCAAACCCAGTGTATCATGAAAGAAGCAAACACATTGAAGTGGACTGTCACTTCATCAGGCAGCACCTGCAGGAAGGGATAATCCAAACTGTTTTCACACCTTCAAGGCAGCAACAGGCATACATTTTCACCAAGGCCTTGGGAGCTAAAAGTTTCCAAGAACTTAGCAGCAAGATAGGTGTTCATGAGCCTTTCACACCCCATCTTGAGGGGGAGTATTGAAATATTATTGTCTCTTAGTCCTAAGCCCAACTCCCCTAGTTGTATTTAGTTATTGTTCAGTGTAGTTTGTAATTAGCTGTTGTATTTGTTGTGGCTTGGGCTAAGTGATTGGGCTTATCTGTTAGCTCTGTTTTCTGTTAGGTTTCTGTTTAGTTTTAGTTTTCTGTTTTCCTTTTAGTTTCAGTGGCTGCCATGTATATATTGCTTGCCCCTTGTAACCTTGAGTATTCAAGAAAAGTTGATCTTTAATTCAATTAAGTTCTTCTTTCAGTTTCATCTTCTTGCTGCTGTTTCAATAGTAAGGTATCATCTGCACTATCTAGAGTCTGTTGAGGCTCTTACATGTGGTGAGTGAGGTATCCCAAGAGACGTGGTGAGAGTGCTCTGTTGTGTACAAAGGTTACCAACACCAGTTTATCAACTTGTTTATTAGTGGAAGAAAATCCCACATGTGGAGTGGGGACTGGACTAGGCCACTGATAGTGGGTGACTGAACCAGGATAAAATTAGCTTGCAAGTATTCTGTTCCCTGTCTCATTATTGTTTAATTCTTATTAATTGCTCATATATTCATAATTTATTTATTGCTTCTTGTGTGGTTTAAGATTTTATATTGAGAAAATCATTTTTGGCAAATTATTTAGAAAGATTCACCTCCCTCTTAGGTAATGGTTGCGACGGTCAACAAAATTACCATGGTAGGCTATTGGCTGATAGTCTTTAAGAAACCTTGCTTTTAAGAATTTTGCCCATTGTTCAGAAGAAGTCATCAAATCCCAGCTAAGTTTCAACATAGATGCTTCATTAATGGTTTTTATTGATCTAAGTCCAAGACCACCAGCTTCTATAGGTGCACATACAGATTTCCAAGCAACTGTGACATATTTCCTCTTGTGAATATCTCCAAACCATATAAAATTTCGAATCCATAAATCCATCCATCCAATTGCTTAATCAATGATATAGGCCAAAGATAAGTATGAAAGCTATAAGAAAGCATGCCATGAACAATTGATTTTACCAGCTGCAATCGACCCATGATTGAAAGAAGGGAACCTTTCCAAGAAGAGAGTTTGTTTTTTATTTTATCAATAATAGGCTGAAGATAAACACCTTTTGGTTTTCCCTGAAAACAGAGGCACACCAAAAAAAGTGAATGGAAGAGTTCCTGCAGGAAAGCCTAGAAAAGAACTCATATCTGCCATTCTTCTAGCTGACATGGAACGTGCATAAAATCTACATTTATCAAGGCTTAGCTGCTGCCTTGATGCTTGACGGTATGCCTCAAACAATTGCATTAAATTCCTTATATTGTTTTTTGTCCCATTGAAAAAAACCATGATATCATCTACAAATAAAACATGACTAGGAGTTGCATAATTCCTAGGACTATACGTGTGCTACAGCCTTCCAGAGTTCACTAACAAGGTGATTCCTCTTCAGCCAAGCAAAAAAGAAGGGGAGAAAGAGGACCCCCCCTGTCTTACACCTCTTTTGCAAGCGAAAAATCAGATGGAATGACCATTTACTGAAGTTGACAAGGGAGCAGAATGTAGTATATCACTGATCCAACTGCAAAATTTCTGGTCAAATCTGAAGGCAAAAAGAACTTTCAAAAGGAATCTCCAATCAAGAGTATCAAATGCCTTTTTTTATGTCAAATTTCAATGCCATATTTCCACCAAATTGCGTATTATCCAACATATTCGTAGCCTTTGAAGCAATAGAAACACAGTAAGCAACGTGCCTTCCCTTTATGAACCCTCTTTGCTGTTCAGATATAATTTTTGGGGCTATGACAGCTAACCTCTCTGCAAAGACCTTAGTTATTATCTTAAATTGAAAATTAGCAAGAGCTATTGGTCTGTAATTTTTCTATTCTATCTGCACCAGAAAACTTTGGAATCAAGACAACAACATTGGAGTTCAAATAAGGATAGATCCATCTCTGGTTGAAAAAATGTAGCAGAGTTATGCACATCACTGCCTATGATATCCCAAAATGAGTGATAAAAGCTTCCACCAAAACCATCAGGTCCAGGGGCACTATTTCATTCCAGGGAAAACACTGCAATCTTAACTTCTTCCAAAGTAGGGATATTTGTGAGAAAAATGTTATCAGGAGAAGAAACCAAAAAAGGGATAACTAGGTCTTTGCTTCAGAATACCAATTCATCTTTGCTTTTTCCTTCCAAAATGACTCTTGAAAGGATAAAGCCTGGTTGAGATCACATTGTGCAACAATATTCTGATTATGCAATGAATCAGAATATCCCTCTAAGTCAATATGAGATTGAATGGAATCCAGCTTGGCCATGGCTTCTTCAAATTTCAAGTGAACATTACCATACACTAACTTGTTCCAGGTTTTCAATTCGACCTTCAAGGCTTTCAATTTTTGAGAAAGAATATACATAGGACATCCCCCAAACTGGCCTGCTCCAGACTTCAGAAACCAATCTTCCGCAGTCCACATGATCAGCCCACATGCTATGAAACTTAAAAGAGGATAGATGGGAAATGAAGCCCTTTTTCAGAACAAAAAGAATAGGATAGTGGTTTGATTGACTCATAGGAAGAGTACAACATGCCACACTATCCCAAACGTTTATCCAATCATCATTAAAAACCACTGTATCTAGCCTCAATTCTGTATGATCATGAAAACCTCTCATATTTGACCAAGTGAAAGCTGCTCCTCGAGTTAGAACATGTGTCAGGCTGCAAGTATCAGACCAAGCTTTGAATTCCTCACAAGATGCAGTAGAAGGAAGTCTACCACCTCTCTTCTTATGGGAACCTAATATGGCATTAAAGTCCCCTATGAAGCACCCTGGACCTGGATTAGATTGTTGCAATGAGGCTAACTCCATCCAGTGACTTCTTCTAACAATATGTGATGTTGATGCATAAACAGCAGAAAAAACAACTTTAGATTGTTCTGAACTATAGAGAAAGTGATGTGCTGTTGAGAACAAATCAGAATTGAAAGTGACAAATGAACAGCACACATCCCCAGCAAATTGGGAATTAAAGATTCTCTATTATTCGCAGCAAAAACCTTAAGGTTCAATCTATTCCAAAAACTAGCAGGAAACTGATCCATGACAATTTTAGGCTTAGAAATAAAGACCAGGTCTGGCTTATGCTCTATGCAAAATTAAGCTAAAACCATATGGGTACTAGGGTTGCCAATTCCCCAAGCATTCCAATATAGTACCTTCATTTAAAATTTCAGAGATGCAGAATCAGCCCCATACGGGTCTTGTACTGTGAAATTCTGAGCTTGTCTCCTTGCATTTTTTTTGTTTCTTCTTTTGAGATTTGGACAAGACTTTTGTAAAATTATCATCAGTATTTGTTGAGTCTTTTTGAGTAGAATTAGCCTCATTGTCCTCTTCATCATTACTCTAAATACAACCAACAATCCTTAGGTCTTTTGCCACAATTTCATTCTCATTCAAAACCTCCTTACCCTTCTTTGAAGAAACATAATTTGGAGCATACATATTAGACAAATTTTGACCATTCACAACAGGAGCAACATGCTGAGAAATTGAATTTTGTCGAGAAATTGAATTAGGAACAAAGGATGGGGACTCTGGATGTATTGATTCATCATAAACTGTCTCCACCTCAGATTCCTTATCAAAATTATTTTGTTCTTCCAAAAGCTTTTGCAACTCTGAAGGCGAGAGTTGTTGTAAGACACAATTTTCCTCAGAATTTCCTTCAATAGCAACATGATGATTCTCCACTATGTTCTCTGCTGCAACAGAAACCTGCTCCACAGGAGGAGCAATATTTTCCAATGTAGGAGATTAATCATTTGCATTAAAAGGAACCTGAGTCTCCTCTCTAACCTTTGGAACATATTGAACTTTATCTTTACCTCGAACACTGAAGTCTTTTGGTTTCTTGATTGACATGTTACCAGAGTTCTTGTTGCAATTGTCCGAAGAATTCCCAATCGCATGACATAAAGACACAAATATGGTAACTTCTCACATTCAACTATAACGTAGAAAGCATAGCCATCCCTTTCGGTAAAGATTTCTTCATGTAACTTACTAGTAAGATCCACATCAATCAAGATTCTTGCATAATGCCCAAAAAGCCTTGTTCTAGTTGTTTCATCCAATGCAATTAGTGTTCCAAGACTCCCAGTAATTTCAAACAGAATCTTTGTCCTCCAATACTTTTGAGGAGTTCATGAATCCTTACCCAACATTGAACATGGGTTTGCTACTGCCTGTAAGGATTAAAATCGGGAGTCCACTGTGAAAGCCTAAGAAGTCCAGGCTTCAAATTACAGGCACCAACAACCTATACACTTTGGCGATCTTCTGGAGATGCAAAATTGAATTCAGAGAACCCCTTACCAAATGGAATCATTGAAATGAACTAATATAAAACACGAGAAGGGGTTTGAATTGTGTTTTAGTTAACTTTTGCAAATAAGAAGGTTTTCTTTTAAACAGGAGATCAAACACAAAGAGGCGTCTAATATAAAACAAGATAAATGAAAACTTGGCACTTTCAACCCAGTTAACACAGTAAATATAGAGCAAACTAAAAGGATGAGATGGAAGAGAAGACATAGAGATTTATAATGGTTCACCCCAAACCTTGGGCTACATCCAGTCCTTGGTTTTCCAAGTATTAACACTATAGCTGATCAGGTTACAGATGGGTATTGTTTGCACATCTTGCCTCTACAGGCTCAACTAACAAGTATTGTTTGCACACTTAGCCTCTCCAGGCTCAACTAATAAGTATTGTTTGTACACCTAGCCTCTCCAGGCTTAAACAAGTATTCTTTCAGCAAGCCTCTTCAGGCTCTACAAAAGGTAAGAGTTGAATGAAGCAGCAGCTTCACGGATTACAACTTTGCAAGTCAACCGAATAACACTCAATGAGTGAATAAGTATTTAAGGTAGGTATGACCGCAATAAAGACTTCTAAAAATATAAATGATTGAGCAGAGAAGTATTCTAAGAAGAACTTAAGAGACCTTTGAATGTGAAGAGAGTATTGAATGCTTGAGTGAATTCGTTCAGGTGTGTATCTTCAACAATCTTCAAAGTCTTCTATTTATACTCATTAGTAATAAATCTGTTGAGGAGGGTTCTTCAGATGAGTAAACTTTTGTTCTTCATTAATTAATGCCAAAAAGTTGTTCTAAACTTGCATTTAATGTTTATGGTCATTGGAGAGCTTCAAGACAAGTTAAACGTACATGTTGGCATTGCTTTATCAGAGTGTAGCTTGATTCAAAGAAGTGTTTGTTTCTTTTCAGGCTTGCGCAGCGTGACTTTCCTTATTTGTGCAACACGAGTCTGTGACCTAGTAAAGGCCATTTTGCTTTTTGCAACAAAAGGAATTTCAAACATGGATTGATGCTTTGAGCTTTTGAATTTGATTTTCTTGATTTGAAAATTCAAGGGAATATTCTTGACTACCGAATATAAGTGAAGTGAAGGACTTCTAGTCAAGTTGAAGAGTTAGACACATTTTCATGGCTTGTAGATACCGAGTCTTTCTTTAGACGCATCGTAACACAGGCGCATCTTTAAGACTTGTTGTTTTGCCATAATGCTCTTGCTTTATGATCTTTACACTTAATACACACATTAGTGGATTTCAAAAGTTTCACTTAAAATCATCCTTTGTTTGAATTCATCAAAATCAGAGATGTCAAAAACTTAGACTTGACAATCATCTTCCATTGTCCAATTGGCTTCCAAAGTTTTTGAAGAATTAATCCGAGATCCTGAGCTTTAATCGGGGTATCTCCTTTAGCAAGTAACAACCTGTCGCGAAGGTTGTTTTTACAGCTCTTAAGTCCCTTATTGTATTCGTCCTCCAAAATCTTGATGGAGATAGAGTCTCCTTTGACACATAGACGTGAAAGTTGACTTGTAGGAATGTCAAAAGAATTGCTAGGTGCTTGTGCAAAATTTGTATGCTGAAAAGGATTGCTCTACTATAGAGAAGAGGTTGGGGGGGAGGAAGATTCAAGGTTTAGAAATTTCCATGGATAGATTGGATGATTAGCCATGACTAAGAATCATGCAAAAACCTTAAAAACCATGCATTTATGTTATTTGGACATCAAAATGGGGCATGACGACACATGGTTAATGTTGTTCAAAATCGTGGCTAATTGTGTGATGAACTTGCTTAATGGATATACCAAGATGATCAATAATTCATTAACCATCAACTGAGCTGCATTAACCAAGATTTGTACGTCATCCACTTAGATGTTGGTTAATGAGTTACTCATTTACTACATGTGTACTCATTAACGAAGTTCAGCATGCCATTAATCACTACTTTGGACGTCATTAACTAGGTATCGCAATGTTGTCCCATTTTGTAGTCATGCGTCTCTAGTAGGACCATGACTCCACGTCTCGATCCTTTTCACTGACTCTACAAGTTTGTACACGAACACAATGATTTTAGTTTCTTGTTGATTTCATGTTGGGGTGGGCAGAGGTCGGGTCATGCTAAGGTGTTTTGGGTCTAAATGAATCAAAGTTAGGTGGGTCGGGTTTGAAATTTTTTGATAAATAACCCGAACTGAACCAACTTGATCTCATTCGGGTTGGGTCGGGTACCAGGTTTAATACTAAAAATATTATTCTAAAAAATTGAAAAAAAGAAAAGAAAAATCCCTTGATTCACCACCTCTTATTTCTCTCACTGACTCATTCTATTCGAACGACTCTCTTGCTCCTCATCCCAGATCTCATCTCCAGAAAAACTCATCTCAAATCTCTCTTGCTCCTTCCTTTCTTTCTTTTTCTCCAGATCTCTACATCTCTCTTGTTCCAAATCTCTCTTTAGCATTCCGCCACGTCAGAAACTCATCTCAGATCTCTCTTGCTCCAGATGACTCTCTCTCATTTCACCACGTCAGCCTCATTGACACACCTTCCTCCACCTTCCTCTTCCTCGTCGACATGATCTGCCTTGCTGGCCTCACCGCCTTGTCGCGACATCAATTACTGCTCTGACACTTAGTTCTTTGCTTCATCCTCATTCCTCATGTCGTAGAATATAGTTAAAGTCATCTCCTTTTTTTTGCTCCTATGCAAGAAAAATGTTCTTTTTTTGTCAATCATCAATTGTTTCTCCTACCTCTGGCATCTATCTCCCTCTCTCCTTGAAGATGAATCTTGAGTTGTTTCAGATTGCTTGAGTTTTAATTCCCCAACCTGGTACCGGAATCAAACCCCTTGGGTTAGTCCTTTTCAGAATCAACCTGACAAGATGAACTAAACCAACCTGGTTTTTCGATTAGGATCAATTCAAGTTGGTTGGGTTGGCGGGTAAACTGGGACCCGTGGCCACCCCTAATTTCATGGGTTTCCGTTGTTAGAGTATCTCCAATGCTAGAACCCAATTTGGGTTCTTAACTTTCTTTTAGTGAGCCGTACAATGCCACATCGGATTTAAGAATCTTCACTAGTTTTCATTCCAATGACAGATTTAGTGAGGCGTACAATGCCACATCGGATTTAAGAATCTTCACTGGTTTTCACTCCAATGACAGAACTCAACTTGGATTCTTAACATAGGATTTAAGAATCTGAAGGATCATAAAGCAAAACTTTGGGGTGACTATTTTTACATTTACCTATGTCTATAAAAAAGTATTACTCTAAAAAATTTGAATTTTTACTTTTTACATTAAAACTAAGTTTTTTAAGAAGTCACTGATGATATTAAAGCTATATATAATGAATAAATAGGCTAACATCCCAAAAAAGAAAGAAAAGATTGCATAGACATAATTTGAGAAACTCTCATTAAATCAAGCGACATCATTTGTCTAATATCTACTTGTGCATGTTGAAGGATGGTTAGTCATGGATTCTATAGGCTACACCAAGGTAATAAATCAACGCATCTTCTAAAATCTAACGGAAAAGTTTTGTGCTACGAGGTCTTGCATCCTTTACACTTCAATCGTCGCCTTATAGCTAGCCATTCCTCCGCCTTGAATACAGTTAACTATCACTAATGGACACATATTAAGATAAAATTTTTGAAGCCCTTGTATTATATAAGGCAATGTTAGAACTTCCAGTGACCCCTAAAACTCAACTATGTAGGTTGTAGCAAACTCGAGATCTTACTCAGTGCCACCAGTGTAACACCCCGATTTTTCTGCTTTCTAAGATCGGTATAAATATAAATAAATGTTTATAGTTTTATCTGAAACTTAGAAAATGATTTTGAATAAACCAAAGTCATATTTATACTCTACTTGTCGTAGAGAGTTACGGTTAAATTTTGGGTTGAAAATTCAGACAGAACCTGGTCTGCGTTTTCACTCACAGTAAGATTTTACTAATCAGAAAACCTAATTTTGACTTGTGAACGAAATGGTTAGATTTTAAATTTCATTTCCAACGATAGTGGTTATTTTGAAAATTTTCAAAATAAATAAGTTATTTCGGGCGTAAAACCTAAATTGGGTAATCGACGGAGTCGAGAACGGATGTGCGGAGACAAAATCCGACACCAGATGGATGAAGACAATGAGTCATCCATGATGACTCATGGAGGGTGACCCATCTAGCATTTAATTTTTGTAATGATGGGTTTAAGGCTGAAAAGATTAAAATACCCCTAACCTAACCTATCATAGTTAAACATTAATCATGCTTAAGACAAGACAAGTTCAAATTGGCTTCTTCCTCCTTGTTTTGTGATCACCAATCAGCAACCTCTCCTTTAACCTCAACCTCTCAATTTTCACGATTACATTAGGCTTGAAATTACTAAAATGTCCTTAAATCTTAAGTAAATAACAAATTGCCCTAAGTGAAATTACACTTTTGTCCTTAAATGAAAAACAATTTGGACACCCTTGCCCCTCCATTCCCACATCCAAAACACCCTCCATAGTCCATTTCACTTATTTCTCTTTAACTTCATCTTCTTTCTCACAAACTCTCTCATTTTCTCTAAGTTCCATAACTAAAATTTGTGAAGCAACTAGTAGATCTCTTGCTATTTTTCAAATTCCAAGAGGTATACCTTGCTCATCTCAATCATTCATCTCTATGTTCTTCTTTCATTTTCATGATTTGAGCCATGATTAACATGTTCTAAATTCTTAGATCTAGAATTTTGAAAATTCCTAGAAAATCATAGAAAAATCCTTTTCATATGATTCCAATTGCTATGAACTAGTTATGATCCCTAATATATTCATTCAAGAGCATGTGTAAAAATAAAATTTCCTTCCTAATTTTCTCTAAGAGGTCGAAACCCTAATGTGGGTGGAGGAGATTTTGTTTCATTTTCCATCATGTGATACTTGATTCTATCTATTCAATACCGGCCTATTGTCATTAAATTTAGAAGCTTGGAAATTTTGAAAATCTCTAGCCTATTTTATGACCTAAGGCCGAACAAACCCTACCTTGGTGTTAGAGGATTTTGTTTTAATTTCAAGTCATGATCATTGATTATATAATCTCTAATGTTTAAGGATCACAAATCCAAGAGCAAGTGAAATTTAGTAATTCCTAACCATTTTTACTAGTCATGGCCGAACCCTAGCCATAGAATTTAGGTGTTGTAATTGTTTGTTGATTGATTATTTGGTTGTGGTTTGTTGAAGGGTAATTTAGTGTGAATCACATACGAGTTTTACGGGAATCGAACGTTCGGCGGAATTTATTTCGGAAGGAATCAGAGACTTCAAGAGGTAAGAGGAGTACCTAAGGGGCTTTTCCGATAGCTATATGCTATTAGTTTGTGGTCTGTATAATTTATTTGGGTGTGTTTATTGTTTTACGTAGTTAAAATTATCTGCTTTTAAATTATCTGCTTTTAATTATTTATCTGCATTTAATTTTTATCCCATTTTAATGTATGTCATAAACTGTGCTATTTGCTATAGTGTTGACATGAAATTATTATTGATGTTGATAGTGGATTGAAAAGCCTGACAGTGGTCAGTGCTCAATTAACTACGAGGTTAAAAGCGTTAAAAAGCTTTTTGAGAAATATCAAATTTTAATTGATGGAATATAGTAATATAAAATTACTTAATTATTTGATTGGTTAAGAATGTGGAATAGTTGAAAATATTATTATTTTAATGATTTATTGGTGTAAGAGTGGACGATGAGTCATAGGGAGGGAGTAACCGTGAAAATATTTTAGTAGTGGTAATTTTTACGTAAGAAATTACTAAGTATTAGAAAATGTAATTATAAAAAATAAGTTTCAAAAATAATTTAATTATGGTATTGAGAAAATTATTTTAGTAGAAAAGTCAAATTTTGACTTGAAACGTTTTTAAAATGTCAAGCGACGGATAATTCCGATAATATTTACGGAAAGTATTCTTAAAAACAACAATATTTGTTAGAACAGAGAATTAGTCTCAGAACGATATTTTTCGTTGAACTAAAGTTTCAAATAAATATTTTTAGAAGAAACTGAGTTTTAAGTGATTTGGTGATTTTATAAACGAATTTCCAACGTAAAAGGATTTTCTGTAAATTAGTTTTATACAACGGTGTTATTTCTGACGACTTGGATAAGTTGAGGAGATTTTGTTTTTGATTTGTGTTTCACAGAACGAAAATGATTTTAAAATTGAAAAACGAACCTAGTGGCCGAGATGTTGGTGTTCTAGTGTTCTATGGTATGGACTGTATGTCCTAAAAGTGAAGTTATGGACTATTTTGTCCTATTAAAATTGTGTAAGTTTTGTGCTTTATATATACGAACCTAAGGCCGAATGCATCGGTCTAGTGCTTCGTGATTTGAACATTCGGACTTGGAGTCCTATTGTTGAAATTGAAAGATGAACTTAAATGTTTAAAAGTTGAGATGGTCGTGAGCCTTTGAGCTTCGGCAAGGGAAGAATGAACAAAAAGAAAAGTGATGTAGAGTAAAATATTTTACATGCATTATTTGGCAGACGTGCCTATATTGATAAACGTAGTACCTTGATGGATAAGGTATTCATGTTATGGTGTACATTTCGCCTTTGGGTGGAATAGAAGGTGGGTCTAGGAAAGGTCGGGCTACTTACGACTATTTCTGGAGCTCGGATATTTGTGATATTTTATAGGCCGAGTTAAATACGATTATCGTTGGATGTTCTTGTGAACTACTTACAATGATGGTTGGAGCTTGTGTCCTACCGAGTTACTTACTTAAATAGTTGGAACTCTGATGCAAACCAAGAATGATATCCAATTTAAAGCCAAATTAATTTATGATACCACTTGATGACAACCAAATGGAAGGTTGCCTTGAAATGATCTTTTTGGTTGAATTTAAAACATATGTTGCGCAAAACACCTCTTAGAACAAAACACCTCTTGGTTGAAGTTAAAGGTAAAGAAATAAAGAAGAAAATGAATAAGATTAGGAATGTAAGGAGGCACCACAATTCCAAGGGGAATTGATAAGCCAAGGTGAAGATCGCCACAAGGATCTTGGACTCTTGATAAGATCAAAGGGTTGGTTCAATAAAGAACCTAAGAGAGGCTAAACACTCTCACAATTGGAATCAAATCAAAATTGAACTCAAAGTTGTATTTCATCATGTAATAGGTGTGTACATATAGTAGTGGGAAAGAAAAACTAAAGGTCATCATGGGATGACATAAACTCCTAATAACTAGACATAACTCTCTACTAAGTGGTTATTAAAAGAACATAACTATCCTAAGAAAATAATAAAAAGTGGTTCCATAACTTCTAAAGGAGTTACCTAGGCATGCAAGCCAAAGGTTGCCCTCCTTTGTAAGTTCCAAAATGTGCTAGCCACCATTCCTAATGGGCCTTGTTCATTCATCAAGTTTAGTGTAGCCCAATTAACATAAAACTCATTTAAGGTCCAAGAATTCGTGTTAAACTTATAGCCCATTTTTCACCATGATTGAAGTCGAATCAGGTCAAGAGGATTGAGATATGACTTGTATATAATTTCCTACGATTTCCGACGAACCAAAGAATGCATCAATCGGAGATCTGTAGCTCAAGATACAGCCAAAACAAGTACACGGGTTCATCACAACGAAAATAAAATTTGCATCAAAAATTAATTTGGCCTTAAATTGGATATCATTCTTGGTTTGCATCAAGCTCGGAACCTTGATGGGCCAAATAATTGATGTTATTGAATGGAAGTTGGGATCTTTGGTGAATAAGTACAAAATTTTAGATGGTTAATATTGAAGTGTCATGCATTTGTTTGAAGTATTCCCGCCTGTCACGCGGGTGACCCGGGTTCGATCCCCGGCAACGGCGCCAAAAACTTGATGCGTGATTTTTTAGATATAAAGGCAAGTGCACCTCGTCGCAATCAAGTAATACGGTGGTAAGACCGGTTATCGTATCCATAGGGATTGGTTGTCAATTACCAATTCACAAACTTAACAACTATCTAGACTAAAATGTGGATGGAAGGGAGTTCTAACATGTATCAAAGCAATACAATATTTTTTTGTCTTTTTGGACTTTTAACAAACACTTGGAGTCCAGAATTTACAAATGGTTGAGATTGTCAGGTTTAGACTACACTAATCCTCCCTTGATTGCAATGAAATGGCTAACAACACAAGTCCTAATTCAATTATGCCAATCAAGCCGTTTCTAAAGTACTCAAGCCTAATGTCTTAGGTGCATTGAGCCTAAAACCCCAAATTAAACCCTAATGTCTTAGGTGGATTAATCTGAGATTTTGCATTAAGTCAAGACTTATAAGATTGCAAGCAATCAACACCTATGTCTAGATTCTAGCACTACTTGACATATGATTCATGAGCATGCCTTAACACCAACCTTTCAGTTATCTATCAAAGCAACATATCATTCCTATGGGTAGCTAAGCCAAGGAAAGCATTAAACACAGAATCACATACTCATAAAGAAATAGAAACTTGTATTGAAATCAAATCAATTAACAATCAAGTTCAGAAAAGCTACATCTAAACCCAACAATGGGGGAATTAGCTATACATGATAAATTCTACAAAAGAGAAAGAGAGAAGAGAGGAAGAAAACTTCATGACAAATCCTTCAATCTCCTTCCAATCCAAGAGCAGAGAGATGTCATCTTTAAGGTCACAGCCTTCCCCCAACCATCAGCCCTCTTTAGGGTTTCCAAGCCTCTGCCAAAAAGTCCCCTTTTTCTGTCTGCTGTGCTGTTATTTATAGATCTGCTGCGCGTCACGGCCGTGATGTCTATCACGGCCAGGCCGTGACGCTTTCTGTCCCAAGCGTGTCTTCAAGTTTTTAACCTCGCGAGGCAAGAGAAGTGTTCGCGCGACGCGAGCCCTCATTTTCTGGTTGGTCACGGCCGTGATGTGCATCACGGCCAGGCCGTGACGATCTGACTTTTGCCTTCTTCTCTGGTTGATCACGGCCGTGATGGTCATCACGTCCAGGCCGTGATAGGCTCTGTTTGGCTCATATTCTTCTCTTTTTAAGCTCCAAAATCATCCAAGCTTCATTATAGCCAAATATGCACAGTTTTCCTTCAATTTCTGCAAAACAACACACAGAAACCACCTTCACCCGTTCCAAGGGAAAATCTAACTAAAATCAAATAAGGAATGCCTAATCTATATGCAAAATGCATGCAAAAGTCTATAGAAAACATGATGTAAAATCACACTATCAAATCACCCCAAGCTTAATCAATTGCTTGTCCTCAAGCAATCACCAAGGCCAGAAGATCAAAATAATTAAAGCATGGATAGTGAATTAAGAACCCGAGTAAATACTAATCCAAGTAATAGGCATTTCAAACAAATCAGCAAGAGACAATCAATTCAAGTCCAATTAGAGGCTTAGGTTCCTTAGACTCATATTCTCACTGATTTGGGCACTCTTTCTCACATGAAGATCACCCCAAGCTTATTCATTTGCTTGGCTCTCTTTTCTCACCTCACTCAAGTGTTTAGGGAAATATGACATTTCGCTCAATTTTCCTCAAGGAATGAATCCTACCATAGGCTTGACTATCAACCAAAACTCTACTTTATTAATGAAAACAGTTTAGAATCAAGAGGTCTTTCACTTGGTTGTAACATGGCCATGGGATTAATCGTTAGGTGGGGATAACAAGAAAAGGACATTTCAAAAGGCTATATAAATATCAACATTTGCAAAGCATGACCTTCTAAAATACCTTCTTGGGTTTTCAATTCATTTTCCACCTTTCTTTGCTTTCCTTTTCTTTTTATTTCTCACTTTTCTTTTTGTCATCCCCTTCTCTATTTATTTTTATTTTTTTTTCTTTTTCTTTTATTTGGAGAAGGGGAGATTTTACAACTCAAGAGAATTATTTATTTTATATATATATATATATATATATATATATATATATTTTTGATTCTTTTCCCAAACTTTTTCGACTACCTTTTTCACCCTTTTGTAATACTTTAGAAGGTCCCTTATCAAATATATATATCAAACCATTTCAGGGTACCAAGAAAAGCATTTTCTTCTTTCAGGCTCAAAATTGGGCAACTAAGGGGTAGCATTTCAACATTCAAAGCTCAGAAGGCCAGAAAAATACCTATTGCCTCAATCATTTTCAAAAATGTTTTCAAAAATTTTCAAGCTTCAAAATGGTTTTAAGTCAAGTTCTAGAGAAATCAATCCAAGAGGAATAACACTCTAACACAAGAATGGGGTAAAATTTTGTGAGTACCCCTTTGGCTCAAAATCTCACATTTTAATAGTTCAGAATCAATGAAAAACACAAATCCACAGAACCATATGCTAATTATCAACTATCCAAGATCATCTCAAACATTCTCATTTGCAGCCATATCACAAGAATGAAAAAAATTGGGTTCAAAAATTCACTATCACAAGTTATTTGGCACTTAGTTCTCACAATCGGATACAAAATCTAAGCAAGGGCAATCTAATGTGTGATCATGCAAACTATCATGCAAGACTATATGAATGCAACATGAAAAAAATGCAAATGCAAAATACCCCTACCCCAAGCTTAAAAATTTACATTGTCCCCAATGTAAATAATCAAGTTGGAGCGAGGAAGAAAAAAATAAAATACGATAAAATGGAACGGCTTACCGAGGCGGTAGCGGGTGCTGACTTTGATTTTCTGGCTTTGTTTCTCCCTGCTCTTTTGGCTTCTCCTTCCTTATTATCCTGAAAACACTTAACAAATTTATTAATAAAAGAAAACTCTTGATCTTCTCAAATTATTCAAGAGTTAAAATCAAAAACAAAATCTAACTAAAGAGAAGGGTTAAGAAACTTGGGTTGCCTCCCAATAAGCGCTTCTTTAACGTCACTAGCTTGACTCATTAAGAAGCATCCACCTGGATCCCATAACCTGTGGTATAAGGACCAAGGGATGCTAACCATGTGAGATCCTTCACCTGGATCCCACGGTTTGCAGCATAAATATGGGAGTGAGTGCTTGAAAATCATGGTGACTTCTTCAAGTGGGAAGGACTTCTCACTCCCTCTTGGGTCAAAGATGACCCCTTCATCAACAAAATCTTCCCAATAAAAATGGGGTTCAACCTCTTGGACTAGCCATGGTGCCTTTATATTTAAAGATCCAAAATCCAATTTCTCAGGCAGAGGCTTGAACTCCATTGTTGACTGCTTCAAAATGTGAGGTGGCAAACAAGTAGAGAGGATCACTGGTGCTGTTTTGGCTTCTGTACCATCTTCATTCTCAGCATTACCAAATCCATCACCTTCCAAATATGCAGAAATCTCAGCACAAACCACACAAGTGTTTTTTCCATCACATTCAACACATGCATAGGAACCAATAGCATCATCTAATTCCAAAAGTTCTTCATCATCCCCAAGCATGGTGAAATAGATGTCCTCCAATTGCCTCTTCCTTTCAAGCTCTTTAGTCAAGGGTTCAACGGGAGATGGTGCAACTATGTTTTCACAAACAGGTTCTTCTCTTCTTGACTCGGTTGCACCCATTTCTTCATCTTCCTCATCATCCATTATTGCATCATCTTCATCATCATCCATCAAGTTCCCATTTGGCATTTCGGATAGTTGGTTAGAGAGTTCCTCAATACGCATGCCCGAGACTTCGAATGGTATCTTCTTGGTTTTCTAAACTTTCCATTGTTGTTACCATGAAGCTCTCCAAAATATCCTCTAAGTGAGACCGACTATCCGGAATAGGTTGCTCAGAATTGACTGCGAATTCGGATTTGAAGTTCTCCCAAGCAACTTCCAATGGTGATGGTTGTGCTTCATATGTAGGTGTGGAAGATTCCCAATGTTCCTCTTGATCAATCCAAGTATTGTTTGGAGGGTTCCCCCACCATGAAGTGTAAGCGTTGGGAAATTGATTTCCCCATTCAGAATAGCCTACCACTGGTGGAGGAGAGACAGTTGCCCTCGACAACTCATTACTCACTTGTTGGATGTTTATGGCTAATTGAAGCATATCTGCCCGCAGCTGAAGCTCAGACATCTCAATTTCTGCATCAGATGGTTGATAGCAATTATAGTCCATGATCCTGTCAAACCAATTTTCACCTCACAGACAATTAAGCCCAAGATCAAAGAAACAAAAATTCAAATATATACAAAACTAACAAAAGAAAGATATCAAATATATACAGAGAAATAAGATAAAAATGTCTAAACTAGTTGTCTCATTTGTTACTACTGATATTGGCAAAGCCGATCCCCGGCAACGACGCCAAAAACTTGATGCGTGATTTTTAAGAATAAAGGCAAGTGCACCTCGTCGCAATCAAGTAATACGGTGGTAAGACCGGTTATCGTATCCACAGGGATTGGTTGTCAATTACCAATTCACAAACTTAACAACTATCTAGACTAAACTAAAGTATGAGAGATTAAAACAGAAAACAAAGCAATACAATATTTTTGGTCTTTTTGGACTTTTATCAAACACTTGGAGTGCAGAATTTACAAATGGTTGAGATTGTCAGGTTTAGACTACACTAATCCTCCCTTGATTGCAATGAAATGGCTAACAACACAAGTCCTAATTCAATTATGCCAATCAAGCCTTTTCTAAAGTACTCAAGCCTAATGTCTTAGGTGCATTGAGCCTAAAACCCCAAATTAAGCCCTAATGTCTTAGGTGGAATAACCTGGGATTTTGCATTAAGTCAAGACTTATAAGATTGCAAGCAGCCAACACCTATGTCTAGATTCTTGAACTACTTGGCATATGATTCATGAGCATGCCTTAACACCAACCTTTCAGTTATCTATCAAAGCAACATATCATTCCTATGGGTAGCTAAGCCAAGGAAAGCATTAAACACAGAATCACATACTCATAAAGAAATAGAAACTTGTATTGAAATCAAATCAATTAACAATCAAGTTCAGAAAAGCTACATCTAAACCCAACAATGGGGGAATTAGCTATACATGATAAATTCTACAAAAGAGAAAGAGAGAAGAGAGGAAGAAAACTTCATGACAAATCCTTCAATCTCCTTCCAATCCAAGAGCAGAGAGATGTCATCTTTAAGGTCCCAGCCTTCCCCCAACCATCAGCCCTCTTTAGGGTTTCCAAGCCTCTGCCAAAAAGTCCCCTTTTTCTGTCTGCTGTGCTGTTATTTATAGATCTGCTGCGCGTCACGGCCGTGATGTCTATCACGGCCAGGCCGTGACGCTTTCTGTCCAAGGCGTGTCTTCAAGTTTTTAACTCTCGCGAGGCGAGAGAAGTGTTCGCGACGCGAGCCCTCATTTTCTGGTTGGTCACGGCCGTGATGTCTGTCACGGCCAGGCCGTGACAGTCTCTGACTTTTGCCTTCTTCTCTGGTTGATCACGGCCGTGATGGTCATCACGTCCAGGCCGTGATAGGCTCTGTTTGGCTCATATTCTTCTCTTTTTAAGCTCCAAAATCATCCAAGCTTCATTATAGCCAAATATGCACAGTTTTCCTTCAATTTCTGCAAAACAACACACAGAAACCACCTTCACCCGTTCCAAGGGAAAATCTAACTAAAATCAAATAAGGAATGCCTAATCTATATGCAAAATGCATGCAAAAGTCTATAGAAAACATGATGTAAAATCACACTATCAGTTGGGTCGGGTACCAGGTTTAATACTAAAAATATTATTCTAAAAAATTGAAAAAAAGAAAAGAAAAATCCCTTGATTCACCACCTCTTATTTCTCTCACTGACTCATTCTATTCGAACGACTCTCTTGCTCCTCATCCCAGATCTCATCTCCAGAAAAACTCATCTCAAATCTCTCTTGCTCCTTCCTTTCTTTCTTTTTCTCCAGATCTCTACATCTCTCTTGTTCCAAATCTCTCTTTAGCATTCCGCCACGTCAGAAACTCATCTCAGATCTCTCTTGCTCCAGATGACTCTCTCTCATTTCACCACGTCAGCCTCATTGACACACCTTCCTCCACCTTCCTCTTCCTCGTCGACATGTTCTGCCTTGCTGGCCTCACCGCCTTGTCGCGACATCATTTACTGCTCTGACACTTAGTTCTTTGCTTCATCCTCATTCCTCATGTCGTAGAATATAGTTAAAGTCATCTCCTTTTTTTTGCTCCTATGCAAGAAAAATGTTCTTTTTTTGTCAATCATCAATTGTTTCTCCTACCTCTGGCATCTATCTCCCTCTCTCCTTGAAGATGAATCTCGAGTTGTTTCAGATTGCTTGAGTTTTAATTCCCCAACCTGGTACCCGAATCAAACCCCTTAGGTTAGTCCTTTTCAGAATCAACCTGACAAGATGAACTAAACCAACCTGGTTTTTCGATTAGGATCAATTCAAGTTGGTTGGGTTGGTGGGTAAACTGGGACCCGTGGCCACCCCTAATTTCATGGGTTTCCGTTCTTAGAGTATCTCCAATGCTAGAACCCAATTTGGGTTCTTAACTTTCTTTTAGTGAGCCGTACAATGCCACATCGGATTTAAGAATCTTCACTAGTTTTCATACCAATGACAGATTTAGTGAGGCGTACAATGCCACATCGGATTTAAGAATCTTCACTAGTTTTCACTCCAATGACAGAACTCAACTTGGATTCTTAACATAGGATTTAAGAATCTGAAGGATCATAAAGCAAAACTTTGGGGTGACTATTTTTACATTTACCTATGTCTATAAAAAAGTATTACTCTAAAAAATTTGAATTTTTACTTTTTACATTAAAACTAAGTTTTTTAAGAAGTCACTGATGATATTAAAGCTATATATAATGAATAAATATGCGAACATCCCAAAAAAGAAAGAAAAGATTGCATAGACATAATTTGAGAAACTCTCATTAAATCAAGCGACATCATTTGTCTAATATCTACTTGTGCATGTTGAAGGATGGTTAGTCATGGATTCTATAGGCTACACCAAGGTAATAAATCAACGCATCTTCTAAAATCTAACGGAAAAGTTTTGTGCTACGAGGTCTTGCATCCTTTACACTTCAATCGTCGCCTTATAGCTAGCCATTCCTCCGCCTTGAATACAGTTAACTATCACTAATGGACACATATTAAGATAAAATTTTTGAAGCCCTTGTATTATATAAGGCAATGTTAGAACTTCCAGTGACCCCTAAAACTCAACTATGTAGGTTGTAGCAAACTCGAGATCTTACTCAGTGCAACCAGTGTAACACCCCGATTTTTCTGCTTTCTAAGATCGGTATAAATATAAATAAATGTTTATAGTTTTATCTGAAACTTAGAAAATGATTTTGAATAAACCAAAGTCATATTTATACTCTACTTGTCGTAGAGAGTTACGGTTAAATTTTGGGTTGAAAATTCGAGATGAGACACCGGTCTGCGTTTTCACTCCAGATGAAGATTTTACTAATCAGAAAACCTAATTTTGACTTGTGAACGAAATGGTTAGATTTTAAATTTCATTTCCAACGATAGTGGTTATTTTGAAAATTTTCAAAATAAATAAGTTATTTCGGGCGTAAAACCTAAATTGGGTAATCGACGGAGTCGAGAACGGATGTCTTGGAGACAAAATCCGACACCAGATGGATGAAGACAATGAGTCATCCATGATGACTCATGGAGGGTGACCCATCTAGCATTTAATTTTTGTAATGATGGGTTTAAGGCTGAAAAGATTAAAATACCCCTAACCTAACCTATCATAGTTAAACATTAATCATGCTTAAGACAAGACAAGTCCAAATTGGCTTCTTCCTCCTTGTTTTGTGATCACCAATCAGCAACCTCTCCTTTAACCTCAACCTCTCAATTTTCACGATTACATTAGGCTTGAAATTACTAAAATGTCCTTAAATCTTAAGTAAATAACAAATTGCCCTAAGTGAAATTACACTTTTGTCCTTAAATGAAAAACAATTTGGACACCCTTGCCCCTCCATTCCCACATCCAAAACACCCTCCATAGTCCATTTCACTTATTTCTCTTTAACTTCATCTTCTTTCTCACAAACTCTCTCATTTTCTCTAAGTTCCATAACTAAAATTTGTGAAGCAACTAGCAGATCTCTTGCTATTTTTCAAATTCCAAGAGGTATACCTTGCTCATCTCAATCATTCATCTCTATGTTCTTCTTTCATTTTCATGATTTGAGCCATGATTAACATGTTCTAAATTCTTAGATCTAGAATTTTGAAAATTCCTAGAAAATCATAGAAAAATCCTTTTCATATGATTCCAATTGCTATGAACTAGTTATGATCCCTAATATATTCATTCAAGAGCATGTGTAAAAATAAAATTTCCTTCCTAATTTTCTCTAAGAGGTCGAAACCCTAATGTGGGTGGAGGAGATTTTGTTTCATTTTCCATCATGTGATACTTGATTCTATCTATTCAATACCGGCCTATTGTCATTAAATTTAGAAGCTTGGAAATTTTGAAAATCTCTAGCCTATTTTATGACCTAAGGCCGAACAAACCCTACCTTGGTGTTAGAGGATTTTGTTTTAATTTCAAGTCATGATCATTGATTATATAATCTCTAATGTCTAAGGATCACAAATCCAAGAGCAAGTGAAATTTAGTAATTCCTAACCATTTTTACTAGTCATGGCCGAACCCTAGCCATAGAATTTAGGTGTTGTAATTGTTTGTTGATTGATTATTTGGTTGTGGTTTGTTGAAGGGTAATTTAGTGTGAATCACATACGAGTTTTACGGGAATCGAACGTTCGGCGGAATTTATTTCGGAAGGAATCGGAGACTTCAAGAGGTAAGAGGAGTACCTAAGGGGTTTTTCCGATAGCTATATGCTATTAGTTTGTGGTCTGTATAATTTATTTGGGTATGTTTATTGTTTTACGTAGTTAAAATTATCTGCTTTTAAATTATCTGCTTTTAATTATTTATCTGCATTTAATTTTTATCCCATTTTAATGTATGTCATAAACTGTGCTATTTGCTATAGTGTTGACATGAAATTATTATTGATGTTGATAGTGGATTGAAAAGCCTGACAGTGGTCAGTGCTCAATTAACTACGAGGTTAAAAGCGTTAAAAAGCTTTTTGAGAAATATCAAATTTTAATTGATGGAATATAGTAATATAAAATTACTTAATTATTTGATTGGTTAAGAATGTGGAATAGTTGAAAATATTATTATTTTAATGATTTATTGGTGTAAGAGTGGACGATGAGTCATAGTGAGGGAGTAACCGTGAAAATATTTTAGTACTGGTAATTTTTACGTAAGAAATTACTAAGTATTAGAAAATGTAATTATAAAAAATAAGTTTCAAAAATAATTTAATTATGGTATTGAGAAAATTATTTTAGTAGAAAAGTCAAATTTTGACTTGAAACGTTTTTAAAATGTCAAGCGACGGATAATTCCGATAATATTTACGAAAGTATTCTTAAAAACAACAATATTTGTTAGAACAGAGAATTAGTCTCAGATCGATATTTTTCGTTGAACTAAAGTTTCAAATAAATATTTTTAGAAGAAACTGAGTTTTAAGTGATTTGGTGATTTTATAAACGAATTTCCAACGCAAAAGGATTTTCTGTAAATTAGTTTTATACAACGGTGTTATTTCCGACAACTTGGATAAGTTGAGGAGATTTTGTTTTTGATTTGTGTTTCACAGAACGAAAATGATTTTAAAATTGAAAAACGAACCTAGTGGTCGAGATGTTGGTGTTCTAGTGTTCTATGGTATGGACTGTATGTCCTAAAAGTGAAGTTATGAACTATTTTGTCCTATTAAAATTGTGTAAGTTTTGTGCTTTATATATACGAACCTAAGGCCGAATGCATCGGTCTAGTGCTTCGTGATTTGAACATTCGGACTTGGAGTCCTATTGTTGAAATTGAAAGATGAACTTAAATGTTTAAAAGTTGAGATGGTCGTGAGCCTTTGAGCTTGGCAAGGGAAGAATGAACAAAAGAAAAGTGATGTAGAGTAAAATATTTTACATGCATTATTTGGAAGACGTGCCTATATTGATAAACGTAGTACCTTGATGGATAAGGTATTCATGTTATGGTGTACATTTCGCCTTTGGGTGGAATAGAAGGTGGGTCTAGGAAAGGTCGGGCTACTTACGACTATTTCTGGAGCTCGGATATTTGTGATATTTTATAGGCCGAGTTAAATACGATTATCGTTGGATGTTCTTGTGAACTACTTACAATGATGGTTGGAGCTTGTGTCCTACCGAGTTACTTACTTAAATAGTTGGAACTCTGATGCAAACCAAGAATGATATCCAATTTAAAGCCAAATTAATTTATGATACCACTTGATGACAACCAAATGGAAGGTTGCCTTGAAATGATCTTTTTGGTTGAATTTAAAACATATGTTGCGCAAAACACCTCTTAGAACAAAACACCTCTTGGTTGAAGTTAAAGGTAAAGAAATAAAGAAGAAAATGAATAAGATTAGGAATGGAAGGGAGGCGCCACAATTCCAAGGGGAATTGATAAGCCAAGGTGAAGATCGCCACAAGGATCTTGGACTCTTGATAAGATCAAAGGGTTGGTTCAATAAAGAACCTAAGAGAGGCTAAACACTCTCACAATTGGAATCAAATCAAAATTGAACTCAAAGTTGTATTTCATCATGTAATAGGTGTGTACATATAGTAGTGGGAAAGAAAAACCAAAGGTCATCATGGGATGACATAAACTCCTAATAACTAGACATAACTCTCTACTAAGTGGTTATTAAAAGAACATAACTATCCTACTTAAGAAAATAATAAAAAGTGGTTCCATAACTTCTAAAGGAGTTACCTAGGCATGCAAGCCAAAGGTTGCCCTCCTTTGTAAGTTCCAAAATGTGCTAGCCACCATTCCTAATGGGCCTTGTTCATTCATCAAGTTTAGTGTAGCCCAATTAACATAAAACTCATTTAAGGTCCAAGAATTCGTGTTAAACTTATAGCCCATTTTTCACCATGATTGAAGTCGAATCAGGTCAAGAGGATTGAGATATGACTTGTATATAATTTCCTAAACTTTCCAATGAACCAAAGAATGCATCAATCGGAGATCTGTAGCTCAAGATACAGCCAAAACAAGTACACGGGTTCATCACAACGAAAATAAAATTTGCATCAAAAATTAATTTGGCCTTAAATTGGATATCATTCTTGGTTTGCATCAAGCTCGGAACCTTGATGGGCCAAATAATTGATGTTATTGAATGGAAGTTGGGATCTTTGGTGATTAAGTACAAAATTTTAGATGGTTAATATTGAAGTGTCATGCATTTGTTTTAAAAAAAATAACGATGACTATCGGGTATGAAACCCTTTGATAAACCATTTATTTAATTTTGAACATCTATGTTGTTATAACTATACATGTTATATGATGTTTGTGTGTCGCGCATGTAGTTATCATTTAAAAATCCATATATTGGTTCTCACCCTTGCATATATCTGTTTATGCGGTTTCTTTGTTGTACCTTGGTACACGAGTGCAGATGTTGCAGAAGAGTTCCTTAAGTCACTTGGAGACTTAAGTCCAAATTGCGGGAAGAGATATATGATCATAGGGATGATCCACTAGTGCACAAAAGGGATTCCACGTCGTTTATTTTTGGCTTTCTACATCGGTTTTGAAACTGATGTGGAAACGACCGATGTGGTTTATTGCCACTTTACACATCGGTTTTAAAACCGATGTGTAAAGTATATTTTAAACATCGGTTTTATTCTAACCGATGTGTAAAATTAATTTAGCAATTGATAAGCAGTTGGAAATTTAACTTTCTACATCGGTTTTTGTTAAAACCGATGTGTAAAATTGACTTTTTACATCGGTTTTCCAAAGAACCGATGTGTAAATATCCAACACAATGAGCGGTACATTAAGCACGTACACGTACGCTCATTAGTATTGCATCTCAAACGGGAAACTAAGGCTTTACTATTATGTAGCTTGCATGAAGATGGGGCTTGAAAAGTGAAGAAAATTAGCCAAACAGAGCCCTTCACGGCCTAGCCTTGAAAGCCATCACGGCCGTGATCGAGTATAGCTTAAAAGAAAGAATGGAAAAGTCAGAACTGGTCACGGCTATCCCGTGATGCCCATCACGGCCGTGACATGTCAGCTGTACCAGACCCTCACAGGGAGAACTGATCACGGCCTAGCCGTGATGGTGGTCACGGCCGTGACAGACCAACCAGTGAAGCAACCTCCAAAGAAGAACCTATCACGGCCTGGCCGTGATGGCCATCACGGCCGTGACATGCCAACTGAACCAGACCCTCACATCAGAACTGATCACGGCCTAGCGTGATGGTGGTCACGGCCGTGACAGACAACCCGATAATGTAACCTCAAGCGGGAACCGTCACGGCCTGGCCGTGATGGCCATCACGGCCGTGACATGCCAATCGAACTAGACCCTCACGAGGCGAACTGATCACGGCCTGAGCCGTGATGGTGGTCACGGCCATGACAGAACAACCGAGTAAAGGGAAAAAGGGAAAAAGGACACGGGAACTCCAAATGGTGTCTTTCTAAGACCTTCCCTATCTATATCTTCCCAAGACCCAAGAAAAAAACTTCACGACATCTTCAAAAGAAGCTCTATCCCTTTCTTCCAGAAACCCCACATCACCACAACCATATCATACATTAGGAGACAGAGAGATAGAACTATAAACAAAAAGTAAAAGAAAAATACCTTTCACGCCTTGAGAGACAGAGATGGGAGGAGGAGCGAGAAGCGGAGGCGGAGGCGAAGCGGAGGCCGCGCGTTAGCGAGAGGAGATGAGTACAGGTGCAATGCTTTGGTAGAAAAAAAAACGAAACAACATAACAGTGAATGAACAACAACAACAAACTGAACAAAGTGAATCCATTACCCATACACATCGGTGAATGAACCACAACAACAAACTGAACAAAGTGAATACTTGGAGAATGAAGCAAGGTGAAGGGAAAGTGAAGCAAAGTAAAATGGAGGAAGCACTCACCGAGAGAATGAAGCAATGGCGGCAAGCGGACAGAGCGAGGTGAGGCGAGCATCCAAACGCAAAGGTAAATCACAAGGTGAGGAATGGGCCGAGCAAAGGGTGTTTTTTCTGTTTTAGGGTTCAAGCAAAACTCGAAACCGAAGAATGGAGGGATAGCGGAACAGAATAAAAATTGGCAGTATTACACATCGGTTATGCCATAAACCGATGTGGTTAACCATATTATACACATCGGTTATCCTGAAACCGATGTGTAAACCTTAAACTTTTAATTCCCAATTTTTTTTTTAAAATTTTATACATCGGTTATTTAAAACCGATGTGTAAAAGTAAAATTTTAATTTCTATTTTTTTTTATTTATAATTTTATACATCGGTTAAATAAAAATCGATGTGGTTACTCACCATTTTACACATCGGTTCAAAAAGAACCGATGTTGAATGTTAAAAATTCCGAGTTTTATTTTTTTTTATTTTAATTTTACACATCGGTTATAAATAACCGATGTGGAAAAGTTTTACACATCGGTTATTCTCTAAACCGATGTGTAATACTTTCGTTTTAATTTCAAAAATGCCACCGCCTCGTTTTACACATCGGTTTCTACTAAACCGATGTGTAAACTCCGATGTAGAATCCCTTTTCTGCACTAGTGATCAGGGGTCTTATCAGTGAGTGTCTTGTAGAGTGACTAGCTTAGGTTTGTTTATAAATAAAATTGGTATATGTGTGTTGTCAAGTATAGTATAAATATACTATTTTTGTCGTGTGCATTACATTCTTCCGAAGTGGTAAGAATAAATATTGTTACACCCAGATTTTCTGACTTAAACCAAATCAATTTCCGAAAGCAACCAGTAAATTTCTTTTTTATTTATTTCCGTACGTGTTCATGAGGTAATGCCCAAGTGCGGTGTTACAGCCAATACACTTCCCCTTGTAATTTCTTAGTCATCATCCTCACATAAACTTATATTCCTCAAATTTCAAAGCCTGGTTTGTGTTTTATCCTAAGAGATTTTCTAGCAATAATACTCATATATGTCAAAACTATATCTTAGATTCATCTCCCACCACTATTTGAAGTTACCACCAAAGGACCGACTCCTTTGCTCATTTGTTAAAATCTAGTCGAACCATAAAGCCTATGGATAGTCCCTAACGATGTAGATAATATCCCACTCTCCTTAGAAATGATACCATCTATATAGATAATCTCATTCTCTAAGAGGCTTGAAGCTTCCAAAGTTTCAACTACTTAAAATTGAGGTTGATATCCTTCTATCCCAGGAGTGACTAGTATGCACTTTTGATACAACACTCACGTAAATCATTACCAAGCCATATTCTAACATCACTCTTCGAAGAGCAGGGGGAGTGGTTTGAAATATTAGGTGCTTCTTCTCAAGCATCAACATATTAATTAACTCACGTTCTCAAAGATGAAACTCTGAATTTGGTTTTGTGTTTGTCAAGTTTTTCCGTATGGTATATTATATGTATGTGTGTTGAAGCATAGTCCCACATGGGACATTTCTAACAATATCTGCCTACCTTATAAAGATAATTCACCTCTACGTGGTTGAATATTCCAAAATTCTTCTTGGGCCTATAACTTAGTTTTGGAACTAATTAGTTATTCCCGTTAAAGTTTTTCTATTTTGTTGCTTCTTTTGAGCCGCTCTTCAAGGTTTAGTTCATGGGTGCACACACTCATGACAACATTGAGGTAATTTTTTTTATTTCTTCTCATTTCTTACATTTATTTATTTATATGATTTCTTTTTATTTTTGTGTATTTTTTTTAATTATCTCTTCTACTTGTTAATTTAAAATTCTCAAAGTTGAATAATTTATTTCATTAGTTAATTTTTTGTAATTAGCTCTCCAATAGTTTTTGTTGTTGTTCATAATTTGGAAAGTAATAAAACTAATTTTTGAAGACGATAAGGGTATTCCTTAGCCAAATTTTACATCAATCCAAATTAAGTCATTCCTCATACTATAATATGAGTACACCCCGTATAACATGACTCATGATTTGTAAACTCATTGTTGCTCTGATATTCAATTAATAACAATTACACTAAAAAAGGGCATAAATTTCCTATCGAGAATATTAAAAGAAACAAATATTAAAAGATACATTGTTAGAATATACATTTTGGTTTGTTTGTAGCAAAACTATGATTCTTTTCACAAAACATTATCGAATCAGACGAATAACACGAAATTAAAATGATTATAAACATTTTAACAAGAAAATAAAATAAAACCCATGATTATACTATCCATTACTTTTTGTGCATATACTTAAATAAATAAATAACAAGAGTCTTTTGTCCATTAAATCACCAAGTATATAATGCTTGAAATTTGGGACATGTTTAAACCTTAGATGGATGTTGGCATGGTCTTTGATGCACATTTGTACCAGAAACGTGATTTTATTCTCAAATGCTATCCTGGATTTGCTGATAGTGTGAAATCAAAATGATTTTGAAGGGATTATTAACTAGTATAATAGATACAGAGAAAATAAGCATCGAGAAATGGTCCAAATTTCACATGGAAAAAATAAACTTTTACCTAAGATGTAAAAGTCTAGGTTTTTGGTTTGGACTGACATTTTAATAATCCAAAATTTCAATTTTATTGTTGTTGCTTCAAAATAAACTTGTATAACCTTTCGT
Source organism: Sophora flavescens (assembly GCA_030762895.1). NCBI lineage: Eukaryota > Viridiplantae > Streptophyta > Magnoliopsida > Fabales > Fabaceae > Sophora > Sophora flavescens. The sequence continues at coordinate 206,012,830 of CM061062.1, forward strand.
TCTCGGATAGAGTTGTATAGATCACTTAGATTATTGGTTTTAAATATGTGTATATGCTTCATTTGATGTATTGTCCAATGTGGCATTAAATGGAGAATATTTCATGTGCTAGGTTTTGTCATTGTTGATGATTTCTACCAATGCATTTCCTATACTATCTAGCAGTGCTCCAAATGTTTGCAGCCCAGGTGCAATAAGGCAATTGATTGAACCAATCCATACGCTTGTAAGTTGATAATTGGACGCTTATTTAATTTTCTTTATTATTTTAGAGTGGATTCAATCAATTTATTTGGGATTTTGAACTTGATTTGATCCAAATTTGACTTTGTTTGCCTAAACAAAAGAGGGTCGCAATTGATTTTAGAGTGAAAATTGAAGCTAAGCTCCAGTAATCATTCACCGTCCATTTCGGGCAATACTATAAAAAAAGCTGTAAGAAATGATAGTTTTATTGCAACAGGTCTTTTTAATTGCCATCATTTAATCTACAATAAGTTAAGGCAGTTTTGAAATCGCCATAGTTATACGTATATATAAAATATGATAGTTTTATGTATAATATAGAGGTTTCAACTGCCATTTTATAAGTAAATTCTAAAATTATTTTTTATTTTTTCACTTAAAATACCCCCTTTTTCTCTCCCTTTTCATAAGATCCATAACTCACTTTCTTCCTTTTTTTTAGTAAACATCCAAACTAGTCCTGACAAAAAAACACGGAGATTGAATCACCACCAATTATTACTTCTTATTGTTGACTAAGAAAATTCAATTCCATGTTAACATATATATTGGAGATTGAGTTTGCTCCTGAAAATGTTGGAAATACTTTGCAGTTTCTATAGTTTTGCAAAGTGTTTGGAAAGGCTCTTGAAGTCAAGAAAGGAGAAGCAGAAGCTATATTATGAGAAATGGCCCGTAAGCAAAGTTTGCGACGTGGAGAACATACCTTAACTACTACCAATGGAAAGAATTCATGGTTGAAAGCTCTCGAAGATTTGATCTCTGGATCTGTTGTACTAAGAGAGTTTCCATTAGATTGGTTGGAGGAAGGCATTGGTGGATATTATGATTTAGATTTATCTAAAATTCTTTGTCTACTGAATTTTCTTTGTGATGAAGCTTTAGGCACAGAGAAACTAAGGAGTTGCATTTCAAAATTCAATATTTGCTGATGAAGTTAGAGAAGCAAAATCTAAGGTTGCTGCAGCTAAGGAAAAGGAAAAATGTCTTAAGAAGAAGTTGCAGGATGAGATATTTAAAGCTATTGCATCTAAAGGGTCAATTTTGGAGCATGATGTTCTTTTTTTTTTTTTCAAATATAAAAAGTGAAACAACTCAAGCTCGTGCTGAGTGGCTAGAGGCAAAGGGCACAATCCCTAATAGTATGCTATGATATTTATGATTTGCTCTGATGTTTAACCTAGTTGACGCCTAAAGATTTTCAATCTTATTCTCTGAATAATACTTGGGTTGTGATGCAAAGTTATGTGATTGAAAAGACTACCTGGATTACAAAAGTAATAATTAGCACAAGAAATGAAAAAAAAAAAAAAACTCAAGTTGACTTTTTATGATCAATATATATATATATATATATATATATATATATATATATATATAATGTTATAGTACATATGTTTACTAATTGAACTACGTGTACTTGGACAATTGAAACTTTTTGCATATCTTAATTAAATTTGTAAGAAAATATAGAAAAGTACACCTGTGATTGAGGAAATGGTGTTCCATTGTATTTTAATACAAGTTTTATGATTAGTTTCTTCAACATGGTTACAATTGCTAGATGGCCTCTAAGTTATCTTTCAAAATATGTTTGAATTTATGCATCAATATTTGATTACATGGCCTTTGTTTGAATGTTAGATTTTCAACATGAATGATGATTCTTCTGTTGTCTTCACCAGGTTCCATTTTGTTTTTGAAAACATGGATACTCATATTCATACAAATATATTTATTAATTTGGCTTGAAATATGATGATTGTTTACTCATGCATGTAGGCACCAGATGTAGGAATTGGCGCTCCATCGCCTAATGAGCTCAGCCTATCATCATCATGTGTAAGTAATGCCCATGAATCAGTGGATCATTCGAGTCCTCATTGATCATTTATCAAGACTTTTAGATTGTAATTTTATGTAATTGGCATTTTTGTCAAGAACAAAATAGTGATGACTTTAAGGGTCTGTTCGCTTTGGTCATTTCCTGTTTTAATTTTAAGAGAAAATAGAAAATGGCTTGAAAATGTGTTTGGTGGAGTTTAATGAAAATGTTTTCAATGAAAACATTTATGGAATTGGGCCCAAATTTGGAACAAGAAAAATGTTGTTTTCAGTGTTTCCTTCCAAAAATTTTGAAAATACGAAATGAAAATAGAAAACAGAAGGTCAAAACAAACACATTTACAATTTTTTCAAAATTTGAAATTGTAAACAATTTTAATAAAATAAAAACAGAAAATGAAAATGCAAACCAAAAAAGCCTATAGGGAGGATCAATAGCGACATAACAACTTCGGGATGGTTGTTTACAGTGGTTATGACCTTGGTGTTGAAGTTAATGAAGAGAGATTATATAGTGGTTGATGGGAATTGTAACACCCTGAATTTCACTCAATAATAATACTCCCTCCGGACTCAATTATAAGCAAAATTAACTAAATTCACACTTACTAAAAAAGTTAGCTAATTTACTTTGATAGTCTTGATTTATGTAAAAAATGAGTTACAATTACTAAACTACCTTTTAATTGTCTCGAGAGTGTGCAATGCTCTTGGAAAAGTAAAATGAGAATTGGTTGGATTGGTTTATTGTCTTCACTTTCGGAACACTGACATTAAATAGAGTTGAATTGATTGACTTTTACTTATAATTGAGTCCACAAAATATAGGTACTTTTTTGCTAATAATTGAGTCCAGAGGGAGTACATGTTAATATGTGTTAGTATTGGCTTATACATGTTTATATATACTTGTTATGTTTGTTCTTGATGTCTAGGTTCATGTTTGGAGAAGTTTACCCTTAGAAAGGGTTAATCGTGTAACACCTCGTTTTCTCGATTAGTATATGTGAAAGGGATTAAGCATGTTTGAAAGCTTAATCTTGTTCCTTAGGTGTTAATGAGCTTGTGTTTCAAATTTGAGGTCAATTGGATTTCAAACAGGCTCAGAATGCACCGAAACACGGGAGAATCGGGTATCGACATCAGTGATCAACGCTCAAACATCGGTTTTGGACGCTTGAGCATTTTGTGGTCCCAGACACGTGGTGCACACATGTCAAATGCATGGACACGTGAAGGAACAGGGCTCCACGCTCTAGCGTGGGATGATGGCAAGCTTGAGCGTGCACAACAGAAAGCTAAAAATAAAAACTCTCCTTCTTCTCTCCCACTAACTTTGCATTTGCAACCAGATGTGCGTGTAGAGAGAAGGGATAGCTTTTTAGAGAGAGAAAATGAGACACCCCGATGTCCCAATAAAGAGCAAGCCTAATTAACTAAGCTTTAATCCATTCTATTAGCATTTTCACGTTAATTACAAGCGAAAATAATATATACTACGGAAGAAGTAAATTAAAAATACTTTAAAACATGCACAACACAAAAACGTAAAAAAGAAAACTATATACATATATACACAAAATATTTGTCCATGTACGTGGAATCCCAACAAAGGGATCATAATCCTAACAACTGTACAAACTCTAATAAAAAGGAAAGACATACATACATTGGTATCAGAAGAAGACAAAAAGGTCCTGCATCTACCCACCCGCCTCTCAACAAAACACATCAAAAGTACAAAACAAAGCTAACACAGGCTCATTACCTACAGACACATCCGACATATCCTCACCCTTAGTGATGTATGTGTCTGAAACTACCCTTGCCCTCATCGTAATAGTGTCTATATATCTGCTGTGGGATCTTCTGTAGATAACGTTTTTAAAACAACCCCGTCAGTAGGGTCCTGATGATACAAATAGTAGTATAAAAGGGAAAATAGATAAACAATCAAAGGGAAAAGACACAACCTTCACTACCTCTCCTCACACCCAGCCCTCTCTCAAAAGTACATAAGAAATGGGCTCACACTCACAACCTATGTACATAGCACGCACTGGACTCAACTAACCCTAGCGTGGACGACTAGAGTTACCCTGACTATCCCCGTGTGTACGTTTGTACATCTGCTGATGTGGTATCAACGACGATCCTGATGCTACTGCTTCACTTCTACCGGAGATACTCCCACGACGAGGACACTGGAACCGTCGCCAATAATAAGCACTGTGGCGAACCTGATCTCTAGGAACCACTGATGCTGGTACCATTAACTCAGCATCAGACACTACCCACGGATATGGTTGTGGCATGGGTAGAGGATACCAACCTACTGGAAAGGGGAAGGTCTACCCGAGACGGAAAGTCCCGACAAACCCAAAATGTCGTCCTTATAACACCCTTCTCGGGTGCTACATTTTCTTTGACATTTTAAGGCTGAAAAGTAGGCTAGTTAAAATTTCCTGTAATAAAATGGGGGTTTTTTTTTTTAAGATCAATAGAATGGATCAAGATAAGAATTCTCAAAGTTTGAAAGAAAACATTTCAAAATGCCTCCTTTGAAAAACGAAGTTTGGAAGAAGTCGAAACACCTAATAAAAAATGTTATAACATCAAATCTTTTTATTTTTCTCAAGGTAAGCTATAAAACATCAAACCTCATCAAATATTTACATAATACAGTCTAGGGTTACTCAGTAGATAACAGTGCATTAAAACATTTACTAATCATGATTAAGGTTGTAAGTTCGAAAATCATTTACATAAAAACTCAACCCGACTCATAAATAGAAAACATAAAGATACACAGACCCAACATAAAACTATGGAGACGCAGCTCCTAATGTATAATATACTTGGAGTCGCAGCTCCATAAACGATAACATTAACTCCCAGACATCCCAAGCTGGCCAAATCAAAATATAAAAGACCATCCTCTCTCATACATCGTGAGAAGGACAAACCCAACTGACGAGATCTAGTGGAAACTCTATTTGAGTCCACTACCGATGTTGTCACAAAAGACATCCCTAGAGCCATTACATAAGTAGCTCTCTAACTAAGCCTTTCCCTTACCAAGGAGAAAGTCATAGCCTACAGACCAACGACAATCTTGCATGTCTCAAGAAAAGATTAGGCATGACAACATACGCAAAGACCATCATCCTGGACCATCGGAAAGCTAGAAGACGTCCACTAGAACTCCAACATATCGTCTGCAAGCTCGAACCTCAGCCTCTATGATGAATCAACCAAACGACATCTTGACATCTCAGTCTTCTCAAAAGAACACAGAAGGCACATAACCAGACGACATAGGTAATATAAAATAAGGAGGTGAGATTCCCAAACACCACAACATATGACATATATGAAAATAGCACTACACCACATAACATATATTCATATCCATGTAAACATATATTTCAGTCAAGCAGTCTAGTATATACAAGTAACAGATAACATGTGCACATATAGTCAACAGTACACAAATCAATGTAACCACAATCTCATCAATCATGACCGGACATTGTTAGTTCATAGAGACACGAGAACAGAGGTAACTGATTGAAACTGCATAGTCCCATACCTACACAGCCTCAAGGGAGGTTTGACCCTAACTCCGGAGCTAAGAGAACATTCGGAAGGAGTGATTAGAGCATATGTTTGACAACTTCCATTATTAGGCATCTTATGCATTCAATAGTAACAGCCATATAATGGTACTATAATTGATTGTGAAACACTCTCGATAACCTTGACCGGCTAGCATCTAGTCGTTGATGCCAGTGTATTGCATGGAACGCCACGACCAAGAAGAATCACCAACTGGTCATTTGTGACCCTCCTACCCTGAACACCCCCAAGACCATTTAAGATTGTCACTAGCACGTCCTCATGCGCACATGCATGTCGGCTCAACTTCCTAGGCACAAAGGCCTTACAGAACATAGTATCAACTATATGTTTATGCAATAATACCGTTAATGGCGTGTGCGTTCATATTTATCCACCGGATAAATTTCGGGGTTCCTTACGAAAACCAAAAGCCATTTCATTTGTATTTATCCATCGGATAAATTTTGGAGTTCCTTACGGAAACCAAAAGCCATTCTAGAGGCAAAGCAGACAGTACCAACCTGTTGAGAATCATCCCTCGTTGGACTATCCATGTTTCAATGCTTTAGTACATTATGAAGAGTGGTCATTCGTCACCAACTCAATTATGCCTCTTTAAGTCCATTGTCGAATAGGATTACTTGTCGAGCAAGCCACCTCAAAATACTCGTTGTCATTAAGTATTATGGATGTAAGGATGAGTGAATCGTCCTTACTTTATGACATATGGTCTTTCTCCACCATGAGTCATAATCATTAAGTGTTTGTTTTCACTAAGCCATCCTCGACTTAGGTTTTCCATTTAACTTGAAATACTAATCTTGAAGACCAAAACCACTTTTATCCAAAATCAAAACCCTTTGTCTAAAACCAAATCATTTTGGAAGTAAGAATGACTCATAGGTATATTGATACCAAATCTTTCAAAACAGTATTTCAAATCCCGTAAATTATTGAAAGGCGGTTTTCCGCCTTTTTACTTGATTTAGGGTCGAAACCCGTAAACTTTCAAAATAAGCCCCCTTGACTCAAATCATCAATTATCTAGGTTCTAATACTCATTTCAAAGTATTAAAATACCAAATTAAGGTCTTGAGTAACATTTCACTCAAAAGTCTTAAAACTTGATCGAAAGCTTCTAATTGATTTCTACACAAGTTCTAGGAAGAGAAAGCCAGATAATATAATCATATTTAGGGATGGTGTAAGCAAATCACAATTTAATCAAAGTCATTTTGGAATAAGCTGAACACTTTAAGATGTTTTAAATACTGTAAAAAAAGTTTTGGAAGAATAACACTTTCTTCTTATTTTCATTTTTCCTTAAAACACTTATTTCTTCGGTTTCTAAAGTATCACTTTGGTAAATCAAAATATAACGTACGATTAAAATAGTTCTCAATCCATTTCTAAAACCTTAATCAAAATTAAAGTTCTGAAATAATTGTTCAAAACTAAATACTTTTTCCATTATGGATTTAATGTTCATTTTCTCACTTATATTAAAATCGCTTAAGTTTCAAGGATTGGAGTTAAACTCCCATTTCCATTCACATTTGGCCAGAAGCCAATCACAACCAAAGTGAAGGTTACACTTCACCAAACAATCTCACAAATATCCATACACATCAATATATCAAGTTATATCGCATAATCACCAAAATCAAGTATTAAATCCTCACTTTGATCCAATGATCAAAGTGATGGTTTTCAACATGCTAGAGATCATTTTCCAACCAATCAATCACACCAACAAACATAAATCAAACTACAATTAACCAAGACAATAATGTCCTCATAAGGGACTAAATAAACAAAGTGGAAAATCCTTAACTTAGGATTTTTCGACAACCAGATAAATAAAGCCATCTTCACATCCACCAATATGGTGTGATGTGGTTCACTCCCCCCTTACCTCTTGTAGACAAGGGAAGATCATTTCATTGGTGCTTCAACAAATAGCTTCCTTCTGAGCGAAGAAGCACAAAGCTAAACTCCAACTCGACGTTCCAGTTTCCTCTAAATAGTTCTTATCAACTCCCGAAACATGTGAAACCTGCTTCCCTAAGCAAACATAACCACTTTAACATCCCAGAGAGGGAGTCCAAGCATTTTCAACAACCATACAATTCAAACAATTTGCTACTTATCATCAAACACTCACTCTAAGTTGTTTCAAATACTTAATTTCACAAAATAGAACCAATTTCAAAAAAATTCAGAATTGGGAAAATTAAGATTCATCCTCAAAATTGGGGAAATGAGCTTTGATCATAGGAACATGAAATTAACCTTAGAAATCATTAAAGAACAGTCCCAAATACATAGAAACATAGTTAATTTCACAAAAACATAATCAATTTCCAATAAAATCATGTTGTGGCTTTAGGGTTCATAGAGCAATTTGGGGGAAATCAATCTAGTTAAAGAATGATGAAATTGATTTAGGGAAACACTAATTAATAGTCCCAATTGCACAAAACAAGGTTCAATTTCAAAATTAAACTCTGAATTCAAAAGCTAGGGTGGGTTTGCAAACTGATTTGGGGTTTTTTGAAACTAGAAGAAAATAGGGGTAAACACTTACCTAAGGAAGAGAAGAGCACGGCAGAGACGGTCCCACGGTGGATGGTCCAAACCGGTGGCGGTCGCAGGTGTGTCCTACCCTTACAGACGGAGCACGACGAGGACGAACAGGGAGGCGAAACAGAGCAGAACCCGCGTTGCTGTCTTCTTCCTATCATGCGGCAAGCGAAGGTCGGATCGGCCTTGGCGATGGGGCGCCCGACTGAACCATAGCCAAAGGAAGACTGAACAACGACTGGGTGGTGGAGAGAAGGTGGAGAAAATGAAATAGAGAGGGAGGAGGAGTTTGGTCGTGATGAAGAAGAAAGGAAAAATAGGGGGCCGTGCGTTTCTAATAAGAGGAACTTTTTATTTTTCACTTACTTAAATGGTAGATACAACATGAGTGGTTGAGATTAATTTTAGGAAAAAAGAAATAACATTGACCCTTAGATCTAAAAATAATGGTTGACAAATATATAATTTAAAAATATAAATTAGAGTAAAGGTTGATAGTTGAATTTATCAATCAAGAAAATCAGTGATCCAAAATAATCTCTTGTTAATACTAAACTAATTTATTTTCAAATCTAAAATTAAATAGAGTAACATCTGAGAATAAATTCCTTTGAATCATATTATTTAAAACATTTTTCTAAACAGATAATAGCTAACACAATCAATAAAATAATTTTAAATGAGTAAATATAATTATTCAAACTAAACAACATAAAAATAAACATCAAGATAATTAATTATTTCAAGAAAATAATCAAACACATATGTGAAAAACTAGGATATTACAGTCCCTCTCCGAACCTCATATAAGCTGACACATGACCCATATAAACAACGAAACGGGTAGCTGGGTCCACTAGCCACCCTTGTAACAGCCTGATTTTTTATTACGCTGTTTAACCGAGTAAAAATATATTTATTTATATTTTTATCTGAGACTTAGGAAATGATTTTGGGAAAAAAAAATCATATCTAGAACCTACTATACGGTAGGAAGCTTTGGTTAAAATTTGGGTTTAAATCTCAGACGGAAACTGGTCTGCGTTTTTTTAACTGACAGTATAATTTTATACTGACAAAAAACCCTAATTTGACCCAAACACTGAAATTTGTAGAATTTTTATATTTTGTCCTTGAGGAATAATTATACTTTCCAAATTTCTGATTAGAAATAAAATATTATGTGTATTCAGACAAATTTTGGCAAAAGTTCGAACGGAAAACAGTTACTGTTTTCACTGACACTAAGAGTTTAATGATCAGAAAACCTAATTTTGACTCTTGAACGAAACAATGTAGGTTTTTATCATATTTCCAACGAGATAGGTTATTTTGAAATTTTTGTAAAAAAAAAAAAAGATATTAGACGATTCTCGGGCGTTTTGGTCGTTAATCGGGTAATCGACGAAGCCGGGAACATATAACAAAAGAATATCTAGATATTTAGTAAAATAAATATCTAGATATTTATTTGAAAATATCTAGATATTTGTATTAACTTAACCATGATTCTATTAAACCTAACCTATGTTAAACCAATATCATATCTATAAATACACCCCCCCACCCCCCCACCCCCCACGACAGTCCCCCTCCATCTCTTCTCCTTCATTTCTTATTCTTCTTAAAACAAAACATAAACTCCATTTTCAAGAGCTCTAAGTGCATCCTTGTTGAAGTGCATCAAGATCACCATCTTCTTTCCATATTCATCATCACTTGAGGTAATATGATGATCCTTGATCATCTATTCTCATACTTGAAGTAATTTTCATTCTATTTCATGATTTTATTTTCTTAGATCTAGAACTTTAAAGAATTCTAGAAAATTGTAGGAAACTTTTAAAAATGTGAAACCCATTTTTATGATCTAGTTATGATCACTACTTTCATTATCAAAGAGCATGTAATTAAAAACATATTCCATCCCTAAAAACTATTCTAGGCCGAAACTATGTTAGAAAAGGGGTTTAGTGTTTTTGTTTCATTTTTGAAATCTAATGCTTGATTTAAGCTCCATAGTATGTATATAATTTAAATCCAAGAGCTTGAATCCAACTAAAATTCCTAACCTATTTTTCTAGTTTGGGCCGAAACCCTAACTTGAAGGGGTTGAGCGAAACTTTTCAAACTCATGAATTATACCATTTAATCTTGCATAGTTAATGCTCTAAGATCAGACATCTAAGAGATTAAGATGATTTAAAAACCATAGCCTTTTGTTCATAACTTTGGCCGAATTCATACCTATGTGAGTTAGTAGGATTTCTTCAAAATATAACTTGTATATCATTGATATGGTTGAAGGTGAATTTGATAACGTGTGGCATGATAATGAGGGACATCAATTTTGGAATCCCAGTGATAACCCAGGTGGGGGGAAAGAACCAATCTACCGTCGTAATAGATAAGTAGTATATTATATAATAATTGTGTATGGCGACCTAAACCCTACTAGTAGTTAAGTAATCGACAAGACCAAAATCACATTGGAAACCTTTTTCTGTAAAACCAATGGTGATTCAGGGATTGTATGTTTATCGATATTAGGTTGATTTTAAGTATTTTGATGAAGTCTGACTTTATGTTTATTTAATTGATTGTGATATACTGGTTGAGGTATTCCACTGCATGTGACGTATTATTTTTGATGTTTGAATGTTCTGTTGATTAATGTGTTATGCATGATCTGCCTGGTTTAATATTGTGCTTAGTGGATTTTTATGCAAAGATATATATGTTGTCTAAGAGATGATTGTTTTGGCTGTGAGGATAATGATGATTTAGAAGTGCCTAACCTAGATGATGTATGTTAAAGAAGTGTTATGGCATAGAATATATGTGTCAAGTTCTAATGGAAGGTTAAGACACTAGGATATTGTTAAAACGGGTTGGTGAGATTCAAGTATAGGTGTTGTCATCCACAACCTTGTATTGGTAAGATAATACACAAGGACAAAAGTATATTGGTAATATAATACACCAATACAAAAGTTTATTGGTAATATAATACACAAGGACATCTCTGTTTTGGTAATATAATACACCGTGTATTGGTAATATAATACACGTAAAACACATCTGTGTATTGGTAATATAATACACCGTGTATTGGTAGTGTATTAATATAATATACCCTGTATTGGTAATATAATACACGTAAAATACATCTGTGTATTGGTAATATAATACACCGTGTATTGGTAATATAATACACGAAAAATTCAAGAGTACTCGCGAGACCATTTCCACCTTAGAAATAGGTGTCCAGCTATGATGTCTTTGAGTAGCATGAGATTGAGGATAAAGGATGATATATTAACTTGAGGATGATTTGTTAGTTAGATGTGCTGATTGTCTGTGACAATTACTGTATAATTTACTATGACTCTTTTCCTCTTTTGATGATATAACTATTTCTTATCCCCTGTATATTTCTGTATGTTGTATTTTATCTCCTCGTGGAATCGAATAAGAAGACCACGTGGATGAGCGAAACCAGGAGGAGTTGGACGGAACTCCCTACGAACCTGAGGCCGGAAGATGAGCTGTGACCCGTGGTGATTAGGGTCTAGTTAGTTATGGCCAGTGCGTCTCGTGAGGCGTTTTTTATATGTTTTCACTTTGTTTAACTTTTGCTTAAGTATATGCTTGTGAGGGATTCTACTGAAAGGATACCCTCAACAATGTTTTGTAATATGATTATAAGTCTGATGTGTGTATGTATAACATGAACATCGTATGTTGTTTTAAATGAACTAAAGTTTGTATGCTTATTAACTTAAGTTTTAATTTTTACGTATTTTCATATTAAACGCATGAGTAAGAAATTAATTAATGATATTTTAGTCTAATAAAACACCGGGGCATAACGGGGTGTCTCAACCCTTTGTAATCATGATAATCTAGCTCAATAGTTCCCATCAGTGGGAACGCTGCCGGACCCATCATCCAAGGATGGTCTAGGTGTGGCATCCTGTACAACTGGGTCTGCTTCGTGATACAAAAATAAAACACATATAACACCCTGATTTCTTGATTAGGGTTTAAGGAAGAGATTAAGTATAATTAAAGACATAGTCATATTCCTTTGGTGTTAGTTAGCTTGTGTTTCAAGTTTGAGTAAAATAGGAGCTGAACTGGGTCCGGAACGCAAACAAACGTAAACCTTGCGATTAATTGGTCAGTTAATTAATTAATCGATTAATTAGTTAATTGAGAGTTAGAATATTAAAATTAGGCCAGGATTGAGTACCATAGGCTTTTAGGAGTAGCCTAAAATAATTACGGAATAATATTCCAGCAGTAGGTTACGCGGGAAAATGCGGAAGAAAACACCCGGTTGTACCGATGGAGCAACACGCAATGACATATGTCTCCAAATCAAGATGTCACCTCAAACTCCACCACCAATCCCTAAACACCTACACTTGACACATGTACTCCACTCACATTTCTACCTATGCCGAAAAGATGACACCTAGTTACTTGAGCCACCTAACCTACACTAACACATGACACATGGCTAACATGCAAACTAATAATTTAATGAAAGACATCATGCATTTGATGGAATTGAATGAAAGTGAAGTCTCCATCCTACTTCACTCACGCATGTAGAGAGGACCAAGGGAGAAGCTGAAAAAAATAGAAGAAGAGAGGGCAGCCATGGTGGTTGCACTTTGAAGCTTGGTTGGTGGTTGTAGCACTTTGAAACTTGGTTGAAGCAGTCGCAATGAAATCAACACTATATTTTTTAACCGTTAGATCGTGCTCAAATTTTGTATGATGGTGCAATGTGAACCTGGATGGTGAGAAACTCAACTCGTGTAACTTCTAACTAGGCACCATAGAACGTCCATCCGTGGTTCGTTCGAAGACGGTTAAGGACAAGTAGTTCTATGTTGCCACCGTTCAATTTTGAAATTGAAGGTCTGTAGCTGGAGATATAGAGCTCGCATAGTAGCCCGTTTTGGGTACATTTTTCTTGGATTCTTGAGCTCACTCTTGAATCCGACTTCCCTTAAGTCCAGTCGCTGTTCTCGTATGTTTTTCCTTTGATTTCATCTCTTGATTCAAATCTACTGGAACCCTGTTGTTGAATCTGTTGGTATTTGTTTTTCCGGTAAATTGTGATACACATACGTGTAATCGGGATGAAAAACGGAACCATGGATGTATTGGTATGGATGGTGGCAGATTTGTGGACGTTGTTGGAAAGCGTGCCGAGGCTCGTTTCAGTAGAGTGGATGCATTCGAAGCTTTTACGGGAAAGCATACAAGTATGTAAGGTGGGGAAAAGAACCACTGTCGTCAGGGAGGAAAGAGTAGTTTAGAATACAATGATATGCCAACCAAAAACACTTAAACCGTAATGGTGGCTACAGTGGAGTAGTACCACCGAAGGTCTACGCATTGTTGGTTTGGCAACAATAGGTTGATTTAATGTTGATTTGATGTTATATGTTTAGTATGATTGTGTTTGTTGTTATAATGTGTTTGATAATATGCTTGACGTGCTGGTATGCTTGATAAGTTGTAAGCTAACATGCTTAGTGTTGCTGTATATATGTTTATGATATTATATGATTGTATGCTTGAGATGATAACATGCTCTGCCTATTTCCGTATGATAACTAATATGAGTAAGAAATGCCATGAGATTGATGACATGTGTTGTGATGGTATGTTAAGCTGCTTGTATGATTAGAGTTAGGTGACGATTACTGTTGATTGGGCGATGTATGATATGAGTGTAATTGATAATACGTGCGTTAGTACCTCACTGGATGAATTAGCTAATGTGTGTTGTTCGGAGTAATGAAACCTTAGGAATATGATGTTGAGGTACTTAGCCGTAAGTTGGCTTTGAGAAGAGTTGGTGAGATTCACAATGTGTTTTTGTTGTATTTCGCCACCGCATGGATTGGAATGGACCATCAGCCTGAAATTCTGGGGATGGATCAGAATAGAGGACGAGTATCCTGAAATGCTGGGGATACGTCGTGACAGCGGGCGATCATCCTTAAATGCTGGAGAGGGATCGAGATAGTAAACGAGCATCCTGATGTGCTGGGGATGTGTCGTGTCGAGTATCCTGAAATGTTGGCGATACGTCATGATAGTGGATGATCTTCCTAAAATGCTGGGGATGGATCGAGATAATGGACGAGCATCCTGATCTGCTGGGGATGTGTCCTGATGACTATCCTGATCTGCTGGGTATACGTCGTGGTAGTGAGAGAATATCTGATTTACTGGGGATGTGCGGCATGGTGGTGAATGATACAACTTGATCTTGTCAAGGATGCATCGTGATGATTCCATCTTCTTGTACGTTTAGCTGTATGAACAAGAGTGAACCTTATTGGCATGAGAGCATGGGGATGATTGTTACGTGTCACTCGAAGGATGGTTGTGCGTGCCATGTTTGTCTATGTGCTGTCATTGTATTTTATTCTACTTCTATGTCCCATTTTATGATGACTAGTGTAGATTCTTATCCCCTATTTCTGTGTTATTGTATTTATTATTTTTGGACGAGAATACTCCTACAAAGATTTCTCTTTTAGAAAGAGAGACGCATCACAAAAGCGAGCATACTCGGGAGCAGCAGTGTAGGTGGGAATGTTAAACCAGTCCTTTAGTATATGGCCAGTGAGTCTTTTATATTTTAATGTATTTTGATGAGAGGTGCCAGCTAGGCCAAGTCGTATTTTATATGTACCTTCGCTACCTTCCGTACTCTAATGTTCTGTATTTACTGTTATGAAAGTATATATGTGTTTTAAAGTAATCGAAAATTTTATGCATGATTTATATTATTAAGGTTAAGTGTTATGTTCCATGTGACACTCGGAAGGGTATTACATTTAGTGGTATCAGAGCAGTTCGGTCTTAACCGGACTGTGGAGTCTTTAAGAGTGTCGGAACTGGCCATATTTTGTCGACTCCGCAAGAGAGATCGACCGTGTCTAGATGAGTAGAATGGTTTGTTTGACTGATTGTGTGTTGTATATGGATAATAAGTAGATATACATAGACATATTGCTTATTATGTATCGAACTCGAGCTAACGGTTGCTGTTTACAGGAACCGATGGCTCAAAGCAACATAATAAGGGGTAGAGGTAGGTTTGGACCCACAACTACACGTAGGCACTATGCCGGTGATACCTCAAGAAATAGAAGTGGTAGTGAGACTACCGAAGCAATAAGGATCATGAGGGATTTAGCCACTGAAATGCTGCCACAAACACAACAGAATGCCCAATTCATGCAAAGACAAGAAGAGAGGGGGGAAAAGGCAACGTCAATGGAATACCGTTCGAGAGGAAGAAAAACTGGACAGCGGTCTGAACGCCTTCATGAAAGGAAATCCACCCCAATTCCATGGCGAATACAATCTTGAGGCAGCAGAGAAATGGCTGCAGGAAGTGGAGAAGGTGTTTGTGGCTATGCACTGCAGAGAAGAGAGGAAAGTCATTTATACTGGCTTTATGCTGGTTGGAGCAGCGGAAGCTCGGTGGAGAAATAAACAGATTGTTGGAAGCCAAAGTACACACGATAAATTGGGAGTTATTATGTGAGTGTTTCTTGGAGAAGTACTTTCCCAAAAGCGTCAGACGTGAAAAGAAAAAAGAGTTCATGAGTCTGAAGCAAGGAAACATGTCTGTTGGGGAATATGCTATCAAATTTGAAGACTTTTTAAAATTTTCTCAGTTTTACCAAGTCCATCCGGACGAAGAGTAGGTCTATAGGCGATTTGAAGATGGGTTAAGGTCTGAGTTGAAGCGGGCGATGCTGCCATTCCAAATTCATCAGTTCCTGGCTTTGGTAGAGAAATGCACAGTATTAGAAGGTCATGAACGTGGTAGAACGATTCAATAGGGGGATGGTGGACCGATCCGCAACAATGATAATTATGGAAACGAAGATAAGGGAAATGAATCTCAACCAAGGCGAGGACCCTATGACCACCCTATGCAAAACACTACTCCTATTGATAAAAGACCACCCTCACAGCAACGACCCCAGGGATGCTTCCTATGCGGAGGACCACATCAAGTTAAGGATTGCTCAGCGAAAGACAACCGTTAGTGTTTCCAATATGGCAAGATGGGCCACATATCTCGGGATTGCACACAAAAAGTGAAGCCCATTCTTGCTGGACATAGGACAAGTGGAGCAGGTGGGAGGCCACAAACAGTGAGAACGCAAGCGATAAGATCTCTGACCAGTGGGAGAGTTTTTGCTTTGAAGAGAACTAAATTCTCTCGATTTTCCAATCAAACCTATGGTATATTGACTATATAAAAACACATGTTCCATCTTTATCTTTTGACACGACATTTTCCACACCCACCAATTATTCTTTGGCACCCCTCGTTGAAAGTTTAAAATGCCCAATTGTTTTAGAAAATAGATAGTTTCTTGTGGACTTTGTCTGTTTGTCTATACAACAGAACTATATTCTTTTAGGCATTGATTGGCTTTCGGCTAACCATGTGGTGCTAGACTGTTCAAATAAAACCCTTCATTTTTCCAAGGGATCTGGATTAGTGCCAGTTAATGACGATAGATTGGATGAAGGACGACCAAAGGATTGCTTGGTGTTGTTTTCCTTGGAAGCCAAGGAGTTTCCGAAAGCAGAAGCGCTGCCTGTCGTATACGAATTTCCTGAAGTTTTTCCGAATGATGTGTTAGGAATACCATATAAGCGGGACAAGACCAATATCAAGCACACCTTGTCGAATGTCCCCAATGGAGTTACCAGAGCTTAAGAAGCAGCTTGATGATATGCTTAAGAAGGAGTTCATCCGACCAAGTGTTTCACCGTGGGGAGCACCAGCGTTGTTTGTAAGGACTAAGGATGGAAGTTCAAGGCTGTGAGTGGACTTGCAGCTTCTGAACAAGGTAACAATCAAGAATAATTACCCATTACCGAGGATTGATGACTTGATGGATCAGTTGCACGAAGCAACTGTGTTCTCTAAGATAGATCTAAGGTCCGGGTACCATCAGATCAGAGTGACGGAAGACGATATACCGAAGACTGCTTTCAGAAGTCGGTATGGTCACTACGAGTATCTGGTTATGCCGTTTGGCGTGACTAATGCTCTAGCCGTGTTCATGGACTTCATGAATTGGATCTTTAGACCGTACTTAGAAAAGTTTGTCGTTGTGTGTATTGGTGATATTCTTATCTACTCTTCGAGTAGAGAAGAAGATGTAGAGCATCTTCGGGTTGTACTTCAAGTGTTAAGGGAGAGACAACTCTATGCCAAGTTGTCGAAGTGCGAGTTCTGGTTAGACGAAGTACAATTTCTAGGGCATACGATCAACAAAGATGGGATAGCTTTGGATCCTGCTAAATTTGAAGCAGTCGTGAACTGGGAAAGTCCTAAGACGGTGGGCCAAGTCAGGAGTTTTCTTGGACTGGCAGGTTACTATAGATGGTTTATTGAGGGATTCTCGAAGATTGCGTTGTCGATGATGTAACAAACGAGAAAGGGTAAGGCAATTGAATGGACCGAGGAGTGTAGGGCTAGTTTTCAAGAGTTGTAAAGGAGGATCACAACATCTCCAGTGCTAGTCTTGCCAGATTCATTAGCACCGTTTGATGTGTACTGCGATGAATCACATCAAGGCCTGGGTTGTGTTCCCATGTAAAATGGAAAAGGTTGTGGCGTATGTCTCTAGACTGTTAAGAGTACATGAGAGGAATTACCCAACCCATGACTTAGAGTTGGCCGCAATAGTGTTGGCGTTGAAGATATGGAGACACTATCTGTATGGTGCTCAGTTCACAGTGTTCAGTGATAATAAGATCCTGAAGAATTTGTTCGAACAGAAGGAGTTGAAAATGAGACAAAGGATATAGATGAAGTTTATAAAGGATTATGTGAGTTTGATCTCTGGTACCATCCTAGAAAAGCAAACATCGTAGCAGATGCTTTAAGTCGGAAATCCTTGCAAATGTCTGTTATGATGATCATGGAGTTAGAACTGATTGTGCTGTTCAGAGACATGAATCTTGGGATAACGGAATTATCTCATAACAAGATAAGTTTGGGAAAGGTCACTATTACTAGTGGATTCCTAGACTTGGTTTGGAAGAAGCAAGCAGAAAAACAATACCTCCAAAAGGTAAATCAGATGATAGAGGATCGAAGAACTGTAGAGTTTAAGCGAGGTACTGATGGAATCATAAGGTGTCGGACGATAGTAAAGTTAAGACTTTGATTTTGGAAGAGGTGGATATGCAACAACAATATCTGCATTTGTTTGCTTAAGGTAACTTAATTTAAATTTCGAGGACGAAATTTATTTTAAGGGGGTAGTAATGTAACACACCGATTTCTTGATTAGGGTTTAAAGAAGAGATTAAGTATAATTAAAGACTTAATCATGTTCCTTTGGGGTTAGTTAGCTTGTGTTTCAAGTTTGAGGAAAATCGGATCTGAAATGGGTCAGGAACGCGAACAAACCTAAACCTAACGATTAATTGGTCAGTTAATTAATTAATCGATTAATTAGTTAATTGAGAGTTATAATATTAAAATTAGGCCGGACTTGAGTACAATAGGCTTTTAGGAGTAGCCTAAAATAATTACGGAAAAATATTCAAGAAGTAAGTTACGCTGGAAAATGTGGAAGAAAATACACGGTTGTACCAATGGAGCAACACGCAATGACATGTCACATCAAGATGCCACCTCAAACTCCACTACCTATCCCTAAACACCTACACTTGACACATGTACTCCACTCACATTTCTACCTATGCCCAAAAGATGACACCTAGTTACTTAAGCCACCTAACCTACACTAAAACATGACACATGGCTAACATGCATACTAATAATTTAATGAAAGACATCATGCATATGATGGAATTGAATGAAAGTGAAGTCTCCATCCTACTTCAATCACACATGAAGAGAGGACCAGGGGAGAAGCTGAAGAAAATAGAAGAAGAGAAGGCAGCCATGGTGGTGGCACTTTGAATCTTGGTTGGTGGTTGTAGCACTTTGAAGCTTGGTTGAAGAAGTCGCAATGCAATCAACCATATATATTCATTAACCGTTAGATCGTGCTCAAATTTTTTATGAAGGTTTAAGACTTGTGTTTCTTCATATCCAATGGTCATAATTCTGAAAGAATGTTCACAGTTGGAGATATTCAGCACCCAATGTGAACCTAGACGGTGAGAAACCCAACCCATGTAACTTCTAACCTGGAACCATAAAAAGGCCATCCTAGGTTTGTTCGCCGTTGGATAGGGCTGAAAACTTTGGAGAAGGTTAAGGACAAGTATATCTACGTTGTGACCGTTCCATTTTCGAATTGAAGTTCTATAGCTGGATATATAGAGCTTGCACAGTACCCCATTTTGGGTACATTTCCCTTGGATTCGTGAGCTCACTATTGAATCCGACTTCCCCTAAGTACATCCGCTGTTCTCGTAAGTTTTTCCTTTGATTTTATCTCTTGATTCAAATCTACTGGAACCCTGTTGTTGATTCTGTTGGTATTTGTGTTTCCGGCAAATTGTGATACACATACGTGTAATCGGGATGAAAAACGGAACGATGGGTGTATTGGTATGGATGGTGGCAGATTTGTGGACGTTTTTGGAAAGCGTGCCGATGCTCATTTTAGTAGAGTGGATGCATTCAAAGCTTTTTACGAGAAAGCGTGCAAGTTTGTAAGGTGGGGAAAAGAACCGCTGTCGTTCGGGAGGCAAGAATAGTTCATAATACAATGATATGCGTAGGCGATCCTAAACTCTACTAGAGGTTGTGTAACTAACAACACTTAAACCGCAATGGTGGCTACAGTGGAGTAGTACCACCGAGGGTTTAAGCATTGTGGGTTTAGCAACAGTAGGTTGATTTACTGCAGATTTGAGGTTGTATGTTTAGTATGATTATGTTTGTTGTTATAATATGTTTGATAATATGCTTGATGTTGCTGGTATGCTTGATATGTTGTATGCTAACATGCTTAGTGTTGATGTATATATGTTTATGATATTATATGATTGTATGCTTGAGATGATGACATGCTCTTCCTATTTCCGTATGATAACTAATATGAGTAAGAAATGCCATGAGATTGATGACATGTGTTGTGATGGTATGCTAAGCTGCTTGTATGATTAGAGTTAAGTGACGATTACTATTGATTGGGTGATGTATTATATGAGTGGAATTGATAGTACGTGCGTTAGTACCTCACTGGATGAATTAGCTAATATGTGTTGTTCTGAGTAATGAAACCTTAGGGTATGATGTTGAGGTACTAAGCCGTATGTTAGCATTGAGAAAAGTTGGTGAGATTCACGATGTGTTTTTGTTGTATTTCGCACCCGTATGGATTGGAATGGACGATCATCCTCAAATGATGGGGATGGATCATAATAGAGGACGAGTATCCAGAAATGCTGGTGATACGACGTGACAGCGGCCGATCATCCTGAAATGCTGGGGAGGGATCGAGATAGTAAACGAGCATCCTAATGTGCTGGGGATGTGTCGTGTCGAGTATCTTGAAATGTTGGGGATAAGTCGTGATAGTGGACGATCATCCTGAAATGCTGGGGATGGATTGAGATAATGGACGAGCAATCTGCTGGGGATATGTCGTGACGAGTATCCAGATTTGCTGGGGATGCGTCGTGGTGGTGAGAGAATATCTGATTTTCCGGGGATGTGCGGCACGGTGGTGAATGATACAACTTGATCTTGTCAAGGATGTATCGTGGTGATTGCATCTTCTTGTACGTTTAGCTGTATGAACAAGAGTGAGCCTGAATAGCATGAGAGCTTGGGGATGATTGTTACGTGTGACTCGAAGGATGGTTGTGCGTGCCATGTTTGTCTATGTGCTATCATTGTATTTTTATTCTACTTCTATATCCCATTTTATGGTGACTAGTGTAGATTCTTATCTACTAATTATGTGTTATTGTATTTATTGTTTTTGGACGAGAAGACTACGACAAAGATATCTCTTTTGGAAAGAAAGACGCGTCATAGAAGCGAGCATACTCGGGAGCAGCAGAAAACACTCAACGAGAGCGGTCTGAGCAGTAGTGGAGTCCTTGTTCCTACTACTAGTGTAGGTGGGAATGTTAAACCAGTCCTTTAGTATATGGCCAGTGAGTCTTTTATATTTTAATGTATTTTGATGAGAGGTGCCAGCTAGGCCAAGTCGTTGTATTTTATATGTGCCTTCACTTCTTTCCATACTCTGATGTTCTGTATTTACTATTATGAAAGTAAATATATGTTTTTAAGTAATCGAAGTTTTTATGCATAATTAAGAGTCTGATTTTGGAAGAGGTGGACATGCAACAACAGTATCTGCATTTGTTTGCTTAAGGTAACTTTATTTAAATTTCGAGGACGAAATTTATTTTAAGCGGGTTAGTAATGTGACACTCCGATATCTTGATTAGGGTTTAAGGAAGAGATTAAGTATAATTAAAGACTTAATCATGTTCATTTCTGTATTAGTTAGCATGTGTTTCAAGTTTGAGGAAAATCGGAGATGAAATGGATTAGGAACGCAAACAAACCTAAACCTAGCGATTAATTGGTCAGTTATTTAATTAATCTATTAATTATTAATTGAGAGTTAGATTATTAAAATTAGGCTGGGCTTGAGTTACATAGGCTTTTAGGAGTAGCCTAAAATAATTATGGAAAAATATTCCGGCAGTAGGTTACGCGGGAAAATGCGGAAGAAAACACTCGGTTGTACCGATGGAGCAACACGCAACGACATGTGTCTCCATATCAAGATGCCACCTCAAACTCCACTACTTATCCCGAAACACCTAAACTTGACACATGTACTCCACTCACATTTCCACCTATGGCTAAAAGATGACACCTAGTTACTTAAGCCACCTACCCTACACTAAAACATGACACATGGCTAACATGCAAACTAATAATTTAATGAAAGACATCATACATTTGATGGAATTGAATGAAAGTGAATGTTGTTTTGGCTTCAACGACTCAAGGAGGGGGGGGGGGGGGGGTGAATTGAGTTTTCAAAAAATATTTCCCTCTTAAAATTTTTTCACAAAATCGATGAAGGGTTTTTACAAAATCTTGAATAGAAGGTGATGAGGATAAGAAAGATTAATTCAGAAAGATTCAGAATAGGTTCAGGTTTAATAACTCAGTAATAACAAAATACAGTTTATACAGATCAAGAACATAAATTATATTGAACTTTAAACATCAAAGTTGCAGGTTCTTGAACATAAACAGAAAGTAAAGGAGTTTGGGTTTAGGGATATCACACAACCAGATTTATCCTGGTTCAGTCAGCTCCACTGTGACGTACAACCAGTCCCCACTCCACCTGTGGGATTTCACACACTAACACACAAGCTTTACCAGGTAGCTTGAAAAAACTTCACACCACAGAGCACTCCTTCACCTCGAGATACCATACTCTTGTGAAGAGCCTCAATGTTCAACCTTAGGGATACCTCACCCTAATCACTCAGAGAGACTCCCTCTCTCTTTACAATCGAAAGTAAAAACAAAAGTTGATTCCTAACTCTCAGTAGTTAGATAAACAAATTGAAGCACTTTGAGTATTGAAACACTTTTTTCTCAGTAAGCTCAATAAAGATGATGAATGATTTTCACAATTGATTTCTCAAAACGATTTCGTAAAATTGTGATATGTTATGATATTCGTATATGTTATTTAAGTGTTCATTTGATCCCTCTTTATATAGAAAACAAGTTATAGTCGTTGGGATCGATCAAAACAGATTTGGATCTGATTAACAGAATATGTTTTCTTGATCCACGTTCTTGAAATAAGATTCTGATTTTTCTTGTAGAATTCGCGTCCATAAAATAACCGAGTCCATTTGGAGAAATGCCGCATCTATTTGAAGAAAATAGCCGCGTCTATCTTAAAAAAATAACCGCGTCCATCTTTAAAAATTGCCAAGTCCATTTGAAGAAAATAGTTGCGTCCATTTGACACGTCAGTAGACGGGAGTACTAACACAAAGTAATTGGACGTGCTCCAACTAGTAGACGAGCTCCATATGCCATGTCAGTGGATGGAGCTTCTCATTAAGATCTTAGCAAGTCCAAAGACTTGTGTGGACGAGCACTTTTATCACTTCAGTGGATGTGCGCTTGTGTCACTTTAGTGGACGTGCACTTGTATCATTTTAGTGGACGTGCGCTTGTATCACCTTAGTGGACGTGCGCTTGTATCACTTTCTTGGACGACAGGTTTTACTATTCCCAGTGTTGGACAAGCGCTTATATTATTCCAGTGTTGGACGAGGGCTTTGAAATCTTATTTCAAAAATCATTTTCATTTACGAAAACTTATTCCTTTTAATGCAGGTTATGAAACATGATTTTCTTTCATGCATCTTTTCAAATTGAGCTTATTTGTGAATAAGCGATTTCATCTCTTACAAATCATCTAAGACTTAACACTAATTTCTTTGTCAAGCTCTTGTCTTGATGATTCCATGATCTTCGTCCTTGCTCTTTGATTCCTCAAGTTCTTCCTTGAATATTCTCCTTTGATTGCTCACTGAACTTGTTGAATATTACTTGATACCTGTCTTTACAATTTGACACTAAAAACACTTGTATACACATTAAGTTGTATTTGTCATATATCAAAATTTCTAAGTCATTGAGTTTAACAGTGAAGTCTCCATCCTACTTCACTCACGCATGCAGAGAGGACCATGGGAGAAGCTGAAAAAAATAGAAGAAGAGAAGGCAGCCATGGTGGTTGCACTTTGAAGCTTGGTTGGTGGTTGTAGCACTTTGAAGCTTGGTTGAAGTAATGGCAATGAAATCAACACTATATATTCTTTAACCGTTAGATCGTGCTCAAATTTTATATGAAGGTTCAAGACTTGTGGTTCTTCATATCCAACGGTCATAATGTGGCAGAATAACCATAGTTGCAGATATTCAGCTCACATTGTGAACCTAGATGGTGAGAAACTCAACCCGTGTAACTTCTAACCTGGCACCATAGAATGGTCATCCGAGGTTCGTTCACCATTGGATCGGGCTGAAAATTTTGGAGGAGGTTAAGGACAAGTAGTTCTATGTTGTCACCATTCCATTATGAAATTGAAGGTATGTAGCTGGAGATATAGAGCTCGCACAGTAGCCCGTTTTGGGTATATTTCCCTTGGATTCTTGAGATCACTCTTGAATCCGACTTCCCCTATGTCTAGCCGCTGTTCTCGTAAGTTTTTCCTTTGATTTAATCTCTTGATTCAAATCTATTGGAACCCTGTTGTTGATTCTGTTGGTATTTCTGTGTTTCTAGCAAATTGTGATACACATACGTGTAATCGGGATGAAAAACGGAACGATGGATGTATTGGTATGGATGGTGGCAGATTTGTTGACGTTGTTGGAAAGCGTGCCAAGGCTCGTTTCAGTAGAGTGGATGCATTCGGAGATTTTACGGGAAGGCGTGCAAGTCTGTAAGGTGGGGAAAAGAACTGCTGTCGTCAGGGAGGCAAGAATAGTTTAGAATAAAATGATATGCATAGACGATCCTAAACTCTACTAGAGGTTGTGTAACCAACAACACTTAAACCGCAATGGTGGCTACAGTGGAGTAGTACCACTGAGGGTTTAAGCATTGTGGGTCTAGCAACAGTAGGTTGATTTACTGTTGATTTGAGGTTGTATGTTTAGTATGATTATGTTTGTTTGTATAATATGTTTGATAATACGCTTGGCGTTGCTGGTATGCTTGATATGTTGTATGCTAACATGCTTAGTGTTGCTGTATATATGTTTTTGATATTATATGATTGTATGCTTGAGATGATAGCATGCTCTTCCTATTTTCGTATGATAACTAATATGAGTAAGAAATACCATGAGATTGATGACATGTGCTGTGATGGTATGCTAAGATGCTTGTATGATTAGAGTTAAGTGACGATTACTGTTGATTGGGCGATGTATTATATGAGTGGAATTGATAGTACTTGCGTTAGTAACTCACTGGATGAATTAGCTAATGTGTGTTGTTCTGAGTAATGAAACCTTAGGGTATGATCGATGTTGAGGTACTAAGACGTATGTTTGCATTGAGAAGAGTTGGTGAGATTCAATATGTGTTTTTGTTGTATTTCACCACCGCATGGATTGGAATGGACAATCATCCTGAAATGCTGGGGATGGATCATAAAAGAGTACGAGTATCCTGAAATGCTGGGGATACGTCGTGACAGCGGGCGATCATCCAGAAATACTGCTAATGGATCGAGATAGTAAACGAGCATCCTGAGGTGCTGGGGATGTGTCGTGTCGAGTATCTTGAAATGTTGGGGATAAGTCGTGATAGTGGTCGATCATCCTGAAATGCTGGGGATGGATCGAGATAATGGATGAGCATCCTAATCTGTTGGGGATGTGTCGTGATGACTATCCTGATTTGTTGGGGATACGGCATGGTGGTGATATAATATCTGATTTTCTAGGGATGTGCGGCACGGTGGTGAATGATACAACTTGATCTTGTCAAGGATGCATCGTGGTGATTGCATCGTCTTGTACGTTTAGTTGTATGAACAAGAGTGAGCCTGATTGGCATGAGAGCTTGGGGATGATTGTTACGTGTCACTCGAAGGTTGGTTGTGCGTGCCATGTTTGTCTATGTGCTGTCATTGTATTTTTTTATACTTCTATATCCCATTTTATGATGACTAGTGTAGATTCTTATCCCTTAATTCTGTGTTATTGTATTTATTATTTTTGGATGAGAAGACTCCGACAAAGATTTCTCTTTTAGAAAGAGAGACGCGTCACAGAAGCGAGCATACTCGGGAGCAGCAGAAAACACTCAACGGAGGCGGTCTGAGCAGTAGTGGAGTCCACGTTCCTACTACTAGTGTAGGTGGGAATGTTAAACGAGTCCTTTAGTATATGGCCAGTGAGTCTTTTATATTTTAATGTATTTTGATGAGAGGTGCCAACTAGGCCAAGTCGTTGTATTTTATATGTACCTTCGCTTCCTTCTGTACTCTGATGTTCTGTATTTACTGTTATGATAGTAAATATATGTTTTAAAGTAATCAAAGTTTTTAAGCATAATTAAGAGTCTGATTTTGGAAGAGGTGGACATGCAACAACAGTATCTGCATTTGTTTGCTTAAGATAACTTAATTTAAATTTCGAGGTCGAAAGTTATTTTAAGGGGCACAGTAATACAACACTACGATATCTTGATTATGGTTTATGGAATAGATTAAGTATAATTAAAGACTGAATCATTTTCCTTTGGTATTAGTTAGCTTGTGTTTCAAGTTTGAGGAAAATCGGAGCTGAAATGGGTCCGGAACGCAAACAAACTTAAACCTAGCGATTAATTGGTCAGTTAATTAATTAATCAATTAATTAGTTAACTGAGAGTTAGAATTTAAAATTAGGCCGGGCTTGAGTAACATAGGCTTTTAGGAGTAGCCTAAAATAATTACGGAAAAATATTCCAACAGTAGGTTACGCGGGAAAATACGGAAGAAAAAACCGGTTGTACCGATGGAGCAACACGCAATGACATGTGTCTCCACATCAAGATGCCACCTCAAACTCCACTACCTATACCTAAACACCTAAACTTGACACATGTACTCCACTCGCATTTCAACCTATGCCTAAAAGATGACACCTAGTTACTTAAGCCACCTAGCCTACACTAAAACATGACTCATGGCTAACATGCAAACTAATAATTTAATGAAAGGCATCATGCATTTGATGGAATTGAATGAAAGTGAAGTCTCCATCCTACTTCACTCACGCATGCAGAGAGGACCAAGGGAGAAGCTGAAAAAAATAGAAGAAGAGAAGGTAGCCATGGTGGTTGCACTTTGAAGCTTGGTTGGTGGTTGTAGCACTTTGAAGCTTGGTTGAAGTAGTCGCAATGAAATCAACACTATATATTCTTTAGCCGTTAGATCCTGCTCAAATTTTATATGCAGGTTCAAGACTTATGGTTCTTCATATCCAACGGTCATAATTTGGTAGAATATCCATAGTTGGAGATATTCAGCTCGCAATGTGAACCAAGATGGTGATAAACTCAACACGTCTAACTTCTAACCTGGCACTATAGAATGGCCATCCGAGGTTCGTTCACTGTTGGATCGGGATGAATATTTTGGAGGAGGTTAAGGACAAGTAGTTCTATGTTGACACCGTTCCATTATTGAATTGAAGGTCTGCAGTCAGAGATATAGAGCTCGCACAGTAGCCAGTTTTGGGTACATTTCCCTTGGATTCTTGAGCTCACTCTTGAATCCGACTTCCCCTAAGTCCTGCCGTTGTTCTAGTAATTTTTTCCTTTGATTTCATCTCTTGATTCAAATCTACTGGAACCCTATTGTTGATTCGCTGGGATTTCTGTTTCCAGCAAATTGTGATACGCATACGTGTAATCGGGATGAAAAACGGAATGATGGATATATTGGTATGGATGGTGGCAGATTTGTGGACGTTGTTGGAAAGCGTGCCGAGGCTCATTCAGTAGAGTTGATGCATTCAGAGCTTTTACGGGAAATCGTGCAAGTCTGTAAGGTGGGGAAAAGAACCACTGTCGTCAGGGAGGCAAGAATAGTTTAGAATACAATGATATGCGTAGGCTATCCTAAACTCTACTAGAGGTTATGTAACCAACAAATCTTAAATTGCAACGGTGGCTACAATGGAGTAGTACCATTGAGGGTTTAAGCATTGTGGGTTTAGCAACATTAGGTTGATTTACTGTTGATTTGAGGTTGTATGTTTCGTATGATTATGTTTGTTGTTATAATATGTGTGATAATATGCTTGACATTGCTGGTATGCTTGATATGTTGTATGCTAACATGCTTAGTGTTGCTGTATATATGTTTATGATATTATATGATTGTATGCTTGAGATGATAACATGCTCTTCCTATTTCCGTATGATAACTAATATGAGTAAGAAATGCCATGAGATTGATGACATGTGCTGTGATGGTATACTAAGCTGCTTGTATGATTAGAGTTAAGTGATGATTACTGTTGATTGGGTGATGTATTATATGAGTGGAATTGATATTACGCGCGTTAGTACCTCACTGGATGAATTAGCTAATGTGTGTTGTTCTGAGTAATGAAACCTTATGGTATGATGTTGAGGTACTAAGCCGTATGTTAGATTGGGGATTATTGTTACGTGTGACTCGAAGGATTGTTGTGAGTGCCATGTTTGTCTATGTGCTGTCATTGTATTTTTTTCTACTTCTATATCCCATTTTATGATGACTAGTGTAGATCTTATCCCCTAATTCTGTGTTATTGTATTTATTTTTTTTGGACGAGAAGACTCCAACAAATATTTCTCTTTTGGAAAGAGAGACGCGTCACTAAAGCGAGCATACTCGGGAGCAGCAGAAAACACTCATCGGTGGCGGTCTAAGCAGTAGTGGAGTCCTCGTTCCTACTATTAGTGTAGGTGGGAATGTTAGACTAGTCCTTTAGTATATAGCCAATGAGTCTTTTATATTTTAATGTATTTTGATGAGAGGTGTCAGCTAGGCCAAGTCGTTGTATTTTATATGTACCTTCGCTACCTTCCGTACTATGATGTTCTATATTTACTGTTTTGAAAGTAAATATATGTTTTAAAGTAATCGAAGTTTTTATGCATACTTAAGAGTCTGATTTTGGAAGAGGTGGATATGCAACAACAATATCTGCATTTGTTTGCTTAAGGTAACTTAATTTAAATTTCGAGGACGAAATTTATTTTATGGGGGATAGTAATGTAACACTCCGATATCTTGATTAGGGTTTAAGGAAGAGATTAAGTATAATTAAAGACTTAATCATGTTCATTTCTGTATTAGTTAGCATGTGTTTCAAGTTTGAGGAAAATCGGAGATGAAATGGGTCAGGAACGCAAATAAACCTAAACCTAGCGATTGATTGGTCAGTTATTTAATTAATCGATTAATTATTAATTGAGAGTTAGATTATTAAAATTAGGCCGGGCTTGAGTAACATAGGCTTTTAGGAGTAGCCGAAAATAATTACGGAAAAATGTTCCAGTAGTAGGTTACGCGGGAAAATGTGAAAGAAAACACCCGGTTGTACCGATGGAGCAGCACGCATTGACATGTGTCTCCACATCAAGATGCCACTTCAAAACTCCACTACCTATCCCTAATCACCTACACTTGACACATGTACTCCACTCACATTTCGACCTATGCCCAAAAGATGACACCTAGTTACTTAAGCCACCTAACCTACACTAAAACATGACACATGGCTAACATGCAAGCTAATAATTTAATGAAAGACATCATGCATTTGATGGAATTGAATGAAAGTGAAGTCTCCATCCTATTTTACTCACGCATGAAGAGAGGACCAGGGGAGAAACTGAAAAAAAATAGAAGAAGAGAAGGCAGCCATGGTGGTGGCACTTTGAATATTGGTTGGTGGTTGTAGCACTTTGAAGCTTGGTTGAAGCAGTCGCAATGCAGTCTACCCTATATATTCTTTAACCGTTAGATCGTGCTCAAATTTTTTATGAAGGTTCAAGACTTGTGTTTCTTCATATCCAATGGTCATAATTCTGAAGGAATATTCATAGTTGGAGATATTCAGCTCGCAATGTGAACCTAGATGGTGAGTAACCCAACCCGTATAACTTCTAACCTGTCACCATTGAACGGCTATCCTAGGTTCGTTCACCGTTGGATCGTACTAAAAATGTTGGAGGAGGTTAAGGACAAGTATATCTACGTTGTGACCGTTCCATTTTGGAATTTAAGTTCTGTAGCTGGAAATATAGAGCTCGCACAGTACCCCATTTTGGGTACATTTCCCCTGGATTCGTGAGCTCACTCTTGAATCCAACTTCCCATAAGTTCTGCCGTTGTTCTCGTAAGTTTTTCCTTTGATTTCATCTCTTGATTCAAATCTACTGGAACCCTGTTGTTGATTCTGTTGGTATTTTTGTTTTTCCGTCAAATTGTGATACACATACGTGTAATCGGGATGAAAAACGGAATGATGGATGTATTGGTATGGATGGTGGCAGATTTGTGGACGTCTTTTGAAGGCGTGCCGAGGCTCGTTTCAGTAGAGTGGACACATTCAAAGCTTTTTACGAGAAAACGTGCAAATTTGTAAGGTGGGGAAAAGAACCGCTGTCGTCAGGGAGGCAAGAATAGTTTAGAATACAATGATATGCGTAGGCGATCCTAAGCTCTACTAGAGGTTGTGTAACCAACAACACTTAAACCGCAATGGTGGCTACAGTGGAGTAGTACCACTGAGGGTTTAAGCATTGTGGGTTTAGCAACAGTAGGTTGATTTACTGCTGATTTGAGGTTGTATGTTTAGTATGATTATGTTTGTTGTTATAATATGTTTAATAATATGCTTGACGTTGATGATATGCTTGATATGTTGTATGCTAACATGCTTAGTGTTGCTGTATATATGTTTATGATATTATATGATTGTATGCTTGAGATGATAACATGCTCTTCCTATTTTTGTATGATAACTAATATGAGTAAGAAATGCCATGAGATTGATGACATGTGCTGTGATGGTATGCTAAGCTGCTTGTATGATTAGAGTTAAGTGACGATTACTGTTGATTGGGCTATGTATTATATGAGTGGAATTGATAGAACGTGCGTTAGTACATCACTGGATGAATTAGCTAATGTGTGTTGTTCTGAGTAATGAAACCTTAGGATATGATCGATGTTGAGGTACTAAGCCGTATGTTAGCATTGAGAAGAGTTGGTGAGAATCACGATGTGTTTTTGTTGTATTTCGCCACCGCATGGATTGGAATGGACGATCATCCTGAAATGCTGGGGATGGATCATAATAGGGGACGAGTATCCTGAAATGCCGGGGATACGTCCTGACAGCGAGCGATCCTCCTGAAATGCTGCTGATGGAACGAGATAGTAAACGAGCATCCTGATGTTCTGGGGATGTGTCGTGTCGAGTATCCTAAAATGTTGGGGATAAGTCATGATAGTGGACGATAATCCTGAAATGATGGGGATGGATCGAGATAATGGACGAGCATCCTGATCTGCTGGGGATGTGTCTTGACGAGTATCCTGATCTGCTGGGGATACGTCGTGGTAGTGAGAGAATATCTGATTTTCTGGGGATGTGCGGCACGGTGGTGACTGATACAACTTGATCTTGTCAAGGATGCATCGTGGTGATTACATCTTCTTGTACGTTTAGCTGTATGAACAAGAGGAGCCTGATTGGCATCAGAGCTTGGGGATGATTGTTACGTGTGACTCGAAGGATGGTTGTGCGTGCCATGTTTGTCTATGTGCTCTTATTGTATTTTTATTCTACTTCTATATCCCATTTTATGATGACTAGTGTAGATTCTTATCTACTAATTCTGTGTTATTGTATTTATTGTTTTTGGACGAGAAGACTCTGACAAAGCTTTCTCTTTTTGAAAGAGAGACGTGTTATAGAAGCGAGCATACTCGTGAGCAGCAGAAAACACTCAACGGAGGCGGTCTGAGCAGTAGTGGAGTCCTCGTTCCTACTACTAGTGTAGGTGGGAATGTTAAACTAGCCCTTTAGTATATGGCCAGTGAGTCTTTTATATTTTAATGTATTTTGATGTGATGTGCCATCTAGGCCAAGTTGTTGTATTTTATATGTACCTTCGCTTCCTTACGTACTCTGATGTTCTGTATTTATTGTTATGAAAGTAAATATATGTTTTAAAGTAATCGAAGTTTTTACGCATGATTTATATTATTAAGGTTAAGTGTTCTGTTCCATGTGACACTCGGAAGGGTGTTACATTTAGTGGTATCATAGAAGTTCGATCTTAACTTGGACTGTGGAGTCTTTAAGAGTGTCGGAACTGGCCATATTTTGTCAACTCCACAAGAGAGATCGACCGTGTCTAGATGAGTAGAATGGTTTGTTTGACTGGTTGTGTGTTGTATATGGATAATAAGTAGATATTCATAGATATATTGCTTTTTATGTTTCGAACTTGAGCTAACGGTTGTTGTTTACAGGAACCGATGGCTCGAGGCAACGGAAGAAGGGGTGGAGGTAGGTTTGGACCCACAGCTACACGTAGGCACTATACCGGTATTACCTCCAGAAATAGAAGTGGTAGTGAGGCTACCGAAGCAATAAGGATCATGAGGGATTTAGCCACCGCAAAGCTGCAACAAACACAACAGAATGCCCAATTCATGCAAAGACAAGAAGAGGGGGAGGAAAGGCAACGATAATGGATTACCGTTTGAAAGGAAGAAAAAATGGACAACGATCGGAATGCCTTCATGGAAGGAAATCCACCCCAATTCCATGGCGAATACGATCCTGAGGCAGCAGAGAAATGGCTGCAGGAAGTTGAGAAGGTGTTTGTGGCTATGCACTGCAGAGAAGAGAGGAAAGTCATTTATGCTGCTTTTATACTGGCTGGAGTAGCGGAAGCCTGGTGGAGAAATAAACAGAGATTGTTGGAAGCCGAAGGACACGCGATAAATTGGGAGTTATTCCGAGAGTGTTTCTTGGATAAGTACTTTCCCAAAAGCGTCAGACATGAAAAGGAACAATATCGAAGGGATCAAAAAGATTTACACATGGCCTTCATTGATTTGGAGAAAACGTATGATAGGGTGCCAAGAGAGGTTTTGTGGAAAGCCCTAGAAAAGAAAGGTGTTCGGATTACCTATATTCGAGCTATCAAGGATATGTATGAGGGGGCCACGACTAGTGTGAGAACGCAGGGTGGAGCCACAGAAGATTTCCCAATAACCATAGGTCTGCACCAGGGGTCAGCTTTAAGCCCCTATCTTTTTACCTTGTTCTTGGATGTACTTACGGAGCACATTCAAGAGACAGCACCGCGATGCATGCTTTTCGCAGACGATATAGTCCTAGTTGGAGAGTCGAGAGATGATATAAATGGAAGGTTGGAGACTTGGAGACAAGCTTTAGAAGCACATGGCTTCCGCTTGAGTAGAAGCAAGACGGAGTATATGGAATGTAAGTTTAGCAAAAGCCGAAACACCTCTAGCTTAGAGGTGAAAGTTGGAGACCACAACATACCACAAGTCACACGGTTTAAATATCTTGGGTCTATTATACAAAATGACGGAGAAATTGAGGGAGATGTAAACCATCGGATTCAATCAGGGTGGTCGAAATGGAGGAAGGCTTCGGGTTTTTTGTGTGATAAAAAGGTACCTCTTAAGCTAAAGGGAAAATTTTACCGTACAACTATTAGACCGGCGATGTTGTATGGGACGGAGTGTTGGGTGGTAAAAAATCAACACGAGAGTAAAATCAATGTAGCAGAGATGAGAATGTTGTACTGGATGAGCGGAAAAACTAGACGTGATAGGATTAGGAATGATAGCATTAGAAAGAGAGTTGGGGTAGCACCTATTGTAGAAAAGATGGTTGAATCTCGACTTAGGTGGTTTGGGCATGTATGGAGGAGACCTGTCGATTCTGTAGTAAGGAGAGTGGATCAAGTGGAGGGCAATCCAATAGCTAGAGGTAGAGGTAGGCCAAGAAAAACTATAGGAGAAACTATTAAGAAAGATTTGGAGTCCAATGATTTAACTGTTAACATGATTCATGATAGAACATTATGGCGCCGTATGATCCATGTAGCCGACCCCACCTAGTGGGATAAGGCTTGGTTGTTGTTGTTGTTGTTGTTGTTACCAAGTCCATCTGGACGAAGAGTGGGTCTGTAGGCGATTTGAAGATGGGTTAAGACCCAAGTTGAAGCGAACGATGCTTCCATTGGAAATTCATCAGTTCCCAACTTTGGTAGAGAAATGCACAGTATTATAAGGTCATGATCATGGTAGAACAATTCAATAGGTGGATGGTGGACCGATCCACAACAATGATAATCAGGGAAACAAAGATAAGGGAGATGAATCTCTACCAAGGCGAGGACCCTATGACCACCCTATGCAAAACACTACTCCTGTTGATAAAGGAGCACCCTCACAGCAACAACCCCAGGGATGCTTCCGATGCGGAGGACCATATCAAGTTAAGGATTGCTCAGTGAAAGGCAACCGTCAGTGTTTCCAATATGGCAAGATGTGCCACATATCTCGGGATTGCACACAGAAAGTGAAGACCATTCTTGCTGGACGTAGGACAAGTGGATCCGGTGGGAGGCCACAAACAGTGAGAACGCGGGCGATAAGATCTCAGACCAGTGGGAGAGTTTTTTCTTTGAAGGGAACTAAATTCTCTTGATTTTCCTATCAGACCTAAGGTATGTTGACTATATGAAAACACCTGTTCCATCTTTATCTTTTGACTTGACATTTTCCACACCCACGAGTTATTCTTTGACACCCCTCATCGAAAATTTAAAATGCCCTATTGGTTTTCGGCTAACCATGTGGTGCTAGAATGTTCAAATAAAATCCTTCATTTTTCCGAGGGGTCTGGATTATTGCCAGTCAATGATGGTAGATTGGATGAAGGACGACCAAAGGATTGCGTGGTGTTGTTTTACTTGGAGCCAAGGAGTTTTCGAAAGCAGAAGCGCTGGCTGTCATATATGAACTGAAGTTTTTCTGAAAGAAGAAGCGCTGCCTGTCGTATATGAACACTCCTCACACCCTCATGAATTAGCCACACTCAAATACAGGGTCTCCGGGTCTCCGAAAAATCACTCGAATACATCAATATGAAGCACACGTCATAGGTAACCCTAATATGAAAGCGAAACTTGAAACCGATAACCGAGTAAAGAGAAAACCTCAATACCGTCACCGACGACATGTCGGCATAAAAAGAGATATAGGGTTATGAAGTAGACGTTTGCCTCATGCTCCCAAGTAGCATCTCCTGTAGTCTCATCCTAAATGACCTTGACCAAAGGAACCTGTCTATCGCGAAGCTCCTTAATCCTTCTATTTGTGATCTTAATAGGTAAAGCCTCATACTCTAGATTCTCTCGTAGTTGTATAGACTCGAATTGAAGTACATGTGAAGGATCAGGGTAATACTTCCTCAACTAGGAGACATGAAAGATGTCATGAAGGTTAGAAATGTTAGGTGGTAAAGCAATGTGGTAGGCTACCAGACCCGTATATACAGTGAAGGGAGTGACGAGGTCCACATGCCACCCTTATAGATCCAATTACTCAAGCTCTAGGGTCGCCATCAATGGGAAACCCGCCGGCTCCGTCATCCATGGGTGATCTAGATGAGCCATGATCATCTGAGTCTAATAGCCGAAAGATAGAAAAGACGTACATAGAAGAAAATAAAAGGAGATAATAAACTATCTATCATCAAATATGGAAAGGGATGCAAAGCATATGACCAATAACATCACACAGACATGCAACATACATTTGCATACATAAATACAACCATCCTTGAATTATATTGTTATCCTCTACCCACCACGCTCATGTAACTTATGCTGACGTGGCCACCACCATCCTGTCACATATACCTCGTCTGATCATGGATGTCAGTCAGTCGTCCAAGCGACTCATCCCTAAATGTCAGTACACACCCCCAATCCCGGGTAGGGCGCTCATGCAAAGCAATGACACTGTAGCTACACATTACATGTTGGGGCACACCCCGATTCCATCTAGGGTGCTCATACAAAGCAATGACACTATAGCTGCACGATCTCACTCTAAGTGGGACGGTTCCACCGGGATGTCAGATATATTACGGTAGTCTCCTTCACACTCTACGTAAGGAAACTCACCCGTGACTCCGGTTTCCATAATCAGATACGTTGACCTCATGTGTTTTACTCACATGGCTGTGATCAACACCATGCATCTATATGGTTCTTACCAATTCGTAGCTGGTCATAACCTAGTGCCTCAACCTTCTGTCATGATCTCATATATTACCTCAAGTCTCTTGATAATAAAATATTAATTAATTATTTAGGTCAGGCATGACTAAGTCATTCGTCATGCACTCCCCAACATGCATCACTCCGAAATATCATATATCGCCTAGGAATCAATTAAGCATATTATGTCAACCAAAGAATATTATCATATTAACCAGATTAGAAACAATAAAATATTAATAAAATATTAAAATAACCATTATTAACCAAAACAAGCATATTAATCCAAACATCACCCGGCAAGCAGCTTAATAGACAGAACCATGCAACCTCGAATATCACAAATTTAACCTAACTGCGATAAACCTACAATCTCCATATCATCATTGGTACCACTGAGTAGTCCCCAAGGTGATATTGACATTGTCAACTATTCACCTACTAGTACGGTTTAGGTGACCCTACACCATTATTGAATAAAATTCTACTTAGTCATTTTCGACGTTACAGACTTTCTTTCTCCCACCTGAAAAGTCGTAGACTAGCTATATAGAAATGAAACAAACCCTTCCCTAAAGTCAAGCTTTCTGCCACTCAAGGAACCAGGGTTTACGTGCCTCCAAAAATTTACCTGAATACATCATTGTCAAGCATACGTTACGGGTAACTCTAATCTGAAGACGGAATCGAAAATCGATAAACGAATTGAAAGATAACCTCAATACCGTCACCGAAGACATTTCGGCATAATAAGGGCATATATTACCTTAGATTATAAGAGAAAAGGAAGCTAGGGTTTAGAAGATATCGTTTCCACGAACACAACGGTGTAGTCGGAATTGCGTTAGGATCATCGATCGAGCCTGAACTTGGGTCGAGAACTCACTCTCTTCCTATGGTCTCTCTCACTATCCTCTGATCTCTCTCTAGTGGTTTGGGGCGTTGGATGAAAGTATGAGACTTTCACCCTTCTACCCCTTTTTATTTTTACCCATCAGCATGCCCACACTTGAGCCTGGGAAGGGCCATGCTTTAGTGTGCTCACGCTTGAGCGTGCAGCCTTCCTCGCTTGAGCGTGGGAGGTTTCTTCCGGGTTGGGTAATTGCTACCACCACCATGAAACCAATCCCATCGTGCCATGTGGAGTCAAAACACAGTACTTGTCAATTTGACCCTCACGCTTGAGTGTGAAACAGGCCACGCTTGAGCGTGCCTGCGCTCAAGCCCCAGTATAGCCACGATTGAGCATGCTTTGATGGACATAAACCCTAGTTTATGTTTC
Organism: Sophora flavescens; assembly: GCA_030762895.1. Taxonomy (NCBI): domain Eukaryota; kingdom Viridiplantae; phylum Streptophyta; class Magnoliopsida; order Fabales; family Fabaceae; genus Sophora; species Sophora flavescens. Next base: position 206,050,318 of record CM061062.1, read on the forward strand.
CGTTCATTCCGAAGCTTTTGATCACGTACTTTCCATGCAAAGGTTCCTACGTCTTAACAAACATATTAGACATCTAATTCAAGTCTTAAACCTAGTCATCATACGTATAAACAATGCCATAAAGTATGGATGTTACAAGAGTGAGGCATGCATAGGAGTGTGACTCCTTAGAGGATTGATCCTAGATGTATTTGAGGATGTTTGTAAACGGATGACTTGAGAGATATTTTCTACCTATGATTCCATGCTGTTTGATAACATGTTGCATTATGCCCTAACCCCGTTTTGTAAACAGAATGAAAACATAGTGACAGTTTTGTAATTATTTTTGAAAAAAGGAAATGAAAACAGAAATATAAAAATAAAGCAAACAGGCCCTAGTAGATTGAATTTGAAACGTTTGATAAAATTAGTGGTTGAACTAGTTCATAAATTTAAAATGATATAAAATGTGATATTTATGACATTCATAGTAAAGTGAAAATTTCATTAAATTATAAGCTAATGAGATAAATTTGTTTATCAAATATAAATATATATATATATATATATATATATATATATATATATATATATATATATTAGTTAAACAAAATAAATTAATCAAATAAGCTACCAAAGTGAGTTAATTATAACTGAAGTGCCTAGATTTAAGGTTAATGAGCTTCTAGCCAGCGAAAGGATTGGTATTTCATTTTTGATATAATCAAAGGCAGTTTATGGTGCGTCATGTGGATATATGCTAGATGGTTGACTGGTCCATTCATTGCATCAGAAACAGTGAATCATTTTTATAATGGTGAAACATCTATGTGATGACGTGTAGTACTAAACATGAGGATTTCCATCAAAATTCTTATGGTATATAATTACTTTCAAATCTTAGATTTTGGAAGTGTTTTCCCATTGATAAAAATTGTACATCAATGAAAATGTAATCAAATATCATTTATTATTATATATTTTAAAATTATGTCAATTTTAATGTATATCAATAAAAAGTAAATACTTTTAAATTACTGTGTAATTTTACATATATGATTATATTATAAGATTTTTCAATTCAAAAATTGATTTTATGAGAAAAATTTTCAATAAAAGTTTATTCACGGGGTATAAAAATGCTTATATTTATATAATTGGTATGTATTATTAGTGTAATGAAATTTTTACATTTTCAATCAATCATAAAGTCACATTATTAAACATATTTGACTCTTATCACAATACTTAAAGTCACATAGGATGATTTATAATTGAATGACAGTATAAATTTTTTTACCCTAAAAGTGTTTCAAAATTAAACTTACATATACAGTTACATTATTTGGATATCAAAATGGGACATGCCGACACATGGTTAATGATGTTCAAAATCGTGGCTAATTGCTTGATGAACTTGGTTAATGGATATACCAAGATGAATAATTCATTAACCATCAACAGATTAACCAAGATTTGGCCGACATCAACTTAGTTGTCGGTTAACGAATTACTCATTTACTACAAGTGTACTCATTAATGAAGTTCAATACACCATTAATCATTACTTTGAACGCCATTAACTAGTTATCACCATGTTGTCCCATTTTGATGTCCAAATAACATTTTTGATATATATATATATATATATATATATATATATATATATATATATATATATAAAAGAAATTGTATTATAGTTATACGTATCTTGTATGACCATGACACCACTTCTCGATCCTTTTCACTAACCCTACAAGTTTGTACATGAGCACGATGCTTTTAGGTTCTTGTTGATTTCATGTAGGGGTGGGCACAGGTCGGGTCAGGTCAGGCAGGGGTGTTTTGGGTCCAAACCTATAAAAGTTAGGTGGGCCGGGTTTACAAAATTTTGATAAATATCCCGAATTGAACCAACCTGATCTCATTCGGGTTGGGTCGGGTACCGGGTTTAATAATAAAAACATTATTCTAAAAAATTGAAAAAAATAATAGAAAAATCCATTGACTTGTTTCCCTCATTGACCGATTCTATTCGAACGACTCTCTTGCTCTTCATCTTAGATCTCATCTCCAGAAAAATACATCTCTCTTTTGCTTATTCCTTTCTTTCTTTTTCTCCAAATCTCCACATCTTTCTTGTTCTAGATCTCTCTCTAGAATTCCACCACGTTATAAACATATCTCAGATTTATCTTGCTCCAGATGTCTCTTTAGCTTTTTGTCATGCTGGTGTCATTGACATGTGTTCCTCCACCTACCTCTTCTTCGTCGACGCTTCTGCCTTGCCGGACTCACCACCTTGTCGCGACATCATTTACCTCTCTGCCACGTCATTCTTTTCTTTATCCTCGTTCAATAACATCCCATTTTCTATGTTTGTGTTTCGAATTTGAGGTCAATCAGACTTGAAACGAGTTCAGAACACACCAAAACATGCGAAAATCGGATACAGGCAGAAGGTCCAACGTTTGAACATTTGGCGACCAAACATTATAGGGTGACAACGCTCTAGCGTGGGTAGGTGAACGTTTGAGCGTGCTAAGGGGTCAGATACATAGCGTGCACGCATCAACTGCATGCAACACGTGGCAGACATGAGGCCATGCTCTAGCATGGGAACAACCAACGGTAGAGCATGCTCAGCTAGCAGCAACCCCCTTAAGCTTCTTTCATTTTAAAACTTGGAGAATTTCGAAGTTACCAAATCTACACTTTCATAGAGTAAAGTAGAGAGAGGTTAGATAATTTAGAGAGAGAAATTGATCCCGAGAGAAATCCGTTCATCTGATCACGATTTCGACACAACTGAGGTAATGTCTGAATACCTAACACATCGACATGTCAACATTGTCAACATTAGTGTTCTTAGTAATTTTCCCTAATTCTCTCGTTTCTTGCATTGATTTTGGATTTCGAGCAAGATTAGGGTTTATGACTATGTCCGGATGCTGTCTCTGTGTTAGGGCAAATTTCGGAGCTCCGAGGAGTTATGCGGTGCGCTAGGCAGCATTATAGGAGAAAGGAACACATGGTTCGAGGTGTCGAGAAAGCTTATGCCATTATTCAAGGTGGGGAGAAAGTAACCAACATCGTCGAGAAGACAAGTGTAGAGTGGTAATTATATATGCATTTGTGTGGGGTGCTCCTGACCCTAATAGGATGTCAAATATTCAAGAATGGATAAACCCTATTTAAATAATATTTTAATGTTGTCTTGGGTTTAGTTGTTATAAGTTTATCGACTATAGGCCTGAAACTCTAGGTTAGAGAATTGTGTTGTTTGGGGTTGTTTGATTTACCTATTGATATGTTAATTGCTATAACATGCTTGATTGTGTTGATCGATATGATGCTATGATTTTATTGTTATTATATACATGAATATTGATGATTGAAGGTATGAGATATTTGATGGGTTGATGATTATATGATGTTCTGGATATGTGGAGAGTTGACACCATGGTAATGCCTTGAGACTGCGGCTTTGAGGCAGGGGATGTATGGGCATCCGTTGTGAGTTTGTGACTGTGTGAGAATGTCACGATTTTAACTCAAGGATGTTTGCTGCATTGCATTTTTCCAAGTGGCGAGCCGTATGATTGGGTGTCATACGACGTTAGTTGTACTTGAGTGCAAGTACGGATTACGGAGAGGCCGATCTGTGTAGAGACCTTGGGGATGTATGAACTGGACTTGGGAGGCTCACAATAACCATTAGGTAGCTCCTAGTATGTCGTGTGCCCCACTATAGCCTGGTTTTCCTGACTTTACCCTCAGTATCCATGTCGCAGGTGGACGTTCTGGGGTGACCAAGATACCTTTAATGGAGCTGAGATCATAGAAGGATGCACTCTTAATTGTTCCAGTGAGCGGAAAGGTTACCTAGACAAATTAACCGACATTCTCTAACCAGTAAGGCTCAGTAAGGAGAATGTCTCGGGATTGAGACTCGGATGAGACATATCGGCTGGCATGCATATGATTGAGCAACTCCAACCGGACGGGGACGATAGCATGACCGGATTACCAGACGAGGCACTACCTACAAAAGATCCCTCCAAAGATCCCGATCCTCGGGGATGTTGATATAGTCTACCATGATGACCATGGGTGGCAGGTCGACCACTCACATTTCTTCATGACGTATATTGGCTTGGTTAGCTTCTACATGACTACTAGAGAGGATCGTTATTTTCATATGGACGGCCCGTACTGTATATCTCAGGGACTGCCTTTCCTGGAGATGTGGTTTCCACCACGTCAGAGGGTGTTCCCTACCGATATGTGGAATATGGTGGACCGATCAGAGGCTAGGAGTCATGTAGGCATGGTTCAGAGGGGGAAGAGGCAGATGAGTGTTCAGACGATGTATCACTATCATGACCGTCGAGTCGTGATGAGCAGCAACGAGTTGGTTTGGGAGCTGAGGACCTGACTTGGCAGTCTACCACTGACATTATGGAGAGGGAGAGGGCATCTCCTGACACCTGTATCGTCTGTGATATGGATGAATCGCACGCGTCTGTTAGTTTGTGCGCCTCTGAGAGCTTTATTTTGTATTTTGATGTATCTTTTGAGAGGCGAGCCAATTATTTCTAGGAACTTTTTCTTTTCTGGGACCAGTTGATGTATTTATGTTTTGTTCTCTTTTTTAATCAGAGGTCGTATAGTTGGGTTTGGTATGATCCCTGTGTTGGTATTTGCAGTACAGTGGAGACCGTTTGTAAATATTATGTACATTTGATGTATGTATATTTTATCGTTGCGCGTGATGTAAATATTGTTTTAAAATTTTTATCACTCCAAAATAATTATATTTTCGCTTGTAATAACCTCGTTAATGCTATCTATGAATTAAGGCTTAGTTAATTAGAGTTTTCTTCAATGGGACGTCGCAGTGTCTTATTTGGTGGCATCAGAGCAGTTCGGTTCTATACCGGACTATGGGGTAGGGTGAGTACCGACACTGTGGGGTAGAGTGTCCGATGCGCAAGTTATCCTTACTGAATGAGATAACTGTTAAATATTAATGAGACATGTAAAGTAATATATCTGGTTATATGGGCTTACATATCTTATGAATAAAAGAGCTAACGATTTCTTACAAGAAATTATAATGGCTCATGGAAATGGAAGAAGGGGAAGAGGAGGTAGGAACGGTGGAGTCTTAGACAATGGCTTAACTGGTGTGACACCCTACTACCCCACATGTTATATAAAGCATTAAATATAAAGATAATGAATAAAAGCATGCATACATCATTTAATTAAAATGACAAAGTCCATGGGTAGAAAGGTCCCACATTAACTAGTTTAACAAATGCGGAAAAGAAACAAGTTTTTAAAAGAAATAAAACATAAACATAAACATAACCCAACCCCGATGTCACATACAGAGCTGGTATAACCGTTCCGGAATAATCCTCGGAATACAACTGAAACTAAAACAACTAAAACAAACTAAACATTTGGGAAATCCTAACTATAGAGTCGCGGCTCCTCAGAGTCACTCATCTACTGGCTGCTCGCCGTCCTCTGCATAAAAGATACATGCCAACAACAGAAACAGAGAAAACGGGGAGTAAGAAAACATATAAACATATGCTATGCGATGCAGCTCTACTCCTCTACTCCATTATGCATGTGGATCCAAACTATCTCAGGAAGGTAACTTCGGAGTTACATATCCACATTGGCCAAAAAGCACCAACGCCGGCAGTTCACCAAACCATGGGTGAACTCATTGGATATCCGACACACCATACTCTAGGATGCCAGATCGCCGTACTCTAGGATGACCTCCCTTATGTTGATCTTCCCCCACTAACTATAACAGCCTGATTTTATGGTAGAAGGTTACGGTAAAATTTTGGTAGAAGGTTACGGTAAAATTTTGGGTTGAAAATTCAGACGAAGCCTGGTTTGCGTTTTTACTGACAATAAAAGTTTACTGAGCAGATACCTAATTTTGACCCGTGAACGAAATGGTTAGTGTTTTTGTCGTGTTTCCAATGACTTTAGTAATTTTGGAAATTTTACATTCGGAATTAAAATATAATATTTTATCCAGGCGAAATCGTCGAAAACTAAGACCATAAACTTTAACCGGGAACACAAAGAAGTAGGATGGGGAGCTGAGATGACCAATGTGACTTGATGGAAAAGGAGTGACATGTTGATGGGAGTCAAAGGTCACATCATAAAGTAACCGTCATTACACTTTTTGAAATATATTGTATTTTAATCTAAAAACCTATTAATCTTTATCCTAACCATCCAAACAACCCCTAAGCCAAACTTTGAGCCCAAGTTCTTCTCCTTCTCTCACCCACGCGGTTTCCCACACCTTTTTCCTATATATACACTCATCTTCTTCACTCTTAACTTTACACACTCAAAAACTAAGCTTTTCTACTTCAAAAACTCCATTACTATTTCTTCAAGAAGTTCATCCTTTACACTTCTTCTCTTCAAGCATCAAAGGTTAACGGATACTTGTGGTGTAATCTCATGGATCGAGAAGTTCGTGTTTCCGGTGATAACTCAGGTGGGGGGAAGAATCAACCTATCGTCGGAATCGATAAGTAGTAGATTATATAATAATTGTGTAGGGCAACCTAAATCCTACTAGAGATCGAGTAATCGACAAAACCAAAATCACATTGGAAACCTTTTCTGTAAAACCAATGGTGATTCGGGGATTGTAGGTTTATCGATCTTATGATTGATTTTTATGATATTGAGGATGCTTGATTTTATTATTTATTGATTTGATTGTGATGTACTGCTTTTGATGTTTGAATATTTATGTATTTGAGGATGTTTGTTGTCTGTCTTGGCCGTGAAGGTTTTCAGGGCCAGGCCATGACAGGTTCTGTTTTGGAAGGATTCTTGTACGTGAAGGTTTTCAGGGCCAGGCCGTGACAAGTTCTGTTTTGCACAATTATTGAACTGGATTGTCTGTCACGGCCGTGAAGGCTTTCAGGGCCAGGTCGTGACATATTCTGACTTTGTGACTTACTTGATTTGATTATTATGGGTTGGTTGTAATATTTTATGATGTTTGGTAGTTTTGTCGATATTATGTGTTATTCATAATCTGCCTGGTTTATTATTATGTTTAGTGAATTTTAAGTAAAGATATATAAGTTGTTTGAGACATAATTGTTTGTTTGGTTGTGATTATCATGGTGATTTAGAGGTGCCTAACCTAAATGAATTATTTGAAAGTGGTGTGGTGATATAGAGTACGAGTTGAGGCTTTGATGAAATTAAAGGTTAAGGCACTAGGATGTAGTTAAAATGGGTTGGTGAGATTCATGTGTTGGTATTGTTATTCACGATAGTGTGTTGGGAACACACGAGGTCAGTGTATCCAATCATGGATACAGTATGTCACGGGTCAGTTCTCTGAAGGGAATGGGTAACTACCGTGATGCCCTTATAGTTCTGGGGCGAGTTGTCCCGTATCCTAACGGGAATGAGGATACTTTTGTATTGTGCAGCTATTCTCTAGCGGGAATGAGGGAATAGTGTCATCCTTTCAATAAGCATCCTAATGGGAACGGGGGTGTGTCACATTCACTAGATGAACACCTTAACGGGAATGGGGGTGGAACACCTTAACGAGAATGGGGGTGGAACACCCTAATGGGAATGGAGGTGTGCACTAGGTGGAACATCCTAACGAGAATGAGGGTGTGCCCCGATGCAAATGAGGGATGGTGACAGGAGTGGCAGTGGCCACGATAACGTAAAGACATGGTGACAAGATTAGAGAGGTTACGTTAAAATAAAATGTTAGATTGCCTGAGAGTAAGGGTAGAGGAAGGTATTATAATTTGAGGATGATTGTTAGTTATGGGCGATGTTATGTCTGTAACAATTACTGTCTAATTTACTATGACTCATTTCCGCTTTTGATGATAGAACTGCTTCTTATCCCCTGTACTCTTTTTGTACATTTTATTTTATATTTTATGGGATCGTGCTTGAAGACCCTGTGGTTGAGCTGAACGAGGAAGAATTGGATGGAACTCCCTATGAACCGGAAGCCGGAGGTCGAGTCGTGACCCATGGTGATTAGGGTCTAAGTAGTGTATGGCCAGTGCATCTTGCGAGACGTTTTTAATATGTTTCCATTTGTTTAACTTTTTGTCTAAGTATGTGCCTATGAGGGATCACACTGATAGGATATCCTCAATAGTGTTTTGTAATATGCATAATATACTTATATTGTGATATGCTATTCTATATGAAGTTGTATGCTTTATAAGTTAAGTTTTAATTTTTGCGTATTTTCATATTAAGCTATCGAGTAAGAAAGTAGTTAATGAAGTTTTAGTCTAATAAAACACCGGGGCACAATGGGGTGTCTCATTTGGTATCAGAGCAGTTTGGTTCTAAAACAGACTGTGGGTTATGTCCGATTAGAATCAAGGACTACGAGGTTTAGGATGTTGTTACTGGCTGTGTCTAGTTCAACCCACATCGGATTTTGACTATGCTTTGAAGTTGGGTAGTGTGTCCGAATCTGATGCGATAAGTTAATATTGGTATAGCATATGGTATTTATATACTTGTCTATGTAGTATTATATGTCATACTAATGAGAGCGGATGATTTCTTTTAATAGAATCATGGCTCGCGGAAGAGGACGTCCAACTAACAGTGGTGATAGAACTCTAGAAAGGATTATTGGAGCTGTCAATGGTATTGTTGACAATGCTGATAATGGGGGAGGATCATCTACGACTCAAAATACCATGGAAACAATAGCTGCTGCTATACTATTGCAAACCTAACAGAATGCTGAGATGCTGCAGATGAATAGAGAGCTGCTAGAAATAAAGAAACAGAGAAGGGCTGTAACAGCTAAAGAGGCCGGATTGAATAATTTTATGAATGGAAAGCCACCTCAATTCAGATGAGAGTATGACCCGAAGAAGGCTGAATGATGGATACAAGAGATTGAGAAGATATTTACTACTGTTCGCTGCAGCGAGGAGAGGAAAGTGACCTATGCTGCCTTCATGCTAACTGAAGGAGCAGAATTCTGGTGGAAAGGAAGGAAAAGGCTATTGGAAGCCGAAGGTAGAAATATTACCTGGCAGTTATTTACCGACTGCTTTTTTGAGAAGTATTTTCCATGTCTAGTTAGACGTGAGAAGGAAAAGGAATTCACAAACCTCAAACAAGGTAACATGTCTGTTGGTGAGTATGCATCACATTTTGAGGCTCTGATCAAGTTCTCAGAATTCTATCAAAGGTTTCCGAGTGAAGACTGGCAGTTTAGAAGATTTGAGGAAGGACTTAGGGATGACCTGCAGAGGGCTGTAGTGTCTCTCGACATTCAATATTTCCCGGAACTAGTCGAGAGAAGCAATGCCATTGAAAGTTTAGATTTGAGGATGGCCAATGAGCATAAACAATTAAGGAGTGGAGGACCTATTCGATCGAATACTCAAAGGAGAGTAGATAGTGGTTCTCAGAGGAGACGAGAACCATATACTAGACCAGTGCAGACAGCTGCACTAGTATCAGTTCCTACAGCACTAGTGGGTGGAGTAGGTCAACAGTAGCAGAAGGGCTTAGCTTGTTTCAGATGCGGGGGACCGCATTATGTGAGATTGTCGAGAGATGCGTGTTTGTTACATCTGTGGTGAACCAGATCACTTGGCTCGTGATTGTAGGCAGCGGGATATGCAACGACCTGTAGTTGCTGGCAGAGGAACTAGTGTGCCAAGAGTTGGAGTTGGAAGAGGAGTCCCAACAGTAGGACCACAGGTGGCTAGACCTCAGCCCACTGGAAGAGTATTCACCATGAGGGGAGCTGAGTCCCCTCAACCTGTAAATCATATACAAGGTATGTATTGGATATCTGGTAGACTTGTTTGTTTATCTACGTAGCATGTTAGACAATTAGCTTACTAGAAGGATTAGTTCTTGGGGATGAGGTGTAGTGAGCAATTGGTTATTGAAAGAAGGGGTTATTAAGAGAATTCATTTTAAGTACTTGATATCATCTGGAATCGTGGAATACACTCCAAGGAACTAAGATTGTGATTGGGTATATGGAGTAGGCAGTCATGGTGGTATTGATCTTAGTGCTAAATGTAAGAGTCGGATGTTGTAATCGAGTTTTCTAGTGGACCAGTATTAAGAAGAGAGAAAGGAGTAAGTTTGGATTATGCCCTTCAAGGCGATAGATTTAAATCAAAAAGTTATAGGACAATGAACAAAAAGTAGTGGTGGATAAGTTCGAGGATAAATAGCATGTTATAAGAATGAATTCTGTTACAAATTTACCATTGTTAATTAAGGGAAGACAACGATGAAAAATATGAGGAATGATCTTTAGATTAAGAACCATTGGTAAGATGTTACCCAGTTTTGAGTTAAGAAATTTCGAGGATGGAATTTTCTTTTAAGAGGGGTAGTAATGTAACAGCCTGATTTTAATTATACTGTTCAACCGGTTAAAATATGATTAATTATATTTTAATCTGAGAGTTAGAAAGTGTTTTTGAATAAAATAAAATCTTATTCATAGTCTACTTTATGGTAGAAGGTTACAGTAAGATTTTGGGTTGAAAATTCAGACGAAACCCGGTCTACGTTTTCACTGACAGTAAAAGTTTACTGAGCAGAAAACCTTATTTTGACCCGTGAACGAAATGGTTAGTGTTTTTGTCGTGTTTCCAATGAATTTTGTAATTTTGGAAATTTTACGTTCGGAATTAAAATATAATATTTTATCCGGGCGAAATCGTCGAAAACTTTGACTGGAAACTTTAACCGGGTACACAACGAAGTAGGATGGGGAGCTGAGATGACCAATGTGACTTGATGGAAAAGGAGTGACATGTTGGTTGGAGTCAAACAAACAACCCTTAAGCCAAACTTGGAACCCAAGTTCTTCTCCTTCTCTCACCCACGCGGTTTCCCACCCCTTTTTCCTATATATACACTAAACTTCTTCACAACGGGGTGTCTCAACTAACAACTCCAATGCGTTCATGCATGGGTACAACAACAAACAAACGGGCTGTAACACCCTCCCTTGGGCATTACTGTCTAAACTCGTTTGAAAATAAAATTAAAAGATAATTTGCTGGTGCTTTCGGAAAATAATATATATAAGTACATAAGTGTTTGAAATTGGGTAAATTTTTTTTTTTTCTTTTGTCATGACTTCACTCCTAAACCATAATAAACACACAAACTTACTATTATAACTTGGCAATCCTATTTCATTTAAAGAATATACTTAAATACAAGATATTAGTTTTACAAAAATTTCGACAGAGTCTCCTCTGTAATTCGGACATCCCAAATAAAATAACACCTGTTAAAATGATCACATTTTCACTCCAGAATTCTAGCTACACTAAATTCAACCAGACATCAATACATAAAAATAATAGTTATGGCTATAAGCTTTACACAACCAAAAGAAATAACTTAGATTTTTATTCAAAAGATAGGCTCTCCGAGCCTCAAACGTTCCATTATAAAATAAAGGCTTTCTAAGCCAAATTCATACATACAAATAATCTAAGTCTTAACCCTAAGCTGGTCGTTCTAAGAGTTATTCCGCAAGTAATACCTCATCAAGCAACTACATCTAAGTCTCGGAGTGACTTAGACAAACTCCTCTGCACCATTGGTGATAGAGTACCCAAGGTACAATATCGAACTTAGAAGAATCCTGAAATGTGTGTGTGTAAAGGTGAGACGCCAATATATGGTTTTAACCCAATAACTAAATGCCCTTATCTTATATATTTGCAACCGAGAAAACATTATAAAATAGAGTTTCTCTAAGGCCATTACCCCTAAGAGTTTCACCAAAACAAAGCCAAGAAATCCAGATGAACACTCCCTAATGGCAATCTCGAATTTTAAAATGTCCAATTCCTACTATGGATCATCAATCACATATTATCAGAATAAGACCTCAAATATTATAAACATTTCATCATGCTTATCACACTCGAAAGACATAATCGAAACTTAATCACTTGTTGTCTCCAAATTAGTCTGCTAATAAAACTTCTTCCACACCTTATCCTCATAATGAATATCAAGTTCAACACTAACTTTACTTTACTATATATAGTAACTTTCAACCTAAAGCACACAATTGTAGTCTTAGTTTCCTCTGAACATATTCCACCACTCCAAATTATATCATGGTCCTTCATTTCAATCTTAAAGAATACAATTACATTTCTCCATGCAACTACAACCAAAAGGAATCACTTCAACTTGAATTATCCAAAATCATAATTCTTAAACTTTTCTAACAACTTAGTTTCACTCAAGAACTTCTCTTTACTAATTTCGTTCAGCTTAAGAAAACTACTATATATATTGTTCAGTTAATCCTCGGATTCACCAAGTCAATATTAACCATAAATATTGATCACTACTCTAAATTCCTTTAATGATATATCTACCTCGATCATAATGTCCATTGTAATCATCTCACTCAAAAATGTTGAACTTAAGGATTCTCATAATTCCATTCACATCTATACACCAACGAAACTCCTATCAACTCTGTTTCATCCTACCATAGAGATGACAAAAATTAGGTACCACACTATCTCCCAACTAACCAGCTAAGGATAGGTAATCTCATTACTCGTCCATTCCACTAAGGATGATCAGCTAAACTTAGTCTCAACTTAGTCCTTAACACTTAAAGTAAACTTAACCGACACACAATACTTGAAGATACTCCACTAAATCTGAATAATCCCCTGATACACTATTTGATTAACTAATTCTGCTTATGAATCTTAACTCGTAAGAAAATGTAAACTTCACCAGTCGATCAACGATCACTTGAATTCAAACAAGACTCGTGCAGGTCTTCAGAAAACTCATAACAAAGATTGAAGAAATGCCAACATCTCAACAAGGAAGGTCTCAATTGTACGTTTTGATGTAGAGATATCCAACTCGCGATGGATGAAATAAGTCACACATCGACAACATTTGGAAAGTACGTAGAATTAAAATGATCAATAACAACAAGCATTTTTGAATGACAATAAGACATGACCTTAATGATCATAAAAGAATTTCTCAAGAAAAGAAGTTTTTTTTTTCTGGATTCCACTTTCATATAAGCATAGAAAAGAATTTCATTAATTTGAAGAATATTGGAACATCCAGTATGGAAAAAGATCATTCCAGCAGGTTCGTGGATGTAAAAATGCATGATCAATACACATTTACAAAGATGAATCTAATAAAGTTCATTCTTCCACAAGAATCTTCCAACGGATTCAAATAATCAAGGAGTGAATAATGTCTAATCCCAAGAGGATTAATTCTTATTCTTATTACAAAGAATTTACAAAATGATGATTTTCACCTCTATCAAAAATAGAAGTGACGGAACTGAGTTTCACCAAGAAACTGCGGCTATCACAAAATTATTTGTGTTATGACTCAAGAAAAATAGTCATAACCACTTTTCCTCAACAACACTTTAAGGGATTCCGACCAATGGATTCCTTTAAATCAATTCACTCAAATGTCTAATACATCGAGGATCATTTAAAAGTGTGAGTACAACTTCTCACAAACAAAGAAATGAATAACTGGAAATTTATGAATCAGCATAACTAATTCATAAGTCCTGTCCTGACAGATTGCAAATTAAAATCAGAAAATATGTCTGACAAATACCAACTTCACCGTTGTGATTATCTAATACAATCACAAGATTCGAGAAATAATTGTCAACTGACAAACACAAGAGAATCAAAGAGTACAATGAATAATTCCTCGATCACGAGACACTCACCTAAGATCGAAAATCCACTCAATTCGTCTTGGTTCCAAACCAACATACATGTCTTTCTAGCCAAGCTTAGTATAACCACCTTGAATTTGGATACGATTCCGGACAACTTAATTAATCGATCAAACATGCAAAAGGTTGATCCTTCCTCCTAAACTGAGTTGACGAGGCAAAACCTTAGATAACTCCAATTTGGTACTAACTCGTCTTCAAGTCAACCTTTGAGTAGATGACAAATCCTCGCAATTAATTTACCAAATCAACTACGCAAGTTAGAGAATGTTTATTCCTAATTCGTCCTTTTACCTAGTCGTCAGAAATCTAGACGGTGACACGAACTTCCACACTACGTTGGTGATTCACAAAGAAAACACTCGGTCTAACAACCAATTTAGACCACCGATCGAACTCGTTTCAATCTTTATAGGCAACATCCTACACAAAAGAACAGAGATCTGACCGCATCCAGAAACTAGATCAATCAAAAATCAATGTCCTTTGCTAACCATAAACCTAGAATATTTCCAAGGAACACTCCCGGAAAAATCCTATACACAAACATCTTGTTTCGAATATCTGACACGATTCACAAAACAATCGAATGTCATATTCGAACCCAAGTAACACTCAAGATCTACGGTCTCCCAAGATATAAAACCCTTGAAAAACCATCAACAAAACATATATTTGTGCGTCAACACACATTGCTTCAACAAGAAACAATTCAAACAAGAACCAACCAGAGATCACACAACAAAAACTTAACAGACCTATTCCCCAAAAGATCCCGAAAGACTCGACCAGCTCTGATGCCATAAATGTAACACCCTCCCTTGGGCATTACTGTCTAAACTCGTTTGAAAATAAAATTAAAAGATAATTTGCTGGTACTTTCGGAAAATAATATATATGAGTACATAAGTGTTTGAAATTGGGTACAATTTTTTTTTCTTTTGTCATGACTTCACTCCTAAACCATAATCAACACACAAACTTACTATTATAACTTGGCAATCCTATTTCATTTAAAGAATATACTTAAATACAAGATATTAGTTTTACAAAAATTTCGACAGAGTCTCCTCTGTAATTCGGACATCCCAAATAAAATAACACCTGTTAAAATGATCACATTTTCACTCCAGAATTCTAGCTACACTAAATTCAACCAGACATCAATACATAAAAATAATAGTTATGGCTATAAGCTTTACACAACCAAAAGAAATAACTTAGATTTTTATTCAAAAGATAGGCTCTCCGAGCCTCAAACGTTCCATTATAAAATAAAGGCTTTCTAAGCCAAATTCATACATACAAATAATCTAAGTCTTAACCCTAAGCTGGTCGTTCTAAGAGTTATTCCGCAAGTAATACCTCATCAAGCAACTACATCTAAGTCTCGGAGTGACTTAGACAAACTCCTCTGCACCATTGGTGATAGAGTACCCAAGGTACAATATCGAACTTAGAAGAATCCTGAAATGTGTGTGTGTAAAGGTGAGACGCCAATATATGGTTTTAACCCAATAACTAAATGCTCGACACCACATAACACATATACATTTACCACACAAGCATTTATAAGCTAATAGTTTATCAGTGGGTTTAACACCCCAAACATCATCCATAAAATTATGCATGACACTTCTATTCATCATCTAATTTTCGTCCTAATCTCATGAGATATCACCAACCTCGTGTTGAGTTGATCAGACTCCAAAGCCACACTGGCTAACTTGGCAACTGCCAATAGGTCCGCGACCTCTTCCCATCTTGAAAACAACGTAGGCATACACAGCCAAGGCACTAACACGGCCAAACATTGCTAATGCCCACAATCAGTGGCTCCGCCATTAGCAAGTAAGATGGGGATCCCAAAGTCCTCCAAGGCACAATGAGATATGCATATCGTAATTACCTCAGCCGCCGGTAATTAATGCATTAAACCACAAACCGCAGGCACGTCTGCCAAATGCATGCAAAACACTTTTGTTTTCTTCTTTTCTTTGTGCTCAATCTTTCTCTTGCCGAAGCTCAAAATGGCTTACGACTCACATAGTTTTAAAACACTTTTAAAACTTTCATTACAACACAGGACCTCACTGTCCATAAAACATTTATCAAAACATAGGACCTCACTGTCCATAAAACATTTATCAAAACATAGGACCTCACAGTCCAAGTGCTCAATCACGACACCTCTCGACCGGTGCACCAATCGTAGGTTCGTGGCACTAAAAACATCTTCAATGTTTTAACACAGTATACCTCATGTATACAATTCATCACAGTATACCTCATGTATACAATCTCAAAGTCCAAATGACTGAGTCCATCACAACACAGAACCTTAGTACCCCGACGTCTCGGTTACTAAGTTCCACACCACTATTAACACGAAATCAGTTTTGCTTTCATAAATTCTTTTTCCAAAAATTGGAAATTCATCAATAAACTCCTTAAATAATAAAACTTGGTTTTCACAAATATGAGTCACGTGAGGTTTTCACTTCCTTAAAATATGTACTGCCGTTTCAAAATACTTTCCTTCTATACTTTTCCAAATCAATCATCAATTATCACTTTTAAAGCTTTTCAAACCAATACTTAACTTCTTCCAGTGAAAACACTTTCTAAAATCATCTTAACTTCTTTTTAACAATTAATTTCATAAAATAACTTTGTATCGTATTACAAACTTTATTACATTAAAATTAGCAGTACTTAAACATTTTCACAATTTCGCTCTCATTGTGACTCGAGTTACTATTACACTCATAAATTATCATCATCAAAACTCCTTACTTTTCCAAAATAATACTTTTCACTACTATTATATTCCAACGTTTCCCATAAAACATTGAATATAATTTACACAGCTTATTAAAGCTTTTATCTGATTAGTCGGTTGTGCATCGACCACACAGTCAGGCTTCTCAAACAACACTCACAAGCAACATTCAACAACAAACCACTAGACAAATAATGTACCATAGCAATATCATATTCAAAGAAATAACTTAAAATAGATCAAGCACTAATACTCAGATATACAACACAACATAAACCACATAATCAGATAACCACAACCACATTAATTACACAAAATACACAACAAGTAAATGGTCACAAACAAATGGTTATTCAGAAAAATCCATCAGGCAAGCTCCCCTTACCTCTTGAAGACTCGAACTAAATAATCTCCCGAACTCGACTCGATTCCTCTTCGTCAGTGTAAATCAGCTAACTCCGTAGTTTCCTTCAAACGAATTGCAACCAAAATAAATAAATCAAACAACAACACACTTAAATCAATGGGGGTTAGGGTTCGGCTTTACCCCATTTTCTAGGTTAGAAAACTTAAAATTTGATTAACTTAGGGATTAATGATCCATAAGTTACTTAAGCATGATTAATCACTTTAACCATGATTATGAACCAAGAACATGAACTAAGATTCATCTAGTTCCAAGAACTAGGGTTTCGGCCAAGAACTGAGTTTGGAGTTAGCAATCTCTAAAATTTTTAAACTCTTGGATTTAACCAACATACACAACCTAGAGTTAGATTCAAGTGTTTCAAACAACTTTTGAATCATAAAACCATTAAGTGCTCATTCCTAGGGTTTCGGTTTTGATGAGATCAAATAGACTAAAGTTAGATTTTTGATCTTCTATATACTTGAATACAAGAACTTTCAAGATATAATCATGAATCAAGACATGAAATGGAAACAAAACCTAAGAACACAACTTAACCTAGATTCGGCCCAGTCCAGATTTTAAGGAAAGAAATTTCACATGCTCTTGTGCTTCTAGATAATGAAAGTAGGGATGATTATAAGATCATAGCAATTGGTTTCATGTCAAAAGGATTTTTCTAGAATTAGTTATGAATTTTTCAATCTAGCTTCAAGAACTTTGAACAAATGAAGAACATATTGTTCAAAGGCATAAACTCAAAAATCTTATGAAGAGAAAAGCTTAGAATAGCAAGATTAAGAGAGACTACCTCTTGATGATCAAAGAAAATGATGATTTGGATGATGTTCTTCAAGAATGTCTCATGGTGTTCTTGAGAACTTAAGGGAGAAGATGAACCAAGTTAGGGTTTCAGAACAGTTTCGGTATTTTGGGTATATCTCTCAATATACTTATCCGTTTTGGATGATCTTTATGTCGTTGGAAAGAAGAGAGAAATATGAACAACTTTCATGTTGAAAGTTTTTCAAGATTCGAAATAGAAACTGATCAGAATGGCTCTGAAAAATCGGACGAGTTATGAACTCTTTGGAGCAAGAATCAAGACTTTGGAAAAAAAATGACTTAAGGAAGGAAATATCCTATTTAAATGAAGAAGAAATCAGCTTATTGAAGAAGACACAAATGCTTAATGATGAAGGAATCAAAACTTGGAGAAGAAGGAAGCAAAACTTGTTTAAGAAGCATTCAAAACTTCCTAAAGAAGTAGTCAAAACTTAATGGAGAAGGATGCAAAACTTGATGAAGAAGATGTCAAATGCTTAATGGAGAAGTATTCAAATACTTGGGGAAAAAGACAAGGTTGGAGCCGTGTGGATTGGCAAGAATTTTGAGTCAATTTGTCAAATGGCACTTTGTAGGAATTGTCATAAAAGACAAGGGTATTTTGGTCATTTCATAACTAAATTCAATGATGCCATAAATGTGCAATTTATTGCCATTTATGATAGGATAGACTTGTCATGAATGCTAATCAAGTTGGTCAATCCAATGTCTCTGCTACTTTGCCGACTTCCCGATCCATCTGACTCAGACTCTGCCTAGAGACATCTTGTCGTATAAGCCCACAACAAACATAATATGTTAATTTTTTTCCAAAATCTTCAAAACTCCCAGTATCATAGTAAATATGATAAAAATATTTTTCGTCTCGTTAACGATTCAAAATTTGATCTTCTGAGCAGTAAACTTTTACTGTCAGTGAAAACACAAAACAGCAGACCGGCTTCCGTCTGAGTTTTCAACTAAAAACTTCCCTGTAACCTTATAAAAATAAGTATAACAAGGAAATGACCTTGGTTTATCCAAAATCATTTTCTAAGTCTCGGATAAATATATATATTTATATATTTATATCCGATATTACGAAACAGCGAAAATCGGGGTGTTACACGGGCAACCGCCACCTCCACTTGGGCCAATAAGCACCCAAGTTTATCACCATCAACATCAAAACCTTAACCCATATGAGTCAAGGCCCTTTTGGCCAAAAGGCACCAAAGCATATCAACGTGCGGTAACCCACTAGGTACCGGCTTAACCAACTTATTATTCTTGCTTATCTTAATTAATCTTTAGTTAAGTTATCTAACTTGTTATCACTCGATTGGTGTATTATTTCATCATTTTGGGATAATTGGGGTAAACACCCCTTTAATTCCTTTAATTCACGTTCTGACTTGTGGACGCTATGTACTTTCAGGAAATTAATTTTGATGATGAGCAAAAAAATAAAATAAAACAATTGATTGAGATAATGAAAGTGCAAGATCAAGGCAAGATCATCCAAGACCAAGAGAAGAACTTCAAGGGTATATAGCTTAAGTTTGGTCTTAGGATTATTTGTAAGATTCAAGAGTAGGATTGGCTATTAAAATTGAATTAATTAAAAATTGTTTTTAAAATTGAAAATGGGCTTAAGGTTTTTCAAAGAATTGGATTTTTTTTTCCATAAGTGTTAGAATGTTCTTTAGATTGAAAAATATCATTTTTCTATTAAAAGAACAGCTCGTAATTGAATTACCAGAATTCTTGTAATCTATTACCACTTTCTGCAAAAATCAATATTTAAAATTATCAATGGTAATCGATTACCAGACTCCCGTAATCGATTACCAGCTTTCTGGAAAGCTCAATATTTCAAACTGACAGCTCGTAATTGATTACCAGTACATCTGTAATCGATTACCAGTCGCGAAAAAGTTATTTCTGGTGCAGAAAAAGCTTGACAACTATGCAAAACGGTTATATTTTGAAACCCCACTATAAATACTCTGTAGTAGCCCGAAAAACTCTAGGTTTTCACTCTTAGAACACTTGAACGTCATCTCTAACCTCAAGATTCAATCTTTCACTCTTGAAATCAAGATTTGAGCTAATCCTACACAAGAGTGATAGTGCTTCAACTTGTATTGATTCAACCTTTTGAGGTATTCTTATTTGTAATCACTTATTGCTTAATTTATGTTGGTTAAAGAGAGTGAGGAATCTCTCTAGTTTGATTTGTAACAAGGGTGAGGTATCCCTTGAGTAGATTTGGAGACTCTTGCACAAGGGTGAGGTATCCCAAGTGAAGATGGCTCTTTGTAAAAGGATGGGGAATCCCTTTAGAAGAAGAAGGTGAGGTATCCTTCTTGTATTGCGAGAAAATCTTGGGGTGAGGTATCCTTAAGTCCAAAGGGTGGGGTATCCCTTTGGTGAGTAGTATTGAGGCTCTTGCACGAGGTGGGGTATCCGAGTGGAGAGTGATCTAAGTGTTGTAAAGTTTGAATTGATTATTAGTGGAAAATACTCACAAATGTATTGTGGGTACTGGATGTAGGTCACTCAAGGGAGTGATTGAACTAGTATAAATTGATTGTGTGCTTTTATCATTCCTTATATTTTTATTTGTTCATTACAAATTGGACTTGGTTAGAAAAGGGGACAAAAAATTTAAGATCTCAATCCCCCCCCCCCCCCCCCACTTCTTGAGATTGAAGCCACTTGGTAACAAGTGGTATCAGAGCTAGGCTCTTGTGTAAAGAGCTTAGCGACTTCAAGAGAAAGATGGCTTCAAGTTGGCAAATGCAAGAGGGAGTTTCTCTAACCCGTCCTCCGGGATTCAATGGGCAAGGCTATGCCTATTGGAAGGAAAGAATGAAGATCTTTATTGAGGCAGTTGATATGGATGTACGGGACTCTATTGAAAATGGGCCTTTTGTTCCTACCCACTTGGTGAATGGTGTTCTAACCAACAAAGACAAGAGCGAATGGACAGATGAAGAAAAGAAAAGAGTTCAATACAGTCTTCGTGCCAAGAACATCATCACATCAGCTTTGATTGTGGACAAGTTCTTTAGGGTTTCAAATTGCAAAACCGCTCAAGAGATGTGGGATACACTCCAAGTAACACATGAAGTTACAAGTGAAGCCAAGAGAGCAAGATTAAACACCTTGATTCATGAGTATGAGCTTTTCCAGATGAATCAAGGAGAAAGCATTCAAGAGATGCAAAAGAGGTTTACTCATGTGGTAAATCAAATTGCTTCATTAGGGAAGACTTTTCAAAATGAAGACTTAATCAACAAAGTATTGAGATGCTTAAGTAGAGAATGGCAACCCAAAGTCACTGCAATAGTGGAATCAAGAAATTTAGCAACCATGACTTTGGCTACTCTCTTTGGCAAATTACAAGAACAAGAGTTGGAACTTAGACAATTATCGGAGCATGAAGAAAAGGGCAAGAAGAAGAAATGATTTGCTTTTATGGCCTCATCCTCGAATCTTAGTGATGAAGATGATGAAGACGATAGTGAGAAACAAGTAGATGAAGATGATGAGAACATGGCTCTCTTGGTAAGCAAGTTCAAAAAGTTCATGAAAATGGAGAGCTTTCCAAGAAAATCCTTTCTCTCATCAAAGAAAATATCAAAGAGTGAGAAAAGACCCTACAAAGAAAAGAGAAAAGCATGGGAAGAAAATGACATGGACTCATCGGAGATCTCCGAAAGTGAAGATGCTTAATTATGCCTCATGGCCGATCATGAGAGCGAAAGTGAGGTAGACTATAACTCTTCCACTAATTCTTATAATGAATTGCATGATGTATTTTTAGAATTGCATAAGGATTCTATGAGGTTAGCGAAGGCTTTAGATAACTCAAAGAAAACCGTTAGTTGTTTTCAAAATCAAGTGATTGCCTTAACTAAGGAAAGGCTTGAGCTTAAAAAAGAAAACTATAGCCTTGGTTACATTAAAGGAAATTATGTTTGTGAAAAATGCATAAAGTATGAGAAGGAAGTTAAAGACCTTCAATACATGGTAGAAAAGTTCACTAATGGTAGAGATAACCTAAATGCATTGCTTGGAAATCAAAAGGCATGTTATGATAAAGCAGGCTTAGGTTACAAACCCCTTGTGCATGAAAAATCAATTAAGAACATGTTTGTAAAACCTAAGGTTTCTACTAGCCCTTTCACTAGATGTTATTATTGTGCTAAAAAGGGACATACCACATCCATTTGCATGGCTAGAAATAAAACAAGTGAGAAAAAGATATGGGTTCCTAAGGGGACATTTTATCATGCTAACCAACAAAGACCCAACAAGATTAGGGTACCAAAAAAATCCCAATGAAATTATTTTGTAGGTGTACTTCAAGTTTGTTTTTCATGTAGTTCCAACTTCTTTCCACAAAACAAAATGGTAATATTGCCAATCATAAATATTGTATGAATGTTTGATTCAAAATGATAGTTTGCTCAATATATATAGTGCACTAGTATGATAAGCTATGTTCTCTGATGAATTTTGCCACTAAATGAACACAAGGTTGCACTTCATTGACTAGCTCATGCTTGTTTGAAATATTGACCAATCTTGTATTGAATTATTGTGAATAGAATACTTGATTATTTGCAAAATCTTGTGAAATCTTGTTTGTGATTGAGGATTGATGTGTTTGTCACGTAGAATATGTCACATGGTTCCAATTTGAGCTTATTTATCATTGAATCTTAAGTGTTAGACTAGATAGGAAAGACTTGTAGCATTTGAAGTTGTAAAAAACATGTGCTCTGTGAAATATGCAGAAAAATAATAGATTAAGCATGCATAAATAATCAATTAATGGAATTCTGCTGATCATGAAACATGCCACAAAGAGAGGAACTTCGATGGTTATTCTAGAAATATGAAATATCAAGGCAAACTTAGAAATTAATAGTGCTAAATTCAATTATATGAAAATCGAAATGTCAAATGCATATATAGTATGATGAGAGAGTGAGTTTAGAGAATGACAATTCAAACTACTTGCAAAATGTCATCCATTTCATTTTAAGAAGTTAAAGGATGATTATGCCTCTTTAAATGGTGAAAAACATGTGTGTTTTGAAAATTCAATATGTTGTAAGGTTGCATCAACGTTGAATATCAAGTTGACAAATCATATCATACTCATGGTGAAATTGATTGCATACTTTAAATAAAGTGAATGAGAATGATAGTGGTCATGATAATATGAGTGTAATTTTTAGCAAATATGATTTTCATGACAAGCCAAAGGATATTGATGTCAATTTTCAGAGAATGCAATTATTATGGAAACTGTGGTCACATATCTCTTTTGTACCTCTAGAGAAAAGATCATGATATGAAAAATGAACTTGATTGGGTGCCTAAAGGTACTAAATGTTTATCCACTAATTACTAAGGACCCAAATTGATATGGGTACCAAGTAGTCTCTACCACATATGATATGCAGGGAATATTGCAAAACAATGAGCAAAGTGGTCTAGGAAAAGATAAGGTGCCAATAAAGAAGTCTCTCATTCTTAACAAAGCAACTATCAATAAAGCAAAAGTTTGAACAACTATGTCAAACTAGAATGAGGCAATCAAGGAAACCATGGCCAAGGAACGAGAATGAAAATATGGTCAAAGAAGGGAAGTCTCATTAACAAAAGCTCCTCACATGGAAAATGTGCAAATCAATCATTAAAAGAAGGAGCAATGAGTAAGGAAAATTTACCTCATAATCTTCAAGACCTAGGTAACAAAAACCTCAAACTTTCCTACATGTACTTATGTGTGGAAATAACTTGTTGAAGATATGCATATGTAATGCATTCTAAAATGTCCAGAAGAAAAAATGTTTTCATGTAAAAACTTGAACTTAAGATTGCTAGAAAGAAACCATACCTTTAACATGATTATTAAGATGATACTAGCTTGATACATTTTATGATTGGTAGAAAAATATTTATGTTTGATGAAATATGAATCATATAGTGAATGCATGCATATCTTCAAGTGAGATAATGCTTGATTAAAATAATGAAAAGCATAATCTTCTTTCAAAAGTACAAACATAATAACATGTTTGATGTCCCTTAGTACCATGTGTCAAAATCAAAACATGAAAATATTGGTGCATAAAAGTCTGAAAAGTCATTATTGCACTTGCACACTTGTACTTGATGTTAAACTTGTGATTGACTTACCTTTAGCACTTGTATTTAAGAATCTCATGAAAACTTGAGCACATTGGTTGTTTTGACTTGAATTTTTGTATATTAAATATCGCATTTGAAAATGGTATAACGAATTCACGATAGTTTAACTAGTTTATACTTTGACTCTACACCTTGCCTCGATGTGCTCACATACCATTTTGGCACTCAATGAAAGATTATATCAAATGGATTGTTACACTTTTCACTTTGACTTAGTTTAACATGCATATTCAATATGTTTGCACAATGGATGAATCTGAGATGCACATTTGAATTTCCACTTTAACTACATATTGGTACCAAAAGTGAATGGAAATTGAGTCAACTTGCATATTTGGATTGATATTGTGAATGAAATGTCTAGTGGCTACTATATCTTGGAGTTGATGTTGCTTGACTATGCATATTGGATGTTAAAATGTGAACTACATTAGGTATAATATTGTCATACCATTTTCGTGATTTTTGGATTATGCCTAAATGTGGTAGTTTAAAATGAATATGTTGGTATTGTGACTCAATGAATGTATGAACCATAGCATAACTATGAAATTTGATGAATTGACAAATTTAAATGCGAGATAAATGTTATGGCTTTGCCACCATGTGCATGTTCTATGTTGCATCATCACTCGATTGCATATATTGGATGTTGGACCACATTTTATTGCAATGCCTTTCTTTTAATATCTTATAATTGTGCTATGTTAGTGTTGCTCTTGAATGCTATAAAATGTGGATGTAATGTTGAATGCAATAATATGTTGTCTTGTTATGGACTATCCTATTGAGTGATGCAATTTGGAGAGTGTGAATATAGCAAAATGAGTTTTGTTTACAAACTATATTGCTAAATCATTTATTTGTTGTAATCTTTGTGCAATGCTTGAATTAATGTGTTGAATGGACACTTTTGTTGGACTATCTACTGTCAAACAAACTATCTTGTTGCACTACTTTGTTGACATTGTTGGCATATTTGATTGCCATTGTGATGTGTTGATTCATAATTGAATAAATTATTAAACAAGTGGCATGAATTCTATTTTGATTGATGGATAACCAACCATTGTTCATGAATTGACATTTATTGTGCATATATCGGCATATGTTTGATTTTGGACAAATATGATAATTATTTGGAATGTTGAGAATCCACTTGAAATGCACTTATAATGATTGCATCTTTGATGATTGATCACTAAATGTGGATGCTATAGCCTTACTAGATTTATTGGATTCTCTTTTCCCTATTACATTTTTTTATTATGACAAAAAGGGGGAGAGAAAAGTAGGATCATTGACATAAATTGACAAATCTTATCACACATTGATTCTTGGTGATTTAAGTTTACTTGGTGAATGAATCACTTTGTATGACTACTTTATGCTAAACAATGTGGATGACTGTGGTTGTTGCTAAATATTGAAAACCAATTTTTTTTTTGATAATGACAAAAAGGGGGAGATGTATGGGGGGATGAGTATGCTTGGAAATTGGATATGGTTGAATGGATATATTTGCATGTTTGGAAAAACATAGTTATGCCATTTTCTCAATGCACTTGAACTTGAAAACACTTTGAATGCAAAGTGACTTTAATGGCATTTCTTGTGTCATTGAAATTAATTTTCATATCCTTATTATATGGCACTAAGTAAGGGGGAGCTATAAATGTTAAATTTATTTTATAAACCCCATTGATATATGCACTTAGTAAGGGGGAGTTTTTTTACACTTCATGCCTCTCATATATGCTTACAACTCTGATTATATTTTATATAATATTTGTGACTAACCTCCCACCTAAGTTTTTCAAAAATCTCAATATTGTTTTGTCATCATCAAAAATGGGGAGAATTTGGATGCTATGTACTTTCAAGAAATTAATTTTGATGATGAGAAAAAAAAGTAAAACATTTGATTGAGATATTGAAAGTGCAAGATCAAGGCAAGATCATCCAAGACCAAGAGAAGAACTTCAAGGGTATATAGCTTAAGTTTGGTCTTAGGATTATTTGTAAGATTCAAGTGTAGGATTGGCTATTAAAACTGAATTAATTAAAAATTGTTTTTAAAATTGAAAATGGGCTTAAGGTTTTTCAAAGAATTGGAAAAATGTTTTTCATAAGTGTTAGAATGTTCTTTAGATTGAAAAATATCACATTTCTGTTAAAAGAACAGCTCGTAATTGAATTACCAGAATTCCTATAATCTATTACCACTTTTTGGAAAAATCAATATTTAAAATTATCAGTGGTAATCGATTACCAGACTTCCGTAATCGATTACTAGCTTTCTGGAAAGCTCGGTATTTCAATCTGACAGCTCGTAATCGATTACCATTCGCGAAAAAGTGATTTCTGGAGCAGAAAATGCGTGACAGCTGTGCAAAACGGCTATATTTTGAAACCCCACTATAAATACTCTGTAGTAGCCCGAAAAACTCTAGGTTTTCACTATTAGAACACTTGAACATCATCTCTAACCTCAAGATTCAATCTTTCACTCTTGAAATCAAGATTTGAGCTAATCCCACACAGGAGTCATAGTGCTTCAACTTGTATTGATTCAACCTTTTGAGGTATTCTTCTTTGTAATCACTTATTGCTTGATTTATGTTGGTTAAAGAGAGTGAGGAATCTCTCTAGTTTGGTTTGTAACAAGGGTGAGGTATCCCTTGAGTAGATTTGGAGACTCTTGCACAAGGGTGAGGTATCCCAAGTGAAGATGGCTCTTTGTAAAAGGGTGGGGAATCCCTTTAGAAGAAGAAGGTGAGGTATCCTTCTTGTATTGAGAGAAAATCTTGAGGTGAGGTATCCTTTAGTCCAAAGGGTGGGGTATCCCGTTGGTGAGTAGTATTGAGGCTCTTGCACTAGGTGGGGTATCCGAGTGGAGAGTGCTCTAAGTGTTGTAAAGTTTTAATTGATTATTAGTGGAAAATACTCATAAATGTATTGTGGGACTAGATGTAGGTCACTCAAGAGAGTGATTGAACCAGTATAAATTGATTGTGTGCTTTTCTAATTCCTTATATTTTTATTTGTTCATTACAAATTGGTCTTGGTTAGAAAAAGGGGACAAAAATTTTAAGATCTCAATTCACCCCCCCTTCTTGAGATTGAAGCCACTTGGTAACCTGACCAGTAGAGGGAGCACGGGGGTGCTTACCCCCAGCAATGTCGTGCTGCCACTTAAATGGAGCACGGTCGTGCTCACTGACCTACACTACCGTGCTCAATGTGCGGCCATAAATTCATTGTGTTCTTGAAGACAAAAACTCCCTAAACACACTTAAATTCAGTCCTATGGTCTTTGACAAAACCATTTGGGATAAAATCACCTCTCACTATTGAATCCATGTTTTATGAACATTTAGGGAAATTATATTGTGATATGCTATTTTATATTAAGTTCTATACTTTATAAGTTAAGTTTTAATTTTTACGTTTTTCATATTAAGCGCTCGAATAAGAAAGTAGTTAATGAAGTTTTAGTCTAATAAAACACCGGGGCACAATGGGGTGTCTCAACTAACAACTCCAATGCGTGCATGCATGGGCACAACAACAAACAAACGGGCAATCGCCACCTCCACTTGGTCCAATAAGCACCCAAGTTTATCACCATCAACATCAAAACCTTAACCCATATGAGTCAAGGCCTTTTTGGCCAAAAAGCACCAAGGTTCAACTTGTCAATGCGTCGACCAAAAAGCATCGAGGCCACTTTGGCCAAAAAGCACCAAAGCATATCTACGTGCGGTAACCCACTAGGTACCGACTTAACCAACTTATTATTCTTGTTTATCTTAATTATTCTTTAATTAAGTTATCTAACTTGTTATCACTCGATTGGTGTATTATTTCATCATTTTGGGATAATTGGGGTAAACACCCCTTTAATTCCTTTAATTCACGTTTTGACCAGTAGAGGGGGCACGGGGGTGCTTACCCCCAGCACGGTCGTGCTGCCACTTAAGTGGAGCACGGTCGTGCTCACTGTCCTGCACGGCCGTGCTCAATACGCAGCCATCTTCCAGATTTAAACTGGGAGCATGGGCGTGCTGCCTGTTAAGCACGACCGTGCTCCTGGGCATGGCCGTACTGTATGGGCATATTCATTGTGTTCTTGAAGACAAAACCTCCTAAAACACACTTAAATTCAATCCTACGGTCTTTGACAAAACCATTTGGCATAAACTCACCTCTCACTATTGAATCCATGTTTTATGAACATTTAGGGAAATTATATTGTGATATGCTATTCTATATAAAGTTGTATACTTTATAAGTTAAGTTTTAATTTTTACGTATTTTCATATTAAGCGCTCGAGTAAGAAAGTAGTTAATGAAGTTTTAGTCTAATAAAACACCGGGGCACAACGGGGTGTCTCGACTAACAACTCCAATGCGTGCATGCATGGGCACAACAATAAACAAACTGGCAACCGCCACCTCCACTTGGGCCAATAAGCACCCAAGTTTATCACCATCAACATCAAAATCTTAACCCATGAGTCGAGGCCCTTTTGGCCAAAAAGCACCAAAGCATATCAACGTGCAGTAACCCACTAGGTACCGGCTTAACAAACTTATTATTCTTGTTTATCTTAATTAATCTTTAATTAAGTTATCTAACTTGTTATCACTCGATTGATGTATTATTTCATCATTTTGGGATAATTGGGGTAAACACCCCTTTAATTCCTTTAATTCACGTTCCTACTAGTAGAGGGAGCACGGGGGTGCTTACCCCTAGCACGGTCGTGCTACCACTTAAGTGGAGCACGGTCGTGTTCACTGTCCTGCACGGCCGTGCTCAATGCGTGACCATCTTCCAGATTTAAACTGGGAGCACGGGCGTGCTGCCTGTTAAGTACGACCGTGCTCCTGGGCATGGCCGTATTGTCTGGGCAGATTCATTTTGTTCTTGAAGACAAAAACTCCCTAAACAAACTTAAATTCAATCCTACGGTCTTTGACAAAACCATTTGGCATGAACTCACCTCTCACTATTGAATCCATGTTTTATGAACATTTAGGGAAAATATATCCTTTAATTGTCACATTAATTAAGGGTCCTGTTTTAGCGAATTAGGGTCTTATTAACGTAACCTCATCATCAACCAATAATCATTCAACCAACAACGCATAACAACATTTCAACCAACAATAATCATGGCATAAATGACATACCAATTAACCAATTAAATCATGGCATAATTCATAACATCAAACACATAGGTTGTCATACATCACCATGAACAATAAAGCAGTTATGACAGTTAGGCATTCATGATTGGCATACCAAATAACTAAACAACATACATTTAAACATGTAATAGACAACATTTTACAGTTTAATAAACAAAAGGGTCATGTGAACCCTTCATCTTACGCTACCCCCTTGCCTAATGTTCATACTATCCTTCTCCCCATACCAGGTATGAAGATCCCGACAATGGCTAAGCGGTAGACCAAACAATAAACCCAGCGTGTTCCCTCGAGCGGCTCAGTTAGCTTTCCAAGCCTTGGTCAAACAAAAGGGTCAACCAATTAGTTGCCAAATCTAAGAAAAGGAAACATTAAGAGGAAGGAACCGTTACCTATAAGGATTAGCACAGACGAACTAAGCCTTCCCAAACGTCTCCAAAACTCCAACAATGCTATGGGTTTAGAGAAAACAGGGAAGAGGAAGGTTGCAGCCACACTAGGGTGGCCAAAACTTGCCAAAATAGGGTTTTAAAACAAAACTCTCGGTTACTGTGCACATATATAAGCTTCAGACTTGAGCACGGTCGTGCTCAGCTTAGTGTCAGTGAGACGCGTCCTCCTTTGAGCACGGTCGTGCACCCTATTGAGCACAATCGTGCTTGTGACTCAGATAGTCACAAGACGCATGCCTTGAGCACGGGTGTGAATGCCATCATGAATACTGTTTGGGAGGAAGAGAATATAGATAGCGGTCTGAATGCCAACATGAAAGGCAATCCACCTCAGTTTCCCGGCTACTACAATCCAAAAGTTCAATGCCAAGAAGAAAGGAAAGTGACTTATGCCGCTTTTATACTGGTTGGAGCGGTAGAGACTTGGTGGAGAAATAAACAGCGACTTTTGGAAGCCCAAGGGCAAGCAATCAACTGGGAGGTATTCAAAGATTGTTTCCTCTATAAGTACTTTTCGAGGAGCATTGGATTAGAGAAGAAGAAGGAGTTTTCCAACTTGAAACATAGAACCATGTCTGTTAAAGTACGCAACAAGATTTGAAGCGTTACTCAAATTCTCACAGTTTTACCAAGTTCACCCAGATTAAGACTGGATATGCAGGAAGTTTGAAGATGGTCTGAGGCCCGAGTTGAAGCGGGCAATGCTGCCACTAGAGTTGAACCAATTTTCAACTTTAGTGGAGAAGTGTATTGTGTTGGAATGTCATGATCTGCTGTAGTGATGCAACCACAACAAAGAAGTGGTGAACCAGTGAGGGGAAATAGTCAGAGAGGAAGGGGAGGAAGGTTCCATTCAAGGGTCAAGCCGTACAATCGCCCCACGCAGTAGTCAATGAATACTAGGGGAGAAGGTTCTAGTTAGACACAAGAGAGAGGTTTGACTTGTTTCAAATGCGGAGGACCACACTTGAGAAGGGATTTTACTCAGTTGCAAAACATCACTATCTTCAACTGTGGCAATGTGGGCCACATGTCATGGAATTGCTGGCAAGGTAATGCAAGGAGATTTCAGAGTTAACAGCAAGCTGGAAGGAATCAAGGTGCAAGACGTCAGACTCAGTCGAGAAATCAGCAAGGAGGTAGACCTCAGACTGTGAAAAGGATCTTACCGTGAGAGGATATGAATCCTCTCGATGTCCTGATCTAATATAGGGTAAATGCTTAATGTTTGAAAAGATCTTATCTGTTTTAATTGATTCGGGTGCTAGCCATTCTTTCACATCATTAGAGTGAATGGATCATTTGAATTTACCTTTTTCTTCATTACCATATGACCTTTATGTTTCTACCCCTATGGGTGAAACATTGACCACTATATTTGTTTACCGAGATTGTCCTATTATTTTGGAAAATAGGCAATTCATTGTAGACCTCGTTTGTCTACCTATGAAGCAGATTGATATTATCTTAGGCATGGACTTGCTTTCAACCAACCATGTAATTTTGGACTGTTCAAACAAAATCCTTTGTTTCTCCGAGTAATCTGGATTATTGCCTGTGAATGACAGTAACTCGGGAGATGGACAATCAAGAGATTGCATGATATTGTTTTCTCTTGAAGCCAAGGAGTCTTCGAAGCCGGATGCACTGCCTGTCGTATACGAGTTTCCAAAAGCTCTCCCAGACTAAGTTCTGGTGCTGCCACCAAAGAGAGATATAGTCAAGATCGATCTCGTTCCTAGGACCACACCGATTTTGATAGCACCGTATCAAATGTCCCCAACAGAGTAGGAAGAACTAAAGAAGCAGCTCGATGATATGCTTAAGAAAGAGTATATCCGGCCAAGTGTTTTGACGTGGGGAGCACTGTTGTTGTTTGTTAAAAAGAAAGACATCAGCTAAAGATTGTGTGTCGATTACCGGCAACTCAATAAAGTAACAATAAAGAATAAGTATCTGTTGCCAAGGATTGATGATATAATGGATTAGTTGTAGGAAGCAACTGTATTCTCTAAAATTGATATGAGGTTAGGATACCATCAAATCAGAGTGAAAGAAGATGATATATCGAAGACTTCTTTTAGAAGTAGTTATGGAAACTACAAGTATCGGGTTATATCGTTTGGCGTAACTAATGCTCCTGATGTATTCATGGACTACATGAATCGAATCTTTCAACCGTACCTTGAAAATTTCCTCCTTGTGTTTATCGATGACATTCTGATTTATTCCTCGAGTAGAGAAGAACATGAAGAGCATCTTCGGGTTGTACTTCAAGTTTTAAAGAATAGACAACTCTATGCAAAGTTGTCTAAGTGTGAATTTTGGTTAAATGAAGTACAATTTCCAGGGCATGTTATAAACAAAGGTGGGATGACTGTGGATCCTGCCATAGTTGAAGCAGTTGTGAATTTGGAACCCCCTAAGACTGTGGGCGAAGTTAGAAGTTTCCTTGGACTGGCAGGTTACTACAAGCTTTTCATAAAAGGATTCTTGAATATTGCATTGCCTATGACATAGTTGACGAGAAAAGGAAAGGCGTTTGAGTGGTCAGATGAGTGCGAGACTAGTTTTCAGGAGTTGAAGAGGAGGCTTACAATATCTCCAGTGTTAGTCTTTCCAGATCCGATAGCACCTTTTGATGTGTATTTCAAGCATCACATCAAGACCAGGGTTGTGTGCTCATGCAAGAAAGGAATTCATAAAGATATTTGTTTGATCAGAAGGAGCTGAACATGAGACAACGAAGATGGATGGAATTCATAAAGGATTGTGAATTTGATCTCCAATATAATACTAGAAAAGCAAATGTCGTAGCAGACACACTAAGTCGGAAATCTTTACAAGTGTTTGCTATCATGATTAAAGAGTTGGAACTAATCGAACAATTCAGAGATCTGAATCTTGGGATAACAAAATTATCACAGAACAAGATAAGTTTGGGAATGGTGAGACACCCCGATGTCCCACTAAAGAAAACCCTAATCAACTAATCCTTAATCCATAATTAAAGTTAACTCGATTATTACAGGGTAAAATCTATAATCATTTGGAAGCAGGAAATTAAAACGTTTAAAACATAAATCATGTGCAACGGCAAACACACATCATATATATACATAATATATACATATTGTCATCCGAGTACGATGGATCCCCACAGAGGGATCCTAAGCCTACAAAACTATACAAACGATGAAAGGAAAGATACATACGTAAACTCTTCCTAGAATCAGAGAAGTCCTAGAAATACCTGACCCGCCTCTCAAAATACATCCAAAATACAAAATAAAGCTCACATAGGCTCACAACCTAACAGGTGTAACAGCCCGATTTTCGGATGCACTGTATTAACGGTAAAGATATATTTGTTTATATTTTTATCTAAGACTTAGGAAGTGATTTTGGAGAAAGAAAAATAATATCTATAACTTACTATATGGTAGGAAGCTCTGGTTAAAATTTGGGTTTAAAACTCAGACGGAAACTGGTATGCGTTTTTAATTGACAGTATAATTTTATACTACCAGAAAACCCTAATTTGACCCGAAAAATGAATTTTTTAGATTTTTTAGATTTTGTCCATGAGGAATTCTACTTTCCAAATTTCTGATCAGAAATAAAATATTATGTGTAGTCGCGCGAATTTTGGTGAAAGTTCAAACGGAAGACAGTCGGTATTTTCATTGACAGTAAGATTTTAATGATAAAAAAACCTAATTTTTGACTGGTGAATGAAATGGGTTATGATTAAATCATATTTCCAATGAGTCTGGTGAAAATTTTCAACCAAAATCGAGATATTACGCTTTGATTCGGGCGTAAAACCCTAATCGGGAAACCGATGGAGTCGAAAACGGAAATGCAGAGACCCGTCAAGAGATAGGGACAATGAGTCATACATGATGAGTCATGGAGGATGAGTCACCAAGCATTTATGAACATTAAATGCTAGTAATCATGACTTTTAGGTAAAATGACCAAAATACCCCAAGCTTTCGTGGTTATTAACAAGACACATCTACGCACTCTTAACTACTCATTTTACATGGTTTTAAACCTCCCACATATCCTCAATTTCGTGCAGCCATATATACTAAACCATACCTATTTCATTTTGCTTTCGTTTCATCATTTTCCCCTCAAAAACCGAAATCGGGTAAATGACGGAGCTGCGTACGGGATTTCCGGTAACCGCTAATGGATGGTATCGATGAATCATGAATGACTCATTAGATGTGGCCCAAAATCAGTCACACCTACATTAATTGTGAGCCACATACTTTTTAACCCTAGTTAGTAGCATAACCCTAGTTAAGTTAACTATTAACTATGGTTAAGCTTATATTAATTAAATATTCACAAAACCCATTAAACCAATTCCTTATAACCAAACAAAGCCTAAATCTTTCCTATAAGTACTCCTCAAAATCGTGGCTTCCTCCCCCATCCATTCATCTTCTTCATTTCTTCATGATGAGTGTGATTTCACACCATCTTTGTCTATCATTTTGCATGCATTTTCATGTAGTTTAGGCATTTTTAATTGGATTTTAGGTTAATTTTCCTTTGGAACGGGTAAGGCGGTTTGTGTGGTGTTGTTTTGCAGAAATCAAGGGTAAAATGCTCAAGATCAACCATGATGGAGTTTGGATGAAGATGGAGCTTGAAAACTGAAGAAAATGAGCCAAACAGAGCCCATCACGGCCTAGCCGTGATGCCCATCACGGCCTAGCCGTGATGCCCATCACGGCCATGATCGAGCGAAACTGAAAAAGAAGAAAGGCTGAAGTCAGAGTCTGTCACGGCCTGGCCGTGATAGCCATCACGGTCGTGACCTAAAACCCCAACAAGTCAGAGCACATCACGGCCATAGCAGTAATATTCATCATGGCCATGAAAAGAGGGCTCGCGTCGCGAGACACATTTTGCGTCGCGAAAGTCTGAAAACTTGCAGAATTGCCAGAAGCAGAAGCCGTCACGGCCTAGCCGTGATGGCCATCACGGCCGTGACGCGCATTACTTGGACCTGAAGAAACCGAATTGGATCAGAATTTGAGTTAGATTGGGATTCTAACTTCCCAAATCTATAAATATGGACCAGGCAGATGCAGAAGGGATCATCTAGGAGAGGAATACACACGCATAGACTTTAGGCTACATTTTAGGATCTATCTTCTTCTTCCTCCTCTCTTCTTTGATTTTGTATTTTCATGATGTTGTCAACCAAGCTTGTCATCTCCATGGCAAGACTTGAGTAGTAGTTTATTTCTAGGGATTGAGGCTATGCCCGAGATTCGTTTATGATGTTGAATTTGATGTAATATCTTCGTTAATTTCGATTTGCTTTAGATCTGATTTCTAGTGTTTTAATCACTCGTAAATTGGGCGACCGCTTATTTGCGGGACGTAGACATTCTAAGGAGGAACCTAGAGGTGAACTTAGGATTTCTAGTGTTTTTCACTCGTAAAATTCGGCGGCTGCTTATTTGCGAGAAGTGGATGATCTAAGGAGGAACCTAGCGGTGAACTTAGGTTTATTTGCATGACTTAGATATTCTAAGGAGGAGCCTAGCGGTGAACTTAGGTGTCGGATCTATAGAGACAGACTTGGGACTGAAATCACGAGAGTTAGAAGCCGTCCCTCGAGGATCAACGAGTTGTCACGAAACGCAAAGGGTCCAATCTGGGATCGACTACCACGAGAGTAGGGGTCGGGTCATTTGGGCACGACTTTTGTAACCCGAGAGGGAGCTTAAGCTATTAGAGGATAAACTCGCCTTCAAGGCAATTTCGCTAATTAACAAGGGTAATCGACTTAGCAACGTAAACGATCTTGTTGGTAACCTAAATCCCTAGGAACCCATTTAGATCTGAAAAACCAAAAAAAGATTTGTTTTCTGTTTTATTTGATTCTGTTTGCTTATCTCTTAATTCAAATTCATAAAACCCTTTTCAAAATATAAAAATCCCCTTTTTACACAGTCCAGATTTACTCGATTTGAGAATTGATTGCGATTCGAGAACACAGTCTCTGTGGGATCGATATCTTTTATTACTCAGCGACAGTCCGGTACACTTGCCGGAAACGCAAGCGCACGCCTCGCGCGGCGCGCCGCCTGTCAAGTTTTTGGCGCCGTTGCCGGGGACTGTGCGTTTTCGAATCTCAATTCAATTTTTGAATTGATTTTTCTGGACCTTTTATTTTTATCTTTTTATTTAATTTTTATATTTGAAAAAAAATATAAAAAATTCTCTTTTCCTTCTAGAGTATCTATCTCTCTGTGTGTTATTTGTAAAGATCCCTAAGTCTTGGGAGCCTTAGTGAGGTTGATCCAGAAATCGAGAGGACCTTCCACAGACGTAGGAGACTACAAAGAGAGGGAGAAAGGTTGACCCCCATTCCACTCATGGCGAATCAACCGGATATGAAACCGTTGAAGGACTACGCAGCCCCAAATGCTAGAGGCTTGCGAACTGTGATTGCAAGGCCAGAGATTGAGGCGGAGAACTACAATATACCGCATATGCTAATCAACATGATTAGGCAGCACCAATTCGGAGGATTGCCCTCGGAGGACCCGACTGATCACGTAGAAACATTCTTGGAGTTCACCGACGCAATTAGGATTCATGGTGCACCGGTCGATGCTATACGCTTAAGGTTATTCCCCTCATCTCTGACTGGAAAAGCAAAGGCTTGGCTAAAGCAAATACCCGCCAACACCTTATCTACTTGGGACCAACTGGAATAGGCGTTCTTGGAGAAATTCTTTCCTCCATCCAAGACGGCCTACATAAGAACCCAGATCACCGGCTTCTTCCAAAAAGACGGAGAATCCTTATCGGAAGCTTGGGATCGCTACAAGGGACTGCTGGAGTCTTGCCCACACCATGGACTCGAGAGGTGGTTACTAGTGCACACCTTCTACAATGGATTGGACTACTCTTCGAAGGTGTCACTTGATTCTGCAGCTGGTGGAGCATTTATGAATAGGCCTCTGACTGAGGCATTTAACATCATTGAGAACGTGGCCACCAACTACGACCAATGGGGTTCCGAAAGAGGTAATAACCCGAACAAGATTTCGGGGGGTAAGTTTGAAGTAAATAGCACTGATCTTATAATGTCAAAAATAGACTCACTTAATAAACGTTTTGATCGGCTTGAAAGGGCTAATGTGAGTGCAATAGGTGCTACTAACCTTGTTTGTGAGATTTGTGGAATGCAGGGACATGACATTATGGAGTGCCCACGTGGTATTGCTCATGGCTTCGGGGGAACAAGTGAACGCTTGTCAAAACTTCTACGACACAAACCCGAAGCTGCCCAATTATGCTCCCCCAAATCCCTACAACCAAAGGAAGAACAACCCTTACCTCTCCTACGGCAACTACAGCAACACTCTGAACCATGAGTACCAAGAGGACCAAGGTAATAGGAAACCCGTACAGGGGTATCCACAAGTACAGCAGTCTAAACTCGAGTCTTTATTGGAAAGTTTTGTTGAAACTCAAACAAAACAAAATGAGGAGTTTAGACAACAAGGCAGGGCAGTGAACGAGGCGATAAAAGAGCTAGCATCTAAGGTAGACAACTTGGCAACTCATAGCAAGATGCTAGAAACCCAAATTGCCCAACAAGCCAGCACATACACTAGACCTAAGGGTACGTTCCCGGGTCAACCCGAAGCTAATCCCATTGAGCATTGTAATGCCATACACTTGAGGGATGATAAGCTTGGGGTGGGGGAAAAGGACGTGGAACCAGAGGAGGACATGAGCGTAGATGAAGAGCCAGAACCGAAGTATGTCCCTCCACCACCGTACCAACCCCCAATACCTTTCCCACAAAGGTTGGTCAAGAGAAAGCAAGTGGAAGTAGAAACTAAGAGCTTAATTGAGGAGCCAATTGTCATGAGAAAATCTAATATGCCTCCTAAACTAAAAGACCCAGGTAGCTTCTCTATCGCTTGCTCAATTAAACAAGTGCAAATCGACCAAGCCTTATGTGACTTAGGGGCTAGTGCGAGCTTGATGTCGCTCACTATCTTGGAAAGGTTGGGAACGAAAGAGTTGAGACCATTCAAATTCTCCTTACAATTTTCGGATGGCTCAACTAGGACTCCTCTAGGCATACTAGATAATGTTCCTGTGAAGGTAGGGAAATTCTTCATCCCTACCGATTTCCTGGTATTGGACATGAAAGGGAATTCTGAATTCCCCATCATTTTAGGAAGGCCATTCTTGGCCACCGCTGGAGCAGTAATAGATGTAAGGAATGGCAAACTCTCTCTAAATGTAGAGGAAGGTAGGGTCGATTTTGAATTTACTAACTCTTATAATAACCCTCATTTTGAAAGCCATGTGTGCAGGATTGATATCACGTCTCCAGTGGTAAAGGAAGAGCTCAACATGGAAGCAACTCCAAAGATATGCATGGATGATGATGCACCAAATGGTGATGGAGTTGGAGTTGCTGTCCATGCGGAAACAAAACTTCCGCCGGGAGGAAGGAAGGCCAGGAAGCTCCGAGAGAAAAGAGCAAAGCGGAAGCGAAATTGGCCGTACGAGCATAAACGGCTTTTTGAAGGAGTTCCATGGAAGAGAAGTGTTCCGGCACATCTACGCCCAGCCGACCTCGGTTGATTGAAGGAAGTTTGGTCAAGCTTAGGACCGTAAATAAGCGCTTCTTGGGAGGCAACCCATGTTTTTCTTTCCTTTTTCCTTTTGTTTTTGAATTTATCTCTTGAATAATTTGAGAAGATCAAGAGGCAAAAAAAAAAATCATAAATTAATAGATTTGTCTAGTGTTTTCAGGTTAAAGAGGAAGGAAGAACGAAGAAGAGCAAGGACTAATAAAGTCAGAAGCCATCACGACCCGCCCGTGATGAGCCTCATGGCCGTGATGCTATTTCCACCCAAGTTATGACTGGAATGTGAGCCAACACCCGCTACCAACTCGGTAAGTTGTTCCATTTTTCTCCTCTCTCTCACTTGATTATTTACATTGGAGACAATGTAAGTCTTAAGCTTGGGGTAGGGGTACTTTTACATTTGCATTGTTGCATTCATATTGCATTCACATAGGCATAGTTTGGTATGATCACATTCTCTAGATTGCCCCTCACTTAGAATATGCATCCAATTGTGAGAACATGGTGCCAAATGAATTGAGATAGTGAATTTGTGAACCCAATTTTTTTTTTCTTGTGACAAGGCTAAAAATAAAAATTCTTGAGATAATCTTTTGATAGTTAATAATTAGCACGTGGTTCCTTAGATTTGTGTTCCTCACTGATTTTTGAACTACTAAATGTAAGATTTTAAGCCAAAAAGGGGTACTCACTAAATCTACCCCATTCCTTGTGATAGAGTGTTTTAATTCCTCTCGGACTGTATTTTCTAGAACTTGACTTGAAACCGTTTCGAAACTTGAAAATTTTTGAAAACATTTTTGAAAATGATTGAGGCACTAGGTATTTTTCCGGCCTTCCGAGCTTTGATTGATTAAATGCTACCCCTTAGTTGCCCAATTTTGAGCCTAAAAGATACAATACTTTTCTTGGTACCATGAAATGTTTTGATGAATAATGCTTTGTGTGGCACCTTTTAAAGTATTACAAAAGAGTAAAAAGGTAATTTGAAAAAGTATGGCCGTGATAGCCATCACGGCCGTGACCTAAAACCCCCACAAGTCAGATCACATCACGGCCATAGCCGTAATATTCATCATGGCCATGAAAAGAGGGCTCGCGTCGCGAGACACATTTCGCGTCGCGAAAGTCTGAAAACTTGCAGAATTTCCAGAAGCAGAAGCCGTCACGGCTTAGCCGTGATGGCCATCACGGCCGTGACGTGCATTACTTGGACCTGAAGAAACCGAATTGGATCAGAATTTGAGTTAGATTGGGATTCTAACTTCCCAAATCTATAAATATGGACCAGGCAGATGCAGAAGGGATCATCTAGGAGAGGAATACACACGCATAGACTTTAGGCTACATTTTAGGATCTATCTTCTTCTTCCTCCTCTCTTCTCTGATTTTGTATTTTCATGATGTTGTCAACCAAGCTTGTCATCTCCATGGCAAGACTTGAGTAGTAGTTTATTTCTAGGGATTGAGGCTATGCCCGAGATTCGTTTATGATGTTGAATTTGATGTAATATCTTCGTTAATTTCGATTTGCTTTAGATCTGATTTCTAGTGTTTTAATCACTCGTAAATTGGGCGACCGCTTATTTGCGGGACGTAGACATTCTAAGGAGGAACCTAGAGGTGAACTTAGGATTTCTAGTGTTTTTCACTCGTAAAATTCGACGGCTGCTTATCTGCGAGAAGTGGATGATCTAAGGAGGAACCTAGCGGTGAACTTAGGTTTATTTGCATGACTTAGACATTCTAATGAGGAACCTAGCGGTGAACTTAGGTGTCGGATCTATAGAGTCAGACTTGGGACTGAAATCACGAGAGTTAGAAGCCGTCCCTCGAGGATCAACGAGTTGTCACGAAACGCAAAGGGTCTAATCTGGGATCGGCTACCACGAGAGTAGGGGTCGGGTCAATTGGGCACGGCTTTTGTAACCCGAGAGGGAGCTTAAGCTATTAGAGGATAAACTCGCCTTCAAGGCAATTTCGCTAATTAACAAGGGTAACCGACTTAGCAACGTAAACGATCTTGTTGGTAACCTAAATCCCTAGGAACCCATTTAGATCTGAAAAACCAAAAAAAGATTTGTTTTCTGTTTTGTTTGATTCTGTTTGCTTATCTCTTAACTCAAATTCATAAAACCCTTTTCAAAATATAAAAATCCCCTTTTTACACAGTCCAGATTTACTCGATTTGAGAATTGATTGCGATTCGAGAACACAGTCTCTGTGGGATCGATATCTTTTATTACTTGGCGACAGTCCGGTACACTTGCCGGAAACGCAAGCGCACGCCTCGCGCGGCGCGCCGCCTGTCACTTCACTTTTCTCCAAAAACTCCATTGTTGATCTTCAAGAACTTGAAGTGATTTCCATTAACAAACTTGAGAAGATCATCATCAATTCTTCTTCTGCTTTCATAATTTGAACTATTAACACTTAATCTATGCTAGTTAACGCTCTAGGAACTAGTACCTAAAAGATTAGACTAAGAATATAACCCTAGCCTCATTTGGATGAGTTGGTCGAACCTAGCACCATATGTCCATATTTAGATTTGTTGATTAATTTGTTCTATTGTTGATTTGGTTGAAGGTGGTTTTGGTAACTGGTGGCGGGATAACGAGGATCGTCGTTTTCATGTTTCCGGTGGTAACTTAGGTGGGGGAAAGAATCAACCTATCATTGGAATCGATAAGTAGTAGATTATATGATAATTGTGTAGGGCGACCTAAACCCTACTAGTAGTCGAGTAATCGACAAGACCAAAATCACATTGGAAACCTTTTCTGTAAAACCAATGGTGATTCGGGGATTGTAGGTTTATCGGCATAGGTTAATTTTGTGATATTGAGATGGAGAATGTCTGTCACGGCCGTGATGGCTATCACGGCCAGGCCGTGACAGAGTCTGACTTTATGATATTGATTTTACTGTGATACGCTGGTTGAGGTATTCCACCAGCATGTGACGTATTATTTTTGGTGTTTGAATATTTTCTTATGTTATTTATGCATGATCTGCCTGGTTGTTAATATTGTGCTTAGTGGACTTTAAGCAAATATTTATATGTTATTCGAGAGACAATTGTTTGTTTTGGGTGTGAGAAAAATGGTAACTTAGAGGTGCCTAACCTAGATTGTGTATTGTAATGAGGTATGGTGACTTAGAATATATGTTGAGTTCTAGTGGAAGGTTAAGGCATTAGGATGTTGTTAAAATGGGTTGGTGAGATTGACGTGTATTGGTAATATAATACACGAGGTTGGTGTTGTTGTTCACAACCGTGTATTGGTAATATAATACATGAGGTCAAGAGTTCTCACTAGACCGTTCCACCTAAGAAATATGTTGTGTAGCTATAGTGTCATTGAATTTAATTGAGCACCCCCGGGAGTGGAAGGGGTGTGTATTGGGAGCATCGTGCAACTATAGTGTCATGCTTAGCATGAGGGTTCTCACCATGGAAGAGAATGTGCACCGAGAATCTGGAACCTGTCACTTGAACAACTGACTAACATTCCCATAGAGGAACGTGTGAAAGAAATCAGTGGTGGCCACGTCAGTATGAAAGTCTAGATGTATGAGTTTGGGGTAGAGGATGATACATTATTTTGAGGATGCTTTGTTAGTTAGGTGTTGAATGATATTATGTTTGTGACAATTACTATATAATTTACTATGACTCTTTTTCGCTTTTTGATGATAGAACTGCTTCTTATCCCCTATATTTCTGTATTTTTGTGGGTTACTTTAATTACGTTAGAAGACTCGATGGAGGATTATGCTGCTGAGGAGCTGGACAGAACTCTCTATGAAACTGAGGTTGTCGAGGAGTTGGATGGAACTCCTTACGAACCAGAGGCTGGTGGTCATGCTGTGATCCATGGTGATTAGAGTATAGACATTATGGCCAGTGTGTCTAAGGAGTATTTTATATTTCCTCTAAGTATGTCTGTTGTTAAGTTTTTTCCTCTGAGGGATCCTACAAAGAGGATACCCTCAACAGTGTTTTGGTATTGTAATGAACAAATATGTGTGTATTTATATATGTTAACATTGGTGTGTTTTAAATTTGCATAAATTATATGATAATTAAATGTTTTATTTTTTTACGTATTTTTCACGCTAAGCGCCTGATTAAGAAATGAATTAAGACGGATATTAATCTAATAAAACACCGGGGCACAATGGGGTGTCTCATTTGGTATCAGAGTAGTTTGATTCTAAAACGGACTGTAGGGTTATGTCGATCAGAATTAAAGACTGCGAGGTCTAGGATGTTGTTACTAGCCGTGTCTAGTTAAACCCACCTCGGATTTTAATTATGCTTAGAAGTTGGGTAGTGTATCCGATTTTAATGCGAAAATTAATATTGGTATGACATATGGTATGTATATACTTGCCTATGTAGTTTTATATGTCATACTAATAAGAGCGGATGATTTCCTTAAACAAGATCATGGCTCAAGAAAGAGGACATAATACCAATAGTGGTGATAAGATTCCCGAGAGAATTATTGGAGGTAGTAACAGTGAGACTAATCATACCGGTGGTCGAGTGTCATCCGAGACTCGCAATATCTTGGAAGTTATATCTGCTACCTTGTTACTGCAAACACAACAAAATACGGAGCTGCTGTTAATGAACAAAGAGCAGCAGGAACTGTAGAATCAAAGAAGAGCCATTGAAATTGAAGAGATAAGGATAATGACATTACTCAAAGAGAAACTACTGTAATAACCCGATTTTCGGATACGCTATATTAACAGTAAAGATATATTTATTTATATTTTTATCTGAGACCTAGGAAATGATTTTTAGGGAAACCAAGTCATATATAGAACCTACTCTATGGTAGGAAGCTCTGGTTAAAATTTCGGTTTAAAACTCAGACGGAAACCAGTCTGCGTTTTTTAACAGACAGTATAATTTTATACCGGCAGAAAACCCTAATTTGACCCGAAAACAGAATTTTGTAGATTTTTTATATTTTGTCCGTGAGGAATTCTACTTTCCAAATTTCTGATCAGAATTAAAATATTATGTTGATTAAGACGAATTTTGGTAGAAGTTCAGATAGAAAATAGTAGTTGTTTTCACTGACAGTAAGATTTTAATGATCAGAAAACCTAATTTTGACTCGTGAATGAAATGGTTTATATTTAAATCATATTTCTAACGAGTTTGGTTGTTTCGAAAATTTTCAACCGAAAACGAAATATTACGCTTTTACGCGGGTGAAAACCCTAATTAGGAAACCGACGGAGTCGAAAACGGAACTGTAGAGACCCTTCAAGAGATCGGGACAACGAGTCATACATGATGACTCGTGGAGGATGAGTCACCAAGAAGTTATGAGCATTAAATGCTAGTAATCATGACTTTTGGGTAAAATGACCAAAGTACCCCCTAACTTTTACGGTTATTAACAAGACACATCTACTCACTCTTAACCACTCATTTTACATGGTTGTAAACCTCCCACATCTCCTCATTTTTGTGCAGCCATATATACTAAACCATACCTATTTCATTTTGCTTTCGTTTAATCATTTTCCTCTCAAAAACTGAAATCAGGTAACTGACGGAGCTGCGTACGGGATTTCCGGGAACCGCTAATGGATGGGATCAATGAGTCATGAACGACTCATTAAATGTGGCCCAAAATCAGTCACACCTACATTAATTATCAGTCACATGAATTTTAACCCTAGTTAGTAACATAATCCTAGTTAAGTTAACTATTAACTATGGTTAAGTTTATATTAATTAAATATTCACAAAACCCATTAAACCAATTCCTTATAACCAAAAAAAGCCTAAATCTTGCCTATAAATACTCCTCAAAACCGTGTCCTCCGTCCCCCTTCACTCACTTCATCTCTTCCATTTCTTATTCACTTTTTCTTCAAAAACTCTGTTGTTGTTCTTGCACAACTTGATCATTTTTTCACTTTCTTTTATTATCTAGAGGTAAACCCTAACTTCTATTATCTTAGTTATCTTCCTCATCTCCGTAACTCTCTTTATCAACTACTACTTCGGATTATTGGAGAAGAATTGAGAGAGAAACCTCAATAGTTGCAAGAAGCCTTTGTTGGAAGCTTTGAAACCATGTTGGAGCAGTCGCAGTGAGGGAATCTCAAAACAGTGTTTAACCGTTGGATCATTCTCAAATTTTAGAATACGGTCAAAGAATGGTGGTTCTTCATATCCAACGGTCTGAATATGTAAAAACCTCCATAGAATGAGATATTGAGCTCGGATAGTGGGCCTAGGA
This sequence comes from Sophora flavescens, assembly GCA_030762895.1. Taxonomy (NCBI): domain Eukaryota; kingdom Viridiplantae; phylum Streptophyta; class Magnoliopsida; order Fabales; family Fabaceae; genus Sophora; species Sophora flavescens. The sequence goes on from CM061062.1 coordinate 206,094,988, forward strand.
GGTGAGAAACTCAACCCGGGTACCACCAAACCTGTCACAATAGAATTGAGATATGAGATTCGTTAACCGTTGGATCAAGCTGAAGCCTTGTGAGAATGTTTGGGAAGGATAGTTCTTCAGTTTCACCGTTCCGTTTTTAAAATAAAGCTCCGTGTCCAAAGGAATGGAGCTCGAACAGTAGCCCTGTTTTGGTAGCTTTTCCCTAGGATTCATGAGCTTATTTTGAATTCGATTTTCCCTAAGTCCAGCCGTTGTTCTCGTAAGTTTTTACATCTATTTTGTCTCTTGATTCAAATAGATTTATTTATTTCAAACCCTATTGTTGATTCGGTTGGTATTTCGTGTTTCAGGCGATTTGTGATACTCATACGTGTAATCGAGATGGAAAGCGGAATGGTGGATGTGTAAGGATGGATGGTGGTAGATTTGTGGATGTTGTTGGACAGCGTACCGAGGTTCGTGGCAGTAACGTGGACACATTCGGAGCTTGTACGAAAAAACGTGTGCGTCAATCAGGTGGGGGAAAGAATCAACCTATCGTCGGAATCGATAAGTAGTATATTTTATAATAATTGTGTAGGGCGACCTAAACCCTACTAGTAGTTGAGTAATCGATAAGACCAAAATCACATTGGAAACATTTTATGTAAAATCAGTGGTGATTTGGGGATTGTAGGTTTATCGACGTTAGGATGATTTTATCTTATTTGAGGTTGATTGAATTTATTATTATTATTGAATTGCTTACGTGATAATGGCACAACGGGACACAAAGGGGTGTCTCAACTACCACGGTTCTGAGGAGATTATGACCTAGAGAAGGCTGAATGGTGGGTACAAGAGATATAGAAGATATTTGATACTGTGTGCTGTAGAGATGATAGGAAAATGACTTATGCTACCTTCATGTTAACTGAAGGAGCATATTTCTGGTGGTTAGGCAATAAAAAATTATTGGAGGCCGAGGGCAGAATTATTGCATGACCGTTGTTTATTGAATGCTTCTTCTAGAAGTATATCCCACTTTCAGTCCGACTTGAAAGGAAGATAGAGTTTGCTAATCTTCTACATGAAAACATGATTGTTGGTGATTATTCATCATGCTTTGAAGCTCTGATTAAGTTTTCAGAATTCTATAAGAGATCCCCAAACGATTATTGGTAGTGTAGAATATTTGAAGAAGGATTGCGACATGACCTAAAGGGAACTGTAGTGTATCTTGATATCCAGAGTTTCCGGGAGCTGGTTGACAGTTACAGGGCTATAGAGAGCATAAACCGGAGGCAGGCTACTGAGCCGAAACAACAAAGGATTGGAGGCCTTATTCGATCAGATATTCAGAGGAGAGTAGATAGTGGTTCTCATGGGAGGCAGGAACAATATCCCATACCAGTGCAGACAGTGGCACCAGCACCAATTGCTACAACACAAGTGGTTGGAACGGACCAGCAGCAGCAAGGCCCAATTTGTTATAAATGTAGAGGACCACGTTATCAACGGAATTGCAGGGAGGTACCTTGCTGTTTCCATTGTGGTAGACCAAGAAATTTTGCTCGAGATTGTAGATAGAGAAGTATGCAACAGCCAGTAGCTATTAACAGAGGTGAAGCTGGAAGCGGAGATCCAGGAACAAGTCAACAGCATCATAAGAGCTTAAATTGTTTCAGATGCGAAGGACCTCATCATGTTAGAAATTGCAAGGAGAAACCTAGTTGTTACCATTGTGGGAAACCTGGTCATATAGCTTGAGATTGCAGATAGTGGGTCACCGGGAGAGTGTTTACAGTGACGGGATTTGAACCTTCTCACTCTGCAGATCTCATATAAGGTATGTGTTTGACATCAGCGTCCTATAGTTGTTAAGAATATGACATTTATTATACTTCTTATTGATCTTACGGAAGTGGAAACCGTGTTCTTGGTCGGAAAGTCTAAAGATTGAGACGAAAATTCGTAGGTTTTCCTTAGTCGATTATGGTCTTCATGCTTGTTTAAAATCGAATACCATGAAAGGATAGATTGTTGTGGGATAATTGTTATTAAGGGAAGTTTATCTTAAGTGCTTGATATATTTGGATAGTATGGGTAGTCCTTGAAAATAATAAAGAGATAACAAATTAGTTTGGAGCTTAACTAGTATAGGATTGATTTGGTTGAAGCTTTGTAGCCTTTTATTTTTGAGATGATGGTGATAGTTGTGGATTTCATTGGGAATTTAGGCTTATAAGTTGAATTTAGTAAGATCCTCATATCATAAGTAAGGTTGTTAGTTTGTTGCAAAGCTATTTTGAGGTGAAAAATAGAGTTAAGGAATGATCATGTTAAGTTTAAAAGTGATGTGGAATAGTGGTTAGATAAGTTAAAATCGGAATTGAGGATAATTGTTATAATTAGACATGTTGTTCTTGTTTAAATGGTGAGTTAGGATTTCACCTTAAGTTCTGATGGTTATGGATTGGAATGAAGACTCGATTGAGAAACATAGAATCTAAATGTAGTACCTAAGTATTGTTTCTCTATAGTAGGATAAATAGGAAGTTGTAACACCTTGTTTTTCATATGCTTCTTTATCAGTAAATACATGCTTTAATGTGTTTATTTTTGATACACAGTAAAATTTTTGATCGAAAATTCAGACGAAAACCGGTCTGGGTTCTCGCTGCCAGTACAAGTTTACTGAGTCAGAGACAAAATTTTAATTCGTGAACGAGACGATTAGTGTTTTTATGGTGTTTTGTGTGGGTTTGGAGTTTTTCGAAAAATCTTGTTCGGGGCCAAATCTTAGGGATTTCCCGGGCGAAATCGTCAGGAAATACGATCGGGGAAGTCATCTGATACGCAATGGAGTAGAGCATCAAGAGGATGAAGTTACATGGAGTGACTTGATGTGAAGGCTATGACACACCTCAAAAAGTGAATCTTGACTTTATTGTAAAATCTCACTTTTTCATCTTTCTCTCTCCAATCACATCACATCACCTTAACTCATTATCCTCTCTACAAGCAACCCACCTTCTTTCTTCTTCTTTCTTCTTATTCCTTCTCCAAAATTGTGCCACTCTCCCTCACTCTCTATAAATACTTTTCATTTCCACACTCCATCACTTTCCTCCATTTTCTCACCTTTACACTTCACTACATTTCTTTTCTTCTTCTTCTCTCTTACAAAGTTTACATTTTTATCAAGATTTTATCTTAAAGTTCTTCATAAAAGTTGTTCGTCTTGTTAAGGTTAATACTTCTATGTAGTTCTTTTTTCAAAGTTTCATATTTTATTTCAAAGTTTTCTTCATATGTCATTTATGTGCTTTTAACTTCTAAAATCTCTTAAAAATGGTAGAAAACTCCGTTTGAGGTGAAACCAATTTCTATGTTCTTATTTTTACTCCTACTACAACATACTAAAAGGTTGTGTAAAACAAAAATTTCTAACCCTATTTTCTTGATGAGGCCGAAACCATGCTTTTTGGTTTTGGTGGGTTTTGTTTAACTTTGCTTGTATGGACTTGTATTTGAGTTCTATTCCAAGATAATCATGACCAAGGGCTCCTTTGTACTAAACGATATTAGGTTTAAGTGATTGGAAAAGTTTAGAGATTTTACACATTTTCATGTAAAGGCCTAAACTGGTCTAACCATTTGTATTCATTGATTGAAATGTATTTGTGTGATGTGGCGCTCATGAGTGTCTTTGCTAGGGTTTAGCCGTCATACAAAACACTTCTGTATGTTCCATGGCTGCAGCGCCTCAAGCCATCTGCCCATGGAGTTTTATGGCCTTGGAGGAGTCCCAATCTCCTTCGCACGCAGCCCCCTCAAAGGAAAACTTTTGCCCAAGCTCTTAACAACACTTGTGATTTCCCCTATAGCCAACTCCCTCGTCCCCGGCTAAAGGGGTGAAACTGTTTCAATCAAAATCCCAGAGAAGGAATATAAAGCCGGTTTAGAAAGTTGCAAAAACCATCTACATGGCCGTCTAATCCTCTCCAAAGGTGAGCAGTCAATCAAGGTGAATGAATTGAGAGCCAAGTTATCGGCCCTGTGGAAACCTTTGAATCAATGGGCAATGATCTCCCTAGGAAAAGGTTTTTATGAATTTTCTTTCGCTTCTGCAGAGGACCTCCGAAGTGTCTGGGAAATTGGCCAATGGAATCTCAATCCGGGGATTCTGCGTTTGTCCTCTTGGACACCAGATTTCAACCCGTACAATCAAAAGCAATCCTCTGCACAGTGTTGGGTCCGCATCTTTGGGCTGCCTCAAGAATATTGGAGACCGAAGATTATTTTTGCAATTGCGGGTGGTTTGGGAATTCCTATCAGTCCCGATGAAGCCACGAGCAAGAAGACTTTCGGCCACTTTGCAAGGGTACTAGTTGATATTGATCTAAAGGCGAAACTGCACAGTCATGTAATTGTGGAGAGGGAGGAACATGATTTTGTTGTTAATATAGAATACGAAAGGCTCCCTGCTTTTTGTACTTTCTGCCAGAACAATGGTCATTCTCTCTCTAATTGCAAACGGATGAAGGGCAGTAACGCGGGAATGAATTCTGATCACCCACCAGTGAGAAATTCACGCGAGACTTATGTGCCTAAGAACACTGATCAGAACACTGTTGTGGTTAACTCTCAGCGTCAGCCCCTGGTCAACAATGGCGTTGCTGCAACATTGGATCCAGAAGGTGTTCCTAATCTGATTGCCTTGGCTAACAATGCAGATTCTGTTTCTGCAGAATTTCTGGATCACCAACCTGCAGCCCAAGGTATTGTCAATTCAGTTGCTACGGCTAATAATGTTGAATCTGTTTCTGCAGAATGCCCGGATCTCCATCCAGAATTTGAGGGGATCGCTGTGACTGATGTGAACCCCCTCGCTGGTTTTGTTTCAGCGCCTGACATTAATATGATCCAACAACCAGTGGTTGCTGTGGAAGTTATCTCAGAACAACAACTACTTCAGAATGGCGTTTTGGACTCTCCAATGGGTGCAATAAATTCTGTTTCTGCCTCTGTGGTTGGTACTGTGGTGGAAGACTCTCTCCAATCTTCAGACAACAGAAATATTTCTGTCATTAGGAATTCTGCCTCTGCTGCGTTACAAGATTCTGTTTTGCAAACTCCTATTGCAATTGACAACCAGATTTCAAATCAGAATGTGGCTCAGGACTTGAGGATTGTTGGCAGATTATGGAGTGATCAAATGGAGGAGGAGGAAGACGGGGTTAACCCTCCAAACTTTGCTTTGGTTCATGATGACTCCCAAGCGGTTAAATATCTGGCAGACAATCAGAATTTTACAGTGGTCCTAAGCAAATCTCAAAAGAAGAAACTTAAGAAAAAGGCTCACCAGAATTTGAAGAAGGATCATCTTAAAGCCCGTCATAGGGCTGGACCTCATAACTTTGCCTAATGAAGATGCTTTATTGGAACGCTAGAGGCGTTGCCAACCTAGACACTAGGTTAGTCCTTAAAAGGTTGCTTCTTGTGAATAAACCAGAATTTCTTTTCATTGCTGAACTATGGATTAGGATTGATCAATTTCCTAGAAGATTTTTCAGTAGCTTGCATCTTAAAGTTTTTGCGGTTAATAATAGAGATAATTTGGCTCCAAATCTTTGGTGCATTTGCCAGGAAAACATTTCTCCGACTGTTATTAGTAGATCTACTCAGCATGTCTCTTTTTCTATCAATTGGGAGAATCGCTTGTTATATTGCTCTGCTGTTTATGCAGCCACTAATTATCTTTCCCGTAGGATTTTGTGGAATGAGTTAAATTTGTTGCAGGATAACCACCCAGGCTCTTGGTGCTTCATTGGTGACTTCAACACCGTCTGATGTTCATAGCCTCTCTCATCTGCCCACAAGAGGTTCCTTATACACCTGGTCCAATGGAAGAAGGGGTAACAACCTCACAGAAAAGCGGTTGGATAGAGTGGTTTGCAATGATGCTTGGTTGGATTCTTGGACAAGCATCTCTTGTTGTACCTTAACTAGAAGCAAATCTGATCATTTTCCAATCTTATTATCCCTGGAAACAACAGCCAACTCTTACAGCTCGTCTTTCAAATTCCTCAAAATGTGGGCTCATCATCAGGACTGCAGTGGTATTGTATCGGAAGCTTGGAAGTTGCATGTGGTTGGTTGCCCAATGTACATTCTTTCTGAAAAATTAAAGCATCTGAAACATAAGTTGAAGGTTTGGAATAGAGATGTGTTTGGCAATGTTCATGACAGGGTTAACAACGCTCAACAGGCCGTGGACAGAATTCAAGAGCTAACCTCTGTGCTTGGCTTTTCTGAGGACAGATCTGAGCAGGAAAAAGCTGCCCAAATGGAGTTAAGTCTTGCTCTTTCATTTCAGGAGGAATTCTGGAGAGAAAAATCCAGAATTGATTGGCACTCCAATGGTGACAGAAACACGGCCTTCTTCCATAAGGTTACTAAATTCAGAAATACAACCAAGAAAATGTCCATGTTGAAAAAGGATGGTTTGATTCCGGATAGAACAGAGGATATAGAATCTCATGTTTGTGAATACTACACTTCGATGTTTGCCTCTGAGAACAACTGCAGTGATAACGGTATGATTGATCAAGTCATATCTCCTGAAGTGAGTCTTGAGGACAACATTATGCTGACCAATCTGCCCTCTTTGGAGGAAGTCAAAAATGCAGTTTTCTCCATGAATGTTAATGGCGCCCCAGGGCCTAATGGTTTTGGAGCATTTTTCTATCAGAGATTCTGGGATGTGGTTGGGCATGATGTTTTTGATGCTGTTCTTCAGTTCTTCCAGCAGGGTTGGATTTTGCCTAACTTCAACTCTAATGTGGTGGTTTTAATTCCCAAGACTCCGGAGGCTGTGTCAATTGATCAGTATAGACCAATCTCCCTGGCAAATTTTAAATTCAAAATTATTACAAAGGTTTTAGCTGACAGGTTAGCTGTGGTGGCTCCTAAGATTATCTTGGAAAATCAAAGGGGCTTCATCAAAGGTAGACATATACATGACTGCATTGGAGTTGCCTCAGAAGCTGTAAATCTTACGCACAAGCGCTCATTTGGAGGTAAAATTGCTCTAAAGATAGATATCAAGAAGGCCTTTGACTCTTTAGATTGGAATTTCCTACTTAAGGTCCTTCGCCAGTTTGGATTTGATCCTATTTTCTGTAATTGGGTGAAAACTGTCTTGCTCTCTGCAAAGCTGTCTATTTCAGTTAATGGTAATCCAGTTGGTTTTTTACCTTGTAAGAGGGGCGTTAGACAAGGTGATCCTTTGTCCCCCCTCCTTTTTTGTGTGGCTGAGGAAGTACTTAGAAGAGCTATCTCTCTTCTTGTCCAGCAAGGGAAGCTGGTACCTATGTCGAGTCCCAGAGGCTACCAAGTCCCTTCTCATGTGCTTTATGCTGATGACATCCTTATCTTTTGTAGGGGAACCAAGAGAAACATGGATTGTTTAATGTCTTTGTTCACAAGGTACGGTGAGGCCTCGAGCCAATTGATCAGTTTAGACAAATCCAAAGTCTATCACGGGAATGTTCCATCTAGAAGATTGACGGAGATTATTAATACCCTTGGTTTTAAACTGGGTCATCTCCCTTTTATTTATCTTGGTGTGCCCCTTTTTAGAGGCAAACCAAAGAAGATTCATTTGATGCATATTGCAGACAAGATCAAGATCAAATTGGCTAATTGGAAGGGTGCAATGTTGTCAGTTATGGGAAGGGTTCAGCTGGTCAAGTCTACAATTCAGGGTATGTTACTCTACTCTTTCCAGATTTATGTTTGGCCCGCTTCCTTGTTAAAATTACTAGACACCTGGATTAGGAACTTCATTTGGTCGGGTAACATCGATTCTCGGAAGATAGTCACGGTTGCCTGGAACACCTTGTGCTCCCCTTTTGATGAGGGTGGCCTTGGATTGAGATCCCTTAGCTCTATTAATAAAGCGGCTTTGCTGAAAAGATGCTGGGAGCTAGTTTTTTCGGACAAACAATGGGCGCTCCTCCTTCGTGCCAGGGTCTTTTTGAAAAAAATCCCAATCCAGTATCACATAAGCTCTTCGATTTGGGTAGGTATGAAAAATCAAATCTTGACTGTCATTGCTAACAGTAGATGGAATGTTGGAAATGGATCGAATATAAATTTATGGACTGATTGTTGGCTGTCCAATCCTATTGTTGATCTTCTGGATATCCCGGATAGTGTGCACCATTTATTGCTGGCCAAAGTAGAGGATTTTATTGATCACGGCAAATGGAAGATCCCTCAAGCCATTTTGGAGCGCAATCATATTCTATCCTCTGAACTCAGTCGTATTAGCATCCCTATCTCTCCTGTGAATGACTCAATGTACTGGGCCGCTTCTAATTCTGGTGAGTTAACCTCGAAAGATGCCTATAATTTTCTGTTTTCGGCAAAATCTGCGTTATCTTGGTGTAAGCTTATTTGGTCCACTTCTATTCCTCCATCCAAATCTTTCCTCATCTGGCGCCTCTTTCATAATAAGGTCCCAACTGAGGATAAGCTCTGGTCTCGTGGATGTCATGTGGTTTCCATTTGCAGTTTGTGTTGCCAGGTATATGAAACTTCAGATCATCTCTTTTTTGGTTGCAGTTTTGCTCTTCGGTTCTGGCACTGACTTAGTTCTGTGTTGAACATGGCTATTGATTCCTCTTCAATCCAAACCGTCCTTTCGGTTTGTAGCAGAAATTGGAGCTCTCAAGTCAGAGACATCATTGTCTCAGCAATTGTAAACGTGATTGGGGGTATTTGGTTCTGTAGAAACCAACTTAAATTCGAAGGGAAGGTAATCTCTTTCGAGGCTTCTTTGAATTTGGTCCAGGCTAACGTGGCTTTATCTGGAAATTCTTCTACAGGTTCCATGTCTTCTTCCATTGAGGATTTCAATATCTTAAAGCACTTCCAGGTTACTGGTAAGCCCAATCGAGCTCCGGTGATTAAGGAGGTTTTTTGGTATCCTCCAAAAACGGGTTGGGTTAAGGCTAACAGTGACGGCGCTGCCAGAGGTTCCCCTGGAAGGGCTGCTTGTGGTGGCATTTTTAGGGACAGCAGCTCAGCCATTCTGGGTTGTTTTTTCTATCATATTGGTATATCTGATGCTTTCTCTGCTGAGATCTTGGGCGCCATTCTCTCCATTGAATTGGCACATAAGAAGAATTGGCGCAAGCTTTGGCTTGAGTGTGACTCAAAGTTGGCAGTGGAATCTTTCTCCAACCCAAAGTTGGTTCCTTGGCCGCTTCGTAACAGATGGTTGAATTGCCTGAGTCTAACTAAGGAAATGCATTTTGGTTGCTCACACATTCTTAGAGAAGGAAATTCATGCGCTGACAAATTAACCAACTACGGCATTCTTTCCCAGGGGTTTATTTGGTGGAATTTAGGTCCTAGCTTTATTTTACAAGATTTATTCCAGAATAAGATTGGTCTACCTAATTATAGGTTTAAATAAACTCTGTTTTCCCATGGGTTTTGGTGTTGTCCCCCCATGCTTTGTACTGTTTTCTCCTTTTTAATAAATTTATGGTGTGCTGCAAGTGATTGGTGGTGCTTGGGGTGCCAACATAGTTGGGATGTCAAGTTTCCACAGTGATGCCTTTGCACCCCATTTTGGTTAAAAAAAAAAAGTAGTTTGAGACATTGGTGCTTAGTTGATGTTTCTCCAAAGTGATCATGGATTAAGGCTTCTTGATGTATAAGGATGCTAAATCCAAGGGATTGGATAGTTTGAAAATTCCTAACCTTTAATTTGTATCAAGTCCGAACTTTAAAGGTTTTTGGCAAAAATATTATGTTTTGTTTTCTTCCAAAATGATCATAGATTAAAGCTCCTTATAATAAAGGATGCTATGTCTAAAGTGATTTGAAAGTTTAAAATATTTTCTTGCTTCATTTTCCTATGATGGATGAATATAACATTTGACCTAGGATGTATTATTTTGTTTTGTTTTCCAAGATGATTATGGATTAAAGCTCCTTCATGTTAAAGGATACTATGTCCAAAAGATTGGGTGATTTAAAGATCTCTAACCTCACAAACTTGTTAAGGCCGAACCTAAGAGTTCATGGTCTAAGACATTTGATTTTTCCATTTTCCGAAATGATCATGGTTTCAAGCTCTTTACTATGTATGGATGCTAACCTAAAGAGATTGGAAAGTTTAGAAATTTCTAGCCTATTTATCTATGCTTGGCCGAAACCCTAAGTCAAGTACTTAAGAGGGATTTTTAATTCAACTTTGTTAAAACATCATTGTTTATGAAATCCTAACACGTAAGGATCATAAATCCATGAGTTGTATAATTTTCGGGAATCTCTAACCCTAAGAACTAGTCTTGGCTGAACCTATACCTTGTGGTTTAGTTTTCTTGTTTGATTTTAACTTGTGATTTTGTGTTCATAACCTTAGACTTTCATCACGGAGGAAACAAGGATGTTCGCGGTTTACCTCTCCAAGCATCTAATCTCCTTACCTTCACGGAAGGTAAGAGGGGATTTCCTAGGGATATTCAATGACTATATGCATGTGTGTATGTGTTTACTTGAGTGATTTGAGTATTATTGTGATATTGAGACAATACTTGAATAACTTGTTTACTTGAACTATTGTGGTTATTACTTGAAGTTGAACATTACTTGCTTTAAAGTGTTATGAATTATATATATGTGATGAACTGTCTTTTACTGTGATATTATTGTTGAGAATATATTACTGTTGATTGAAGTTTGAGAAGCCGGACTTGAGTATGTGGACAATGATTATAAAGGATTAAAAGCCTTAATAAGCCTTGAATAGAACTTTGAAAGTATTGGTTTCATTTATAAAAGTTCCTTGTTAAAACGCTTACTTCAAGAAAATGAGATTCTTATTTTGAAAAGAAACGTTGAAGTGTTTTTAAGACGATATAAACTACCTTTTTATGATCCAAAGTTAGTACGAGAGAAAACCTTTTTTGAACTATGTGTTTTATGAAGGAAAAACCCTTTGAAAATATATGACTTTATTCCATCAAGGAATTTCAAATACAAATGAATTTCCTAAATGTTTTAGAAAAGATTTTGCAAAGGAAAAGGATTTTCTCCTAAATGATTTGGAAACGTTCCGGTTACTTGGATAAGTGACCGAGGTTTTGTTTTGGATTTGATTTTCACTGAGCGAAAAGTAAACACATGTGAATTGAATCTAGTTCGCGAGACGTCGCTTCTAGTATTCCTTAATATGCACGTTGATCCTTGATCCGTGCCACGTTGTTGTGGACTGTGTGTCCTAATCACATTGTTGTGGACTATGTGTCCTAATCACATTGTTGTGGACCGTGTGTCCTAACCACGTTGTGATGAACGTTGTTAAAGGTGAATGTTGTTTTCTACGACCACAAGCCTAGGACTGGTGCATCGGTCTAAGGTGTTGTGATTGAGCACTCGGACTACGTGTCCCGTGTTGATGTCGATAATTTCAAAATGGTGAAATTTATGAATAGTCGCTAGCCTTTGAGCTTCGACAACGAATGAGAACGAACACAAAAAAAAAACTGAGAACTAAATGTTTTACATTTGCATTTACGGCAGACGTGCCTGACTTGGTTTTAACGTGAGACCTTAACAGGAAAGGTATCATGTGACGGTGTATTATCATTGTTCTTAAATTGTACAATGAGACGGTGTACGTGTATCGTTGTGCATAATGAAACGACGTGCATAATCGTTGTGCCTAAATGGCCAATGAGACGGTGTATTATCGTTGTGCTTAGCTAGCCAATGAGACGATGTATTATCGTTGTGCTTAGCTAGCAAATGAGACGGTGTATCGATCCTGATCAACTCATTTGGAGGATGTTGGGATCTCCGGAGATTAAGAATAGAGCCTGATGATAGAAGTGTCATGCATTATCTTTATAAAATTGATTGATTCGGTTATGAGACCCACTGAAATAGTACTTGTTGTTTACCTATGAGCAATGTTTAGAATGTTAATAGGACAAGGTGTTCTATGTATCATGTGTATGGTTGTTGTATGATATATCCATTTGCCGGTGTCTCACTCTTACAGTTATATCAGGTCTCTTCGGGTTTTGTTGTAGTACCTTGGTACTCCAGTACCGATGTTGCAGAGGAGTCTTTCTAAGTCACTTGAAGACCTAGTGTTAGAGGTTGGGAAAGTATTCGGATTGGGGGTCTCTCCAATGAATATTTGATAGAATGACCAGCTTAGGAGTCTGAGTTGGGTTGTATATCTAAAGAGGTCAGTAAATGTAGTGTTATATACATCCATCTATAGTTTGAACTTTTCTTCCGAAAGTGGAAACTTAGAGAAATGTTGTATGTCATGGTAACTTTGTTACGAACGTGACTTTACGTTTTAAATGTATGTATGATGGATTTCAGAGTTATCCCTATAGAAGAAAATTTTATACCCCAATTTTCTGACTTAAGAGAAAACAAATTTTCAGAAAGCAACCAGCAAATTATCTTTTAATTTACTTCCGCATGTGTTACGTAGTAATACCCTAAGGGGGGTGTTACATAAGTGATGGGAGTTTTGTTGAGATATAGATATGACTGGTAAGATTAAGATCAATATCAGTGAGTGAGACTATTATTATGCGTCAAAAGTTGATCGAGGCATAGTATTACAAAGAGAATCCTAAGGTAACGGTCGAATGCTCGTAGTTAAGATTGAGGGTATTACCTAAGTTGAATATGAGCAGGAAAGATAATTTATTTGGTTTTAGTTGCATTAGGAGGTGCAATGATGTTCTATTGAGGTTGATATGTGTGATGTTGATATAATCTAGAATACTGGAATACGCTCCAAGGATCTAAGACTGTGATTGGATACGTTGAGTAGGAAGTTAAGGTAGTTTTGATCTTGCTGTTAAATGTAAGAGGTAGATGTTACAATAAGGATTTCTGGTGGATCAGTATTAAGAAGAGTAAAGGATTAAGTCTTGATTATGTCCTTCAAGGATGATAGATCAAGGTGAAATGTTAAGGACAATGAATATAATGTAATTATGGATTGTTTCGAGGATAAATAAAATGATATAAGAATGAATTCTGTTATGAAGTTACCGCTGTCACCTAGGGGAAGACAGCGATGATAAATATAATGTGGGATCTTTAGATTAGGATGAGATTACAAGATGATGTCTAGTTTGAGTCACGAAATTCCGAGGACGGAAATTTTTTTCTAAGTGGGGTAGTAATGTAACAGCCCGATTATCGGATACGCTGTATTAATGGTAAAGATATATTTATTATATTTTTATCTGAGATTTAGGAAATGATTATGGAGAAATAAAAATCATATCTATAACTTACTCTATGGTAGGAAGCTCTGGTTAAAATTTGGGTTTAAAACTCAGACGGAAACTGGTCTGCGTTTTTAACTGACAGTATAGTTTTATACTGCTAGATAACCCTAATTTGACCCGAAAACTGAATTTTGTTGATTTTTTTATATTTTTTCCATGAGGAATTCTACTTTCCAAATTTTTGATCAGAAATAAAATATTATGTGTAGTCAGGCGAATTTTGGCGAAAGTTCAAATGGAAAACATTTGGTATTTTCACCGACAGTAAGATTTTAATGATCAGAAAACCTAATTTTGACTCGTGAAAGAAATGTTTTATGATTAAATCATATTTCCAACGAGTCTGATTAGTTTGAAAATTTTCAACCGAAAACGAGATATTACGCTTTGATTCGGATGTAAAACCCTAATCGGGAAACCGACGGAGTCAAAAACGGAACTGCAGAGACCCGTCAAGATATCGGGATAACGAGTCATACATGATGACTCGTGGAGGATGAGTCACCATGCATTTATGAGCATTAAAAGCTAGTAATCATGACTTTTAGGTAAAATGACCAAAATACCCCTAAGCTTTCGCGGTTATTAACAAGACACATCTACGCACTCTTAACCACTCATTTTACATGGTTGTAAACCTCCCACATCTCCTCATTTTCGTGCATCCATATATACTAAATCATACCTATTTCATTTTGCTTTCGTTTAATCATTTTCCTCTCAAAAACCGAAATCGGGTAACTGACGGAGCTGCGTACGGGATTTCTGGGAACCCCTGATGGATGGTATCAATGAGTCATGAATGACTCATTAAATGTGGCACAAAATCAGTCACACCTAAATTAATTGTGAGCCACATGCTTTTTAACCCTAGTTAGTAACATAACCCTAGTTAAGTTAACTATTAACTATGGTTAAGCTTATATTAATTAAATATTCACAAAACACATTAAACCAATTCCTTATAACCAAAAAAAGCCTAAATATAGCCTATAAATACTCCTCAAAACCGTGGCTTCCTCCCCCCTCCATTCATCTTCTTCATTTCTTCACTTTTCTCCAAAAACTCCATTGTTGATCTTCAAGAACTTCAAGTGATTTCCACTAACAAGCTTGCCAAGATAATCATAAATTCTTCTTCTGCTTTCTTAACTTAGGTAACATGATCATTTCCTCTCTTTTTAAGCTCTTGTTCTTCATATTTCTTGAGTTTCCATTTCTTAGATCTAGAACTTTAAATAATTCTAGAAAATTGTAGAAAAATCCTATAAACGTGAAACCAGTTTCTATGATCTAGTTATAATCACTACTATCGTCATCTAAAATCTTGTAAGCAAAAACATTTTCTTTCCTATTGTTCTTTTCAAGATCGAAACTGTCATGAAAAATGGGTTTGGTATTTTTGCTTATATTGTGAAATCTAATGCTTGAAGTAAGCTCTCTAGTTTGTATGTTATCTAAATCCAAGAGTTTGAAATCAAAAGAATTTTCTAACATATTTTGGTTAATTGAGTCCAAAATTCTAACCAAGTTGGTTAGAGGATTTTGTTTCATAATTTTAACTATTAACACTTAATCTATGCTAGCTAATGCTTTAGGAACTAGTACCTAAAAGATTAGATTAAGAATATAACCCTAGCCTCATTTGGATGAGTTGGCCAAACCTAGAACCATATGTCCATATTTAGATTTGTTGATTACTTTGTTCTATTGTTGATTTGGTTGAAGGTGGTTTTGGTAACTCGTGGCGGGATAAAGAGGATCGTCGTTTTCGTGTTTCCGGTGATAACTTAGGTGGGGGAAAGAATCAACCTATCGTCGGAATCGATAAGTAGTAGATTATATGATAATTGTGTAGGGCGACCTAAACCCTACTAGTAGTCAAGTAACCGACAAGACCAAAATCACATTGGAAACCTTTTCTGTAAAACCAATGGTGATTCGGGGATTGTAGGTTTATTGGCATAGGTTAATTTTGTGATATTGAGATGGAGAATGTCTGTCAAGGCCGTGATGGTTGTCATGGCAAGGCAGTGACAGGTTATGCCTTGTAGAATTCTCTCATTTTATGTCTGTCACGACCGTGATGGCTATCACGGCCAGGCCGTGACAGAGTCTGACTTTATGCTATTGATTTTACTATGATACGCTGGTTGAGGTATTCCACCTGCATGTGACATATTGTTTTTGGTGTTTGAATATTTTCTGATGTTTTGTATGCATGATCTGCCTGCTTGTTAATATTGTGCTTAGTGGATTTTAAGAAAAGATATATATGTTGTTCGAGAGATAGTTGTTTGTTTTGGGTATGAGAATAATGGTAACTTAGAGGTGCCTAACCTAGATGATGTATTGTAATGAGGTGTGGTGACTTAGAATATGTGTTGAGTTCTAGTAGAAGGTTAAGACATTAGGATGTTGTTAAAATGGGTTGGTGAGATTCATGTGTATTGGTAATATAATACACGAGGTCGGTGTTGTTGTTCACAACCATGTATTGGTAATATAATACATGAGGTTAAGAGTTATCGCTAGACCGTTCCACCTTAGAAATAGGTTGTGCAACTATAGTGTCATTGAATTTCATTGAGCACCCCCGGGAATGGAAGGGGTGTGCACCAGGAGCATCGTGCAGCTATAGTGTCATGCTTAGCGTGAGCGTTCTCACCATGGAAGAGAATGTGCACCGGGAATTTGGAACCTGTCGCTTAAACATTTGACTGACATTCCCTGAGAGGAATGTATGAAAGAAATTAGTAGTGGCCACGTTAGTATGAAAGTCTAGTTGTACGAGTTTGGGGTAGAGGATGATACATTAATTTGAGGATGCTTTGTTAGTTAGGTGTTGAATGATGTTATGTCTGTGACAATTACTGTATAATTTACTATGACTCTTTTTCACTTTTTGATGATAGAATTGCTTCTTATCCCCTATATTTCTGTATTTTTGTGGGTTACTTTAATTACGTTAGAAGACTCGATGGAGGATTACTGAGGAGCTGGACGGAACTTTGTATGAAACGGAGGTTGCTGAGGAGTTGGATGGAACTCCTTACGAACCAAAGGCTGGAGGTCGTGCTGTGAGGGATCCTACAGAGAGGATACCCTCAACAGTGTTTTGGTATTGTAATGAACGAATAGGTGTGTATTTATATAAGTTAACGTTGGTGTGTTTTAAATTTGCAGAAATTATATGATAATTAAATAAGTTTTAATTTTTTATGTATTTTTCACGCTAAGGGCATGATTAAGAAATTAGTTAAGGAGGATATTAATCTAATAAAACATCGGGGCCCAACGGGGTGTCTCAACAGGCACATCTAACTAACCCATATCACAGACGATATGGTGCCTGGAGCTACCCTCTCCATAGTGTCGGTCTAAGTGAAAGTAAGGACCATTTCTGATCTGCATGTAAAAGCTTACCAGACAGACGTACATCACGAAGAATCGTGAATGGTCGACCTGCCATCCACGGTCATCATGAATGATGATCTCAACCTCCCCGATGATCGGGATCCTCTATAGATAATGCCTCGGCTAGTACCCTAAACCCGTTGCCATCTCCTTCTGGCTGGAACTGCTCATCTAACAGATACACATACAGAGAAACATAGAGGGAAATAGGGAGATAAGTAATGCTGACATAATCATAAAATGGGTATGGGGACACATAGAGCAAATAATCATATACACATACAACAAGTAATAAGCAATCATCTTCTGAGTCACACCAACACAGTACATCCTCGAAGTTTACTCTTAGATCAATCCTCTAAGGAGTCTCACTCCTATGCATGTCGGACAATATATCTCATCCGGGTCTCAACCAAGAGACATTATCCTTATCGAGCCTCACTGCTCAGAGAACGTCAATTAGTTTGTCCAGTAACCCCTCCGCTTGCCATTACCCATAAGAGTGCATCCCCTTATGTGCTCAACTCCAATAGGGTGTTTGGGTCGCCTCAGAACGTCCCCTTACGTCGTGGATACTTAGGGTATAGTCGGGAAAACCAGGCTTTACCGGGGTACACGACACACTAGGAGCTACCTAATGGTCACTGTGAGTCTCCCGAGTCCAGTTCGTACATCCCCAAGGTCTCTTCACAGACCGGCCCTCCGTAATCCGTACTCGCACTCAATTACAACTAACCTCGTATAACTCCTGGTCATACGGCTCGCCACTTTGGCAAAAATGCAATGCAACAAACATCACCATGGTTAACACCGAAACCTTCTTACACATTCATGCTCTCATAATGGATGCCCATTCGTCCCCGGGCTCAAAGCCAAAGTCTCAAGGAACTACCACAGTGTTAACGCTTCAGCATTAGAATGCGTCAACTACATGTAACACATGGCAGACAGGAGGCCACACTCCAGCGTGGGAACAACTAACTCTAGAGAGTTGGAACGCTCTATCATGGAGTCGCAACATGCTAGAGCGTGCTCAGCTGGCAGCAACCCCCTTAAGTTTCTTTCATTTCAAAACTTGAAGAATTGCTACGTTACAAAACCTGCATGCACATAGAGGAAACTAGAGAGAGGTTAGAGAATTTAGAGAGAGAAATTGATCCCTTGAGAAATCCATCCGTCCGATCACGATTCCGATTACATCACTGTGATCAGGGTAGCAAGTACTGTAACATCCGTGTTTTACGATATTATTTATACGTATGATGTCTAGGTTTAAGACTTGGATTAGATGTTCAATATGTTAAGGTGTAGGAACCCTTGCATGTAATGTAAGCGATCAAACGGAGTCGGAATGAACTGAAACAACAACTAGGGTTGCTACCCAGGACCCCACACTCAGGCGTGGCTCTTTTTGTGCTTAAGTGTAGCCACGCTCATGCGTGGCCTGGTGCACGCTCAAGCATGAGAGTCAACCAGACAGGTTCTGAGTTTGACTACACATGGCACAACTTGACTAGTTGCATGGGGCGGTGGAGCGACGACCTTCACGCTGAAGAAACCTCCCACGCTCAAGCGTGGAGGACCACATGCTCAAGTGTGGGCACAATCAATCATGGCCCTTCCCACGCTCGAGCGTGGACAGGCCGACTTGCAAAAATAAAAAGGGTTGAGGGTGAAACATTTCACCCTCATTCCAAAACATAGCCAATACATAAATGAAGTCAGAGAGGAAGATAGTGAAGTTAGTGAGAGAAAGAGAATTCCGAACCGATTCCCGACCCCACCGATCGTCCTAACGCAATTCTGACTACGTCATTATGATTGTGGCAATGACGTCTCCTAAAGCCTAGCTTCCTTTTCTTTTCTAAGCTAAGGTAATCTATACCCTTATTATGCCGAAATGTCGTCGGTGGTGGTATTGAGGTTATCTTTTAATCTGTCTATCGGTTTTCAATTCCGTTTTCAGATTAGGGTTACCTGTAATGTATGCTTCACAATAATGTATTCAGGTGAAATTTTGGAGACCCGGAGACCCTGGTTCCTTGCGTGGCAGTTTGGTAGGCTTTAGGAGAGTGCTCCTTTCGTTGTTCCAGGGCTAGCTATATTAATCTCAAGTGGGAGAAAGAAAACGTCGGAAATGGCTAAGTAGCATTTTATTCAATAATGGCATAGGGTAACCAAAACCCTACTAGTAGGCGAATAATGGACAATGTCAATATCACTTTCGGGACTACTTAGTGGTACCAATGATGATATGGAGATTATAGATTTATCGCCGTTAGGTTAAATTTATGATATTTGAGGTTGCTTGGTTTTACCTGTTAAACTACTCGTTGAGTGCTGTTTGCATTAAGATGATATGTCTGAGTTAATTATTTTATTATTGTTATTAATATTATTTTAATATTGATAATATGTTTGATATAATGACATGATTAATTGTTATACCATGCATAGTGGTCTCTAGATATTGATATATGAGGAGTTAAGGTGATGCAGTTGGGGTGTATATGATATATGTTTTAGCTGTGCCTAACTTAAATGATAAATTGATATTTATTTTATCATGGGATTTGAGATATGACATGAGATGATGAGGAAAGGTTAAGGCACTAAGTAATGACTTAGTATAAGTCAGTGAGGGTGGCCACGTCAGCATAAGTTGCATGAGTGCGAAGGGTAGAAGGATGATGATGTGTCTCGAGGATGATTGTACATATATATATATATATATATATATATATATATATATATATAATGCATATCTGTGTGCCTTTATTGATTATGTGTTACGCACCTTTTTCCATTTTTTTATGATAGATAGTTTCTTATCTCCTTTCTGTTGTTTTCTTCTACTTACGCCATTTTTATCTATTCGCGACCAGACCGTGAGGATTACCATGGCGCATCTGGATCATCCCTAGATGGTAGAACCGGCGGGATTCCTGCGGTGGTGTGTGTACCCCGTCACCGACTTCGCGGTTTACACGAGTCTAGTTTCAGCATCGGCAAGGCTGGGAGAAGGACCTTTCTTTGGTTTTATCGGGACTTTCCGTCTCGGCTAAAATTTTCCCTTTCCTATTGCCTTCCCGGATCCACCTTTCCCGATGCCTCCGATGGTTGCAGTTCCAGCCCCAGTACCTGTACCTGTGCTAGTACCGGTACTAATTCCTGCGCCCGCACTAGATGATCATGGATTAGACTAGATGGTACCAGATGTTGATCCCGTTCTAGCACCAGAGATTTCCGAGGTTCCAGATGTCAGATGTGATAGACACGAGTCTTCTCACCAGTCTTCCCGACATAGTGCCATATACCGACGTCTTTTCTAACAGCTTTCGGGTAGGAGCACTTCCATCAGAAGTCGAGGAGTGTCAGGACCTTCCCGACCTTATCAGCTACATGGAGGAGCTCATGGTGGTAGTCAGGGTAGCAGTAGTCGTCAATAGTCAGACGGGCCAGTGCGTATCTTGAGTTGTACATAGGTATGAAGTGAGGATTTTGATGTATTTTAAGAGGGGTTGGGGATAGAGTGACAGTGAGGTATCTTTTCTTAGTCTCCTGAGGTATTTTTATTTTATTTTATTAGTAGTTTGTATCTTATAAGGACCTATTGATGGAGTACCCCTCCAGTTTGTCAGCATCATAGTCTGGATGATGTATGATATATATATATATATATATATATATATATATATATATATACACACACACACACACACACACATATGTGTGTGTGTGTGTGTTATCTATTACTGTCAGTGTATATTGAGGTTTTTATATCTTTGTCGTTTTATGTTTATCTACTTAACGTTGTTATCACGATTAGGTTTTAATAAATTCTGGGTTTTCTTTAATGGGACATTGGGGTGTCTCATTTGGTGGTATTAGAGCATTTTAATTCTGATCAGACTGTGAGGTTAGGGTGTACTGGCTATTTTAGTCGAATCCATATTGGATGCCAACTATGCTTAGCAGTTGTGTAGTGAGTCCGGACACGATAATTAACATTTGTATGGCATATAGTATTTATATACAAGTTTTACGTAACATTATATGTCATATAAATCTGAGCTGATGATTTCTTTGACATGATCATGGCTCGAGGTAGAGGTTGAGGACGATGGGGATGAGGTGGCGGTAGAGCCCCAGAGAGAGTTGCCAGAGGTATCAACGGTGAGACTTCTCACAAGGGAGGAGGAGGAGAGTCATCAGAGACTCTTCAGACTATCTGAGAGTTGGATACTACATAGCTGCAGCAAACGCAACAGAATGCCCAAATGATGCAGAGTGATGGGAGCAGTAGGAGAAGCAGAATCGAACGAGAACTTCGAAGGCAGAGGATGTAGGGATGTCTACCTTCCTGAAAGGGAAGCCACCCAGTTTAGAGGTGACTATGACCCAGAGCTGGCAGAGTGGTGGATCCAGGAGCTAGAAAAGATTTTTGATACTATGAGATGCAGAGATGACCACAAGGTGACTTATGCTGCCTTCATGTGGACTGGAGGAGTAGAGGCCAGGTGGAGAGGCAAGAGGAGATTGCTTGAGGCCGAGGACCGAGTGATTAGTCGAGGGACCTTCGGGGAGTGCTTCCTTGAGAAGTACTTCATGCGGTTGGTTCGACGCGAGAATGAGATGGAGTTCATAAGTCTTCGACAGGGTAACATGTCTATTGGTGACTATGCAACGAGGTTTGAGGCCTTTTTATAGTTTTCTGAGTTTCATCAAAGATTTCCTGATGAGGATTGGCTGTGTAGGAGGTTTGAGGAGGGGTTACGACATGAGCAGCAGAGGGTTGTAGTGCCCTTAGATATTCAAAGTTTCCCTGAATTGGTGGAGAGATGCAATGCTATAGAGAGCATCAATTAGAGGAGAGAGACAAAGCAGAGTGGAGGATCTATGAGATCAGGTTTTCAGAGGAGAGTAGGCAGTGGTTCCCAGTGGAGGCGGGGATCCTATACCAGACCAGTGCTGCATGTTTTGACATCTGCACCCTTACAAGTTACTTCAGCACCAGTTGGTGGATAGGGCCAGCAACAGAGAGGTCCAGTCTGCTTCAGAATCGGAGGTCTGGATTATGTTAGATATTGTATGGAGAGACCTAGTTGTTTCCACTATGGGAAACAAGGTCACATGGCTCGGGATTGCAGGCATAGAGGGATGCAGCAACAAGAAGCTGCTGGTAGAGGAGCTGCAGGCTATATAGGTGGAGTTGGGAGAGGAGTTCCAGTAGCAGGACAGTCGATGACCATACCTCAGGCCAAGGGGAGAGTGTTGACCGTGAGAGGGGTTGAATCCTCTCAATATGTAAATCATATCCAGGGTATGTGTTTGATATCTGGTAGGCTGTCGTCTATGTTGTTTGAATCAAGTGCTACACATTCATTTATTTCGCATGAGTGTGTGGATCATTTACAGTTAACTGTTTCTCAGTTACCTTATACCCTTACCGTATATACTCTGATTAGTGATTCTTTGACTACCATGTCTGTTTGATTAGTGTCCTATGGTTGTTAAGAATAAGACATTTATTGTAGACCTTGTTTGTTTGCCTATACAGCAGATAGACGTTATCCTTGGCATGGATTGGCTTTCGGCTAACCATGTAGTGTTAGATTATTCTAGTAAGACCTTGTCATTTCTTGAGCTTTCTAGTATAGTATCTGCCAATGAAGGAGTGTCTATGAGGAGTGATTATTTTAGGAAGTACATGATGTTTTTCTCAGTGGAAGCTAATGAGTCTCCGAGTATAGATTCTATGCCTATCGTGAGAGAGTTTCCTGTGGTTTTCCCTCCTGATTTTTCGGGTTTGCCACCAGAGAGAGTGGTGGAGTTTACTATAGATCGCATACCAGGGATAAGACCTATATCAATAGCTCCTTACCGGATGTCACCCTTAGAGTTAGCTGAGTTGAAGAACCAATTGGATGATATGTTTAAGAAGGAATTCATTAGACCCAGTGTTTCTCTTTGGGAGCTCCAGTGTTGTTTGTAAAGAAGAAAGATGGAAGTGCTCAGTTGTGCATGGATTACAAGCAGTTGAACAAGGTGACGATCAAGAATAAGTATCTGTTGACTAGGATAGATGATCTGATGGGTCGGTTGAAGGGAGCTTCGGTATTTTCCAAGATTGACTTAAGATCTGGATATCATCAGATCATGGTGAAGAAGGAGGATGTACCGAAGACAGCTTTCAGAATAAGGTACGGACATTACGAGTATTTAGTTATGCCTTTTGGTGTGACTAATTCTCCAGCTGTGTTTATGGATTACATAAACATGGTCTTTAGACCGTTCCTTGATAAGTTTGTGGTGGTGTTTATAGATGATATCCTTATTTATTCCCGTACATGGGACAACATGAGGGACACCTAAGAATAGTATTGTAGGTGTTGAAGGATAAACAGTTGTATGCTAAGATTTCTAAGTACGAGTTTTGGTTGGAGGAAGTTCAATTCTTAGGTCATGTAATCAATAAGGAAGGAATATCTGTAGATCCAGATAAGGTTGAGGCAGTACTTAAATGGGAGATACCTAAGTCAGTGAATGACGTGAGAAGTTTCTTGGGCTTAGCTGGTTACTACCGGAGGTTCAACGAAGGTTTCTCGAAGATTGCATTGCCTACGATGCAGTTAACGAGAAAAGGTACCGTGTTCGTTTGGACGGGGAAATGTGAGGAGAGTTTTCAGAAGTTGAAGGAAAAGCTGACAACTTCACCAGTGTTGACTTTACCAGATTCTTTAGGACAGTTTGATGTCTATTGTGATGCGTTATACCAAGGTTTGGGTTGTGTTCTGATGCAAGAGTGAAGAGTTGTAGCTTATGCTTCCCGACAGTTGATAATTCATGAGAGGAATTATCCGACCCATGATCTGGAGTTGGCAGCCATATTGTTCGCATTGAAGATATGGCGACACTATCTGTATGGAGCCAAGTTCAATGTGTATAGTGATCATAAGAGTTTTAAGTATCTATTTGATCAGAAGGAGCTTAATATGAGACAGTGAAGATGGATGGAGTTTATCAAGGATTATGAGTTTGATCTATAGTAAGCAAATGTTGTAGCAGATGCATTAAGTAGAAATTCTTTGTACGTGTCCGCGATGATGGTAAATGAGATGGAGTTGATTGAGAAGTTCAGAGATCTGAACTTAGGTATGGAGTTGGTTGAGGATAGGATATGCCTAGGTATGATAAATATCAGCAGCGAGTTTCTCAGAGAGCTAAAGGATAAACAAGTATAGGAACAATATCTTCAGGAGGTGAGTAGAGGGATAGATTATGGTAAGGTTTGAGTTTAGTAGGCGAATAATGGACAATGTAAATATCACTTTGGGGACTACTTAGTGGTACCAATGATGATATGGAGATTGTAGATTTATCACCGTTAGGTTAAATTTATGATATTTGAGGTTGCTTGGTTTTACCTGTTAAACTGCTCGTTGTGTGCTGTTTGCATTAATATGATATGTCTGAGTTAATTATTTTATTATTGTTATTATTATTGTTTTAATATTAATAATATGTTTGATATGATGACATGATTAATTGTTATACCATGCTTAGTGGTCTCCAGATATTGATATATGAGGAGTTAAAGTGATGCATGTTGGGATGTGTATGATATATGTTTTAGTTGTGCCTAACTTAAATGATTAATTTGATATTTATTTTATCATGGGATTTGAGATATGATATGAGATGATGAGAAAAGGTTAAGGCACTAAGTAATGACTTGGTAAAAGTCGGTGAGACTCATATAAATGCATGTTGTCGATCATAGCTGTGTGTTTGGAACACACGAGGTTCGAAGTCCTCACGGGACCGTCCCAACTTAGATTTAGGCTGTGTAGCTATGGTGTCATTGCTATGCATGAGCACTATCGAGAGAGAACTAGGGTGTGCACTGAGACACCCCGTTGTGCCCCGGTGTTTTATTAGATTAATTACCTTCTTAAATCAATTCTTAATCTCGTGCTTATCGTGAAAATATGTAAAAATTAAAAACTTATTTAATTATCATGTAACTTCTACAAATTTAAAACACAATAACTTTAACATATGTAAATACACACTTAGTTGTTCATTACAATACCAAAACATTGTTGAGGATATCCTCTCAGTAGGATCCCTTACAGGCATAAACTTAATAACAAACATACGTAGTGGAAATATAAAAATGCTCCTTAGACACACTAGCCATAATGTCTATAATCGCCATGGATCACAGCTCGACACCCAGCGTAGGGTTCGTAAGGAGTTCCATTCAACTCCTCAGCAATCTCCGTTTCATACAGAGTTCGGTCCAACTCCTCAGCAACATAACCCTCCATCGAGTCTTCTAACGTAAACCAAAGTAACCCACAAAAATACAGAAACATAGGGAATAAGAAACAGTTCTATCATCAAAAAGCGGAAAAGAGTCATAGTAAATCATACAGTAATTGTCACAGATAAACAACGCACATAACTAACAGATCACCCCCAAGTTAATATATCATCATCTACCCCCAATCTCATGCTACTCAAAGACACCATAGTTGCACACCTATTTCCTAAGGTGGAAGTGGTCTCGCGAGAACTCTTGATTTTACGTGTATTATATTACCAATACATAGAAGTGTTTTACTTGTATTATATTACCAATACACGGTGTATTATATTACCAATACACAGAAGTATTTTACGTGTATTATATTACCAATACACAGATGTCCTTGCGTATTATATTACCAATAGACTTTTGTCTTTGTGTATTATATTACCAATACACTTTTGTCCTTGTGCATTATATTATCAATACACGGTTGTGGACAACAACACCTATACTTGAATCTCACCAACCCGTTTTAACAACATCCTAGTGCCTTAACTTTCCATTAGAACTTGACACATATTCTATGCCGTAACACCTCTTTAACATACATAATCTAGGTTAGGCACTTCTAAATCATCATTATCCTCACACCCAAAACAATCATCTCTTAGACAACATATATATCTTTGCTTAAAAACCACTAAGCATAATAATACAAACCAGGCAGATCATGCATAACACAATATCAATCAAAATATTCCCATATCACAAATATAGCACAAAATCAATTCAATAAAGGTAATAAAATCAAATCAACCATCAACAATATAAAATCAACCTAATATCGATAAACCTACAATCCTCGAATCGCCATTGGTTTTTCAGAAAAGGTTGACAAGTATGATTTTGGTCTTGTCGATTACTCAACTACTAGTAGGGTTTAGGTCGTCCTACACAATTATTATATAATCTACTACTTATCCATTCCGACGATAGGTTGGTTCTTTCCCCCACCTGGGTTATCACTAGACTCCCGAACTTGAAGCTCCTCATTGTCACACCACTCAGTACTAACTCCACCTTCTGTGAAGGTAAGAAGATTAGATGCTCAAAGAGGTATACCACGAACGTCCTCGTTTCCTCCGCGATGGAAGTCTAAGGTTATGAACACAAAACCACAAGTTAAAATCAAACAAGAACACTAAACCGCAAGGTATAGGTTCGGCCAAGACTAGTTCTTAGGGTTAGAGATTCCCAAAAATTATACAACTCATGGATTTATGATCCTTAAGTGTTAGGATTTCATAAACAACGATCACTTAACAAAGTTGAATTAAAATCTCACTAAGTTATAAACTTAGGGTATTCGGCCAAGGCTAGTAAAATAGGCTAGCATTCACTAAAGATTCCAATCTCTTAGGTTTAGCATCCATATGTATTAAGGAGCTCAAAACCATGATCATTTTGGAAAAATAAGAACAAAGTATCCTAGGTCCATAACCTTCTAGGTTCGGCCTTCATAGGATTTATAGGTTAGAAATCTTTAAAATTTCCAATCTCTTAGACTTAGCATCCAAATATCTTATGGAGCTCAAGTCCATGATCATTTTGGAAAACAATGGAAACTTAAACATTCCAATCTCTTAGACTTAGCATCCAAATATCTTATGGAGCTCAAGTCCATGATCATCTTGGAAAAATGAAAGTAATACATCCTAGCTTTAATAACATAGAATAAAAAAGTTAGAAATCCTTAAACTTTCGAATCTCTTATACTTAGCATCCAAATATCTTATGGAGCTTAAGTCCATGATCATTTTGGAAAAATAAAAACTCACATCCTAGCACCTAAACACTAAGTTTCGGCCATCATAGGATGATGAGGAAAATATTCTTTGTTTAACAATAACTCTTAGGTTTAGAATCGCAAAGTATTAAGAGTTCTAAATCCATGATCATACTTGGAAAGTTGAAACATAGTATCCCAGGCTTACTTATTCATATTTTCAGTCATCATAGGAACAAGCTATCAAAACTTCCAAGATTTATAGATTTAAGATCAATGGATAGTTAGAAACTCAAACACATGATCATATTCCAAAAGTTGAAACAAAAACTTCCTAGGTCACAATTGCAAGCATTATGCCTTCATTGGAAGAGATAGGTAGAGATTTTTGTTTTACACAACCTCTTAGTATGAGAAAATATAAGTTAATACAAGACTATAGAAGGTGGTTTCAACTCAAAATGAGTTTTCTACCATTTTAGAGAGATTTTAGAAGTTTAAAGCATATAAAGAACACATAAATTAAACTAAGAAATAAAAGATGAAACTTGCAAAAAGATTCATATGAGAGCATTACCCTTAGTATAAGGAAGAACTTTAATGAAGAACTTAAGTTGAAAAGATGAATAAAAACTTAAGTTTTAAGAGCTTGAACTTTTAGAAGAAAGAAGAAGATGAAGGTTTAATGGAGGTTGAAGGAGGAAGATGATGAAGTGAAAATGAAAGGGGTATATATAGAGAGGGGAGAGAGTGGCACGAAATTGAGGAGAGAGGGATGAACTTGGAGAGCAAGTTTTGACCTTGTGCCTTGTTTGGTTGAAGAGGAAAGAGGAAAATATGTTTTTAGAATATAATATGATATATTTCAAAAAGTCCATCATGACCACTTTTTAGGAGGTAGCTTAAGCCATACCTGTAGTGAGTCACCTCACTCCCTCATCTCACCTCAAGCCTTTTATGTCTCCTATTCTTCTCCATTTCGTACCCGATTGCATTTCCGATCGTAATTCTTCCGACGTTTTCGCCAGAATAAAATTATATTTTATTTTTGAACGAAAATTTTCAAAATAACCAAAGTTGAATGAAACATAATAAAAACACTAACTATCTCGTTCATGGGTCAAAATTTGGTTTTCTGCACAGTAAACCTGTACCGGCAGTGAAAACACAGACCGATTTTCGTCTGAATTTTCAACCAAAAATTTTAGCGTAACCCTCTACCATAAAGTAGACTATGAATATGATTTTATTTTAATCAAAAACACTTTCTAACTCTCAAATTTAAAATATAATTTAATTATATTTTAACCGGTTGAACAACATAATTAAAATCAGGCTGTTACATGCACCAGAGCGAGATGTGCAACAATAGTGTCATTGCTTTGCATGGGTATTCTCACCACGGATGAGGGTGTGCACCGGGATTTGGGGACGCTTCGCTTGGACGACTGACTAACATACCTAAATCAGATGAGGGATGTGTGATAGGTTGGTGGTGGCCACGTCAGCATAAGTTGCATAAGTACGAAGGGTAGAGGATGATGATGTGTCTCGAGGATGATTGTACATATATATATCTGTAATGCATGTCTGTGTGCCTTTATTGATTATGTGATACATACCCTTTTCCATGTTTTGATGATAGATAGTTTCTTATCTCCTTTCTTTTCTTTTCTTTTATGTACGTCTTCTTTATCAATTTCGAGACTAGACCCAGAAGATTACCATGATGCATCTGGATCATCCCCGGATGACAGAGCCGGCGGGATTCCCGCTGATGGCGACTATGGAGCTTGCGTTCCTAGACCTAGAGGGGTGGCATGTGGACCCTGTCACTCACTTCGTGGTTTACATTGGTCTAGTTTCAGCATCGGGGAGGATGGGAGAAGGACCTTTCTTTGGTTTTGTCGAGACTTCCCGCCAATGCCACAAATGCCTCCGATGGTTGCAGTTCCAGTCCCAGTACCTGTACCTGTGCCAGTACCGGTACCGGTACCAGTTCTTGCGCCCGCACTAGATGATCCTGGATTAGACCAGGTGGTACCAGAAGTCGATCCAGTTCCAACACCAGAGATTCCCGAGGTTCCAGATGTCAGACGTGATAGACAGGAGTCTTCTCACCAATATTCCCGACATAGTGCCATATACCGACGTCTTTTCCAGCAACGTTCGGGTAGGATAACTTGTAGCAGTAGTCGAGGAGTGTGAGGACCTTCCCGACCTTATCAACTACATGGAGGAGCTCATGGTGATAGTCAGGGTAGTAGTAGTCGTCAGTAGTGGGACGGGCCTGTGCGTGTCCTGAGTTGTACATAGGTGTGGAGTGAGGATTTTGATGTATTTTGAGAGGGTTTAGGGATAGAGTGACAGTGAGGTATCTTTTCTAAGTCTCCTGATGTATTTTTATTTTATTTTATTAGCAGTTTGTGCTTTATAGGGCCCTACTGATGGAGTACTCATTCCAGTTTGTCAACACCGTACGTTTGGATGATATATATATATATATATATTTATATGTATATATATATATATATATGTGTGTGTGTATATATATATATATGTATGTATGTATCTGTGTGTGTGTGTGATGTTTATCTATTACTGTTAGTGTATATTGAGGTTTTTATATCTTCAATGTTTTACATTTATGCGCTTAACGTTATTATCACGATTAGATTTGAATAAATTATGGGTTTTCATTGTGTCTCAAGTACATCTAGTATCGACCTTAGATCCTTTGATACAACTGAGGTAATGCCCGAATCCTTAACACGTCGATACTTCCACTTGTCGACATTAGTGTTCTTAGTCATTTTCCCTACTTTGCTGACTGTTTCTTGCATCGGTTATGGATTTCGAGAAAGATTAGGGCTTATGACTATGTCTGGATGTCGTCTCTATGTTAGAGCAAACTTCAAAGCTCCAAAGAGTCCCGTGGTGCACAAGGCAGCAAGCTAGGAGGAAGGAACACATGGTTCGAGGTGCCGAGAAAGCTTATGCCATTACTCAACCCTATTTAAACAATATTTTAAAGTCGTCTCGGGTTTAGTTGTTGTAGGTTTATCTACTATAGGCCCGAAACCCTAGGTTTAAGAATTTTGATGTTTGGGGTTGTCTAATTTGCCTGTTGATATGTTAATTTCTGTAACATGCTTGATTGTGTTGATCGATATGATGCTATGATTTTATTGTTATTATATACATGTATATTGATGATTGATGGTCTACGATATTTGATGAGTTGATGGTTATATGATATTCTGGATATGTGGAGAGTTGACATCGTGGTAATGCCTTGAGACTGCGGCTTTGAGGCCGGGGATGTACGGGCATCCGTTGTGAGTTTGTGACTGTGTGAGAAGGTCCTGGAGGAAACTCAAGGATGTTTGTTACATTGAATTATGCCAAGTGGGAGCCATTTGACTTGGAGTCTGACACGCGGTCGCACACAAGTCAAAAAGTGAGTGGTTGGAAAAATATGTAGCTAGGGAGCAACAACTCGAGTATCGTCTCACAAGGACTCTTGAATTGTTATTAACTTCACAAAATCAGTTTTTTTTTGGGGGGCGGGGGGGGGGGGGGGGTTGTTTGAAATTCAATCAAGAAAACAGAGCATAAAACAATGCAAACTAAATAATTATCAATAAGCTAAAACGATTAATCTACAGCTTTCGGTTTCCCACTATCATTGATTCATATAATTCCAAGCCCTAAGAGGATTCTAATCCCTTTTCGATTGTAGCAACAATTAACAAGCGAAATTGCCACTACGAGATATATGTCCCTAATTCCCGAATTAAGCAAACAGGGTGAAGCTCTCGTGAATTAAGCAAACACGATTGAACACACGCGAATTAAGCAAACGCGATTAAGTATAGGAACATAACATCATCGAAACAAATCAATACTAATTCTATACAATTCTGAATTAAGCAAATAGAACATACAGAACAATATTGAAAGGGAATAGCAAATCAAATGGGGATTACAGAACCTCAAGTGCGGCGGAAACCGATTACAGCAGATCAATCCAAGGAGGTTATTTCTCCATAAAAAACGTAATACAACCTAGGAAATTCATAAATAGTGGATAATCAAAAGTCCCCTCTAATCTGCCCAAAACAGCAATATATAGCCTTCAGGATCTGCGCCCGCTCGCGAGGCGAATAGCCTCTCGCGACGCGAATATTAAGAATGACGCCAGTTTTAATTTGGATTCTCGCGAGGCGAATAGTGGCTCGTGAGGCGAGACAGAAAGGGTCTTCTCATTACGCCCGTGATGAGTATCAGGGCCTGGGTGTGATGGCTTTTGGTCCTCAGTCTCGCGAGGCGAAACATGGTTTGCGAGGCGAGACAGAAATGGTTGCATTCTCTGGCACAGTCAGCCTTCAGGCTCGCGAGGTGAGTAGCTTCTCGCGAGGCGAATCTTCCATAATTGCATTTTTCCATTGTTTTCTTCATTCCCTTGGATCTAAGTGCTTCCCTTTTAACCTGAAAACATGAAATAGCAGTGAATGCTTTATTTGACTCAAAAACTAACTAAAATGTCCTAAACTACTTAAGAAACTCAAAATGTTGCTTGAGGACGATCAAATCCAAATCTGGTCTAAAACGAGATTGAAACTCGAATAATTAGTGCAAAAGCCATGGTCTTCCTAGTTATAAAACTAGTCAACCAGAGGCTGATCAAAATACCCCAAACTTAAACTTTGCTTGTCCCCAAGCAAACTAAAACTCAAAAAGGACTCAAACTTGGCCAGCTTAAAGGATTCAATCAACTTTCGCACAAATTTTATGCAATCAAAACAATTTTTCTTCAATGCTTCCCCCCTTGCAACAATGTAATCCCCACATTCATCTACTTTAAACAAATGAGAATTCCATCATTCACGCAATCAGTAATCTAAGTTGAGGATCCAAGTTACACACAAAAGGGAGATCACCAATTTCAAACAATTGCCTTCCTCACAAGGGCATGTAATATTTCACTCATTCGCTCAATTTGTCTAGGTTATCAACTTTTCACTCAATTTCACATTTTAAGAGCACTTCCCATGTATTTGATTTTCATCTCAATCAAGGTTCCCACGAAAACATCCATGCAACATCTAAAGGTCTTTTAAAGGTTGTAATAGGGCCTGGCTAAGGGTAGGATATTCAAAGGTACTAGGCTTAAGTCCCTAGGAACTAAGAGAGCATGAGCATTTTGACATATTTAATTCCCACTCAAGTTCCTTTTTCCATTTTTCTTTTTGCCTTGGGTGACTACAACCTTTTTTCTTTCACTACCCTTTTTTTGACATTTTTGTTCTTTTCTTCTTTTATTTTTTTTTTTCTTTTGGCCTTTGGCTCCAAACTTTATTTTTCTTTTTCTCAATCCCAAACAAAACATCATATCCTTGCAGCCACCCCAAACTTAGTTTCTTGCAACCCTTGTCTTGCTAAGGGTCCATGCTCCTAATCCTAAGATCGGGTCAACATGGTTTTTTTTAGATTTTTGGCTTGTAACATAGGGTCATCACGAAACAATAAGCTAATTAGGCTCAAAAGGGCTAACTAGGGAACATGCATTAGGGATGGTTCTTTTTAGGCCAAGTAGTTAATTCAAAGAAAACTGCCTAAATCATTGATGCAAGCACATAAACATGCAAACCATGAATAGACTCAAGCAAATTCGGGAAAGTGCAACTTGAAAGTGATTCACACAATTAAAAACATGTTGGAGGCTCAAATCCTCACCTGGACATTTTTGCAAATTGTTTGACCGAGATTCAATCCCTAATGTGTGCACCCCTTCACCCCAAACTTATCATAAATCATGCAATCACAATAAAATATCTCAAAGTTCAATTTTCAATTTCACATGGAGATCAATTTTCAGTTTTCAAAACCTAGGGGGAAATCATCAAAAATCAACATGTATCTTGCAATCAATCTATGCAAAAATTAATGAAATCCATTCAAGCTCACCGACACAACACTCACACAAAAACTCTTAATCTTCTCAAATTATTCAAGAGCTAAAAGAAAACAAAACGAAAACAAAGCAAGGATAATTAAAAAGGAAAATGTTTAGAAAAAAACTCATGGAGGCGGTTCCACCGGGATCCCACTGCCTGTGATACAGCGGCCAAGGAATGCTCAAAGTGGGATATGATCCTCCCGGATCCCATGGCCTACAGCATAAGTATGGAAGTGAGCGCTTGACAATTATGTTGACCTCGCCAAGTGCGACAGACTTCTCACTTCCTCTTGGGTCAAAGATGACCTCCTTGTCAACAAAGTCAACAAAGTCCTCCCAATAAAAATGGGGTTCAACCTCTTGGACTGGACATAGTACCTTCAAATTTAAGGATGAAAAATCCAGTCTCTCAGGCAGAGGCTTGAACTCCATTGCTGGTTGTTCCACAGTGGGAGGTGATGAACAAGTAGGGGGGCTACTGGTGCTGCTTCAACTTCTGCATGATCTTCATTCACTGCACTAACAAATCCATCACCTGCTATACATGCAGTAATCTCAGTACACACCACACAAAGGTTAGCGTTAGTACAATCAGCACATTTAGTACAATAAACAGAATCAGAAAAGGCTTGAATGTCTGGAAATTCAACACACAATTCATCAGTAATAGTGTTCTTGACATTATTATCAAAATCATGTTCAAAAGAAGTATTGTCAAGAACAACTATTTGTGAATCTGTATGTTCTTCAAGGAGATGTTGAGTTTGCAGTGTAGCCGAGGTGGAGGCGATGTGACCAATTTGAGTGGCCAACTTCTGAAAACCAGCTTCTATCCTCTGTTGAAATTCAAGATTGTTCTCTCCCATCCGTTGCACAAATTCTTCTAGACTGAGTTGGTGTAGTGTGGGGTCAGGCTGATATTGTTGCTCGCATGTCATTTGATGCACCAAAGAAGCTATCTCATCCAAGATGCCCTGTCTTCCACTATGTTGGCTAGAATAATCATTCGCCCCAAACATGCCACAATCACTACTAAACTCATAACCTCCAGCAAAGTTAGGATAATATATGCATGGTGGTTCATAATTAACATTAGGCATATAACCTTGCATATAATTATCCATGGGAAGATTCATAACCAGACCTAGTAGCCAAAACTAACTCAGCAATACATTTTTTTTCCTGTTAATAACAACAAGAGTCCCCGGCAACAACAACAATTTTGACACGCTGTCGCACACGGGTTAAAAAACGAGTGGTTGGAAAAATATGTAGCTAGGGAGCGACAACTCGAGTATCGTCTCACAAGGACTCTTGAATTGTTATTAACTTCACAAAATCATTTTTTTTTGGGGCGGGGGGGGGGGGGGGGGTGGTTTGAAATTCAATCAAGAAAACAAAGCAGAAAACAATGCAAACTAAATAATTATCAATAAGCTAAAACGATTAATCTACTGCTTTCGGTTTCCCACTATCATTGATTCATATAATTCCAAGTCCTAAGCGGATTCTAATCCCTTTTCGATTGTAGCAACAATTAACAAGCGAAATTGCCACTACGAGATATATGTCCCTAATTCCCGAATTAAGCAAATGGGGTGAAGCTCTCGTGAATTAAGCAAACACGATTGAACACACACGAATTAAGAAAATGAGATTAAGTATAGGAACATAAAATCATCGAAACAAATCAATACTAATTCTATACAATTCTGAATTAAGCAAACAGAACATACAGAACAATATTGAAAGTGAATAGCAAATCAAATGGGGATTACAAAACCTCAAGTGCGGCAGAAACCGATTACAGCAGATCAATCCAAGGAGGTTAGATCTCCATAAAAAACGTAATACAACCTAGGAAATTCGTAAATAGTGGATAATCAAAAGTCCCCTCTAATCTGCCCAAAACAGCAATATATAGCCTTCAGGATCTGCGCCTGCTCGCGAGGCGAATAGCCTCTCGCGACGTGAATATTAAGAATGGCGCCAGTTTGAATTTGGATTCTCGCGAGGCGAATAGTGGCTCGCGAGGCGAGACAGAAAGGGTCTTCTCATTACGCTCGTGATGAGTATCAGGGCCTGGGCGTGATGGCTTCTGGTCCTTAGGCTCGCGAGGCGAAACATGGTTCGCGAGGTGAGACAGAAATGGTTGCATTCTCTGGCACAGTCAGCCTTCAGGCTCGCGAGGCGAGTAGCTTCTCGCGAGGCGAATCTTCCAGAATTGCATTTTTCCATTGTTTTCTTCATTCCCTTGGCTCTAAGTGCTTCCCTTTTAACCTGAAAACATGAAATAACAGTGAATGCTTTATTTGACTCAAAAACTAACTAAAATGTCCTAAACTACTTAAGAAACTCAAAATGTTGCTTGAGGACGATCAAATCCAAATCTGGGCTAAAACGAGATTGAAACTCGAATAATTAGTGCAAAAGCCATGGTCTTACTAGTTATAAAACTAGTCAACCAGAGGCTGATCAGAGTCATACGAGGTTAGTTGTACTCGAGTGCGAGTACGGATTATGGAGGGACCATTTTGTACATAGACCTTGGGGTTGTACGAACTGGACATAGGAGACCCACGATGACCATTAGGTAGCTGCTAGTGTGTCGTGTACCCCACTATAGCCTGGTTTTCCTAACTTTACCTTGAGTATCCACGTCGCAGGTGGACGTTCTGAGGCGACCATGATACTTCTAATGGAGCTGAGCTCATAGAGGGATGCACTTTTATTGGTCACGGCGAGCGAAAATGTTATCTGGACAAACTAATTGATGTTCTATGAGCAGTGAAGCTCGGTAAGGTGAATGTCTCAGGGTTTGAGAACTGAATAAGAGATATCAGCAGACATGCATTGTAG
Source organism: Sophora flavescens (assembly GCA_030762895.1). NCBI lineage: Eukaryota > Viridiplantae > Streptophyta > Magnoliopsida > Fabales > Fabaceae > Sophora > Sophora flavescens. The sequence continues at coordinate 206,130,660 of CM061062.1, forward strand.
TGAGTCTCCTTAGAGGAATGATCTGAGAGTGAACCTCGAGGATGTGTTGTGTTGTCGTGATTCAGAAGATGTTTGCTTACTATTTGCTGAATGTGTTATGTATGTATGATTATCTGCTCTATGTGTCCCCATTCCCTTTTATGACTATGTTTGAGTTGCTTATCTCCCTTCTTTCTATATCCTTTTGTGTATGTACTGTGGATATATCCTTTGATAGGTACAATTGTTTTGATGAATGACAAAAAAGGAAAGTCACAAAAAGACTTACTTCCAAAAAGCGCGAAAAGAAAGAACTTTCAATACAAGTCGGGTTAAAGGAATTTTTCCTTATTTGTATTGTTTGTTTAGATTTTTATGTAAGCTGCATTAAGGCTCTTAAAATTAATTTAATGACACACACACACACACACACACACACACACACACAATTGGATTTTATTGAAAATATTCTTTAGCCTTCAAAGTTCTTCAAAAATTAATTTCTTAGAATAATCGATTATGGTAATCGATTATGCAGCTCATAACTATGCTTAAATGAGTATTTAATTATTAGAGCTGTTGTCTTTTGAAATTCAAATTTTGAACTGGTATTATCGATTATGGTAATCGATTTTGCATATTTTTAACACGTTTTAAACTCACCATAAATGTCTTTAATTTGTTTTAATTGGTTTTAATTATCTTTAAGACGTTGAGTTTGAATTTTGAAATATTATAATCCTTACTGTATGAGATAACTGTTAAGTATTAATGAGACATGTTGTAACACCCCGTTTTCTGTATAAGTGCTTTTATGTGTGCCTTGTTTGTTAGGAAGGTTTAGAGCGGGCTAGATGGGGTTTTTGAGTTAAAGAAATCCTTTCCTGACGTATGAGCACACCCGTGCTCATGTGTTAGCACGGCCGTGCTTGATGCACGTGTCTTGTGGTTGCTTGAGCAACAAGCACGACCGTGCTCAATAGGAAGCACGACCGTGCTCAAGGGAGAAACGCGTCTTGCTGACGCTACGTAGAGCACAACTGTGCTCAACAGGGAGCACGACCGTGCTCGGTACAGAGTCTATATATAGACACTGATCAGCGAGGGTTACGAGTAAAACTCTCAAAATTGGCACTTTAGGAAATCCTAAGTGTGATGGAAGCCTCTCCATTCTTCCCCTTTGAACCCAATCCTTGTCTGGTGTTCTGTTCGTAGTTGAAAGAGTACAATCACGCGTTAATACCAATTAGCAAAGGTATAGTTCTTCCCCTCTTAGTTCCTTTTCTTGTTGTGAATTAGGAACTAATCGGTTAACCTTTTTGTGTTAACCAAGGCTTGGAAACGTTCGTCGAGCCGTTCGAGGGAACCAGTTTAGGATCGTCTTCAGTCTAGCGAGAATTCTTCATACCAGGTATGGGAAGAAGGAATAGTATGAATATGTAGGCTTGGGGGTAGCATAAGACGAAGGGTTCCCATAACCCTTTCCCTTGATAACATGTCTATATGCCTGTTTTCAATATGACGTTTAACTGTTTACTATGTTAATGATTGGCAAGAATGTTATTGTTGATTAATGTTGTCTGTTATGAACATGTCAATGTGATGATGCCATGATTGAGTGTTTCATCATAATTATGATATTGAGATGTATTGGCTGTTGATTGATGTTGTGACGCTTTAATGTTAAAACGTTAAAATTGTTAACAATGTTAAGGGAGGTTGTTCCCCTTGTTCATAAATCAGAATGTTAGTAATGAGTGAGGATTTTGCCAATGGCTTAGCCAAGGACTGTAGGGATTGATCATAAGCGATTAGGGACAATTAATGGAATGAGACTAATGGGTTAATTCCCCTCTAATTATAAGACATGAACATTTAATAAATACTAATGAAACTGACGATCAATGGGTTAGTAGGAACCCTTAGGATTGAATATGAATTGTTCCCAATGTATTGGCAAAGGGTCTGTGACCCTTCTGCCCAGACCAGCAGGGCGTGCACTCGAGCACACCAATGCTCAATAGGGAGCATGCCCGTGCTCCCATTCAAGCCCAGAACTGGGCGCGCTGCTTAAGCACGCCCGTGCCCAATAGTCAGCACGATCGTGATAGACTGTGAGCTCAGCACGACAGTGCTGAGGGGTCACCACGCCCGTGCTCACCTATGCAGAACATAATGTAGAACAGTGCTGAAGCAGGGGTTTCACCCTAAATGCTCTAAAAGACTTAATAAAATACCAACGAAACATGATGACCAAAGACAAGTGATAAGATTACTGTACCTTGGTAGCCTAGTGGCCAGGGGGGCCTTGATGCATGATGGTCAAGGTGGTAATCGCAAGTGCTTAATGGCTAGAGTATTAATAAGGATATGGTACCTTGGTAGCCTAGTGGCCAAGGGGACCTTGATGCTTGATGGTCAAGGTGGTAATCTCTAGTACAAAACAACTAGAAACGATAATCCTCGATAGCCGAGTGGTCGAGGTGTTGATGGTGTTAAAAACTTGGGTAGCCTATGGGCCCAAGCGGAGGTGGTGGTTGTGTTTATGTGTTGAGTTGAGCATGCATTCACGCTTCGGAGATGTTAGTGGAGGATGTTCAACATAGAGGAGGTCGTCCGTGAGAAAGGCGATCCGACCGTCCAAGGCGATTCAAGTGAATCATGTACAACCGTGGTGGCGCACCCGAGAATAAAGTGTGTCGGCTATCCTAGGGGTCCACCCAAGGTTTGGTGGATTGCCCCGGCGTTGGTGCTTATTGGCCAATGTGGAAATGTAACATCGAAGTTGACATTCTGAGATAGATGGATCCAATTCCATAACGGAGTAGCGGAGCAGAGTTGCATTGCATAGCATACTCGTTTATATTATGATGTTGATGTGTTACTGTTGTTTGCTATAACATTATTGTATGATGTATGCTCGTCTTGCTAACTGCTTCCTTACCATTATATTTGTATTAATGTTTCTTACTCCCTATCTCTATGTTTCTTGTTGTGGCATGTATCTTTTATGCAGAGGACATCGAGCAGCCAGTTGAGGAGTGACTCTGAGGAGCCGCGACTCGTAGTTAGGATTTCCAGTTTTCAGTAGTTTGTTTAGTTAGTTGTTTTCAGTTGTATCCGAGGATTGATTCCGGATTGGTTATACCAGCTCTATAAGGTGACATCGGGGTTGGGTTTTCTTTTTATGTTATGTTATGTTTTATTTTCTATGTTTTGAGACTTGGTACAATCTGGTGTTCTCTACCCGTTGTTTGGTTTTAACATTTTTATTAATTAATGCATGTTTTATTTTAATCATCTTATCTTTTAATGCTTTATATGTATGCGGGGTAGAGGGTGTTACACATGTAAAGTAATATATCTGCTTATATGGACTTGCATATCTTATGAATAAAAGAGATAATGATTTATTGCAAGAAATTATAATGGCTCGTGGAAATGGAAGACGGGGAAGAGGAGGTAGGAATGGTGGAGTCTTAGACAATGGCTCAACTGGAACCTCTTCGGGAATTGGAAATGGCAGAGACACTAATGAAATAATGAGGGTGATGAAAGACTTAGCCACCGCAATGCTACAACAGACACAACTTAACACTCAATTTATGCAAAGGCAGGAAGAGCAGGAGGAAAGACAACAACAGTGGAATACTGCTTGGGAGGAAGAGAATCTAGACAGCGGTTTGAATGCCATCATGAAAGTCAATCCACCTCAGTTTCCCGACGACTACGATCTAGAAGTGCAGTGCAAAGAAGAAAGGAAAGTGACTTATCCGCTTCTATGCTGGTTGGAGCGGTAAAGGCTTGGTGGAGAAATAAACAGCCACTTTTGTAAGTCGAAGGGCATGCAATCAACTGGGAGGTATTCAAAGATTGTTTCTTGGAAAGGTACTTTCTGAGGAGCATTGGATTAGAGAAGGAGAAGGAGTTTTTCAACCAGAACCATGGAATTATGTTTGTTGGAGAGTACGCAACAAGATTCGAAGCGTTAATCAAATTCTCACAATTTTACTAAGTTCACCCAGATTAAGAGTAGATATGTAGGAAATTTGAAGATGCTATGAGGACCGAGTTGAAGCGGGCAATACTGCCACTAGAGTTGAACCACTTTTTAGCTTTAGCGGAGAAGTGTATTGTGTTGGAATGTCATGATCGTGCCGGAGTGATGCAACAACAACAAAGAAGTGGTGGACCAGTGAGGGGCAATAGTCAGAGAGGAAGGGGAGAAAGTTTCCATCCAAAGGCGAAGCCATACAGTCGTACCACTCACTGGTCACTGAATAGAAGGGGAGAAAGTTCTAGTCAGACACAAGAAAGAGATTTGACCTGTTTCAAATGCGGAGGAGCACACTTAAGAAGTGATTTTAATCAGTTACAGAACATCATTTTCTTCAACTGTGGAAATGTGGGCCACATGTCATGGAATTACCAGCAAGGCAATGCAAGGAGATTTCAGAGTTCACAGCAAGCTGGAATGAATCAAGGTGCAAGAATTCAGACCTAGTAAAGAAATCAGCAAAGAGGTAGACCTCAGGCCGCTGAAAGGGTCTTCACCGTGAGAGGATATGAATCCTCTCTATGTCTTGATCTGATATAGGGTAAGTGCTTAATGTTCGAAAAGATCTTATCTGTTTTATTTGATTCGGGTGCTAGTCATTCTTTCATATCATTAGAGTGAATGAATCATTTGAATTTACCTGTTTCTTCAATACCATATGACCTTTCTCTTTCTACCCCTATGGGTGAAACATTGACCACTATATTTGTTTGCCGGGATTGTCCTATTATTTTGGAAAATAGACAATTCATTGTAGACCTCGTTTATCTACCTATGCAGCAAATTGATATTATCTTAGGCATGGACTTGCTTTCAACCAACCATGTAATTTTGGACTATTCAAACAAAACACTTTTTTTTGAGTAATCTGGATTATTGCCTGTGAATGACAGTAACTCGTGATATGGAAAATCAAGACATTGCATGGTATTGTTTTCTCTGGAAGCCAGGGAGTCTCCAAAGCCGAATGTGCTACCCGTCGTATGCAAGTTTCTAGAAGCTCTCCCAGACGACTTTCTGGTGCTTCTACCAAAGAGAGAGATAGAGTCACGATCGATCTCGTACCTGGGACCACACCGAATTTGATAGCACCATATCGAAAGTCCCCAACAAGGTTGGAAGAACTAAAGAAGCAGCTCGACGATACGCTTAAGAAAGAGTATATCCGGCCAAGTGTTTTGTCGTGGGGAGCACTGGTGCTGTTTATTAAAAAGAAAGACAACAGCTAAAGATTGTGTGTCGATTACCGGCAGCTCAATAAGGTAACAATAAAGAACAAGTATCAGTTGCCAAGGATTGACGATCTAATGGATTAGTTGAGGGGAGCAACTGGATTCTCTAAAATTGATATGAGGTCAGGATACCATCAGATCAGAGTAAAATAAGATGATATATCGAAGACTTCTTTTAGATGTCGTTATGGAAACTACGAGTATCTGGTTAAATTGTTTGGCATAACTAATGCTCCTGCTGTATTCATTGACTACATGAATCGAATCTTTCGACCGTACCTTGAAAATTTCCTCCTTGCGTAACTAATATCGTTTGGCATAAGATATTTGTTTGATCAGAAGGAGCAAAACATGAGACAGCGAAGATGGATGGAATTCATAAAGGATTATGAATTTGATCTCCAATATCATCTTGGAAAAGCAAACGTCGTAGCGGACACACTAAGTCAGAAATCTTTACAAGTGTCTGCTATGATGATTAAAGAGTTGGAACTAATTGAACAATCCAGAGATCTGAATCTTGGGATAACAGAGTTATCACAAAACAAGATAAGTTTGGGAATGGTGAGACACCCCGATGTCCCACTAAAGAAAACCCTAATTAACTAAGCATAATCCATAATTAACATTAACTCGATTATTACAGAATAAAATATATAATCATTTGGAAGTGGAAAATTAAAACGTTTAAAACATAAATTTTGTGCAACGGTAAACACACATCATATATATACATAGTATATACATATTGTCGTCCGAGTACGATGGATCCCAACAGAGGGATCCTAAGCCTACATAACTATACAAATGATGAAAGGAAAGATACATACATAAACTCTTCCCAGAATTAGAAAAGTCCTAGAAATATCCGACCCACCTCTCAAAATACATCCAAAATACAAAATAAAGCTAACCGAGGCTCACAACCTAACAGACACATCTGACTAAGCCATATCACAGACAATATGGGTCCCTGGAGCTACCATCTCCCTCTCCATAGTGACGTTAGTAGACTCTGCCGTACCGGGTCCTCGGCTCCCAAACAGACTCGTCGCTACCCATAACGACGAGACATCGACGATAGTGATACATCGTCTGAATGCTTAAATGCCTCCGACCCCCTACACCATACCAATTTGACTCCTTGCCTCTGAGAGGTCCACCATATTCTACATATCGTCAAGGAATTCCCTCTTAAAGTTGACACAGGTAAACACAAGAAGAGGGGTTGAATTTTATTTGTTAATAATTTTCTAAAAACAACCTCTCAAACTGTTTTGCACCCAAGAAGGTTAAATCAGAAGCAAGCAAAAAGAAATAGATCTTTAAAAAAAAAGAAAAGCTTTAACAAAAGCAATATCAAAACCCCTTAGTCAGGAAAAACAAATAAAGCAGTAAGAGTTTAAGGATAGAAGAATCACACAAGATGTTTTATCCTGGTTTACTCTCTTTCAACCAAGAGCTACGTCCAATCCCTTCTACTTGAAGGTTTTTCTCCACTATTTTCCAAAATAGATTACCACCAAGTATTCAACACCTCTCCAGGCTTACAAGTATTTCTTTCTTACCAAGCCTCTTCAGGCTCTAACTCTAACAAAGAGATTTAATTTATGATGTTCTTAACTCACTATGTGTGAGGATATGAAAGTTTAAGATCAAATGAATATTTTCACAATATTCAAACTAAAGAATACAGACTCTTGCTTTTTAAAGAAATATGAGTATGAATGATTGTTTATTGACAAAAGTTGAGCTAGCAAAACTTGTGCAGGCAAAAAAGTTGTTCTTCAGTATCTGAGGTCTTCTATTTATAGTGACCTACTTATTCACTTGTATTTCTTCAACGGTTATTTTGAATAGTCCCATTTAGAGATAGCATTGAATGCATGATATCCGTTGTGACTGATAGCTTGATTGTGGCAATGTTGAATAGGACTCTTGGTTACCGAGATAGCATGAAATGGAGGCTCACTGCTCTGAGTATTGCAGCTTGAGAACTTGTTGTTCCTCCGTTGTATACAATCCAGTGTTTTCCAGTCATAAAGTTGTCATCGTACAGATCGTTTTGCAGTTTCTCATTGTACGATTCTGCTTTTTGCATTTCTTTGATGGTACTATGTTTGTTTTACAACAAGGTAAAACATTAAAGCATATAAAACAAATATGAAGAACAAAAATTCTATTGAAATAAATATCAATCATTTGAAATAAATTCAAGAGATTCAGATTGCATTTATTCATTCAAAGATGGAGCTCGTCTACTTAAAAACTTTGTCTACTTAGTTATATGTGAGACTAAGTCTGTTCATTATTTTATTTTGCTCGTCTGCTGATGTGGCATATCCTCTCGTCTATCAAGTCTTTGGACTTGCTATACCCCAATGAGTTATCATAATCTTCGTCTGGTGACATGGCAGTTTGAGCTCGTCTGCCTGATTATTTTATTTTTCAGTTCATTCAATTTTACCAATTACTTTCGTCTGCTGACGTGGCAAGCTAGACACGTTTACTATCAAGTCTTTGGACTTGCTGTATCTAAGATGTTATTTTGATTTCCGTCTAGTAAGAATTTAGTCCCTAGTCTACTTAAAGAAACCAGTCTACTTAATTAAATAAATAAATAACTTCACCAAAACATGTCTACAAGGGTGGACGCGTATTTTTCTCAAGGAGTCCAATGAAAACTTATCCCAAGTTTCTATTACTTATATTTAAATATTCCTGCATAACTGAAAGCACATGTTAGATTTCAACTAACACTTTGCCAAGCAAATTTAATTCTTTTGTTAACATCAAAACATAGAGATTATTTAATCCAAAACTACTTTGGTTCCAACACCTCTGACGAGGTGGAAACCACATCTTCGGGCCGTCTGTAACACCCTACTTTTTATTTTCCGATTTTTATTTTTTTCAGTAAAAATATTTTCGCTGTATTAACCAGTATAAATGTATTTATTTATATTTTTATCCGAGTTCATGGAGATTGATTTTTATGAAATAAAAATCATATTCATACTCTATCTTAGGGTAGAAGCTTACGGTAAAAATTTGGGTTGAAAATTCAGACGGAACCCGGTCTGCGTTTTCACTGACAGTATAATTTTACTGGGCAGAAAACCAAATTTTGACTCGTGAACGAAATGGTTTATATTTAAATCATATTTCTAACGAGTTTGGTTGTTTTGAAAATTTTCAACCGAAAATAAAATATTACGCTTTTTACGGGCGTAAAACCCTAATCGGGAAACCGACGGAGTCGAGAAGGGAAGTGCAGAGACCCGTCAAGAGATCGGGACAATGAGTCATACATGATGACTCATGGAGGATGAGTCACTAAGCATTTATGAGCATTAAATGCAAGTAATCATGACATTTAGGTAAAAAGACCAAAATACCCCCAAGCTTTCGCGGGTATTAACAAGACGCATCTACGCACTCTTATCCACTCATTTTACGTGGTTGAAAACCTCCCACATCTCTCCAATTTCGTGCCTCCACCTCCAATAAATCTTACCTATTTCATTTTGCTTTCGTTTCATTATTTTCCTCTCAAAAACCGAAATCGGGTAAACGACGGAGCTGCGTACGGAATTTCCAGGAACCGCTAATGGATAAGATCCATGACTCATTGGTGAGTCATTTTGTGTGGCCCAAAATCAACCACACCTCCACTAAATGTGAGCCGCATATTATTAACCATGGTTAGCCAAAATAACCTTAGTTAAGTTAATTATAACCTTAGTTAAGCTTATATTAATTTAATAATCACAAAACCCATTAAACCAATTCCTTTTAACCAAACAAGGCATAATATTAATCCTATAAATACCCTCCAAACCGTGGCCTCCCTCACCATTTCACTCATCTTCTTCATTCTCTTCATCTTCCCCCCCAACTAAGTTACAAAACCCTGAGAACACCGAATTCCCACCAAACATATGACCCTCTTACTTTCTGAAACTAGAAAAACACTAAACATAAAAGTTGTTCCTCTTTATCTCTTCTTTCCAACAAGCTAAAGATCATCAAAAACGGATAAGTGGATTGGGAGAAAGGCTCAAAATACAGAAACTGTCCAGAATTCCGAGCAACCCACGAAACAGCATAAATAAGGCCCTTTTAACCCCTGTTATGATCCGAACCAAATGAAACCTTAAACACGAAAGTTGTTCCTTTTCTTCTTATCTTTCTATCAAGCCAAAGTTCGTAATTTTTGGATGAGTATATTGTGAGATACACTCACAATACCATCACCCCCTCAAGCTGTCCAGTTTTCAACATAGTGAAGGTTGATCATTTTCTTCATTTCTTCAATCTTCAAGAGGTAAAAGCTCATCTCCTTGATCATATAAGCTTTCATATTCATGTATTTATCATGTTTATGCCATGAATCATATTTTTCCATTCCTAGATCTAGAACTTCAAATAATTCTAGAAAATTGTAGAAAAATCCTTTTAATGTGAAACCAATTTCTATGATCTTGTGATATCTTCCACTTTCATTATCCAAGAGCTTGAATCCAACTAAATTTCCTAGCCTATTTTCCTAATATGGGCCGAAACCCTAACCCTAAAGGTTAGAGGATTTTGTTTCAAATTTTAGTCTTGTAATAAGTAATCTATGTTAGTTAAGACTCTAGTAACTAGGATCCAAAAGATGGCATTAAGAAGATAATCCTAAACCTATTTTCTAAGTCTTGACCGAACCTAGCCCTAAAGTGTCATAGATGGTTGTTAGTTGATTAATTATAGTTATGTTGTTTGAATGAAGGTGGTTGTGTTAACTCGTGGCGGAATAACGAGAATCGTCGTGTACGTGTTTCCGGTGCAAACTCAGGTGGGGAAAAGAATCAACCTATCGTCGGAATCGATAAGTAGTAGATTATATGATAATTGTGTAGGGCGACCTAAACCCTACTAGTAGTTGAGTAATCGACAATACCAAAATCATATTGGAAACCTTTTTTGTAAAACCAATGGTGATTTGGGGATTGTAGGTTTATCGACATTAGGATGATTTTATCTTATCTGAGGTTGATTGAATTTATTATTATTATTTCGTTGCTTATGTGATATTTTGTGGTATTTGAATTATTTTCTGATATTGTGTTATACATGATCTGCCTGGTTTTTAATATTGTGCTTAGCTGATTTTTAAGTAAGGATATGTGTTGTTCGGGAGATAATTGTTTGGGTGAGAGAATAAAGGTGATTTAGAGGTGCCTAGCCTAATTAAGTGGTTTTATCTATGAGGAAAAAGGTGTTGAGACTTTGATGGAAGGTTGAGGCACTAGGTTGTTATTGATGTAATTTAGGGAGATTCATTTATCGAGGCATTGTTAGTCACAGCCGTGTGAGTGGAACACACGAGGTCAGGATATCCTATTTTGGGGATATCGGATATTGCGGGTGAGTGCCCTACGGATGTGGATGCCGAGGTAGACTACCGTAATACTCTTTAGTTCTTAACGAGTTCGCATGTTCTTGGCACTGGACCGTTATGGAAGGATGTTCCTTGACGAGTTCGTATGTTCTTGGCACTGGACCGTTATGGAATGATATTCCTTGACGAGTTCGTATGATCTTGGCACTGGACCATTTTAGACTAATAAGTGTTTAGTCTTTGATGCGTTCGAAAGTTATTGGTACTGGACCGTTCTGGACTACTGACAAATGTGACAGGAGTGAAGATGGCCACATCAGTATTAAGTTTTAGTTGCATGGGCTAAGGGTAGAGGATGATATAGTGAATTGAGGATGATTGCTGATTTTGATTGATGCGTGTCTGTGACAATTCATTGTATAATTTACTATTACTCTTTTCCGCTTTTTGATGATAGAACTGTTTCTTATTCCCTATATCTTTATGTGTGTTGTGTTTTATTTACGATGTGATACATGCGAGAAGACCCGATGGAGGAACCAATTCTTTGAGGGGTTAGATGGAACTCCTTACGAACCAGATCTTTGGAGGTCGAGCTGTGATTCAAGGCGATTAGAGTATAGACAGTATGGCCAGTGTGTCTAAAGAGTATTTATATTTCCACCTGAGTATGTCTGTAGTGAAGTTTATGCCCTGTAAGGGATCCCTGCGAGAGGGTACCCTTAACAGTGCTTTTGGAATGTAATAAATAACAGGTGTGTATTTATGTAATATAGTTTTGGTATGTTTTATATATGCATAAGTTATATAATTATTAATTAAGTTTTAATTTTTACGTATTTTCAATGATAAGCGAGCGATTAAGTAAATAAATATTAAGGTTTTAATGTAATAATACGATGGGGCACAACGGGGTGTCTCACCGTCCAAGTTAAAGTAAGGACCATCTCCCATTCGCTTGTAAAATCTCACCAGACCGACGTACGTCATGAAGGATCGTGAATGGTTGACCTGCCATTCATGATAGTCATGACAGACAATCACAACGTCCCCGATGATCGGGATCCTGGGGCGATCTTCTGTAAATAACGCCTCGGCTAGTACCCTAAACCTACTGCCATCTCCGTCTGGCTGGCACTGCTCATCTAACGGTTATACATACAGAGAAACATAGAGGGAAATAAGGAGACAAGAAACACTGACATAATCATAAAATGGGGATGGGGACACAGCAAATAATCGTATACACATATTGTAAGACTCAATGACTTAGAGATTTTGATATATGACAAATACAATTTAATGTGTATGCAAGTGTTTTAGTGTCAAATGGCAAAGACATGTATCAAGCAGTGATCAACAAGTTCATTAAGCAAATTCAACGAAAATATTAAAGGAAGAACTTGTAGGAATCAAGGAGCTGCATGTACAAATCAAAAGAGCAAAGTCAAAGATCAAAGGATCATCAAGATCGAGCTTAAAGGAGAATTTTAGATTTAAGTCTTAGATGATTTGTAAGAGAAAGAAATCTCTTAGTCACATGATAGCTCAACTAAAAAGATGCATGAAGAAAATCAATTTTCATAACCTGCATTAAAAGGAATAAGTTTTTTTTAATGAAAATGATTTTTGGAAATAAGAAAATTATTTGTCAGGTACAACCATGTAATCAATGGATGTATGTCTGCAATGGTAACTGACAAATGAATTTAAGGTTGTTGATTCAGTAACACCTATGCACAATATGAAATCAGATCAATTATAAATTGTTAACTGAATACAGCCTTGTACATATGCTATGTACGCGTGTATTCAAGTTTCAGGAAAATATGATGTCGATTAATACATAGATGTACTGAATGGGTGTACTAATGGATTAACCAACTTCAAGATTTTGAGAAACTATCAGAACTATCAGTATGAAATTGGTTAATACAGCCATGTACTCAACCCCTATTCAAGAATCAGAATCAAGAAAACAGATTCTGTTATCAAACCCAAATATGTTTTAATTGATCCCAACAACTATAACTTGTCTTATATATAAAGTGGGATCAAAGGAACACTTAAAAATATATCGCATAATATCAGAATTACACGAAATCAATTTGAGAAATTAATTGTGAAAATCATTCATCTTCTTGCTTGAGCTTCATTGTGAAAAAGAGTGTTTCAATTCTTATAAGTGCTTCAATTTGTATATCCGACTATTGAGAGTTTAGGAATCAATATTTTTGTTCTATTTGATTGTAAAGAGAGAGGGAGTCCCTGTGTGATTAGGGTGAGGCATCCCTAAGGAAGAACATTGAGGCTCTTCACAAGAGTGTGGTATCTCGAGGTGAAGGAGTGCTCTATGGTGCATGTAAAGGTTTTTCAAGCTACTTGGCTAAAGCTTGTTGTGTTAGTGTGTGAAAACCCACAGGTGGAGTGGGGACAGGATGTAGGTCACAGTGGTGGTGACTGAACCAGGATAAATCTGGTTGTGTGGTATCTCTGAACTCAAACTCTTAAATTTCTGTCTGGCGCATATAACTGTGATCTTGATGTTCTAAGTTTTTAACTGATATCAGTTCTTGATCTGCATAATCAGTATTGAATCTTGAGTAAACTGTAATAATAACTGTGTATTCAATTCTATTCTCAAGGATCAATATTTGAATTGAATCTTGCATCATATGTGATCAAATTCGAATAGCTTAATTTCTGTTTCTTAATCACTGAAACTGAAACTTGTAAGTTTGTTCTTTATTGTTATTGCTTGTATCTAAAACTTGCATAACTTGTTCTTAATCTTTAAAGGTTTAATCAGTTTCCGTATTTTGTTATTACTGAGTTTTAAAATTGAACTTCTTCCTGTTTGATTCAATCACTAAAGTGACAGAAGCGCTCGTCCACACAAGTGACAGAAGCGTTCATCCACTAAAGTCACAGAAGCGCTCGTCGACACAAGTGACAGAAGTGCTCGTCCACTAAAGTCACAGAAGCGCTCGTCCACACAAGTGACAGAAGCGCTCGTCCACACAAGTGATAGAAGCGCTCATCCACTAAAGTGACAGAAGCACTGATTTATCTTTCTGAACTGATTCACCTCATCACTTTCTATTCAAGATTCCATAAAAAGCCATTCACTATTTTTGTAAAAGATTCTGAGGCAACTCTGATTTGAAAAGTAAAGTTTTTGAAAAGGAAGAATTTTTTAAAACTTAACTCACCCCCCCTCTTGAGTCTTTGAAGCCAAAACAACAGTTGGCATCAGAGCTAAACTCTTAAGTTTGGCTTAACAACTATAAGAGTATGGCTTCCAATGGCTGTTTGAACTAAGGGGCTTCCCTTGCATGCCCTCCTGCCTTTAATAGATCTGAGTATATCTATTGGAAGGAAAGAATGATAATCTTTCTTGAGGCAGCAGGTGTTGACATATGGGATGCAGTAGAAATGGACCATTTGTCCCCTCTACCTAATGGTGATCCAAGAAATAAGCCTAAAACTGAATAGAATGAGGATGATAAGAAAAGAGTTCAATATAACGCACGTGCAAAGAATATTATAACATCTTCTTTAAGCCGTGATGAGTTTTCCATGGTTTCAAATTGCAAAACAGCAAACGAGATGTGGGTTACATTGCAAGTAACACATGAAGGAACCACAGATGTCAAAAGACCAAGAATGAACACCCTCACACATGAGTATGAGCTATTTGGAATGAAGCAAGGAGAACCTATGATTGAAATGCAAAAGAGATTCACTCACATTGTCAACCAACTCGCTGGTCTTGGAAAAGCTATATCAAATGAGGATCAAATTAACAAAGTTATGAGATGCTTGAGCAGGGAATGGCAGCCTAAAGTCACTACAATCTCAGAATCTAGAGACCTCTCATCAATGACCATTGCCACATTGTTTGGAAAACTGCAAGAGCATGAATTGGAGTTGAACAGACTGAATGAGAATGAAGAAACTGGCAAAAAGAAAAAGGGATTGGCTCTGAAATCACATGTCGGAGAAGTAGAAGACAGTGATGATGATGATTCAGCACAAGAGGCAGAATCTGAAGAAGAGATGGGAATGCTAGTTAGAAAATTCAAGAAGTTCCTAAAGAAGAAAGGCAACTTCAAAAGAAAGCCATCCAATTTTCAAAGGAGAAATTTCAGCAAAGGTGACAACTCCTCCAACAACATCACATGCTATGAATATGGAAAGATTGGCCACGTGAATCTTGACTGTCCAAAACTGCAAAAGAATGACAAAACAGAAAAGTTTGACTCAAAGGACAAAAAGTGGAGAAAGCCAAGAAAGGCCTACATTGCTTGGGATGATAATGATATAGTTTCCACTAAAGAATCTGAATCTGAGGAGGCAAACTTGTGCTTGATGGCCACCAATAACAGTGATTCAGAGAGTGAGGTAAATTCTGATTCACATCCTACTTTTGATGAATTGCAAGATGCATTTGATGAGTTGCATGCTGAATATCTTAAGATTGCTAAACAACTTGTCTCATCTAGAAAAATAATTGCTAAACAATGTGATGATTATGCATGCTTGAAAATGAAAGAAAGAGAACTAGAAGCTAGGAATACAGTCTTGATTGCATCTAGCTCTAATTGTTCTAAGTGTTGTACATTGACTAAAGAAGTTGAAAAACTGAAAAATGACTTAGCCAAGCTCACAAATGGTAGAGATAACTTGAATACTTTATTAGGACATCAAAAGTGTGTTTATGATAAGGCTGGAATAGGCTATGAACCTAAGATACATGAGAAATCTTTCAAGAATTTTTTTGCTGCACCTAAGACATCAAACACACCATTTGTTAAATGCAATTTTTGTGCTAGAAAAGGTCACACAGCTTCTACATGTCAATACAGAAAATCAGCATATAATAAATCTAAGTATATATGAGTTCCTAAAGGAACTATTACTGTAACTAACTCAAAAGGACCCAAACATATTTGGGTACCTAAAACACAAACATGATTCTGTTTTGTAGGTGTGTTGGAAAGCCAAAAATGTGAAATGGTACCTTGATAGTGGTTGTTCCAAGCACATGACAGGAGACAGAAGCAAGTTCATTACATTCACTCCAAAATCTAGTGGAAGTGTTACCTATGGAGACAACAATAAAGGGAGAATACTTGGCATGGGCAACATTGGAAGTGACTCAACAACAATCATTGAGGATGTACTATACGTTGAGGGACTGAAACACAACCTATTAAGTATCAGTCAACTATGTGACAAAGGCTTCAAGGTAAAATTCAATTCCAATAGTTTCTTAATAGAAAATCAGCATGATGAAAATTTGAAATTAATTGGACATAGGATAGATAACATCTATATGCTTGATTTAGATAATATCTCTTCAAATACTGCATGCTGTCTTATTTCAAAAGAAGAAGAGAATTGGATTTGGCATAGAAGAATTGCACACATTCACATGAACCACTTGAATAAACTGATTTGTAAAGATCTTGTAGTTGGTTTGCCTAAACTGAAATTTGTGAAAGATGGACTATGTGATGCATGTCAAAAAGGAAAGCAAGTTAAGGTCTCTTTTAAACCAAAGAACATTGTTTCAACAACTAGACCCTTGCAACTTTTACACATGGATTTATTTTGTCCATCTAGAACCAAAAACTTTGGTGGTAACTTGTATGCATTGGTAATAGTAGATGATTACTCGAGATATACATGGACATATTTTCTATCTCATAAGAGTGATTCATTTGCTGCATTTAAGAAAATGGCAAAAATTGTGCAAAATGAAAAGGACATGAAAATTGTTTCTATAAGAAGTGATCATGGGGGAGAATTTCAAAATGAAGTGTTTGAAAACTTTTGTGATGAGCATGGCATTCAACATAATTTTTTTGCTCCTAAAACTCCTCAACAAAATGGAGTAGTGGAAAGGAATAATTGATCATTAGAGGAGATAACAAGAACTTTGTTGAACGACTCTAGCTTGTCAAAACATTTTTGGACAGACGTTGTCAATACAGCCTGCTATGTGCTAAATAGAGTCTTGATAAGACCAATCTTAAAGAAAACCCCTTATGAGCTTTACACAGGAAGAAAACCAAATATATCACATTTTCATGTTTTTGGTTGCAAATGCTTTGTTCTTAACAATGGAAAGAATAATCTTGGAAAATTTGATGCAAAGGCTGATAAAGGAATTTTCGTAGGTTACTCTCTATCTAGTAAAGCATTTAGAATATATAATAAGAGAACACAAACTATTGAGGAATCTGTGAATGTGACATTTGATGAGTCTAACCCCAAAAGGTTGGGAAAGGATTCTATTATTGATGAACTTGCAGATTCAATTGAGAAAAATCTCCTAGAAGAGAAACAGGACAATGAAGAAGATGAAAGCTTAATTAATGAATTGCAGCAGTAGGAACAAACAAAACAACAGCCTGACCTACCAAAGAAATGGAGGACTGTCAGAAATCATCCAATTGATAACATCATTGGTGAAATTACAAAGGGGGTAACTATTAGACAATCTCTTAGAAATGCTTGTAATCATATGGCATTGGTGTCTCAAGTAGAACCTATGAACATAGATGATGCTATAATTGATGAACATTGGGTGATGGCTATGCAAGATGAGTTAAACCAGTTTGAAAGAAACCAAGTTTGGAACCTATCCTTAGTTAACTTCAACCATGATTTGCAACAAAAATATCTTATCCTTCCTCCTTTGTGGTGTATTACACGGTCACACCATCCTAGAACACCTTCACCACACATTTCCTTCCTAGCATAATGATTCATAAGACTAGCTAAGTTAAAATATTACATTTTCTGACTTAACCTAACCTATGTCTAATTACACTCAACCATGGTCTTCACTTATGTTATCAAACTAAAATGTTTTATCCTCTTCCAAAAAATATACACGACCAAGACCACACTCCACACAACTTCACTTCATTCATTTCATCTTAACTTAGCATCATTTCATAGAAAATCAAAGTGTTCTTCCTTTTCCATCATCATGCCTACACCTTCCAATTACTCTATTGAAAAACCAAGACCATGTTCATCGTTCTCTTCTCATCCTTGTTCATGAAACCAAGTTTTCCTTTCCTTTCTCTTCCTTAAGCAATTCGGTCATCATCACTTCTCCATCATCCAAGAGTTTGTTTCATGAATCAACCATAGATCCATGATCCTGTCAGCATTCTAAGCCTTAGTTATCTCACCCAAAAATCCTTTTTGAGCTTTCTACAAAAATGGGTATTTCTTGGTCAAGAACACAAATCACTTGACCATCAGCCTTTTGACTTGAGATAAGTGATCTAAGCCTCGATTTCCTATCTTTTGGTTATGTATAAGCTTAGTGTATAATCCTTTTTAATTTTACGTGTTGATTTCTAGGTTTTGGTGGACCAAAACCGTGAGGCTCTTCATTGTTTTAGCATCTTTTTACTTGATTCCAAGTGATCTAAAAGAGGTAAGGGGGGAAATTACCACCATCCTACCTTAATTTAGATATGTATGTGGTTTAAAGTATTTGTATGTTGTCTTGTAAATCTTAAGTGTAAGGGTTTTGTATTGATGAGTATATGTGTGTGATCCTCTTGGAAGAATTGATTTGGTTCTTAGTTGTTGTATGATATGCCATATGGTTGTTTTGGTTCCAATGATCTCAAGTTGGAACCTTGATTGTTGTTTGTTTGAGTTGATATAACAAAATTGCTTAATATGATTATTATCGAGCCATTCGGCCATAACTGAATTAGTGGGTTCTATGTTGATTAAATTTGTTTGGATAATTTTTATAAGGATTGAATGAGTATATAAGAGTATAGAAATTGGTTTGGATTGATTTTGATATGTATGTGAAAAGATATGAATTTATGAGTCTTTAAGGACTTTTTTGCAATTTCTGGAAAATTGAGGGACTGAGTTATAAATATGAAAATATGGGATATAGTTGAAGTGAGTGGTGATATAAGAATATAGAAATTGGTTCGAATGGAATTGGTTGATTATATTAAAAGTTATGAACTTTTGAAGATATAAGGACTAATATGCAAATTCTGAGAATTTCAGGGACTGTTCTAAAAATCATATTCTTATGTGTTGTGATTACAGCCCTTGGATGATATAATACCATAGAAATTGGTTTGACATGATTTGGATTAATGCATAAAATGATATAAGCTTTTTACTAAATAAGGACCTTTTTGCAAATATTATAAAATTTTGGGGCAGAAACGTAATTTCTGGAATTTTATGGTGGCTAAACTGCAATTTTGGAAAATATATATAATTAGACATTTAGAGACTGTTTATCATACCTAACTAAGTGTCCTAAGATACAAAAATGAGTTTTGGACCATTAGGGTTTAAAATCGTGGAAAAAGAAATTACGCGATTTTCGAACTTAATGACGTTTGGTCAAGTTTTTAAGAATTTCGTATACAAGGAAAGAAAACTGTAAAATCAGTGTTTAAATATCTTAATATGAGTATTATAACCTAGGAGATTAATAGATTTGAGGTGAAGAACCATATTTTCAAAAGTAAGGCTTTTGGGCCTAAAACCAGTAAAAAGCAGCGAAACCGTCGTTAAGCGTTTTTAAAGATTTTCAAGAAAATGCTTCGAGAAATTTAATATCTATGTACCATTGATTGACTTATGGTCCAAATGATTTGATTTTATCTAAAGGTTTTGGTTTTAAGCCAAAGAGGATTTTAGTCTTCAAGACTAGTATTTCAAGTAAATGGAAAACCTAAGTCTAGGATGGCTTAGTGAAAACAAAGACATAATGATTTATGACTCATGGTGGAGCAAGACCATATATCGTATAGTAAGGACTATTCACTCATCCTTACATCCATAATACGTAACAACAAAGACTGTTTTGAAGGTTGGTTGCTCGGCAAGTAATTTCATTCGGGAAAAACCTAAACAAGTATAATGGATTGATGAATGCATATGCCATTAACGGCTTGATCTACTGAATTGTCAGTGTGGCCTTTGTGCCTAGGAAACTGAGCTGACAGGTTATGTAGAGTGTTTCACAAATAGCCGTAATGAATTTGATGTCACATGTTAGGATTGTGACTATTGTAAAGGAACTTGATGTCACATGTTAGGATTGTGACTATTGTAAAGGAATTTGATGTCACATGTTAGGATTGTTACTATTGTAAAGTACCAGTATGCTCGCGGCAGGCATAAGTGAAACCTGTACTGACCATTTTCTTTCCAAAGTGTCGATTAGCTCCGGAGTTAGGATCAAATATTCTTCGAGGCTTTGTAGGTATAGGACTATGCAGTTTCTGTCAGTTTCTCTCTATTCTTGTCCTTCGATGGACAAACCGTGTCCGGTATGCTTGATAAGATTACCGTTTATTTTGATATCGGTATGCTTGATAAGCTTACCGTTGAGTTTGATATAGTATATTATTGGAGTTTGGAGCTGCAGAATTTGAATGGAAGATAAAATGAATATATGTCTGTTGTAACATGTATGTGTGTCGTACCACTGCATGCCTGTCTTCTCTTATATGATGAATGGAATCTCACCTCCTTATTTTATATTGCCTGTGTCGGTTGGCCATGTGCTTTCTATGTTCCTTTGAGAAGATTGAGATGTCAAGATGTCATTCAGTTGATTCACCATAGAGGTTGAGGTTCGAACATGCGAACGTTATGGTGGAGTTTCTAGTGGACACCTTCCAGACTTTAGAGGGTTCAAGGCGATGGTGTTTGTGTTTTGTCATGCCTAACCTTTCTTTTCCTGAGATTGACACGGCTATCGTTAGTCCGTAGGCTATGACTTTCCTCTTGGAAAGGGAAAGGGCTTAGTCCGAGAGCTACTTTTGTAATGGCTCTAGCAATGTCATGATGACGACATCGATAGTGGACTCGTATAGAGTTTCCACTAGATCTAGTGAGTAAGGTTTGTTCTTCTCAAGACGTACGAGAGATGATCTTTCATATTTTAGTTTGGCCAGCTGGGGATGTCTGGGAGTTAGTGTTATCGTTAATGGAGCTGCGACTCAAAGTATCTTATATTTTAGGAGTTAGTGTTATCGTTAATGGATTTCTGTTTATGTGTCGGGTTAGGTATTATGTAAATGATTTACGAACTTATGACCCTAATTGATAATGGAATATTTTATTTTCCATTCATGTAAAGCAAAGTAGTTATATTTATGACTTGCGAAAAAGAAAGAAAAATTACCCCATCCTATAAGAAAATTTTAATTAACCTATTTTTCGGTCTTAAAATGTCATTTACAATGTAGCGCTCGAGAAGTGTGTTACAATTATGAATTCTATATGTCTGAACTGTCCTATTGTCATCCAGGATATACATTTTCTTGTCAATCTAATATGCTTGCCTTTAATACAATTAGATGTAATTCTAGGCATGGATTGGTTATCTTCCAGCCACATCCTTTTAGATTGCACACATAAGACCTTAGTTTTTCCTGATCCTGAGATTTCTGGATTTTTATCTGCCAACCAAGTAAGAACTTCTTTGAAACAAGGAGCTCATGGATACTTTCTTCTATCTAGCTTAGAAGTTGAGGGGGAGATCGATTTGAGTACGGTTCCTGTAGTGAGTGTGACACCATCTACCCGGCATGTATTCATAAAGCTGTAAAAGATATAAAAGGAAAAGAGAACACATGCATATTATATCATAATAAAAAAAAAAAACCGGCAGTGGCTGCCGCACTGTAACATAACTTCAATGTGGAAAACTTAAACATGTTTATAAAAGAAAACGTAACATATCTAAAACCCCGATGTCATATTACTGAGCTGGTATAACCAATCCAATAAAACAACTTGGATAACAAACTAAAACTGAAACAAACTAAACTACGAGTAGCGGCTCTACAGAGTCACTCCTCAGCAAGCTGCTCACCGTCCTCTGCATATTCAAAATGATACACGCAAGCAGACAACAAAAGACGGGGAGTAAGAAACATATATATCAACATAACGGCATGGAAGAAGTTAGCAAGATTAACATGCATCATAAAAACATAGCATATCAAAGATAACTATCTCACGACATCAATATATATATATATATATATATATATATATATGTATGTATGTATGTATGTATGTATGTATGTATGTATGTATGTATGTATGTATGTATGTATGTGTATATATATATATATATATAAAATTTCAAACAAGGTAAGTTATGCACTGCAACACTACTTCACTACTCCAATGCAAGAACGAGTGACACAACATACAACCAACAATCACCACCTCAACTTGGGCCACTCGGCTACCCAAGTTCATCATCATCATCATCATCATCAATGTTATCTTTCATCTTTAGTCTTTAGTCTTTTATCACATAATATTTTCACTTACACTTTGGCCAAAAAGTACCAGAGCTCAACACCTTGACCATTAAGCATCAAGGTCCCCCTTGGCCACTCGGCTACCAAGGTCCAATATATTTTAACAACACCTTGACATTATGCATCAAGGTCCCCTTGGCCACTTGGCTACAAAGGTACAGAACAACAACACTCTGGCCAATAGACACCAAAGCTCAACATCTCGACCACTCGGCTATCGAGGCCCCCCTAGAAACTCGGCTACCAAGGTACAAAATAACATCTTTTCACTTTAGTTATTAACACTCTGGCTCATAGGTACCAGAGCTCAATACCTTGAACATTAAGCATTAAGGCTCCCTTGGCCACTCGGCTACCAAGGTACATTATTATCTTTAAGTTATCCAACTTTTTTTTACTTGGTTTGGTGTCTTCTTCATTATTATAAGCGTTTGGGGTAAAACACCCCTTGTTACTGTTGTGTGTTCTGCTCTGTACAGGGAAGCACGGCCGTGCTGACTGTTAAGTCAAGCACGGTCGTGCTGACTGTTGAGCACGATAGTGCTCAATGGAGCGTGGCTGTACTGATCTGGGTAGAAAGGTTTTAAGACCCTTGCTATGTAACACCCTTGATGGGCGCTACATTGTCTGTGACATTTCTATTTTTATAAGACCGAGTAAAACGGAAAATAATTATTTTTCCAAAACTACGGGTTTATTTTTTTTCTTTTCTCTTTCACAATAATACCATCATAGTCTTTAACATATAACATTAACTTATGCATCAATATTATACAAACCAAGTTCCGAGTATTATCAGTCATACATATTCAGAAAGAAGGTGGAAATACCAACGCCAGTAAATAACAACAGACTGAAATATGTTTATAATAATAATATCTTTAGAGACATAGATCCACAAAATATAACATAGACACGAGACTGGTCAGACACAAAATACTGAGAAAAATCCATTATACTAAAGCCCTCGAGAAGGTGTCCATGTCTCCAAGTAGGCTCAAACTCCAGCAGGATGTGATGGAGAAAGTGTTGTCGTCATCTTCGTCCAACGCAAGATAGAAATCAACAAACCAGAAAATACAGAAATGAGGTGAGATTTTTGTTCATCTTACACCTAACGCAGACATGCAGTGGTACGACACACAGGTACACACAAATATCAATAAACAGTTATATCATCCATCACAACAGAAATAATGATGTTTCACAACAACATAATCATAAGGCACAACTTTTCCTAGATGAGAGACATCTAAGACTCGAGGAATTACCTCTGATACCCTATACCATGGTTTTAACAAACAGTCGGAGAGAGTGGTTTGGAGGATTGTTCTAGACTACGCCAACCTTGGGCAATAGAATGCGTCCAGAGTCATCAACGTGCACATTGACTTTTTTTGGGAACATCCTACACTACCAGAAAATACATAGTGTCTAGTAGAGTATGTCGATGTATTGCAAGATCACCATACCACGGAAGAGCAACCAACTAGGCCTATATGAGTATTTCATACCCCGACACCCCCAAGCATCAATAGATCGTCACTACGAAATTCGCACCCGCATTAAAGTGTTAGCTCGATCTCCTAGGCACAACGGCCTTACAGAACATAGTTTCACTATGTGTTTAGGCAAACTTTTCCGGAAATGCGTTCTTCTCGTCTATCCATCGGATGACATAGTTTGATTCCATCAGAATCCTCTCAACGTACTATAACAGATGCTAGATGTCCTTAAGTCCGAATCACCAGTACTTAATCATCAAGATAAAGTTCTCAAGTAAACTTTCATCTTTGTGCAAAGTTTTCTTAGAATACTTGATTACGAAACCTAGCACATTATGCGTTTGGAACATAGGTCCAATTATTTATTCCTCTGTACTTTTCTAGTTGAGCCTTTTTCTTTGGCTTTCAATAAAACAAATCATTCTGAGTCCATTAAATTTTATGGCATATGGATAATAAATTATCCATACTTTATGACATAAGGTCGTGTTCCACCCCACGTCATAAATTATTACGTTCGTATTTTCACTAAGTCATTATTGACTTAGGTTTTTACATTTTACAGTAAAATCTTGTCTTGAAAGACAAAAATCCTTTTGGCTTAGAACCAAAGCCTTTAGATAAAATCCAATCCATTTTCAAGAGTAATATCCCTCAAAGATACTTAGGTATCATTTTCTCCAAAACATTTCCTCAAAAATCTTTAAAACGTTAAACAACGGTTTTGCCGCTTTTTACTTAATTTAGGCTTAAAAAGCCCAACTTTTAAAGATATGGTTCTTAAAATCAAACGTCTTATTTTCCTAAGTTATATTACTCATGGGAAAAAGTTGAAACACTGATTTTACATCATTTATACAAAATTCCTAAAATTTGACCGAACGTTGTTAATTTTGTAAATTGCGTAAATCATTTTTCAACGATTTTACACTCTAATAGTCCAAAACTCATTTTGGAGTTTTAGAACAGTTTTATCAGCATGAAAAACAGTTTCTAACTGTTCAATTACATTTATTTTCGAAAATTACATTTTAGTCCCTAAACATTCATTAATTACAAAATAGTCCTTTTTCACTTAAAACCTTACAACTTTTTATTTATAAATCCAAATCACACCAAACCAACTTCTTTAGAAATATTTTTCAGTTGCCCTCAAATTTTCCAGAATTCACTTTTCTGCACCAAATATTTTTCAATAATTGCAAAAAGGTCCTTTTTCACCAAAAAGCTTATAACATTTTAGGTATTAATCCAATTAACACCAAACCAATTTCTATGGTTTTGTCCCATCAAGGACTACAATATTAACATTCAAGAACACGAATTTCAGTGCAGCCACTGAAATTCTCAGAAATTGCAATTTAGTCCCTAAGGACTCATAAATCCGTAACTTTCATGATACACATCCAAATCAATCCAAACCAATTTTTATATTCTTATATATTCATTTACTTCCCATAAAAATTATTCAAACAATTTAACACATCACGGAACCCTTTTAAACAGCCAAGGCCGAATGGCCTAAAAAGTGATTTATATAATTTTCTCATGTAGTCATGCATCATATAATCATATTCAACATCAATAGTAATTCTACCACAAACACAAACATCAATCAATCCCTCCATGAGGATCACACACATATAAATCAATAAATTACACAAATTATATACTTATGATTTATAAGACAATTTACACTAAATAACACTAAGTAAACCATCAACATGTCTACCCTAAGCAGGATGATGGTAATCTCCCCCATACCTTTGTTGATCACTTGAAACAAGAGGATGATGTTCACCTAGAACTCAAGGTTTTAAACACCAAAACCTAGCCATGAATCATCAACAAAACAACAAGTTAAAAATGAAGATAAACTACCAAACCCATTTTGAGCATGGTTCGGCCAACTCTAAAAAAAAATAGCTCGAAATCTCCAAAATTTTCAAGCTTTTGGATAATGAAAATAGAAGTCATATGAAGATCATAGAAATTGGAATCACATTAAAAGGATTTTTCTATGATTTTCTAGAGATTTTTGAAGTTCTAGATCTATGAATTTGAAATTTGTAAAAACTTGAGATTTGAAGAAAAGTTGTGAAAGGAAAGGAAGATATGATCATGAATCACAAGGATCTACCTTTGGAATTTGAAGAAACCAACCACAACTTATACTTCCTTTGTAAATCAAGTGTCAGGAACTTTGGAGTTTTTGTGTTAAAGTGTAAGAACATGCCAAAATGGAGGAAATGAAGTGAAGATGGCCTTGTGAATGAGTGATGGCCGTGGGTTTCCAAGGTTTAAATGGGTAAAATGATGTCATGGGACACTTGAAATTACAGTGCAAGCTTAAGGGTATTTTAGACATTTCACACTTAAGTCATCATTAGATGCATTTAATGCATGGTGACTAACCCCTATGACTCACCCCCTTGAGTCATCACAAATGAGTCATTGTTCCTATCCGTCCGGGGTCGGGTTTTGTCTCTGCACCTCCGTTCTTGATTCCGTCGATCCCGGATCGTCGAGTATTCGCCCAAATAACTCATAATAACCTATTTATTTTGAAAATTTTCAAAATAACCACTATGGTTGGAAATAAAATATAAACCTAAACGGTTTCGTTCATGGGTCAAAGTTAAGTTTTCTGACCAGTAAAATCTTACTGTCAGTGAAAACGCAGACCGGGTTTCCTCTGAGTTTTAAACCCAAATTTTTACCATAAGCTTCTACCATAAGGTAGAGTATAACTATGATTTTATTTTATTAAAAATCATTTTCTAGATCCAATATAAAATTGCGAACAATTAAAAATCTACTGATAATTGAAAAACAGTAAAAACAGCAAAAACAACAAAACGGTAAAAACCATAAAAATAGTAAAAACAGTAAAAACGGGGTGTTACATGCTATGTTTCCTAGGGCATTCAAAGATCAATCCTATTGGCTTTTAACTATCCATGAGTCCTCAGTTTCATTATTCTTAATTAATCTCCGTGTCTTATCATTATGGGTAATCTATCCTTTAATTCCAGGTTCATTAATAATGTTCCTAAAACACTCATGAACCGGTCCTAGGGTTTTTAACTAAACCTTTGAACATAACCTTGCCTCCCATACTATATTCATGTCTTATGAACAAATTGGGAAAACATCCCTTAATTCTTAAACATCATTATTGTCATCTTTAACTTTCTTATTACCCTTATTAATAATCCTTATTATTTAATTACTGTCTTATTAATAATCCCTATTATTTAATTACAGTATTATTAATATCAACATTTATCTCCAACCATAACAACCAACACTATCATCCATGACATAACAACATCATAAGCATTCATGAATAAACATGCCAATTATAAGCAAACACAGATAAACATGTAACAAGAAAACAAATAGGAAAATAGCAAACAATAAGGTCGTGGGTTCACCCTTCATCTTACGCTACCCCCAATGCCTACATGTTCATACCATCCCTTCTCCCCATACCTGGTATGAAGATCAAACCCCTTAGCAAAGCGTAAATGAAACTGGTGTCATTTCCCTCGAGCGGCTCGACGGGTTCCTCATGTTGTTTTGGCTTCAACGACTCAAGAGGGGAGGGGGGTGAATTGAGTTTTTAAAGAAAATATTTCCCTCTTAAAACTTTTTCACAAAGCTTTATAAATCAGAGTTGCGGATTTGTGTTCTCAGGATCTTTTATAAAATGATGAAGGGATTTTACAAAATCTTGAATAGAAGGTGATGAGGATAAGAAAGATTAATAATGAATAGGTTCAGGTTCAATAACTCAGTAATAATAAAATACAGTTTATTCAGATCAAGAACAAAAATTATATTTGAACTTTAAACATCAAAATCATGGGTTCTAGATCATAAACAGAAATTAAAGAGTCTGAGTTTAGAGATATTACACAACTAGATTTATCCTAGTTCAGTCACTACCACTGTGACCTACATCCAGTCCCCACTCCACCTGTGGGATTTCACACACTAACACACAAGCTTTGCCATGTAGCTTGAAAACCCTTTACACCACAGAGCACTTCTTCACCTCGAGATACCACACTCTTGTGAAGAGCCTCAATGTTCTTCCTTAGGGATACGTCACCCTAATCACTCAGAGAGACTCCCTCTCTCTTTACAATCGAAAAGTAAAAAACAAAAGTTGATTCCTAACTCTCAGTAGTCATAAAACAAATTGAAGCACTTATGAGTATTGAAACACTCTTTTCACAGTAAGCTCAATGAAGATGATGAATGATATGTTGGTCATTATAATTCTTGTTATTCGTTATGATTCTTCTTAAAGTGTTCCTTTGATCCCTCTTTATATAGAAAACAAGTTATAGTCATTGGGATCAATTAAAACAAATTTGGATCTAATTTAACAGAATATGTTTTCTTGATTCTCGTTCTTGAGATAAGATTCTGATAGTTCTTATAGAATTCGCGTCCATAAAATAACGAGTGCATTTGGAAAAATAGCCGCGTCCATCTTTAAAAAAATAGCCGCATCCATTTGCCACGTCAGTAGACGAGAGTACTAACACAAAGTAATTGGACGTGCTCCAACTAGTAGACGAGCGCTTGTATTACTTTAGTGGATGAGCACTTCTGTCACTTTAGTAGACGTGCGCTTGTGTCATTTTAGTAGACGTGTGCTTCTGTCACTTTAGTAGACGTGAGCTTCTGTCACTTTAGTAGACATGAGCTTCTGTCATTTTAGTAGACGTGAGCTTCTGCCACTTTCTTGGACGCCAGCTTTTACCACTGTTAAAGGAGCGCTTCTATTATTCTCAGTGTTGGACGAGTGCTTATGTTATTCCAGTGTTGGACGAGCGCTTCTATTATTATTTCCAAAAAACATTTTCATTAACGAAAACTTATTCCTTTTAATGCAGGTTATGAAAAATGATTTTCTTCATGCATCTTTCTTAATTGAGCTATTTGTGAATAAGAGATTTCATCTCTTACAAATCATCTAAGACTTAACACTAATTTCTTCGTTTAAGCTCTTGTCTTGATGATTCCTTGATCTTCGCCCTTGCTCTTTGATTCCTCCAAGTTCTTCCTTGAATATTCTCCTTTGATTGCTCACTGAACTTGTTGAATATTGCTTGATACCTGTCTTTACAATTTGACACTAAACACTTGCATACACATTAAGTTGTATTTGTCATATATCAAAATATTTAAGTCATTGAATCTAACACCTCAAGCCTTGGCCAAACAAGAAGAGAATAGCCAATTAATCCCATATTCAACATAAAGGTAAAAGGAGATTATGGAGGGATAACTACGTTACCTTAAACGATGCTAATACACGTAACTTCTCTCCCAAACGGACTCACAAACTCCAAGAACTTCAAGGGGTTCAAGGGAAAGGAAAGGGAAGAGATTTCTACCGCATTAGGATTGCCCAGGGTGCCAAAACATGGATTGGCTCGTAACCCTCACAGAACTGTTCTATTTATAGACTCCGTGACTTGAGCACGACCGTGCTCCCTTTAAGCATGGCCGTGCTCAATTCCTGAGCATGGGGCACTCAATGATTGCACTACGAGACCAACTAAACTACAAAATTGGCCAACACACATAAAATAAGACTTGTAGATAATTCTCTTAGATTTCCAACGCATCAAAGATCACCTTAATCGGACATATAAAACTCAAGATATGGCCAAAACTGTGAAACCGTTTACTAGGACTCTAAAAGGATTGATCCTTTCTAAAGCTAAACTTCCCCAAACATGAACCTAGATATAAAAAACAAACATAACAAGCATATACAAACATATATATAACATATATAAATGCATTAAGCTTATTTATGAAAAACGGGGTGTTACAATTCCACCCCCCTTATAAAATTTCGTCCTAGAAATTTCTATCACCTTGATTGGTTAAACTTTCACCAATTAGGAACATACCTTGGGTTAAGTCATCGGACTCGGAGGCTCCAGCTCCACTAAGTGTAAAAACTCTCCCAGTGGTCTTCAGTCGATTGACTTTGGGTCTCTGATCCCTATTGGTTCTCTGTGGTTCTAAATTCGCTACTCTGCACTCCCGGCTGATATGGCCAGACTTGCCACACTTGAAGTAGATGACGTATGTCTCCTTGCACTGCCTGGTATAGTGATCCCTGTAACATCCGTAATTTTATGTTTTGTTTAAGTAAGAGGATTAGGTTTAAGGCTTGGAATAAATAGTTAAGATGTTGTTTGAGGTCTAGGAACCTTTGCATGGAAAGTATGAAGTCATCTCGAGTGAGTTTGAACGTGAAAACAACTTAGGGTTTTCCCCGATTATCGTCTTTTAGATGTATGAGTGTGAAACAAGAAATTTGGAGTTAGGGTTGATATTAGGAATTTTTATGGTTTGAGGTTGTTTATTAGGTCTTGATGAGCCTATATCTCAAATTTGAGGTTAATCGGACCTCAAACGAGCTCAGAACGTGAAGAAACGTGTGAAGTCAACGTTGCTGACCCGAGGCCACGCTGAGCGTAGGGGAGTTGACGCTGAGCGTGGGAAAGTGGTGCCATGAATGAGGACACATGGCGGGTGATGTGGCACGCATGCAAGCATGCTGGTGGACGCTCCAACGCTAAGCGTGGGTAGACTCACGCTGAGCGTGAGCGCCAGGAATTTGAAAAAAATAAAAAGGGCTCAAGTGATTTCACTTGAGACTTTTGAAACCGAAAACAGAGAAGGAGACCTGAGAGTTGGAAAGAACAGAAAGTCAGAGAGTTCTAGAGAGAAAGAGGTAGAGAATTAGAGAATGAGAGAGGGAGATCACTAAAGAACCCTAAAACACCATTGTTGAGAGCTTTAGGAGCTGGAACAGTTTCAGAGAAATCATCACCAAGCCTTCATCCTCCGTTGGATTGTGTCCAAATTTGACATGGAGTTTCTAAGATAGTAGTGATTCATATCTAACGGTTGGAAATTCTGTACCTTTCCCAGTGTGTGAGTTATTCATCCTAGAAGTTGGAGTTGAGTTCAACTCGGGTAGCTCCAGACCAGTCATCTTACGAGGTTCATCCCTGGCTCATCCACCGTTGGATCGGGCTGAAATTTTTGGAGAAGGTAAAGGGAAGGTATTTCTTTAATCTCACCATTCAATTTTGTAAACATCTGTCTGTATTGTGATATATGAGGCCAAATCTGTGGCGGATTTGGTGGTATATGCTGCCAATTTTGAGTTCCTTACAATGTGCCTTTTTCAATGTGAGTCGTAGGTGGATTTTGAGGCTCGGAGACCCTATTTCTAGGTGAGGCAGAATCGATGAGTTTCGAGGACGCTTCGTTTTAGTTCATTTCATCTCATTCCGTGTAGCGCGCGACTCTCCAGGTGGGGGAAAGAAACTATTTAACGTTCGAAACGCCGTGGTTACATTGAATTAGATAATGGCCTAGGGCGACCCAAATCCTATAGGAGAGCGAGTAACGGACAATGTCTTTACCACATTGGGGACTACTCAGTGGTACCGATGTCTATTATGTGAAGATTTCCTGTTTGACTAGTTGATTTGAACTTGGTACTTGATGTATGATATCATGAGTGTTGTAATTAATTTTGAAAGCTTATTATTATTATTATTATTATTATTATTATTATTATTATTATTATTATTATTATTATTATTATTATTATTATTATTATTATTATTATTATTATTATATTTTGGTATTTATTATTTGGAAATGATATTATGACATGATGATATATGATGATGATTTTGGATAACATGGTGATGATTGTGATGATATGATGAGTGTTATGATTATGCTTAGCGGTTGAGTAAGTTACAAGTTATGTGGAGACATGAGGATGTATTGGGGATTGCATATGATATGTGATAGTAGTGCCTAACCGAGATGTTTTTTGAAATATAATGATGAGGTTGATGAGATGAAATTATTTTATTCTGAGGTTATTTATGAGGTTATGATGAGCGGTTAGGGCACTAGGGGGAGGACCTGAAACATGGTCTGTGATATGAGGGACCTAAAACATGGTCGTGTGGACCTGAAACATGGTCGTGTGGGGTCTATGCCTCAGAGGGAGAATTCCTGGGGATAGACTAACGGCGGACCGTCCAGAGATGATTTCATTTTAGTTGCAGCTATACTTCATGCATTGCATGAGCATACTGGATTGTGGTCCAGAGGTGTGCACCGGGTTGTGTAGCTATAGTGTCATTGCTTTGCGTGGGCACCCTCCAGCCGCGGACGAGGGTGTGCGCCGGGGACTCTGGGACGTGTCGGTTATATTGTTGTGATATCCGGATATGGCCGATACCTGAGGGTATTATTCATACAGCATTTGCATTGCATCATGATGGAGGGTAGAGGAAAGATCCTAGATGTGGATTGAGGATGATTGTGTTACATATATTTATACTTGGGAGACGGATGTTTAGTGTGTCGTTATTTAATTAAATGTATCTAAACCCTTTCCACATTTGATGTTATGTGGTTTCTTATCCCTGTCTTCTCTATATTGCATTTTTTTTATGTGATCGTGATGAGAAGATCCTACAGGGGAGCCAGCTATGGAGGAGCTTGATGGGACCTCATATGAGCCAGATGTTGGAGGACGAGAATTGGATTCTCATAGTTGAGTACAGAGTCTATGGCCAGTGCATCTTGTCACTTTAGGATGTTGTTTTTATTTCTATTTGATTATCAGTTTGTACATTTTGGGATCCTACTGATGGGATTTCCCTCTATTGTACTGTATCAGGTCTTGAGGTGTATATGTATGTATATATGTTGTGTATATTTTAAGTTTTTACTTTTTTTCGCTGTTTTAATATATCAGCTTAACGGTAATAACGAAATTAGGTCTTTATATTTTTGGTTTTCTTTAATGGGACGCCGGGGCGTCTAAATCCCTTCCACACTTACCACACCTGATAGGTCTAGGGACAGAAAGATCCCAATCCCTTGGCTCGCTTGCCGAAAACTGTGACTCTTTGCCACCTGCTTGAAATATTGGCCGACCGGAGCTAGACGTTGTCTCACCTCGTACTTTTGATCATTCTTCTTACTGCACTGAACATCTGAACTCTTGCGGTTTGCCACTCTGGATCTGTAGGCATCCTCGAAGATCCTACACTTGTTTACCAAGACTGGAAAGATTTGGATCTCCAGATAGCTGATCGCCTGCTTGATTTATGGGTGCAGACCATCTTCGAACTTCACACACTTGGAGCAGTCGTCATTCACATACTGATACAGTGTGTAATAACAAGCAAGCTCCTCAAACTTCGCACCATACTCTCCAACGGACATGTTCCCTTGATTCAGAGCCAAGAACTCCATCTCTATCTTGTCGCAGATGTCAGCTGGGAAGTACTTCTCTAGAAACCTGTCCTTGAAGACATTCCAAGTCACCACCATACCCTCATCTTCCATACGCTGGCGACAATTCTCCCACTAGTGCTCAGCTTCCTCTGACAGCATGAATGTCCCAAAGATGATTTTCTGAATGTCATTGCATCCCATATCCAGGAAGATCTTCTCAATCTCCCTCATCCACAAAAGAGTACCGTCAGGGTCAGAAGCTCCCTTGAACTTGGGAGGGTCGTTCCGCTGGAACTTATCCAGACCCTGAAACTCAGCCGGTCCATCATGGTGGTTGTTGTTTTGGTTCTGTCCTATTGCATTGGCAAGAGGTTCCAATTCGTCAGCGATATCCTGGTTGTTCCCCCTCTTCCTGCCAATGGTTCCTGCATTCGCCAAGACAACTATTAAACACAGGGAACCAAGCAGGAAGAACTAACGGTTCTTTAACACTAAGCATCATTATCTATAATAAATATAGATAATTCAAACAAGAACACACAGAAGACTCATGATAGACTCATACCACGGTCTGATAGGACAGACCTGCTCTGATACCACTAAATGTGACACCCTATACCCCGCATGTATTCATAAAGCGTAAAGGATATTAAAGGAAAATAGAACACATGCATATTATATCATAATAAAAAAAAATCGGGCAGAGGCTGCCGCATTGTAACATAACTTCAAGGCGGAAAACTTAAACATGTTTATAGAAGAAAACGTAACATATCTGAAATATAAACGAAACCAAACCTCGATCTCACGTTACAGAGCAGGTATAACCATTCCGATAAAACAACTCCGATAACAAACTAAACTACGAGTAATGGCTCCACAGAGTCACTCCTCAGCAAGCTGTTCACCATCCTCTGCATATCCAAAACAATACATGTAAGTAGACAACAAAGACGGGGAGTAGGAAACATATATATCAACATAACAACATGGAAGCAGTTAGCAAGATGAACATGCATCATAAAAACATAGCATATCAAACATAACCATCGATATCATATATATATATATATATATATATATATATATATATATATCATTCCAAACAAGGTATGTTATACGATGCAACGCAACTCCACTACTCCAAAGCATGAATGAGCAACAAAGCGCACAACCAACAATCACCACCTCTGCTTGGGTCACTCGGCTACCCAAGTTCATCATCAGCAGCAGCATTATCTTTCATCGTTAGTCTTTAATCTTTTATCACATAATCTTTTCACTTACAATCTGGCCAAAAAGCATAGAGCTTAACACCTTGACCATTAAGCATCAAGGCCACCTTCGCCACTCGGCTACCAAGGTCCAATATCTTTTAACAACACCTTGACATTATGCCTCAAGGCCCCCTTGGCCTATCGGATACCAAGGTACAAAACAACAACACTCTGGACAATAAGCACCAGAGCTCAACACCTCGACCACTCGACTATCAAGGCCCTCTTGGCCACTCGGCTACCTAGGTACAAAACAACATCTTTTCACTTTAGTTATTAACACTCTGGCCCATAGGCACCAGAGCTCGACACTTTGACCATTAAGCATAAAGGCCCCCTTGGCCACTCAACAACCAAGGTACATTATTATCTTTAAGTTATCTAACATGTATTTACTTGTTTTGGTGTCTTCTTCATTATTATAAGCGTTTAGGGTAAAACACCCCTTGATACTGTTATACGTTCTGCTCTGCACAGGGAAGCACGGTCGTGCTTCCCCCAGCACGGTCGTGCTTCCCCCAGCACGGTCGTGCTTCCCCCAGCACGGTCGTGCTGACTGTTGAGCATGGCCGTGCTCAATGTGTTAGACTCAATGATTTAGAGATTTTGATATATGACAAATGCAAATTAATGTGTATGCAAGTGTTTTAGTATCAAATAGAAAAGACAGGTATCAAGCAGTAATCAACAAGTTCAGTGAGCAATTAAAGGAGAATATTCGAGGAAGACCTTGAAGGAATCGAAAGAACTACATGGAGGAGTCAAAGAGAAAAGACAAAGATCAAAGGAATCATCAAGACAAGAGCTTAAAGGAGAAATTAGATTTAAGTCTTAGATGATTTTTAAGAGATGAAATCTCTTATTCACAAATAGCTCAATTAAAAAGATGCATGAAGAAAATCAATTTTCATAACCTGCATTAAAAGGAATTAGTTTTCGTTAATGAAAATGATTTTTGGAAATAAGAGTTTTTGAATCCAAGCACTCGTCTAACACTGAAGTAATCCAAGCGCTCGTCCAACACTGAATAAATACAAGCGCTTGTCCAACACAGAAGTAATACAAAGCGCTCGTCCAACACTTAAGTAATACAAGCGCTTGTCCAACACTGAAGTAATACTAGCGCTCGTCCAACATAAGTGACACAAGCACTCGTCAACTAAAGTGATACCAGTGCTCATCCACTGTAGTAATAGAAGTGCTCATCCAACTAAAGTGATAGAAGTGCTCGTCCACTGTAGTGACAGAAGTGCTTGTCCACTAAAATAACAGAAGCGCTCGTCCACACAAGTCTTTGGACTTGCTAAGATCTTAAATAAGAAGCTCCGTCCAATGACATGGCATATGGAGCTCGTCTACTAGTTGGAGCACGTCCAATTACTTTGTGTTTTAGTACTCCCGTCTGCTGACGTGGCATATGGAGCTCGTCT
Organism: Sophora flavescens; assembly: GCA_030762895.1. Taxonomy (NCBI): domain Eukaryota; kingdom Viridiplantae; phylum Streptophyta; class Magnoliopsida; order Fabales; family Fabaceae; genus Sophora; species Sophora flavescens. The sequence continues at coordinate 206,166,204 of CM061062.1, forward strand.
ACTAGCCCATCCGAATGTAAAATCCTAATGGCTAGATGGACACGATTATTATCAAGATGGACGCGAATTCTATAAGAGCCGATGAAGAATCTTATTTCAAAACCAGAATCAAGAAAACAAATTCTGTTAATTAGATCCAAATCTGTTTTGATTGATCCCAACGACTATAACTTGTTTTCTATATAAAGAGGGATCAAAGGAACAATTTTACGAATATCATAACATATCACAGTTTTACGAAATCATTTTGAGAAATCAATTGTGAAAATCATTCATCATCTTCATTGAGCTTATTGTGAAAAGAGTGTTTCGTTCTCATAAGTGCTTCAATTTTGTTTATCTGACTATTGAGAGTTAGGAATCAGCTTTTGTTTTACTTTTGATTGTAAAGAGAGAGGGAGTCTCTTTGAGTGATTAGGGTGAGGTATCCCTAAGGTTGAACATTGAGGCTCTTCACAAGAGTGTGGTATCTCGAGGTGAAGGAATTCTCTGTGGTGTAAAGGTTTTTCAAGCTACCTGGCAAAGCTTGTGTGTTAGTGTGTGAAATCCCACAGGTGGAGTGGGGAATGGATGTAGGTCATAGTTGAGGTGACTGAACCAGGATAAATATGGTTGTGTGGTATCCCAAAACTTAAACTCTTTTACTTTCTGTTAATGATCAAGAACCTGCGATTTTGATGTTTAAAGTTTAATATAATTTTTGTTCTTGATATGTATAAACTGTATTGAAACCTGAGTTCGATTGTAATCAAGGTTGTGTTATTTGCGTTTAAAACTGAGTTGATCAAAACCATTCTTGATTAATGAAACTGAACTAATACTGAAACTGAAACCTGTAAGTTTGTTCTTGATTGTTAATGCTTGTATCTGAAACTTGCATAACTTGTTCTTAATCTTTAAAGGATTAATCAGTTTCTGTATTTTGTTATTACTGAGTCTTGAACCCGAACCTATTTTGAATTAATCTTTCTTATCCTCATCACCTTCTATTCAAGATTTTATATAAACCCTTCATTGATTTTGTAAAAGATCCTGATGACGCAAATCCGCAACTCTGATTTGAAAAGTTTTTTAAGAGGGAAAGATTTTAGAAAACTCAATTCACCCCCCCCCCCCCCCCCCTTCTTGAGTCGTTGAAGTCAAAACAACAATTGGCTTCAAAGCTAAACTCTTAAGTTTGGCTTAACTGCTATAAGGGTATGGCTTACAATGACTGTTTAATTGAAGGGGCTTCCCTTGCACGCCCTCCTGCCTTCAATGGATCTGAGTATATCTATTGGAAGGAAAGAATGGTAATCTTTCTTGAGGCTGCAGGTGTTGACATATGGGATGCAGTAGAAAATGGACCATTTGTCCCTTCTACTGTAGATGCTAATGGTGCTCCAAGAAATAAACCTAAAACTGAATGGAATGAGGATGATAAGAAAAGAGTTCAATATAATGCACGTGCTAAGAATATGATAACATCTGCTTTAAGCCGTGATGAGTTTTTCAGAGTTTCAAATTGCAAATCAGCAAAGGAGATGTGGGATACATTGGAAGTGACTCATGAAGGAACCACAGACGTCAAAAGAGCAAGAATGAACACCCTCACACATGAGTATGAGTTATTTCGCATGAATCGAGAAGAACCTATGACTGAAATGCAAAAGAGATTCACACACATCGTAAATCAATTGGCTGGTCTTGGAAAAGCTATATCAAATGAGGATCAAGTTAACAAAGTAATGAGATGCTTGAGCAGGGAATGGCAACCTAAAGTCACTGCAATCTCATAATCTAGAGACCTCTCATCAATGACCATTGCCACATTGTTTGGAAAACTGCAAGAGCATGAATTGGAGTTGAACAGATTGAATGAGAGTGAAGAAATTGATAAAAGAAAGAAGGGATTGGCTCAGATATCACAAGTCATAAATAGAAGACAGTGATGATGATAATACAGAACAAAAGGCAGAGAAGAGATGGGATTGCTAGTTATAAATTTCAAGAAGTTCCTAAAGAAGAAAGGCAACTTCAAAAGAAAGCCATCCATTTTTCAAAGGAGAAATCACAGCAAAGGTGACAACTCTTCCAATAACATCACATGCTATGAATGTGGAAAGATTGGCCACATGAAGCTTGACTGTCCAAAGCTGCAAAAGAAGGACAAAACTGAAAAGTTTGACTCAAAGGACTAGAAGTGGAAAAAGTCAAGAAAGGCCTACATTGCTTGGGATGATAATGATCTAGAATCCACTGAAGAATCTGAATCTGAGGAGGCAAACTTGTGCTTGATGGCCAGCAATCATAGTGATTCAGAAAGTGAAGTAAGTTCTGATTATCAACCTTCTTATGATGAATTGTAAAATGCTTTTGAAGAACTATATAAAGAATCCATTAGACTTGCTAGATTGCTAAATAAGTCTAAGAAAACCATCACATGCCTAGAAAAGAAAAATTATGTTTTAAACAAAGAGCTAGATGAATTAAAAACAGAATGTTATTAGCTACTGTTTTGGAACCACCTATATGCTCTAATTGTTCTAAGTGTTGTACATTGACTAAAGAAGTTGAAAAACTGAAAAATGACTTAGCCAAGTTCACAAATGGTAGAGATAACTTGAATGCTTTGTTAGGACAGCAAAAATGTGTTTATGATAAGGCTGGAATAGGCTATAAACCTAAGATACATGAGAAATCTTTCAAGAAATATTTTGCTGCACCTAAGACATCAAACACACCATTTGTTAAATGCAATTTTTGTGCTAGAAAAGGTCACACAGCTTCTACATGTCAATACAGAAAATCAGCATACAATAAATCCAAGTATGTGTGGGTTCCTAAAGGAACTATTGCTGCAACTAACTCAAAAGGACCCAAACAGATTTGGGTACCCATAGCAAAAACATGAAATTCTGTTTTGTATGTGTGGTGGAAGGTCAAGAGTAACAATTGGAATCATGACATAGAGCCTTCACCAAACACAAAATGGGTAACAATAAAGAAAGAATATTGAATGAATATGTTTTCTAATTATCATTATTAATGTATGATTGTGAATCTTTTTGTGTTGACTTATATATCATTGTGTAGTACGTCTACATTGTTGTATTAAAGTTATTTGATCAATCTTGGAATAATCATATGGCATTTGTGTCTCAAGTAGAACCTAAGAACATAGATGATGCTATAATTGATGAATATTGGATAATGGCTATGCAAGATGAGTTAAACCAGTTTGAAAGAAACCAAGTTTGGAAACTAGTGCCTAAACCCAAGAACTGTCAAGTAATAGGTACAAAATGGGTTTTTAGGAATAAACTAGATGAAAATGGTATAATTGTAAGAAACAAGACTAGATTGGTAGCCAAAGGGTATAACCAAGAAGAATCATAGATTATGATGAAACATATGCACCAGTAGCAAGATAAGAAGCTATAAGAATGCTACTTGCTTATGCTTGCATAATGGGATTTAAATTGTATCAAATGGATGTTAAGAGTTCTTTCTTAAATGGATTTATACAAGAGGAAGTGTATGTTGGTCAACCACCTGGTTTTGAGAATAATAAATTGCCTAACCATATTTATAAAATGTCTAAAGCACTATATGGCTTAAGCAAGCTCCTAGAGCTTGGTATGAAAGGTTAAGTAATTTTCTCATTGAAAAAGGATTTAAAAGAGGAAAAGTTGACACAACTTCGTTCACTAAGAAAAAGGCACACAACATTTTACTTTTACAAATATATGTGGATGATATATTTTTTGGTGCCACTAATGAGCATTTGTGCAATGAGTTTGCAAGTCTTATGTAGAGTGAGTTTGAAATGTCAATGATGGGTGAGCTAAACTTTTTCCTTGGAATACAAATAAAGCAAACTAAAAATGGAATCTTTGTTAGCCAAACCAAGTACTGCAATGAGTTGATCAAGAAGTTTGGCATGGAAAACGCTAAGGAGATGGCTACTCCAATGAGTACCTCCTGTTATCTGGACAAAGATGAGCAAGGTAAACCTGTTGATGTTTCTAAATTCAGAGGAATGATAGGCTCACTACTTTATCTTACTGCTAGTAGGCCAGATATCATGTTTAGTGTATGCATCTGTGCTAGATATCAAGCAATTCTAAAAGAATCACACTTAACAGCAGTTAAAAGGATAATTAAGTATCCGTTAGGAACAAAAGACATGCGATTATGGTATCCCAAGGGAGCTACATATACTTTAATTAGCTATTCAGACTCTGATTTTGCTGGTTATAAACTAGACAGAAAGAGTACTAGTGGAACTTGCCATTTACTAGGAAACTCATTAGTATCATGGTTCAGTAAGAAACAATCTAGTGTGGCTTTATCCACTGCAGTGGCTGAATATGTAGCACCTGGTAGCTGTTGTGCATAGGTTTTATGGATGAAACAACAATTAGTTGATTATGGTGTGCAACTAAACCAAGTTCCTATTAGATGTGACAATACAAGTGCAATTAACCTAACTAAGAATCACATACTGCACTATAGAACTAAACACATAGAAACCAGACATCATTTCATTAGAGATCATATACAAAGTAGAGAAATTGAGATTGAATATGTTGATACAACTAAACAACTTGCCGATATTTTTACCAAGCCCTTGAATAAGGAAAGCTTCTTTTTCATTAGAAGAGAATTGGGCACCATTGATCAATCCTATATCTAATCCCTCTATCATGAACAATTTTATATGCTATGTTTGAATGTTTAAATGCTTACCTTCTCTATCGCTTTAAATGTTTCTTTTCTTTACCTTTTTTATAATGCCAAAAGGGGGAGGAAAAAGTATGATATAGAGAAAGGGGATAATAACAAATTATACATGGAAAAAAAGTATGATATAGATAAAAGGGATAATAACGAATTATACATGCATATGTTGAAGGGGAGCTAATAAGCTTACATGATTAATGGGGAGTAAATCAAATTCTGCTCTGTTAATATTTTTTTTGCTTTGATATACTTCTTCTCTGATACCATGATATAAATCTGTCCAAAACACTTAGGGTCTACTACACTTATACTCCGATCTTATAATTTGATAAAAGGTTTGTCATAATCAAAAAGGGGGAGATTGTTAGACTCAATGACTTAGAGATTTTGATATATGACAAATACAACTTAATGTGTACGCAAGTGTTTTGGTATCAAATAGAAAAGACAGGTATCAAGCAGTAATCAACAAGTTCAGTGAGCAATTAAAGGAGAATATTCGAGGAAGAACTTGAAGGAATCGAAAGAGCTACATGGAGGAGTCAAAGAGCAAAGACAGAGATCAAAGGAATTATCAAGACAAGAGCTTAAAGGAGAAATTAGATTTAAGTCTTAGATGATTTGTAAGAGATGAAATCTCTTATTCACAAATATCTCAATTAAAAAGAAGCATGAAGAAAATCAATTTTCATAACCTGCATTAAAAGGAATAAGTTTTCGTTAATGAAAATGATTTTTGGAAATAATATTTTTTGAATCCAAGCGCTCGTCCAACATTGAAGTAATCCAAGCGCTCGTCCAACACTGAAGTAATACAAAGCGCTCATCCAACACTGAAGTAATACAAGCACTCGTCCAACACTGAAGTAATACAAGCGCTCGTCCAACACAAGTTACACAAGTGCTCGTCACCTAAAGTGATACCAGTGCTCGTCCACTATAGTAACAGAAGTGCTCGCCCAACTAAAGTGACAGAAGCGCTAGTCCACTGTAGTGACAGAAGTGCTCATCCACTAAAGTAACAGAAGCGCTCGTCCACACAAGTCTTTGGATGTGCTAAGATCTTAAATGAGAAGCCCCGTCCAATGACATGGCATATGGAGCTCGTCTACTAGTTGGAGCACGTCCACTTACTTTATGTTTTAGTACTCCCGTCTGCTGACGTGGCATATGGAGCTCGTCTACTAGCCCATCCGAATGTAAAATCTTAATGGCTAGATGAATGTGGTTATTATCAAGATGGACGCGAATTCTATAAGAGCCGATGAAGAATCTTATTTCAAGAACCAGAATCAAGAAAACAGATTCTGTTAATCAGATCCAAATCTGTTTTGATTGATCCCAACGACTATAACTTGTTTTCTATATAAAGAGGGATCAAAGGAATACTTTTACAAATATCGTAACATATCACAGTTTTACGAAATCATTTTGAGAAATCAATTGTGAAAATCCTTCATCATCTTCATTGAGCTTATTGTGAAAAGAGTGTTTCGTTCTTATAAGTGCTTCAATTTGTTTATCTGATTATTGAGAGTTGGGAATCAACTTTTGTTTTACTTTTGATTGTAAATAGAGAGGGAATCTCTCTGAGTGATTAGGGTGAGGTATCCCTAAGGTTGAACATTGAGTCTCTTCACAATAGTGTGGTATCTCGAGGTGAATGAGTGCTTTGTGGTGTAAAGGTTTTTCAAGCTACCTGGCAAAGCTTGTGTGTTAGTGTGTGAAATCCCACAGGTGGAGTGGGGACTGGATGTAGGTCACAGTGGAGGTGACTGAACCAGGATAAATCTGGTTGTGTGGTATCCCTAAACTCAAACTCTTTTACTTTCTGTTTATGATCAAGAACCTGCGGTTTTGATGTTTAAAGTTCAATATAATTTCTGTTCTTGATCTGTATAAACTGTATTGTAACCCGAGTTTGATTCTAATCAAGACTGTGTTATTTGCGTTTAAAACTGAGTTGATCAAAACAATTCTTGATTGCTGAAACTGAACTAATACTGAAATTGAAACCTGCAAGTTTGTTCTTGATTGTTAATGCATGTATTTGAAACTTGCATAACTTGTTCTTAATATTTAAAGGATTAATCAGTTTCTGTATTTTGTTTTTACTGAGTCTTGAACCCCAACCTATTCTGAATTAATCTTTCTTATCCTCATCACCTTCTATTCAAGATATTATATAAACCATTCATTGATTTTGTAAAAGATCCCGAGGCCACAAATCTGCAACTCTGATTTGAAAAGTTTTGTGAAAAGTTTTTTAAGAGGGAAAGATTTTAAGAAAACTCAATTCACCCCCCTCCCCCCCTCCTGAGTCGTTGATGCCAAAATAACACAATGGAGCGTGGCGGTACTGATTTGGGCAGAAAGGGTTTAAGAACGCTTGCTATGTTTCCTAGGGCATTCAAAGATCAATCCTATTGGCTTTTAACTATCCATGAGTCCTCAGTTTCATTATTCTTAATTAATCTCTATGTCATATCATAATGGGGAATTAATCCTTTAATTCCAGCTTCATTAATAATGTTCATAAAACACTCATGAACCGGTCCTAGGGTCTTTAACTAAACCTTTGAACATAACCTTGCCTCTCATACTATATTCATGTCTTATGAAAAAATTGGGAAAACATCCATTAATTCTTAAACATCATAATTATCATCTTTAACTGTCTTATTACCCTTATTAATAAGCCCTATTATTTAATTAGAGTCTTATTAATATCAACATTTATCTCAACAACCATAACAACCAACACTATCATCCATGACATAACAACATCATAAGCATTCATGAATAAACATGCCAATTATAAGCAAACACGGATAAACATGTAACAATACAACAAATAGGAAAATAGCAAACAATAGGGTCATGGGTTAACCCTTTATCTTACGCTACCCCCAATGCCAACATGTTCATACTATCCCTTCTCCCCAAACCTAGTATGAAGATCAAACCCCTTAGCTAAACGTAAACAAAACTGGTGTCGTTCCCTCGAGCGGCTCGACAGGTTCCACAAGCCTTGGCCAAACAAGAAGAGAACAGTCAATTAATTCCCAATTCAAAAGAAAGCAAAAGGGAGATTAAGTAGGGATAACTACGTTACCTTAAACGATGCTAACACACGTAACTTCTCTCCCAAACAGACTCACAAACTCCAAGAACTTCAAGGGGTTCAAGGGGTTCAAGGGAAGAGGTTTCTGTCACACTAGGATTGTCCAGAGTGCCAAAACAGGGTTTAGCTCGCAACCCTCACGGAAATGTTCTATTTATAGACTATGTGACGTGAGTGATGTGCGTGGATTCCGGCAAGTGTACCGGATTCGTCGTCAAGTAATAAAAAGATCGATCCCATAGGGACTGTGATCTCAAACCACAACTAATTATTAAATCGATAAAACTGGATTGTATAAAAAGGGATTTTGATTTTTGAAATAAGAATCAAGTAACAATCAAATTTAATATCGCAATTAAACAAAACAGGAAAGCAATTCAAATTGGGGGTTTTCAAATTCAAAAAGGATTCCTAGGAGGGAAGAATTTCTCCAAGAATGCCTACTCCAGTTGGTCCCAAGTCGACAAGGTATTAGCGGACACTTACTTCAGCCAAGCTTTTGCCTTTCCAGTAAGAGAGGAGGGGAATAACCTCTAGCGAATAGCATCAACCAGGGCGCCATGAATCCTAATTGCATCGGTAAACTCCAAGAATGTCTCCACATGATCAGTCGGGTCCTCCGAGGGTAATCCTCTGAATTGATGTTGCCTAATCATGCTAATTAGCATAGGCGGTATAGTGTAGTTCTCCGCCTCGATCTCTGGCCTAGCAATCCCAGTTCGCAGACCCCTCGCATTCGGGGCTGCATAGTCCTTCAGTGGTTTGGTATCTGGTAGATTCGCCATGAGTGGAATGGGAATCAACCTCTCCCTCTCTCTTTGTAGTCTCTTACATCTATGAAAGGTCCTTTCGATTTCGGGGTCAACCTCGATAAGGTTTCCAAGACTTAGGGATCTTTGCATAAAAGAGAAAAACACCTATAAGAGAGAGAGATACTCTAGAAAGAAAAAGAAATTTTTTATTTTTATAAGAAAAAAAATTTAAAAAGAAAAAGAAAAAGTCCAGAAAAATCAATTTAAAAATTAAATTGAGATTCAGGAAAGCACAGTCCCCGGCAATGGCGCCAAAAACTTGATGTGCGTGGATTCCGACAAGTGTACCGGATTCGTCGCCAAGTAATAAAAAGATCGATCCCACGGGGACTGTGATCTCAAACCACAACTAATTATTTAATCGATAAAACTGGACTGTATAAAAAGGGATTTTGAAAAGGTTTTGATTTTTTAAATAAGAATCAAGTAACAATAAAATTTAATATCGCAATTAAACAAAACAGGAAAGCAATTCAAATTAGGGGTTTTCAAATTCAAAAGGGATTCCTAGGAATCGGGTTACCAACAAGATTGTTTATGTTAATAAATTGACTACCCCTTGTCAATTATCTAAATTGCTTTGAAGGCAAATTTATCCTAAATAAGTTAATGCTCCCTCTTGGGTTACAAAAACCGTGCCCAATTAAACCAACCCCTACTCTCGTGGTAGTTGAATTTAGATCGAACCCTTTAAGTTTTGTGACAATTCGTTAATCCTCGAAGGACCGCTTATAACTCTCGTGATTTAAGTCCTTAGTCTGATTCTATAGATTTGATAACTAAGTTCACCGCTAGGTTCCTCCTTAGAATATCTAAGACACGCAAATAAGTGGCCACCGAATTTACGAGTAATTAAAACAATAGAAATGAGATCTAAAGCAAAATCGAAATTAACAAAGGTAAAACATCAATTCACAACATAAAAACAGATCTTGGGCATAGCCCCAATCCCTAGAAATAAAGCCACTACTCAAGCATTGCCATGGTGAAGACAAGCTTTGTTAACAACAACATAAAATAAAGCCTAAGAGAAGAGAAGAAGAAGAATGAGAGAATCCTAATTTTGCCTAAGTGTGGCAGCCCAAAAAGCCTCTCTAGTCTCTGCCTAATTACCCTATTTATAGATTAGGGTAATTTGAATCCCAATCAAATACAAATTCAGATGAAATCAGTTTCTTCAGATCCAAATATTGCGCGTCACAGTCGTGATGGCCATCACGGCCAGGCCGTGACGGATTCTGCCTTAGGCGCTGCTTCACTAATTGGTCTGTCACGACTGTGATGCTCATCACGGCTAGGCCGTGATCAGTTCTGCCAGTGAGGGTCTGGTTCAGCTGACATGTCACGGCCGTGATGGATATCACGGGCTGGCCGTGACCATTTCTGACTTTAGTCTTCTTTATTTTCAGCTTTGCTCGATCATGGCTGTGATGGCTTTCACGGCTAGGCCGTGATGCGTTCTGTTTGGCTCATTTTTTTCACTTTTCAAGCCCCATCTTCATGAAAGCTCCATCATGGCTAATCTTGAGAATTTTAATCCTCAATTCCTGCACAACAACACCACAAAACCGCCTTACCCGTTCCAGGGTAAAAACTAACCAAAATCAAATTAAAAATGCATAAACTATATGAAAATGCATGCAATATGATAAACAAATATGAGGTGAAATCACACTTATCAGTGAGCACGGTCGTGCTCCCTTTAAGCACGGTCGTGCTCAATTCCTGAGCACGGGGCACTCAAAGATTGCATTGCGAGACCAACTAGGACTCTAAAAGGATTGAACCTTTCTAAAGCTAAACTTCCCCAAACATAAACCTAAACATCAAAAACAAACATCACAATCATATACAAACATATATATAACATATACAAATGCATTAAGCTTATTTATGAAAAATGAGGTGTTACAGTGAGAGATTTTTCGGACGTGTTTCCGAATGATGCTCCTGGTTTGCCACTGATCAGTCTCTAGCTCGACTAGTTTTTAACTAGTAAGACCACAGGTCTTATTCGAGTTTAATCTCGATTTCGCCCAAATTTGGATGTAATTGTCCTCAAGCAACATTTTGAGTCTCTTAAGTAGTTTTAGGGTATTTTAGTTGATTTTGAGTCAAATAAAGCATTTACTGCTATTTCATGTTTTCAGGATAATAAGAGGAGCAAAAAGGGAAGGATCCTGAAGCAGAGGCCATCATGCCACGACCGTGATGAGCTACCCATGGAAGACAGAAAATGTCACGGCCCAGCCGTGACACATATCACGGGCGTGATGAGGAGATCATGAAAGTCAGAGAGCATCACGGACCAGCCGTGACACACATCACGGGCGTGATGTGAAGACCCTGAAGACCAGAAGACATCACGGCCCAGCCGTGACACACATCACGGGCATGATGAGGAGAACCTGAAGGTCAGAATTGATCACGACCTGGACGTGATAGAGGTCACCGTCGTGACAGATCAGCACCCCTGGACAGAAAGGATCACGGCCTGGTCGTGATAGGCATCACGACTGTGACAGGCCAGAATTTGAAAGCGCCCTTATTCCAGAATGCATCACGGCCAGGTCGTGACAGTCATCGCGGCTGTGATGCGTGGCCATCTTATAAATAGAGGCGCACCATACAGAAGAAGGGATCCAGAATTCTCACTGTTTACACATTATTCTTAGGTTTTTGTCATATTTGTGATGGAGAACTAATTTCCCTTGGTTAATCTGCTGTAATCGGTCTTCGCCGACACTTGAGGTTCATGTAATTCCCGGATTGAATTGCTTCTCCCTTTCAATGCTATGCTATATTTTCTGTTTGCTTAATTCAGAATTTTGTAGACTAAGCATTGATTTATTTCGATGATTTTATGTTCCTATACTTAATCGCGTTTGCTTAATTCGCGTGTGTTCAATCGTGTTTTCTTAATTCACGAGAGCTTCATCTGTTTGCTTAATTCTGAATTAGGAACATATATCTTGTAGTGTCAATTTCGCTTGTTAATTGCTGCTACAATCGAAAAGGGATTAGAATCTGCTTAGGGCATGGGAATTGTATGAATCGATAATAGTGGGAAACCTAGAGCAATAGATTAATCATTTTGATCATTGATAATCACTTCTTGCTTTGTTTTCTACTCTGTTTTCTTAATTGAATTTTAAACCTTCAACCCCCCCCCCCCCCCCCCCCAAAACTGATTTTCTGAAAATAACAATCCAAGAGTCCTTGTGAGACGATACTCGAGTTGTCGCACCCTGACTACAGTTTTACAAACCACTCACTTTTTGACGCGTGCACGACAACGTGTCAAAATTGGCGCCGTTGCCGGGGACTCTTGTTTGTTATTTTCGCATTTTTCGTTTTTCTGTTTTTATGCTGAATTAGTCTGGTTACTAGGTCTACTTGTTCTGACTTGTGTGATTTTGATCCTGAAATTGAAAGAACTTTGCACACACGCCGTAGAGCAATTCGGGCTAGCACTAGTAGTAATTCTAATTCTGCACCTGTTTCTAATAACATGACTGACCAAAGAACATTAAGACAGCTTGCTGCCCCTGATGTTAATTATAATGGTTTATGTATTGAGTATGCTGATGTGGTCGCTCCTTCTGAGTTAAAATTTGGTTTGATACACTTGTTGCCAAGGTTTAGTGGTCTTGCAGGTGAGGATCCACATAAGCATCTGAAGGAATTCCAGGTTGTCTGCTCTACACCCTTGAGACCGGAAGGAATAACTGAAGACCATATCAAGCTAAGAGCCTTCCCATTCTCGCTTCAAGGTGCTGCGAAGGATTGGTTATATTACCTTGAACCAAATTCTGTCACAACCTGGAACGATTTGAAGAAGGTCTTCTTAGAGAGGTATTTTCCTGCCTCCAGAGTTGCATCAATCAGGAAGGAGATATGTGGTATTAGACAGGGCAATGAATCGTTGGCTGAGTACTGGGAAAGATTCAAGAAGTTGGTATCCAGTTGCCCTCAACACCAAATTTCCGAGCAACTCCTTGTTCAGTACTTTTATGAGGGGTTGCTACCGATGGACAGAAACATTTTGGATGCTGCTAGTGGGGGAGAACTTGTTGATAAGACCCCATCCGCTGCCAAGCAGTTGATTGAGAACATGTCACTCAACTCCCAACAGTTCACAACTAGAAGTAATTCTGTCGAAGCAAGGGGAGTGAATGAGGTCCATGTTTCTTCTTCTAACAAGGCCCTTGAGACCAGACTTGATGAGCTCACTTCTTTGGTGAAGTAGTTGGCAGTGGACAAGGTTCAGACAGCAAGGGTATGTGGCATTTGTACCTCTCCTGAGCACCTGACCGATGCATGCCCCATTCTAAAAGATGAGTCGGTCACTGATTTGCCTCAAGCATATGCAGCCAACCTTTACCAGCAAGGTAACAATCAGAACCGGTACAACATTCCTGACCTCTCCACAAATAGGTACCACCCCAACTGGAGGAACCATCCGAACCTTCGGTATGGGAACTCATCTGCACAACAGCAACAACCAGTGTTACCGTTGGCACCACCACATAATTCTCCCCAAGTGACCACCTCTGCACCTTCTGGACCTTCACTAGAGGACCTTGTCAAGTAAATGGCTACACAAAATCTCCAGTTTCAGCAGCGAACAGATTCTAGTATTCAGGCCTTGCAAACACAGATTGGACAGCTTGCCACTTCGATGAATGCCATGCAGCAAGCTCAAGGATCGAACCAACTACCTGCACAAACAGTAGTGAATCCTAATGTTCCAAATCCTAATGTGAATGCCATTTCTTTGAGATCCGGGAAAGTTGTAGAGGCAGCCCCTGAAAAGAATGAAGTTGTTAAGGTAACACCTGAACCTCCTGTTGTTATTGAGGCTGAAAAAGAGTATGTGCCACTGATCCCCTTCCCACAAAGAGCGCTGAAGAATAAAAATGTTGTTGAGGAAGACAAGGAGAGGGAGATTCTAGATGTGTTCAGCAAAGTGGCAGTAAACATTCCGCTCCTTGATGTGATCAAGCAGGTTCCGAAGTACGCAAAGTTTCTGAAAGATTTATGCACACACAAGAGGAGGTTGAATGGCAATGAGAGAGTCAATTTAGGGCGAAATGTTTCAGCCCTTATTCAACCTAAACCTGCACCTGAGAAGGTTACAGTTTCAGCCCTCAGTCAGGCAATGCCACAGAAATGCAAGGATCCAGGAACCTTTGCTATTCCATGCACCATTGGGGACAGTAAATTCGACAATTGCATGTTGGATTTCGGAGCTTCTATTAATGTCATGCCCACTTCTGTCTTCAGCAATCTTGATCTTGGTCCTTTGCAACATACAGGTCTCACTATTATCCAGTTGGCAAACAGGACCAATGCTCGCTCCATTGGAGTGGTAGAAGATGTACTGGTGCAAGTTAATGACTTGATTTTCCCTACTGATTTTTACATCCTAGACATGGCAGGGGAAACAAATTCAAGCAGATCACCAATCATTCTGGGCAGGCCGTTTATGAAAATGGCGAAGACAAAGATTGATGTTCACGATGGAACCATGTCCATGGAGTTTGGTGACATTGTGGCAAAATTCAACATTTTCGATGCTATGAAGCATCCCTTGGAAGAGCATTCTGTCTTTCAAATAGATTTGCTCTCCGAAATTGTTGATGATACCTATGATGGCTTGGTTGCTGATTTTCCATCTATTTCTGGTTTTGATGATATTTATTCATGTGCTGATTGTACTAACACTAACCCTTGTGCTGTTTGTGCTGAGATTGATGCTACCTTGCAGGGTGACAGTGTGGATGAAGCTTCTTGTTCAGCTGAAGTTCTTGACAGCACGACTGCCCCAAATGTGCCATCCATTGAGCAGCCACCCTCCCTAGAGCTTAAGCCACTTCCTGGAAATCTGAAGTATGGTTACTTAGAGAGGAATGAAAAACTTCCAGTCATTATTTCCTCTAAACTTGATTCTGACCTGGAAACTAAGCTCTTTGAGGTTTTGAAGAAGCATAAGAAGGCGATTGGTTGGACCTTGACTGACATACCAGGTATTAGCCCCTCCAGGTGTATGCATAGGATTTTGTTGGAGGACGGGGCTAAAACAGTTAGGTAGCCCCAAAGGCGGCTCAATCCCTTGATTCTTGATGTTGTGAAGAAGGAGGTAACAAAACTCTTGCATGCGGGTATCATATACCCTATCTCTGACAGTAATTGGGTGAGCCCAGTGCAAGTTGTGCCTAAGAAGTCTGGACTCACGGTGGTGAAAACCGAAAATGATGAACTTGTTCCCACTAGAGTCCAGAATAGCTAGAGAGTTTGCATTGATTATAGGAGGTTGAACCAGGCTACCAGAAAGGATCACTTTCCTTTGTCGTTCATCGATCAGATGCTTGAACGGTTAGCCGGTAAATCACACTATTGCTTTCTTGGTGGTTTTTCAGGTTACTTCCAGATCCACATTGCACCAGAGGATCAGGAAAAGACTACTTTCACGTGCCCCTTCGGTACATTTGCTTACATGAGGATGCCATTTGGTCTTTGCAATGCTCCTGGCACATTCCAGAGATGCATGATTAGCATTTTTAATGAATATATTGAAAATTGAATGGAAGTGTTCATGGATGATTTTACTGTCTATGGTGCCTCATTTGATGCATGCTTGCGTAGTCTGAACTTGGTTTTGGAAAGATGCATTGAAACTGACCTTGTTTTGAACTATGAAAAATGCCATTTTATGGTTGAACAGGGGATTGTTTTGGGGTATATCATTTCTGAAAAGGGTATTTCAATAGATCCTGCTAAGATTGATGTGATTTCTACACTGCCTTACCCATCTTGCATGCGCGAGATTCGTTCTTTTCTTGGCCATGCAGGTTTCTACAGGCGCTTCATAAAGGATTTCAGCAAGATAGCCCTTCCTCTGTCCAACCTGCTGAAGAATGATGCCACTTTTGACTTTGATGACAACTGCAAGAAGGCATTTGATTTCTTGAAGAAGGCATTGACCTCCACTCCCATCATCCAGCCTCCTGACTGGACCCTCCTTTTTGAGCTTATGTGTGATGCTTCTAACTATGCTGTGGGGGCGGTCCTTGCACAAAGGGTCGGCAAGGTTGCCCATGTGATTTACTATGCTTCTAGGACCTTAGATGCTGCACAGGCTAATTACACCACTACTGAAAAGGAACTTCTAGCCATTGTTTTTGCTCTTGATAATTTTAGATCATATTTTCTAGGTTCCAAGATTGTTGTTTTCACTGACCATGCAGCTCTAAAGTACTTACTGAAGAAACCAGAAGCAAAACCGAGATTGATTCGGTGGATGTTGTTGCTCCAAGAGTTTGATGTGGAGATAAAAGATAAGAGTGGAGCTGAGAACTTGGTAGCTGATCACTTGAGCAGAATAGAGAGGGATGAGGATCCTTCTTCCATTCAGGATGACTTTCCTGATGAGCAGCTTTTACAACTGCATGGGGTAACTCCTTGGTTTGCTGATATTGTTAACTATCTTGTTGCTGGTGTTTTTCCAACAGGTGCAACTAAGGCGCAAATTCACAAACTCAGGAGTGATGCCAAATACTATGTTTGGGATGATCCATATCTGTGGAAATTTGGCAGTGATCAGGTAATTATGAGATGTGTCCCCGACTACGAGATTGAGTCCATTTTGCACTTTTCTCATGCTTCTCAAGTAGGGGGACACTTTGGGCCACAAAGGACTGCAAGGAAAGTCCTAGATTCAGGTTTTTATTGGCCCACCATTTTTAGAGATGCTTATGAGGTTTACCGGACTTGTAAGGAGTGTCAGACAGCAGGTACAGCCATCACTCGTAAGAGTGAAATGCCTCAGCAACCTATGCTTTTCTGTGAGGTATTTGATGTGTGGGTAATTGACTTTATGGGCCCGTTCCCCACATCTTTTGGTTTTCTCTATATTTTACTGGCTGTTGACTATGTTTCAAAGTGGGTGGAAGATGTCCCCACTAGGACTAATGATTCTAGAGTTGTTGCAAATTTTGTCAGGTCCAATATTTTATGCAGGTTCGGAATACCTCGGGCTATCATAAGTGACCAGGGCACTAATTTCTGCAACCGCACCACGGAAGCTTTACTCTGGAAGTATGGAGTTGTGCACATGGTCTCCACTGCATATCATCCCCAGACTAATGGGCAGGATGAGATCTCAAACAGAGAGATCAAACAGATCTTAGAGAAAGTGGTGCAGCCAAACAGGAAGGACTGGAGCCGCCGTCTAGAAGATGCACTTTGGGCTCAGAGAACCACTTTCAAGACACCAATAGGGATGTCTCCCTATAGACTTGTGTTCGGTAAGGCGTGTCACCTTCCTGTGGAGATTGAGCACTGAGCTTTTTGGGCAGTCAGAAGCTGTAATTTGGAAATGCAGAGAGCAGGCATTGAAAGGAAACTCCAATTGCAGTAGCTTGAAGATCTTAGGCTAGAAGCCTATGAAAGCTCTCGAATCTACAAAGAGAAAACTAAGCACTTCCATCATCAGATGATCTCTAGGAAGGAATTCTCTGTGGGCCAACGAGTTTTATTGTTCAACTCCCGCCTGAAAGTGATGGCTGGGAAACTTCGATCCAAGTGGATTGGCCCATTTGTTGTTACTAATGTTTTCCCTCATGGTGCAGTAGAAATAATAAGTGCAGGTAGCAACAAGGTCTTTAAGGTTAACAGGCAACGCTTGAAGCTATTCCATGAGAGCTCGGTGCCTGAAGATGCTACTGTTGAGGAGCTCTCCTTGGGAGAGCCCACCTACACTACAACTTGACCAGGGAGCACCTCTTCCTTTCCCTCACTCTTACTCTATATTTGTGTTCTTTCATTGAGGACAATGCATGTTTTAAGTGTGGAGGAGGGAACCAATTGTTTGGTTGTTTTGTTTTGTTTTGTTTTTCCTTTTTTGTGTGCTTTGAGTCGTATGTGTGTGAGTCTTGTGTCGGCAAGCTTGATTGGGTTTTGTTGAATTTGTATAGATAGATTGTATGTCACATGTTGACTGTTGATGATTTTCCCCCTAGGTCTTGAAATGTGAAAAATTGATCCCCACTTGAAAAATTGAAAATTTAAACTTTGAGATATTTCATTGTCATTACATGAATTATGATAAGTTTGGGGTGAAGGGGTGCACACACTAGGGATTGTATCTCGGTCAAACAATTTTCAAAATTGTCCGGGTGAGGATTTGAGCCTCCAACATGTTTTTAACTGTGTGAATCACTTTTGAGCTGCACTTTCCCGAATTTGCTTGAATCTCTTCATGGTTTGCATGCCTATGTGTTTGCATCAAATGATTTAGGCAATTTTCTTTGAATTAGCTACTTGACCTAAAAAGAACCATTCCTTATGCATGTTCCCTAGTTAGCCCCTTTGAGCCTAATAAGCTATTGTTTCTTGATGACCTCATGTTATGAGCCTAAATCTGGAAAAACCATGTTAACCCAATCTTAGGATTAGGAGAGCATGGATGCTTAGCAAGACAAAGGTTTGCAAGAAAGTAAGTTTGGGGTGGCTACAAGGTGTGATATGTCATTCTGGGTTGAGAAAAAGAAAAAAAAATAAAGGTTGGAGCCAGAGGGCAAAAAGAAAGAAAAAAAGAAAAAAAAAAGAGAAAAGTGCAAAAATGTCAAAAAAGGGTATTGAAAGGAAAAGGTTGTAGTCACCCAAGGCAAAAAGAAAAAAAATGGAGGAAGGAACTTGAGTAGGAATTCAATTTGTCAAAATGCTCATGCTCTCTTAGCTCCTAGGGACTTAAGCCTAGTACCTTTGAATATCCTACCTCTAGCCAGGCCCCATTACAACCTTTAAAAGACCTTCTGATGTTGCATGCATGTTTCCGTGGGAACCTTGTTTGAGATGAAAATCAAATTCATGGGAAGTGCTCTTAAAAGTGAAATTGAGTGAAATGTTGATAGCCTAGACAAATTGAGCGAATGAGTGAAACGCTAAATGCCCTTGTGAGGAAGGCGATTGTTTGAATTTGGTGATCTCCCTTTTGTGTGTAACTTGGATCCCTTGCTTAGATTACTGAATGCATGAATGATGAAATGCTCAATTGTTTAAAGTAAATGAATGTGGGGGTTGCATTGTTGAAAAAGGGGGGAAACATTGAAGTAAAATTGTTTTGTTGTAATTGCATGAAATTTGTGCGAAATTGATTAAATCCTTTAAGCCTGCCAAGTTGAGTCCTTTTTGAGTTTTAGTCTGCTTGGGGACAAGCAAAGTTTAAGTTTGGGGTATTTTGATCAGTCTCTGGCTCGACTAGTTTTTAACTAGTAAGACCATAGGTCTTATTTGAGTTTAATCTCGATTTCGCCCAAATTTGGATGTAATTGTCCTCAAGCAACATTTTGAGTCTCTTAAGTAGTTTTAGGGTATTTTAGTTGATTTTGAATCAAATAAATCATTTACTGCTATTTCATGTTTTCAGGATAATAAGAGGAGAAAAGAGGGAAGGATCCTGAAGCAGAGGCCATCACGCCCAGTGTCACGGTCGTGATGAGCTACCCATGGAAGACAGAAAAGGTCACGGCCCAGTCGTGACACATATCACGGGCGTGATGAGGAGATCATGAAAGTCAGAGAGCATCACGGCCCAGCCGTGACACACATCACGGGCGTGATGTGAAGACCCTGAAGACCAGAAGACATCACGGCCCGGCCGTGACACACATCACGGGCGTGATGAGTAGAACTCGAAGGTCAGAATTGATCACGTCCTGGCCGTGATAGAGGTCATGGCCGCGACAGATCAGCACCCCTGGACAGAAAGGATCACGACCTGGCCATGATAGGCGTCATGACCGTGACAGGACAGAATTTGAAAGCCGCTCATTCCAGAATGCATCACGGCCAGGCCGTGAAGCCCATCACGGCCGTGATGCGTGGCCACCTTATAAATAGAGGCGCACCAGACAGAAGAAGGGATCCAGAATTCTCACTGTTTACACATTATTCTTAGGTTTTTGTCATATTTGTGATGGAGAACTAATTTCCCTTGGTTAATCTGTTGTAATCGGTCTTCGCCGACACTTGAGGTTCATGTAATTCCCTGATTGAATTGCTTCTCCCTTTCAATGCTATGCTATATTTTTTGGTTGCTTAATTCAGAATTGTGTAGACTAAGTATTGATTTATTTCGATGATTTTATGTTCCTATACTTAATCGCGTTTGCTTAATTCGCGTGCGTTCAATCGTGTTTGCTTAATTCATGAGAGCTTCATCCGTTTGCTTAATTCGGAATTAGGAACATATATCTCGTAGCGTCAATTTCGCTTGTTAGTTGCTGCTACAATCGAAAAGGGATTAGAATCTGCTTAGGGCATGGGAATTGTATGAATCGATGATAGTGGGAAATCGAGAGCAATAGATTAATCGTTTTGATCATTGATAATCACTTCTCGCTCTGTTTTCTACTCTGTTTTCTTAATTGAATTTTAAACCTTCAACCCCCCCCCCCCCCTCCCCAAAACTGATTTTCTGAAAATAACAACCCAAGAGTCCTTGTGAGACGATACTCGAGTTGTCACACCCTGACTACAGTTTTACAAACCACTCGCTTTTTGACGCATGCGCGACATCGTGTCAGCCACCAGTCAGAGATATCGGGTTCTCCATTGACCTAGTTCCAGGGGCTTGTCCGATTTCTACCGCTCCGCATCGGATGTCACCTACAAAACTTGCTGAGTTGAAAGCTCAATTGGACGACCTTTTGTCGAAACAGTTTATACGATCGAGTGTTTCCCCATGGGGAGCACCAGTTCTTTTAATGAGAAAGAAAGACGGAGGTTCGAGACTGTGTGGATTTTCGACAACTCAATAAAGTGACGATCAAGAATAAGTACCCTCTACCGTGCTTAGACGATCTGGTGGATCAACTGCAAGGACCTGTTGTGTTCTCGAAGATTGACTTGAGGACAGGTTATCATCAGATTAGAGTAAAGATGGAAGATATATCAAAGACTGCGTTCAGGACTCGTTATGGACATTACAAGTATCTTGTAATGCCTTTTGGAGTAACGAATGCACCTGCTATCTTGATAGACTACATGAATCGGATTTTTCATCCATTTCATGATTGGTTCGTTATCGTGTTCATCGATGGCATCCTCATTTACTCGAAGAGTAGTGATGAACATGAGGAACATCTTCAACAAGTCCTCCAGATCCTACGCGAGAAGGTGTTGTATGCAAAAATATCTAAGTGCGAGTTTTGGATCGAAGAAGTGAAGTTCTTAGGGCATGTAATTATCAAGGAAGGAATTGCTGTCGACCCTGCAAAAGTAGAAACAGTAATTTCTTGGGAAAGACCAAAGACAGTGACAGAAATCCGAAGTTTTGTTGGTTTGGCCGGTTATTATAGGAGGTTTATTGAAGGTTTTCCAAGATAGTAGTGCCATTGACTCAACTTACGAGGAAGGATCAACCTTTTGTGTGGACTGCCAAGTGCGAAGAAAGTTTCCAAAAGATAAAGGAACGTCTAAAAACCTTGCCTAGTATTAATACTTTTCGAACCTAATGAACCCTACGAAGTGTACTATAATGATTCGCATCAAGGTTTAGGTTGTGTGTTAATGCAACACCGAAAAGTTGTAGCGTACGAGTCACGTCAGATAAAGACTCACGAGAGAAATTATTCGACGCGTGAACTAGAATTAGCTGTTGTAGTTTTTTCACTAAAGATAAGGAGACACCACTTGTATGGAGCTAAGTTTGATGTCTTTAGTGATCACAAGAGCCTGAAATACATGTTTGATCATAAGGAGCTCAACATGAGACAAATACGATGGATGGAGTTTTTAAAGGACTATGATTTTACCTTGCAATACCATCCTAGAAAGGTGAATGTTGTAGCGGATTCACTAAGCCGGAAGGCCATTCATATCTCAACTATGATGGTAAAGGAACTCGAATTAATTGAAAAGTTCCGTGATCTCAACTTGATTATGAAAGTAAGTCAAAAGAAAATCAGTATGGGAATGATCAAGATCTCTAGTGGATTATGGAAGAAATCCGAGAACAACGAGCTGGTGATGCGTACCTTCAAGAGAATAAAGAGTTAATTAAACAAGGAAAGGCTACAGAATTTAGTTTGGGATCAGATCACATCTTAAGGTGCAATGGATGAGTCTGTGTACCTGACAATCCGAAGATGAAAAAGATGATTCTTGAAGAATCACACAAGACTAAATTAAGTATTCATCCTGGATCAGCTAAAATGTATCAAGATCTAAAAAAAGGTTTTGGTGGCCAGGTATGAAAAAGTAAGTCGCGGAGTGTCTGACTTGTCAGAAAGCAAAGGTAGAACATCAACGACCAAGTGGAATGCTTACATCATTAGATGTACCTGAATGGAAGTGGGATAGCATATCGATGAATTTTGTAGTAAGTTTACCGAGAACTTCCCAAGGTTTTGATTCAATTTGGGTGATCGTTGACAGGTTAACAAATTCAACACATTTCTTACCTGTTAATATCAATTATACCGTAGAAAAGTTAACCGATGTTTATATCAAAGAAGTGATTAGACTTTATGGAGTGCATTCGAGTATCGTTTCAGATAGAAACCCGAAGTTTACTTCAGGTTTTTGGAGAAGTCTGCATCAAGAACTGGGGACCAAGTTACATTTAGGTTTAGCATATCATCCTCAAACCGACGAACAAACGGAAAGAACAATCCAATCGTTAGAAGACTTGCTGAGAGCATATGTCTTAGACCATCGTGGAAGTTCGGATGATCTTTTGCCGCTTATTGAATTGACATATAACAACGGTTTTAATTCAAGTATAGGGATGGCACCCTACGAGGCTTTGTATGGGTAAAAATGTCAAATACCTTTGTGTTGGTACCAAGAAAGAGAAAGGATGATTTTTGTAACACCTCGATTTTCACTACTTTCTAATATCGGTAATAAATATATAAATGTTTATATTTTTATCCGGGACTTGGAAAATTATTTTGGGAAAACCAAAGCCATATTCATATTATACTTATTTTTATAAGGTTACAGTTAAATTTTGAGTTGAAAATTCAAATAGAACCCGGTTTGCGTTTTCACTGACAGTAAAATTTTACTAATCAAAAAACCTAATTTTGACTCGAGATCGAAATTGTTAGATTTTAAAACCCATTTCCAACGATATTTGTTATTTTGAAAATTTTCAAAATAAATAGGTTATTATACCTTATTCGGGCGTAAAACCTAAATCGGGTAATCGACGGAGTCGAGAACGGATGTACAGAGACAAAACCATCGGATGATGAGACATCTTGACACCTAGGGTGGTGAGTCATAGGGGAGACTCACCTAGTATTTAATTCATTTAATGTTGGGTTTAAGTATGAAAAGATCAAAATACCCCTAACCTAACCTATCCTAATTAAATATTAACCATGGTTAAGGCAAGACAATTTAAAATTTGCTTCTCCTTCCTATTTTGTGGTTCAAAATCAGCCACATCTCCTTCAACCATCACCACAATTTGTCATGATGGCTTTTTAGGAGGAAATGACTTTTATAACCCTAGTCTTTTATGAAATTTCAAATTTATCCCTATGTGCTTTTACCATTTTGTCCCCAAGGCAATTTTTGACGGACAAAACTACCCCTCACTCCCTTAATTTCGTGCAGCCCCCTTCCCCTCACACTTAGTACTTTTTATGACAAAACTTCATCTTCTTCATCACATTCTCTCATTTCCTCAAGAACACCATAAGTGATTTTGTGAAGAACTTGGTCTTTTCTCTTCATTTCTTCAAGCTACAAGAGGTATAACTTCCTCTCCATGATCAACCATGTCTTCTTCTTCATTGGTTTCACTTGTTTCATGCCATGATCATCATTTGAAATTCTTAGATCTAGAACTTCAAAAATCTCTAGAAAATCATAGAAATATCCTATGATCATGAAACCAATTTCTATGAACTTGTCATCATCTCTATGTTTAGTATTCAATAGCATGAATCCAACAAAATTTTCTTTCGTATTCTTTCTCTTGAGGTCAAAACCCTAGATTTTTAGGGTGCAGGAATTTTGTTCAATTTTTGAGAAAGTAGCAATGGAGTTCATCTTTCTAATTCATATATGTGTTGAATCCAAAGGATTGAATCAAAATGAAATCCCTAGCCTATTTTCTATGTGAAGGCTGAATCCTTGTTCTTGAGAGCTTGGATGATTTTGTTTTATTTTTCAACTTATGATCATTGTTCTTAACTCTATACTACTTTAAGAGTATGTGAAATTTTGAGATCTCTAGCTAATTTAGCTAGCCATGGCCCAACCTACACCATAGGAGTTAGTAGGTTTTTCTTCAAAATTTAACTTGTTTCATGTTGTGGTTGTTGAAGGATAATTATTTGTGTGAATCATGTACGTGTTTTGCGGAGATCGGACTTTTGGCGAAGTTTATTTCAGGAGGAAAATCACTCTGAGGTAAGGGGAGTACCTGAGGGATTTTTCCGATAGCTATATGCTATCAGTGTGCGGTCTGTATAATTTATTTGAGCTAGTTTGTGGTGGTTTAAATTATTTTACGTAGTTAATTTACCTGTTGTTAATTATCTGCTTTTAATTGATTATCTGCAGTTATGTGTTATAGTATTTTAATGCATGTTATAAACTGTGTTATCTACTATAACGTTGACGTGGCATTTTTATTAATGTTGAATGTTGATTAAGAAGCCTGAAAGTGGTCAATGCTCATTTAATTACGGAGGTAAAAGCGTTAAAAAGCTTGATGAAGAATATCAATTATTTAATTGATGAAATATTGGAAAATGATATTATTTAATTATATAATTTATTGAAAATGAGGAATAGTTAAAAATACTATTATTTTAATGATTTATCGGTGTAAGAGTGATCTATGAGTCACAGTGAGGGCGTAACCGTAAAAATATTTTAGTGATGCTGATTTCTATGTAAGAAATTACAAAATAATATAAACATTTACTAAAAAAAGTTAATTTTCAAAAATAACTTAATTATTATGTTGAGAAAAATTCTTAAGGGAAAAAGTCAAATTTTGGCTCAAAACGTTTTTAAAATGCTAAATGGTGGTTAATTACGAAAATATTTACAGAAAGCGTTCTTAAAAATAGCAGTATTTGTTTGAACAGAGACTTAGTCTCAAACGATATTTTTTTTAAGAGTTAAAGTTTCGAATAAAGATTTTCAAAGGAAAATGCATTTCTTGGTGATTTGACGGTTTTATAAGTGAATTTCAAACGAAAAGGATTTTCTGTAAATTAGTTTTTACACAACGGTGTTATTTTCTGACAACTTGGATAAGTTGCGGAGATTTTTGTTTGGAATTTGTGTTTCACCAAACAAAAATAATTTTAAAGAACCTAGTAGCCGAGACGTCAGGATTCTAGAGTTCTATGGTGTGGACTGTGTGTCCTAAAGATGAAGTTGTGGACTGTGTGTCCTAAAGTTGAAGTTTTGGACTGTGTGTCCCATAAAAGTCATGTTGATTTTTGTGCGCTATAATCTACAAATCTAACACTGGTGCATCGGTCTAGAACTTCGTGATTTGCATATTCGGACTTTGAGTCCTATTGTTGAAAGTGAAAGATAAACTTAAATGTTTAAAAGTTACGATGGTCATGTGCCTTTGAGCTTCAACAAGGAAAGAACTAACAAAAAGAAAACTGACGAGAAATAAAATGTTTTACATGCATTATTTGGCAGACGTGCCTACGGTGCTAATCTGGATATCTTGATGAACAAGGTATTCAAGACGGTGTAATCTGGATATCTTGATGAACAAAGTATTCAAGACGGTGTAATCTAGTATGCCTTATTTGGCAATGGAGCTTGATCACCTCATTTATACGGTGTTGGGATCTCCGGAGATTAAGTACAAAATTTTGGACGGTGCATATTGAAGTGTCATGCATTATTTTAAATGACGATGACTGTCGGGTATGAAATGCATTGATAAACTATCGTGTTTATTTTGAAAATTTCCTATGTTATGGATATTTGTATATATGTTGTTTTTGTGTGTCACGCATGTAGTTATCGTGTTAAAATTCATATATTGGTTCTCACCCTTGCATATATTTGTATTTCTGGTTTTGCTGTTGTACCTTGGTACATGAGTACAGATGGTGCAGAGGAGTTCCTAGCTTAACTTAAGGATATTACTCCCGATCCTTGGAGAAGTTAGTGATAATGGTGAGAATTATGGAGGTCTTTCCAATAGATGTCTATTAGAGTGACCAGCTTAGGGTTTTTTTTCTTTGGATGATGTGTTTCTGAGAAAGTCGGTGGTTGTGGTTTGAAAACCTTTATGTAGTTTAAAATTTTGTTGTGAATAATGAAGTATTTTCAGGAGAAATCCGTATGTTGTAGAAGAATTTATTTTTGAATAAAATCAATCTATGTATGTTGGTGAGTATAATATAGTTTTACTATTGTGACGTGCGCACCACTTTTCAATGTATTAAGAAGAAAAATTTTTACACCCATATTTTTGACATAAAGTAAATAAATTTCCGAAAGCAACCAACAAATTTCTTATAATTTATTTCTGCACGTGTTCATAAGGTAATGCCCAAGGGGGGGTGTTACAATTTTAGGTCCCGAAATTGTGCATCAAACAACGGTAAAGGTTAAACAAATCCGTGAAAAGATGAACACTGCACAAAGCAGACAAAAGAGTTACTCCGATAGAAGAAGACGACCTATCGAATTTCAAGAAGGTGAACATGTATTTCTGAGAGTCAAACCCACGACTGGGGTAGGTAGTGTTATAAAGTCCAGAAAACTCACTCCAAAATTCATTGAACCTTACCAAATTCTTCGTCGTATTGGCCTAGTAGCTACCAAATTGAAATTTTTCAGTCGAAAACGAAATATTATGCTTTTTACGAGCGTAAAACCCTAATCGGGGAACCGACAGAGTCGAGAAGGGAGGTGCAGAGACAAAACCGATCACCGGAGGAGCTGAGTCATGGGGTGAGTGACCACCATGACTCACCAAGCATTTATGAATCATTAAATGCAAATTTAGGTGAAATGACCAAAATGCCTTTTTAGCTTAACCTAACCAAAGTTAAGTTAATTTTAACCATGGTTAGTTTATATGGTCTAAAATCAGTCACACCCTCCAATAAATGTGAGCCACATATTTATTAACCATAGTTAGCAAAGTAACCCTAATTTAGTTAATTATATTAACTATGGTTAAGCTTATATTAATTAAATAATCACAAAAGCTATTAATCCAACATCTAATAAACCAAACAAGGCCTAAGATATAGCCTATATATACCACAAAACCGCATCCCCTTCACTCACACCTTCATTCTCTTCATCTTCTTCATTTTCTTCATTTTCTCTCACTTTTCTCAAGAACACTTCAAGCAATTTTGTGAAGGACTTGATCCATTCCTTTCAATTTTCCAACATCTAAGAGGTATACCTTACTCTTCTTGATAAATAAACATCATGTTATTCATTGATTTTCTTGTTTCCAAGTCATGATCATCAAGTTTTCATGAGTTTTTCATTCTTAGATCTAGAATTTCAAATATTTCTAGAAAATTGTAGAAAAATCATTTTAGTGAAACCAATTTCTATGATCTTAATATGTCCTTTACTATCATCATCTAAGAGTATGTAATCAAAATCATTTTCTTTCCTATTTATTAAGTATTGAAATATATTTTTAGGCAAAGGAAGTTTTGTTCAATTTTTACAACATGACACTTGATCTTTACTCTTTAATACCTACACACTAGTGCAATAAGTGCTTTTTACGTCAGTTAAAATTGATTTTATAAGTCAGAATATTGTCTGACGTAAATACAGCTGATGTTAATAGTTAATATTTTAACGTCAGTTGTTTAAACAACTGACGTTAAATATAAAACTATTAACGTCAGTTCTTTAACACAACTGATGTTAATGTTGTTAAAACTAACGTCAGTTCTGTTAAAGAACTGACGTTACAGGTTTTATTTTTAACGTCAGTTTCCTAATACAACTGACGTTAATAGTATACTGTATATTTTATAAAATACTATTAATGCCAGTTGTTTGATACAACTGACGTTAATAGATTTTTTTTAAAATTCAGTTTTAAAATATCACTCCCCTCAGTTATCCCTGCATTCAGTAAATATCCCAGTAATACAGAATATCACACACATTACAGAATTGCAAACACTACCCTTAAATTTCAATATTAACTAAAAGAAAAAAATATACAAAGGAACAATGGGGGGACTTAAAACCAAAACCCATGTATAGGAAAAACATAACTATCTACAAGTATATATATATAAATTTTAGTCTCTAATGTCTAAAAACAAAACTACCAATCTAAGTATAAATGTTATTAATTAGTTTCTAAAGTCTAACAAAAAAACTATTCATCTAAGTATTGCGGAGGTATCTTGTCAATTCCTTTTTCAGTCGCATACTTGAAGAAGAATTCTGCCAAGCGCATCCTCAAGTCTCTAAACTCATCTTTTTGAAGAGGCAATTGGTTGTTAAATGCCTACACACGTTCAAATAATAACAATAACATTAACACAAGTCATCACCAAAAATATAATATATAATTTAACAAGTTGTTTAAATATTACCTTCTTCCATCCATCCGTAATAGATGCGGAGACTATGTTCAGCATATGAAGCATCACATAATAGTCGCACGACCACCCGTCGGGTTGAAATCGAGGCTACAAACAAAATTAATTTCAATGTCAGTTAAATATACATATAAATTAGTAATTATAATATTAATTATTTGATAAATAAACTACCAAACCTTGAGGATGATCCAATCAGGATTTCCTTTAGCCTTAGAAGTCCTACTTCTCCCGTTGGCGCAACTTATGCTACTCGCCTTCAGCGCGCTATCATAAACAAATAATCATGTCAATTAACAAATTCATATATCATGTGTGTAATAAACTAAAAACAACTGATATTAAAACTTAAATTAAATTGAAGATTAGTTACTTACGTATTTACAGCTTCCACCACCTCATGTGGCGGGTTTTGGTGGAGAGAGCAGAAGAATATGACAGTATGCCTAGACGGGTGAAGTACGAGCAACTGCCAATGGTTATTTATAGAGTAGGGAGCCAGATATAATTCTTTCCGGTTGTCTCCCCTCAAGTTCCCTATGTATTTACTTAATTCATCGCTAGCAAAGAATTGAGGCATAAGGATTGACGGATCTAAGAAGCCATAAACTGATTTGGAGCCCTTATCAAGCTGAAGACGATGGAGATACCTAAGATATGAAAAAGTGTGGATGTTAATTACATAATATATATATGAAATTAACATAAATTATTAAAGGAAAAATACCAAAAATAAATAAGTTATAAAATTAAAATTAACTTACGTGCACCAGAGACTCAAAACCGTGCTGGCCATCCACATGTTATCTCTGCAGGCGTGCCCGAGATCTTCACCACAGAAAGAAAATATCCTATCTTGATTTGGGTGTGCTACCCATCCATCGTGCTCCAATGGACATTTAAAAATCTCAAAGGCATAATCCTCACCAAGTGAGAACAAACGAGTGACAGGTGACTGCGACACCGACGTCGACTTGACCTTCAATTTAGAAAAAATAAAATAGATAAGTTGTTGATAATTAAAAAAAAAACACAAGTAATTATTTGACTAATTTGGACATTAATAATGAATACATACCTTTGTTACCATTTCGAGCTCACGGTGTTTGAAGTCCAACTCAAGCTCACGCCTTTGCATTTCCAACTCAAGCTCACGGCGTTGGACTTCCAACTTCCACTCCCTAGCTGCCAACTCATCGTCCTCCACATGTACCCTACTATAACTCTTTTTTGTGCTCACATGTGAAGGGTTGGCATGTCCTGCGGTGTCCTGGGATGAACCGACGGAGGAAAGCTCTCTAGCAAGCGCCTGCTTGAATTCTGGGTTGGATAGGAAGCTTTTCATCAGATGCGTTGTAATAGCAGGGTTGGAGATGAGCTGCTGAGCCATGGATTCCAAAATTGATGCCTCATCGACTACCCACTTTCGTGAAGCAAACTTGCCATAATATTCTCTGAAGGTCACATTCCCAGGAACACCGATAACCCGACCAGGATGGTCTTTCTTGCCTAGAGCAGTCATCAAGACGTCCCGCCGTCCAGAAGGGACGAATGAGCCCTAGGAGCATTGTGCTTTAAGATCCATCTACAATGAAGAAATGAAAAAATGTGCAAGTGAAAAGTGTTAAAAATATCTATACAAATATCAATTGAAATGAAGTTAATTATTTACTTACAATCTTATCTTCCACTTCGTGAGTGCCATCAACTTTAAAAGATCCTGTCTTTGTCATGCGGTCGGCTAACCAGACATCCTCGCGGTCGATGTCCGACGGAGGACTTAATGGTGTGCCCTCAGGCACCTCTCCTTTTTCTATCCTAGCAGCGTGCTCTTCCTGCTTCACCCTCAGCCTATCCGCCATCATCTCCTCGATCCGAGTCTTGTACCCACCCTGAGACATGGTGTGGCGGTGGACGTTCTTCGCCTGATTCTGTCTACCCTTCTCTGCCTTAGCCTATTCAAACAAAAACACATAATTAAATACAGTTAAATAATCTATAAGAAGCATACAAAATTAAATTAATCAACCAACCTGAAATTCTTCATCCTGTCGACTCCTAGCAAACATATCCCAAGTATCCTTATCAATCTAGGGATAATCCGAGAACATCTTATCAAGCCGCTTCTTCCCAGATACATAATACCTGGTAAGATCATGCTTGAACCCATTCCAGCACTTTGATGCCATTTTCATACATTTCGTACGATGATCCTCGTCATTCGGCACAGTCCAAGCTACCTACATATTAAATACATAACAACTGGATGGATTATAACTCGGATAATTATCTAATAATGTAAATCAAAATAAGGTAAAGGTAAAATACCGTGATAGCCTCCCAAATCTGATCCTGAACGTTCTGTGGAACGTCATTCCAATGGTTATAGTTGATGCTAACATGCTGCTTCGCTTGTAGAAACACCCACTTTTAAAATTTTTTAGCACGGGGTCCCTGGGGCTTTAGATTAGCATCAAAGCACATCTCAAGCTTCTGTCCTCTTTGCCTGGCCTTCTCTAATTTCTTCAAAGTCGTGTCTCCTCTACCCCGTTTCCTCTGATACTGTGATGTCTGTATGGACAAAAAAAATGATAAAATAGAGGGTTGTAACATTATAAACTTACATTAAAAAGAAGGTCTAAAGATAGTATATAACATGTAAACTTACACTAGAATCAGGCGTAGGCGCGATCGGGTCCTGCGTAGGTCCCATAGTGTCCTCCCGTGCATGTGGGCCATCCGACTGATCCATATGTATGCTGTAACACCCCGATTTTCACTGTTTCATAATAATCGAAATGCAAACGATTATTTGTATATATTTATATGAGTATTAGAAAATTATTTTAAATAAACGGAGTTCATCACTCAATCCTACTTGAATGTCGGAAGCTACGATTAAAATTTTGGTTGAAACGACGGGCGAATCCCGGCCCGCTATTTTCACTGACAGTATATTTATACTGCTCAAAAGACCTAATTTTAATTCGTGAACGAAAGACTTAAGGTTTTTATTTTATTTCCTACAACTCTGTATTTCTAGAATTATTTCATAAAAAAAATTACGTTTTTCGGGCGTAATACATAATCGGGTGAGCGACAGAATGGATTTTGGAGTTTCCAAGAGCAGATGAAGAGTTTATCTTAGGATTTTGAGATGATTCATGGGGATGAATCATACTTTTAAGTTTAGAAGGTTCTACAGGGTTAAAGTGTCAATTTTTGAATTTTACGCTTAAGTCCCTGAACTTTCTGTTAATTACACTTTGGTCCCTAAGTTAGTTTAAGTGAATTGGGCCAGAATCCTTGCTCCCAATCTCTTGTTGGACCGTGGCTATGAAGCCCAAATTTCTTGTCCATGGATTGATTCCATAAAGCCTATTTGAAACCTTACAAGTTTCCTATGTCATGCTTAAGCTTAAATCTTTTGGTGGGCCCCACAAAAAATGAATCCAAGCCCAAATTTATTAGGCCCATGCGCAAGCCCATGAGGGAGAAGAGGCTGCCCTCATCATTTTTGGGTGAGCCAAGATTGTTCTAGAATGCTCTACATTTTTCTACAAGATTCTACTACATTCTATTATCTTCTCAAATCTTCTCAAACATTCTAGCTTTTTCTTAAAATATCTCATGAAGAAAAATAAGCCAAGAATAGTCAAGATAAGATAACATTTAATGTGGCAAATGGTCATCATTACAATTTATTGGCAATTTGCAAAATAGTCCTTATACTTTTGGAATCTTTGCAAAATGGTCCCTAGGAATTATTTGCACTTAAATCCTTTGAACAAGCCATCCCTACTAGATCCTTCCAAGATGGCGCAATCAACCTCTATAAATACCCTCCCTCACATTTCATTTAGTTCCTATTGCCTTTGCTTTCAAAAACTCTTAAGTTCATAAGTCTTTAAGCATCAAATTGTGAAGCAAGTTCTTGGATTCTCACTTGTCTTTGATCTTCAAGAGGTGAATCCTATTCTTCTTCCTTAATCATGTCTATGTTCTTTAAGGAGTTTCTTGATTCAAAGTTTCTTTCATATTTGTTCATCACTTTTAAGTTTCTAGATCTAGAACTTTGAAAATTCATAACTAATTCTAGAAAAATCCTTTTGACATGAAACCAATTGCTATGATCTTATAATCATCTCTATTTTCATCACCTAGAAGCATATGATAATGAGAAATTTCCTTCCTTGATTTCTGGACTGGGTCGAACCTAGGAGGATGGGTTTGATAGGGTTTTGTTCATGTGTTGTCATGTATGATCATGTATTTCATATGACATGTATGCCTACACACTCTAATCCATGATTAGTTTATTAAAATGAAAATCCTTACCCTAAAATCTCTATGTTGGCCGAACCCTAGGTGAATGAGATGTGATGAGTTTTGTTCCAATTTTTCATAAATGATCTTGGTAATCAAGCTATTAGTATGTATTCTTAATAAATCCAAGTTGGTTTATCAAACTAAAAACCCTAGCCCCATGAACATGTTAAGACCGAATCTAAGTATATGAGAGTTAGGAAGTTTTGAGTTTAAAATCTAGTTGTTTAGTCACTAATCCATGATCTTGGTTGATTAAGGACCATTAATCTATGACTTAATCATGATTAGAAATTTTCAGGATTTTGAACCCTAAAAGTCAGCCCTTGGCCGAAACCCTAACCCTAAAGGTTAGAGGATTTTGTTTCAAATTTTAGTCTTGTAATAAGTAATCTATGTTAGTTAAGACTCTAGTAACTAGGATCCAAAAGATGACATTAAGAAGATAACCCTCAACCTATTTTCTAAGACTTGGCCGAACCTAGCCCTAAAGTGTCATAGATGGTTGTTATTTGATTAATTATAGTTATGTTGTTTGGTTCAAGGTGAAACTATTAAGCTGTGGTGTGATAGCGAGGAACGTCGAGTTCAAGATTTCGGTGCTAGCTCAGATGGGGAAAAGAATCAACCTATCATCGGAATCGATAAGTAGTAGATTATATGATAATCGTGTAGGGCGACCTAAAACCTACTAGTAGTCGAGTAATCGACAAGACCAAAATCCCATTGGAAACCTTTTCTTTAAAACCAATGGCGATTCGGGGATTGTAGGTTTATCGACATTAAGTTGATTTTAAGTATTTGAGGATGTTTGATTTTATGTTATCGAATTTACTGTGATACGCTGGTTGAGGTATTCCATCTGCATGTGACGTATTATTGCGGTGTTTGAATATTTATGATATTGAGGAGGTTTGTTGTCTGTCACGGCCGTGATGGCTATCACGGCCAGGCCGTGACAGAGTCTGACTTTGTTATTTAATTGGTTTGATTATTATGAGTTGGTTATGATAAATTGCCTCATATGATATTGAGATATTTGAATATTCTGTTGATTAATGTGTTATGCATGACCTGCCTGGGTTTAATATTGTGCTTAGCTGATTTTTAAGTAAGGACATGTGTTGTTCGGGAGATAATTGTTTGGGTGACAGAATAAAGGTGATTTAGAGGTGCCTAGCCTAATTAAGTGGTTTTATCTCTGAGGAAAACGGTGTTGAGACTTTGATGGAAGGTTGAGGCACTAGGTTGTTATTGATGTAATTTAGGGAGATTCATTTATAGATGTATTGTTATTCACAGCCGTGTGAGTGGAACACACGAGGTCAGGATATCATATTTTTGGATATCGGATATTGCGGGTGAGTGCCCTACGGATGTGGATGCCGAGGTAGACTACCGTAATACTCTTTAGTTCTTGACGCGTTCGAATGTTCTTGGCACTGGACCATTATGGAATGATATTCCTTGACGAGTTCGCATGTTCTTGGCACTGGACCGTTCTGGATTGATACTCCTTGACACGTTCGTATATTCTTGGCACTGGACCATTTTAGACTAATACTTGTTTAGTATTTGATGCGTTCGAAAGTTATTGGTACTAGACCGTTCTGGACTACTGACTAATGTGATAGGAATAGAGATGGCCACGTCAGTATAAAAGTTGAGTTATATTAGATTGGGGTAGAGGATGATTTGTTAGTTAAGTATGATGATTGTCTGTGACATTTATTGTATGATATACTATTACTCTTTTCTGCTTTTTGATGATAGAACTGTTTCTTATTCCCTATATCTTTCTGTGTGTTGTATTTTATTTCTGATATGATCGTACGAGAAGACCCGATGGAGGAACCAATTGCTGAGGAGTAAGATGGAACTCCTTACGAACCAGATGCTGGAGGTCGAGCTGTGATTCATGGCGATTAGAGTATTGACATTATGTCCAGTGTGTCTAAAGAGTATTTATAATTCCGCTAAGTATGTCTGTAGTGAAGTTTACGCCTGTTGTAACACCTCGATTTTCGCTGTTTCGTAATATCGATGATAAATATATAAATATATATATTTATCCGAGACTTAGAAAATGATTTTGGATAAACCAAGGTCATTTCCTTGTTATACTTATTTTTATAAGGTTACAGGGAAGTTTTTAGTTTAAAGCTCAGACGGAAGCCGGTCTGCTGTTTTCTGTGTTTTCACTGACAGTAAAAGTTTACTGCTCAGAAGATCAAATTTTGAATCGATAACGAGATGAAAAATATTTTTATCATATTTACTATGATACTAGGAGTTTTGAAAATTTTGGAAAAAAAATTAACATATTATGTTTGTTGTGGGCTTATACGACAAGATGTCTCTAGGCGAGTCCGAGTCAGATGGATCGGGAAGTCGGCAAAGTAGCAGAGACATTGGATTGACCAACTTGATTAGCATTCTTGACAAGTCTAACCTATCATAAATGGCAATTAATAGCACATTTATGGCAACATTTAATTTTGTTGTGAAATGACCAAAATACCCTTGTCTTTTTATGACAATTCCTACAAGATGCCATTTGACAAATTGACCTAAAATTCTTTCCAATCCACACGGCTCCAACATTTCTTTTTCTCCAAGTATTTGAATACTTCTCCATTAAGCATTTGACATCTTCTTCATCAAGTTTTGCATCCTTCTTCATTAAGTTTTGACAACTTCTTTAAGAAGTTTTGAATGCTTCTTCTCCAAGTTTTGATTCCTTCATCATTAAGCATTAGTTCCTTCTTCAATAAGCTGATTTCTTCTTCATTTAAATAGGATATTTCCTTCCTTAAGTCATTTTTTTTCCAAAGTCTTGATTCTTGCTCTAAGGAGTTCATAACTCGTCCGATTTTGCAGAGCCATTCTGATCAGTTTCTATTTCGAGTCTCGAAAAACTTTCAACATTAAAGTTGTTCATCTTTCTCTCTTCTTTCCAACGACATAAAGATCATTCAAAACGGATGAGTATGTTGAGAGATATACCCAAAATACCGAAACTGTTCTGAAACCCTAACTTGGTTCATCTTCTTCCTTAAGTTCTCAAGAACACCATGAGACATTCTTGAAGAACATCATCCAAATCATCATTTTCTTTGATCATCAAGAGGTAGTCTCTCTTAATCTTGTTATTCTAAGCTTTTCTCTTCATAAGATTCATGAGTTTATGCCTTTGATCAATATGTTCTTCATTTGTTCAAAGTTCTTGAAGCTAGATTGAAAAATTCATAACTAATTCTAGAAAAATCCTTTTGACATGAAACCAATTGCTATGATCTTATAATC
Organism: Sophora flavescens; assembly: GCA_030762895.1. Lineage (NCBI taxonomy): Eukaryota > Viridiplantae > Streptophyta > Magnoliopsida > Fabales > Fabaceae > Sophora > Sophora flavescens. Next base: position 206,202,104 of record CM061062.1, read on the forward strand.
ATCTCTACTTTCATTATCTAGAAGCTCAAGATCATGTGAAATTTATTTCCTTAAATTCTGGACTGGGCCGAATCTAGGTTAAGTTGTGTTCTTAGGTTTTGTTTCCATTTCATGTCTTGATTCATGATTATATCTTAAAAGTTCTTGTATTCAAGTATATAGAAGATCAAAAATCTAACTTTAGTCTATTTGATCTCATCAAAACCGAAACCCTAGGTATGAGCACTTGTTAGTTTTATGATTCAAAAGTTGTTTGAAACACTTGAATCTAACTCTAGGTTGTGTATGTTGATTAAATCCAAGAGTTTAGAAATTTTAGAGATTTCTAACTCCAAACTCAGTTCTTGGCCGAAACCCTAGTTCTTGGAACTAGATGAATCTTAGTTCATGTTCTTGGTTCATAATCATGGTTAAAGTGATTAATCATGCTTAAGTAACTTATGGATCATTAATCCCTAAGTTAATCAAATTTTAAGTTTCCTAACCTAGAAAGTGGGGTAAAGCCGAACCCTAACCCCCATTGATTTAAGTGTGTTGTTGTTTGATTTATTTATTTTGGTTGCAATTCGCTTGAAGGAAACTACGGAGTTAGCTGATTTACACTGACGAAGAGGAATCGAATCGAGTTCGGGAGATTATTTAGTTCGAGTCTTCAAGAGGTAAGGGGAGCTTGCCTGATGGATTTTTCTCAATAACCATTTGTTTGTGACCATTTACTTGTTGTGTATTCTGTGTAATTAATGTGGTTGTGATTATCTGATTATGTGGTTTATGTTGTGTTGTATATCTGAGTATCATTGTTTGATCTGTTTAAAATTATTTATTTGAATATGATATTGCTATGGTACATTATCTGTCTAATGGTTTGTTGTTGAATATTGCTTGTGAGTGTTGTTTGAGAAGCCCGATTGTGGTCAGTGCACAACCGATTAATCAGATAAAAGCTTTAATAAGCTGTGTAAATTATATTCAATGTTTTATGGGAAACGTTGGAATATAATAGTAGTGAAAAGTATTATTTTGGAAAAGTAAGGAGTTTTGATGATGATAATTTATGAGTGTAATAGTAACTCGAGTCACAATGAGAGCGAAATTGTGAAAATGTTTAAGTACTGCTAATTTTTATGTAATAAAGTTTGTAATACGATACAAAGTTATTTTATGAAATTAATTGTTAAAAAGAAGTTAAGATGATTTTAGAAAGTGTTTTCTTTGGAAGAAGTTAAGTATTGGTTTGAGAAGTTTTAAAAGTGATAATTGATGATTGATTTGGAAAAGTATAGAAGGAAAGTATTTTGAAACGGCAGTACATATTTTAAGGAAGTGAAAACCTCACGTGACTCATATTTGTGAAAACCAAGTTTTATTATTTAAGGAGTTTATTGATGAATTTCCAATTTTTGGAAAAAGAATTTATGAAAGCAAAACTGATTTCGTGTTAATAGTGGTGTGGAACTTAGTAACCGAGACGTCGGGGTACTAAGGTTCTGTGTTGTGATGGACTCAGTCATTTGGACTTGGAGTGCCTATGTTGTATACATGAGGTATACTTTGATGAATTGTATACATGAGGTATACTGTGTTGAAACATTGAAGATGTTTCTAGTGCCACGAACCTACGATTGGTGCACCGGTCGAGAGGTGTCGTGATTGAGCACTTGGACTGTGAGGTCCTATGTTTTGATAAATGTTTTATGGACAGTGAGGTCCTATGTGTTGATAAATGTTTTATGGATAGTGAGGTCCTATGTTTTGATAAATGTTTTATGGACAGTGAGGTCCTATGTTTTGATAAATGTTTTATGGACAGTGAGGTCCTGTGTTGTAATGAAAGTTTTAAAAGTGTTTTAAAACTATGTGAGTCGTAAGCCATTTTGAGCTTCGGCAAGAGAAAGATTGAGCACAAAGAAAAGAAGAAAACAAAAGTGTTTTGCATGCATTGGCAGACGTGCCTGCGGTTTGTGGTTTAATGCATTAATTACCGACGGCTGAGGTAATTACGATATGCATATCTCATTGTGCCTTGGAGGACTTTGGGATCCCCATCTTACTTGCTAATGGCGGAGCCACTGATTGTGGGCATTAGCAATGTTTGGCCGTGTTAGTGCCTTGGCTGTGTATGCCTACGTTGTTTTCAAGATGGGAAGAGGTCGCGGACCTATTGGCAGAGTGCCAAGTTAGCCAGTGTGGCTTTGGAGTCTGATCAACTCAACACGAGGTTGGTGATATCTCATGAGATTAGGACGAAAATTAGATGATGAATAGAAGTGTCATGCATAATTTTATGGATGATGTTTGGGGTGTTAAACCCACTGATAAACTATTAGCTTATAAATGTTTGTGTGGTAAATGTATATGTGTTATGTGGTGTCGAGCATTTAGTTATTGGGTTAAAACCATATATTGGCGTCTCACCTTTACACACACATTTCAGGATTCTTCTAAGTTCGATATTGTACCCTGGGTACTCTATCACAGAGGTTGCAGAGGAGTTGTCTAAGTCACTTCGAGACTTAGATGTAGTTGCTTGATGAGGTATTACTTGCGGAATAACTCTTAGTACGACTGACACTTAGGGTTAAGACTTAGATTATTTGTATGTGTGAGTTTGGCTTAGAGAGCCTTTATTTTATAATGGAATGTTTGTGGCTCGGAGAGCCTATCTTTTAAATGAAAATCTAAGCTATTTCGTTTGGTTTTGTAAAGCTTATGGCTATAACTATTATTTTTACGTATTGAGATCTGGTTGAATTTAGTGTAGCTAGAATTCTGAAGTGAAAATGTAATCATTTTAACAGGTGTTATTTTATGTGGAATGTCCGAATTACAGAGGAGACTCTGTCGAAATTTTTGTAAAACTAATATCTTGTATTTAAGTATATTCTTTAAATGAAATAGGATTGCCAAGTTATAATAGTAAGTTGTGTGTTGATTATGGCTTAGGAGCGGAGTCATGACAAAGAAAAAATTTTATACCCAATTTCAGAAACTTATGTACTTATATATATTATTTTCCGAAAGCACCAGCAAATTATCTTTTAATTTTATATTGAAACGAGTTTAGACGGTAATGCCCAAGGGAGGGTGTTACACCTGTGAGGGATCCTACTAAGAGGATACCCTCAACAGTGTTTTGGTAATGTAATAAATAAACATGTGTGTGTGTGTGTGTGTGTGTGTGTGTGTGTGTTACAACCTTGGTGTGTTTAATTTGCAGAAGCTATATGATTGTTTAATTAAGTTTTAATTTTTACGTATTTTCAACAGTAAGCGCGCGATTAAGTAAATAAATATTAAGGTTTGAATGTAATAATACAATGGGGCACAATGGGGTGTCTCATATGCCTGTTCAGAAACAATATATATTTATTAAAATAGGTTATAACTAAAAATAAATACAGAAGTATAAATAAAAATAAATGTATACTAAGTTTAAACTACCTATATCAATATCCCTTCGTGATGATCATCACGAGTGGCATGTACATCGTCCACCTGTGTCTCCTCGATTATAGTAGGCATATTTGTTGAAAAAAAAGGAGTCTCAGGAATATCAAGATTTGAATCTTGATTTTCATCACTACCATTATACATGCTTTTTCCTTGGAGAACCACGGACAACCTTTTGTTAGAAGGATCAGTGATGTAGAACACTTGTTTTGCTTGGGAAGCCATTATGAAAGGCTCATTTATATGACCTAACTTGTTGAGGTCTACCAATGTGAACCCCAATTCGTCGGTTTGTACATCACCGTTACTATCAACCCACTTTCATTTAAAAACCGACACCGTAAGCTTAGTGTAATCGAGTACCCAAATATCTTCAATATATCCAAAGTACGGTGTTGGTGCTTTAACGGGTTTTGTGTCCTTTGCACTAGAGAAGTGCATTGCTTCGGCCACGATCATAACCCCACTATTTTGCATGGTACGCTTGTTATCTTGTTCCTTTATATAAAAGGAAAAGTTATTGATGTCGTATCCGCTCCAACATATGACGTTGAAGCTAGGCCCACGTGCTAGCCATCTTACGTCATCAGAAGCAGTACTACCATCCTTAAGTATTTCTTCCTTGAACCATGGTAAGAAAGTCTTGTTATGCTTGTTCAACAACCACCTTTTGCTCATTCGAGGGTTTTCTTGATTGACTTTTCTTTTATGTTCAAATAAGAAAGGTTGAACAGAATCGATGTTGTTCAATACATACAAATGTGCTTGAAGCACTTCCTCCCGACCCTTGCTATTAATTATTAAGCCATGTGTACCCTTACCTTGACATCTTATCTCATCATGCCGAGGCTTAGGAACCCCTATAGGATCCGTGTTATGAAGGTAGTCCGAACAAAACTCAATAGCTTCTTCTGCAACATACCTTTGAACAATAGATGCTTCTGGACGATGAGGATTCTTCACGTACCCTTTCAAGATCTTCATGTAGCACTCAACTGGGTACATCCATCTCAGAAAAACCGGCCCATATAATCTAATCTCCCTCACCAAATGAACAATTAAGTGAACCATTATGTCGAAAAAGGAAGGAGGAAAATACATCTCCAATTGGCACAAGATTGTAGCAGCCTCAACTTCCAAGTCATCCAACATACGGGGGTCAACAACTTTGCTACATATATAATTGAAAAATGAGCACAACCGAGTAATGGCATGTCTCACATTTTTTGGAGCAATACCACGAATAACAACGGGCAGAAGTTGTTGCATCAAGATGTGACAATCATGAGACTTTAAGCCAACCAATTTAAGATCACTAGAGACAAGCGTCTTCATAATTGAAGAGTAACCATGTGGAACTTTGATGCCCTGATGACACCCATGCGACACCCTAAAACTTGGCATCACATGGTTACCCGTTGCGGAAAAGAAACTTATTTAAAATGATGGTCGCCTTCGGAAAAATAACCTTTTATATAGGGTTACTGAAAAAGGGTACTCAATTTTTATTTTGTTAAAAGAAGTTAAGAAAAGGTGATGAACACTCAGAACATGAAAATAATCATCATACATATAAATAGAACTGTCTCACTTGGGATCTTAGGTTTGATTTCCAGACAGGCCTTATCGAACTGGACAACGTACACTGAAACAGCTACTGAAGAAACAGGTAAAAAGAAAACATCGAACCGGGAATAGGGAACTGGGTAAAAGACTCAAAAGATGGCTCTAAAAGCCTAGGGACTATCGGGACAACTCCAAAAGCCGACGAACAATCTACCAATGCCTCCTGCATGCAGAGTGACCACAAACGCTACCCTCAGACGAGATATCGGATGCCGGATCGATAACGTCACCGCCATCATCGATAGGGATGTCATCATCGCTGGGATCCTGCGGATGGTACTCGGGCTCCTCCTCCTCCTCGTCCTCGACCTCTATGAACTCAAGAGGCTCTTCCTCGGGATCCTCTTCGAGATCCTCTTCGGGATCCTCAACCACTGGATCCTCCGCAAGCGGTTCGACTGGATCCAAATGCTCATGAAGGAGTCCGGTGACTTGGAGAGTATGAAGGTAGTACCATGGAGGTGGAAGCACCACGGTCCTCGACTCGACGGTATGAATCCTTCATACGGGCACTCCATTAGCATTCATCTCGATAGTCGTGACTGGTCCTCGATACGTCGCGGTCGTCGCACCCTCGTATATAGTCCAGTTCCCTGCCGTCCCAGCATGATCAAACACCTCGTTCCTCGGGCTCGACTGTGCCAAGGGAACATTCGGATCCATCTAAAAGCATGCGCATACCCGATGCAAGAAGAAAAGAACAAAACATACAGATGTTCAAGAGTGAGATACCGTCATAAGATATATCCCACAACAACCATATACATGATACATACATCACATAATCATATAAGCAGTTAAATCATGCATATACATAACATAACAGTGTTATATCAAAGGGTCTCAAACCCGCACAGTCAACCTTTGAAAATATGCATGGCACTTCAATATCAGGCTCTAACTTAATCTCATGAGATATCAACACCGTTTTCCACTGGAGAAGAATTAGAGTTGGTCAATATCTAGCCCACCGGGCAGTTGCCTCCATACCCTCGTGCATTTAAGGTCTCAGGACGAGCAACGTCACATGTGCCTCTGAACCGGTCACATGGACTGACTCCCAGATACCACCTTGTATCTGATATGTAAGAAAGGCACGTCTTCCTGGGGAAATGCATATGAGAAAATATTTTATTCAAAAGGTTTTCTTTGTGTTCATTCTTTTTCGCTGTCGCATCTCAAAGCTAATGACTTAATCATCATTTCCCCATAACTTGAAAACTTAGAAGCATAGGACACACAGTCCGAATGCTCAATTACAATGCCCGAGACCGATGCATCAGTCCTAGGCTTGTGGTCGTAGAAAACAACATTCACCTTTAACAACGTTCATCACAATGTGGTTAGGACACACAGTCCACAACAATGTGATTAGGACACACAGTCCACAACAACGTGATCAGGACACACGGTCCACAACAATGTGATTAGGACACACAGTCCACAACAACGAAATCAGAACGCACTGTCCTCGATTTCGAGAATCGGACCCTCAGTCCAGAACATCATGAATTGGACTCATGGCCCCGAATTAACACTGATCCAAGATCACATGCGTATAACTGAATACTAGAGGCGACGTCTCGCGTACTAGATTCTCTTTCTTAAGTACTTATTTTTCGTTCAGTGAAAATCAAATTCAAAACCGAATCCTCGATAACCTATCCAGGCTATCAGAAAGTTTCTAAAACATTTAGGAGAAAACCTTTTCTTTGAAAATATTTTTTAATTAAAGCATCTTTGAAATACTTTTATCTTTGAAAATCCCCAATAGGATATTGCCAAATAATCTTGAAAGTTTTCACTTGAAGACACATAGTTCTAAAAGGATTTTTATCTTGTATAACAATAGTTCACCAAAACCATTTCAACATTTGAAACAAGTACTTTAAGTTAATGAGCTTTTGGAAAAGAACACCAATCCCTTCATCTTCAAAGCTTATTAAGGTTTTTAATCCTTATAACAGTTGAGCACAGACACAAGTCTGGCTTAGCAAACTTTCAATCAACAGCAGTATATATTATCAGTTCAATGCTAATATCACGATTGAAAGCAGATTCATCGCAGATATGCATTATAACATTAAGAACAAGCACAGTTCAACATCATATAATAGCATAACAGTTCAAGTACATTAGATAACCAAGTAAGCTCAATCAACATATAAATATCCAGTTAAACACATACACATATGCATACAGTTATTGAATATCTTTAGGAAATCCCCTCTTACCTCATGTCGGAGTTAAGAGTTTTTGATTTGCAAAGAAGGTTCACGAACGTCCTCGCTTCTCCGGCAATGGAAGTCTAAGGTTACCAACATAAAATCACGAGTTAAAAATAAATCAACTCGAGAACACTAACCTCAAGGTATAGGTTCGGTTCATACAATAAACTAGGATTAGGGGTTTGTGAAATTTATGCGACTCTTGGATTTATGATCCTTAAGTGCTAGAAGTTCATAAACAACAATCTTTTAACAAAGTTGAATTAAAAATCCCACTAAGTACTTGACTTAGGGTTTCGGCCAAGCATAGGTAAATAGGCTAGGAATTTCTAAACTTTCCAATCTCTTTAGGTTAGCATCCATACATAGTAAGGAGCTTGAAACCATGATCATTTTGGAAAACGTAAAAATCAAATGTCTTAGACCATGAACTCTTAGGTTCGGCCTTAACAAGTTTGTGAGGTTAGAGATCTTTAAATCATCCAATCTTTTGGACATAGCATCCTTTAACATAAAGGAGCTTTAATCCATAATCATCTTGGAAAACAAAATAAAATAACACATCCTAGGTCAAATGTTACATTCGGCCATCATAGGAACATAAAGCAAGAAAATATTTTAAACTTTCCAATCACTTAGACATAGCATCCTTTAACATAAGGAGCTTTTTAGTCCATGATCACTTTGGAAAACAAAACTCAACATCTTTGCCATAACCATTGAAGGTTTCGGCCTTTTCAAGAAATAGGGGTTAGAAATCTTCAAACTTTCCAATCTCTTGGACCTAGCATCCTCCTATATCAAGGAGTCTTAATCCATGATCATTTTGGAAAACAAAACTTAAACACCATTGCTTTAAAACTCATTGGTTTTGGTCTTTACATAAAAATAGAGTAAAAATCTTTAAACTTTCCAATCACTTAGACATAGCATCCTTTAACATAAAGGAGCCTTGGTCCATGATCATCTAGTAAATGAAAACTTAAATACAAACTCACGCTTGTAAAAGTTGAAACAAGATCCATCTAAACCATATACATGGTTTCGGCCTCCTTATAAAGAAGGGGTTAGGAAACTTTGTTTTACACGACCTTTTAGTATGTGATAGTATGAGTAAATACAAGAATATAGAAAGTGGTTTCAACTCAAAAGGAGTTTTCTACCATTTTTGAGAGGTTTTAGAAGTTTGAAAGCTTAAAGGAAACTTAAAGCAAAACTATGAACATAAAGACAAGAACTTGAAAATTAAACAACATAGGATCATTACCCTCAACAATATGAAGAACTTTGATGAAGAACTTAAAGTAAAAAGCTTGATAAAAATGTAAACTTTGTAAGAAGGAAGAAGAAGAAGAAGAAGAAGAAGAAGAAATGTAGTAAGGTGAAAATGTGAGAAAATGGAGGAAAGTGATGAATGGTGGAAATGAAGAGTATTTATAGAGAAGGAGGGTGAGTGGCACGGTTTTGGAGAGGAAGAAGAGAAGAAAGAAGAAGAAAGAAGGTGGGTTGCTTGTAGAGAGGATAAGGAGTTAAGGTGATGTGATGTGATTGGAGAGAGAAATATGAAAAGTGAGATTTTGAAATAAAAAAGTCAAGATTCACTTTTGAGATGTGTCATAGCCTTCACATCAAGTCACTCCATGTCACTTCATCCTCTTGATGCTTTGCTCCATTGCGTATCAGATGACTTCCCCAATCGTATTTCCCGACGATTTCGCCCAGGAAATCCCTAGGATTTGGCCCCGAACAAGATTTTTCGAAAAATTCCAAATACACACAAATCATCATAAAAACACTAACCGTCTCGTTCACGAATTAAAATTTTGTCTGTAGCTCAGTAAACTTGTACTGGCAGTGAGAACCCAGACCGATTTTCGTCTGAATTTTCGACCGAAAATTTTACTATGACTTCATACAGTAAAACTACACAAGAAAATAATTTTATTTAAAATAAATCATCTTCTGGATTTTATCCCAAACAATTACATTAAAGCATGTATTTACTGATAAAGAAGCATACGAAAAACAGGGTGTTACAACCCGCAGAAACTTTGTCTCTCTTTTTTTGACAAAGTATGACATGCTGACGGCAAATAAGTCCACTTACCATCCTCAACAACTGGAGCTAATTGCTCTCGTATACCCATAGCAACGAGGTCGAGACGAGCATTCACACCATCCTTTGTCTTACCCTGAATGTTGAGAAGCGTCCCGATCACACTATCACACACATTTTTCTCCACATGCATCACATCAATGCAATGTCTGACATCAAGCTTGCACCAGTATGGAAGATCAAAGAATATCGACCTCTTCTTCCATATGTTTTTCTCAACAGCTTTACCCTTCTTTTTGGACTTGCCGAATATAACATCGATGCCCTTTACCATACATTTCCTCATATTCAAACACTTGACACAAGGACAACAGAACATTCCATTACTATTAGGAAATTTCCTTTGAGTAAATTCTATAAATTCTCCCACCCCCTTCAAATACTCAGCACTAGTGCGCTTACAAACCATCCAACTACGATCCATAACTAGATAGGTTCTGTAGATATACAAAACATATATCCAAGGACAATACGGGAGATTGAAAACTAGTTTTTGAAATCCCGTCAACCATGTATATCTTATTTGACTAACTGCCTAAAACAAAATTTCCATGGTAATCTCACATCATTCTTCTCATCAAGCAGGCAACAACACATATTATGACTATTGCTATATCTAGTACTATAACCACTCGGCCATATGAATCGATCAAGAGAACATGATATATACAAGCAAGGCGTTTAAAAATTATTTCAAATTTACACCATTTTCAGGTTTCTTAACACAAAAGAAATAAGCAGATGAAGATAATTAACAAAACAAAATTCCAATGAGCAATATATTGTTGATGTCACGTGCTACAAGCAACTCTAAATTTCTTCCCATTTTGAAATAGGTCATGATAGCAGAAGAAAAACAAGAGAAAACACAAAACCCATGACCAGAAATAGAGACATTCCAAACAACTCAAACTCACAGTTTCAAGTTTCAACTACAGAGACTACAGTTTCAACATACACTCAAAACCAAAAATAAAAAAATGTGCCCTAAAGACTCACCAGAAATAGGTGCTCGCATGGTGGTGGGGAGGGGAGCTCGAGTGATGGCCAACGTTCGATGTGGTTACTGAGAGCAGAGGGACAAGGAGAGTTAATGCACGGGAAGGGGAAAGAAAGATGTCAAGTTATTGCAAAGAATGAGCGGGAAAGATAGAGTTAGGGTTAAGAGTGTACCTCACGATGGTGGCGAAGAAGTCCTCGCGGTGGTTGCAGTGGAGAGGAGCTCGCGATTAGGGCAGAGTGAGAGTGAGAGTGAACGTGATGAAAAGAGAAGGACATAGACGTACAGAGCGAAGTGAAGAAGGCGCGCGGGTGTAATCGTTATAATCAAAAATAAAACAACAGTTTACGTCATTTGTTTAATATAACTGACGTTAGAAGTCATTTTTAACGTCAGTTGTCTTAAACAACTGACGTTAAAAGTCATTGTTTAACGTCAGTTGTATTAAACAACTAACGTTAAAAATAAATATTTTTTATTTTAAAAACACTTTTAACGTCAGTTGTTGAAGACAACTGACGTTAAAAGTGTATAAGTTTCTGCAAAAACATTCATTCCTTTGACTATTGTGCTACTTACCCATGCACCTTGTAACTTAATCCTCCTAATGAACATTAAGTTTATATATCAGTTTTGAAGAAAATCAGGTAGTCTCTATTCTCTATATAAAGTACCATTCTTCTGTATCAGTCTGTAATACACCCTCTTCTTTTCCTCTATATTTCGTGCATTTTATATTCCTTCACAATATGGCTCTACCATATTTGAGACTTTTGTTATTTCTTCCTATACCTAGACTTAAAGGTTTCTGTCTTAATGGTCAAAAAACTTGAGGTTGAGTAAATCACATAACATGGATGGTAAAGTTGAGTGAATCATATAATGTGATTCCCTCACTTTATTTCATTCCCTTCATCCCTTTCACTCCGCTTTGGCAGCAAGTGATTGTGGATTCAGATGGTGCATCAAGGACTTCAAATAAGGGAGGAGATGCATCCATTGGAGTTTCTGAGGACAGGACTGAGAAGAAAATGATGTTGAAGCAGAAATTTTTTTATATTTTAGGGCTATGTTGCAGAAATTTTTTATCTTTTAATCATGTAATTGTAACTTATGAATCGCTTCAATGAGATACGATTTGATTATACATATAACTTGTTTTATGTTAAGTGTTTATTTATTTTAATTTGCACAAGAATTTTTTTACTAATTCAAGATAATTAATTAAGAATAAAAATAAACTTGTTTTAAAAAAAAGATTAGAAATAAACTGCACTATATATGGAGTGATCTGCGTTAAGAGTGACAACAGGGAGATAACAACGAAAGAAAGATAGGAATGAGTTTGGGATAGGAATATAGGATTATTTATGTCGGTTATTTATTTAATCAAGTAAAAATCACACTTTTAACATCAGTTGTATAAACAACTGACGTTAAAAGTGTTAATAATTCTTGCAAATCACTTTTAGCGTCAGTTCATTACACAACTGATGCAAATAGTGATTTAATATTTACAAAACTGCCACCGCCTCATTTTTAATGTCAAACATATGGTCAACTGACGTAAAGCGTTCCCGTATATTACATTATTTCCACTAGTGACAGTTGTTATAACTAGAAACTTGAAATCAAAAGAAATTCCTAGCCCTATTTTCTAGCCTTGACCGAATTTGCGTTCATGTGAGCAAAATAAGTTTTCTTCAATATTTAACTAGATCATGATTTGTATGAACTAACTAAGGTGTGTAGGTTATAGATCCAAGAGTTTGTGAGAAAAAGGAATTTCTAACCTATTTTTCTCATTGAGGCCGAAACCCTAACCTAGTTGGTTAAAGGATTATGTTTTACAATCTTAACTATTAACACTTAATCTATGCTAGTTAACACTTTGGGAATTAGTATATAAAAGATTAGATTAAGAAAATAACCCTAGCCTTATTTTTATGACTTGGCCGAACCTAGCACCATATGGTCATATTTAGATTTGTTTGATTAATTTGTTAATTTGTCGATTTGGTTGAAGGTGGTTTTGGTAACTCGTGGAGGGATATCAAGGATCGTCGATTTCGTGTTTCCGGTGGTAACTTAGGTGGGAGAAAGAACAATTCCATCATCGAAACTGATAAGTAGTATATAATTTATAATAATGGTGTAGGGCGACCTAAACCCTACTAGTGGTCGAGTAATCGACAATACCAAAATGGTATTGGAAACTTTTCCGTAATACCAATGATGATTTGGGAATTGTAGTTTTATCGCCTTAGGTTAATTATTCATATTTGAGGATGTCTGAATTATTTACTTTTGACTGTTTGTGATCCTCTGGTTGAGGTATTCTACTGCATGTGACGTTTATTTTGGTGTTTGAATATTTTATTGATTGTTGTGTTATGCATGATCTGCCTGGTTTGATAAATTTCTTAGTTGATTTTAAGTAAAGATATATATTGCTCGGAGGTATTTTGTTTGGGTGAGAGTTTTGAATATGAATTAGAGGTGCCTCGCTATTATTTTATAGAAGTCATGTGATATAGAATGTAAGGGGAGGTTATGAGGAAAAGCTTGAGGTACTAGGTTGTTATTGATAAAAGTCAGTGAGAATCATATGATTCATTGTTGTTCATAACCGTGTATTTGAGATACACGAGGTTCGAAGTTCTCGTTGACCGTTCCAAATTAGAAGTTAAGTTGTGCAACTATAATGTCATTGCTATGCATGAGCACCCTTGACATAGTTGAGAAAGAAAATCAAGGTGTGCACCAACGGTACTGTGGAGCTATAGTGTCATTGTTTTGCATGAGTATTCTCACCATGGATGAAAATGTGCACCGGCGTTGGAAACATGTCACTTGGATGACTGACTGACATCCCTAACGAGGGATGTGTGACATGATTAGAAGTGGCCACGTCAGCATAAAGGTTTAGTTGCATGAGTTGGAGGGTAGAGGATGATGTTATAAAGTATGGATGATTGTAAATTGTGAGTGATGCATGTTTGTGACTATTATTGTATTATATGCTATGAATCTTTTCTGCTTATGATGATAGAACTGTTTCTTATCTCCCTATTTCTGTATTTTTGTGTATGTCTACTTTATTACGTTAGAAGACCAGATGGAGGAATATGTTGCTGAGGAGATGGAAGGAACCCTGTACGAAACATAGGTTGTTGAGGAGTTGAATGACATTCCGTATGAAGCTGACACTGTAGAAAAACCTACTGATCCTAATAATATAGTGTAGTAAGTTTAGGGCCAGTGAGTCATATAAGACATTTTTATTTTCCGTTAGTTATAAGCAGTTTGTATAAATAAGTACCTGTGTGGGATCCTACGGAGAGGATACCCTAAACAGTGTTGTGTAAAATAAAGGATAATTATGTGTGTATTTATGTAATATAATTTTGGAGTGTTTTATATTTGCAGAAGTTATATGATTATTAATTAAGTTTTAATTTTTTACATATTTTCAACGATAAGCGTGCGATTAAGTAAATAAATAATAAGGTTTTAATTTAATAATACAATGGGGTACAACGAGGTGTCTCAGCACGAATGTACTCGGTTACATGCATAGTCTGGCAGATGTGCCATTGTGGCAGACGTGCCATTTTGTTATCGAGCTACAATCCACAAAGGGTCGATTGACAAATTGGATAGTTACGGACCAAAGAAATGTCTTTGGGTCTTTAGGGACATTCGGGCTTGAAATCCACGGAATGCCTAGGGCTTTGCAATCTCTGGTCGTGGAACTCGGTTACCCTGCACGGATGTACTCAATAGGGAACTATTTAATATTATTTAGGTGAGACATGATACCCTTGAACAATTGGGGATCATACCTAATTTGAGAGGCTGACCCAACACGAAACAATTGTGGTATGTGGATTATTGCAGCCTATTTTACTCGACGAAGGGAAGTTAGTATCTCCGGAGAATAAATATCAAAATAGATGGTGGACATTGAAGTGTCATGCATGTTTTACAAATCGCGATGACTGTCGGGTATGAATCTTTTTTTTTTAATATTATGATTATCTTGAGGATTTATGTGCTATATACAAATGTATATGCTGTGTTTTTTTTTTTGTGTCGTGCATGTAGTTATCATGATAAAACTCATTTCTCGGTATCTCACCCTTGTATTATTCCTATTGGGTTTCTACTGTGGTATTTTATATTCGAGTACAGATGAACCACATGGGGGACCTATCGTATTCGGGGATTTTATCCCTGATGTTTGATGATGCGGATGATGGAGGTGTGTGGGTGATTAATCCGGGAGCCCGCAACACAACGTATACTAGCCCGATGTGTTACTGAGGGCACACTATCTGCAACACCACAAACACGTTCCCAGAGTACAAAGACTGTGGAAGTCCCACTACCACCTATATGGTTATTGTTGGGAGCCTTGGTGAAGCAGGGAGATCTCGTACATCAGCCTTCACCCGTTTAGTCGTTTCATGAGGCAGCACCAAATTCGCCTCCAGCCCCTCTGATTCTTGTACCCGAGGTAGACGAGGAAATTGAAGAGGATCCGCACACTAGTGCAGAAAAAGGATTCCACATCAATTATTTTTGGCTTTTCACATCGATTTTCAAACTGATGTTGAAAAGACCGATGTTGTTTACTGTTACTTTTCACATCGATTTTAAAACCGATGTTTAAAGTACAATTTTAACAGCGGTTTTCAAATAACCAATGTGGAAAGTTCATTTGTCACATGGGTAACCTATTGGAAATATCGCTTTCCACATTGGTTTAAGCATAAACCGATGTGGAAATTAGACTTTACACATCGGTTTTCAAAAAACCGATGTGAAAATTTCAATTTCCACATCGGTTTTTAATTAACCGATGTGTAAAGTCTAATTTTTTTTAAAACTCTTTTTTTTTACATTTCTATCATTCCTTTCCCCTGTTTCAGTAATGCAGATCAATACCAGAATAACATATTCTAAATATTCTCAACACAATCACTTTTGTACAACAAAACACACTAAATATTATTAATATATACTGAATTTATTACGAACAATACATATGTACTTCAATTACATTCAGACAACAAAGATAATTAGAAACCAAAAAGCTACATGATATATTATAGATTTCATATCAAAATACATATGATCAGTCAAAAGTACACTATAGCTAGTACATGATAAGTTTTTAAACTAACTATACATATATACAAACTATGGTTGGTACACTTCGAGAAAGAAAGTTACCCATCGCTTCCTTATGTTGTTGATGTCGGAATCAGATAATGGAGTTGGATTGTTGAATATCTGCAAGATTAATTGGACAAAAGATTATATCTTTTAAGTAATAAACTAACATAAAACATATAACGAATCTATAATTGTTACTTCTAATTGTTACCAATTAACATTTACCTCGTGCTATCTTTCAGTGATCTTGGAGGAGATAATTTCGAACATCCACTTCATCACAGAGTATCCACATTCCCATGATCCACGTTGTATACGTGACTACGTACAAATGAAACCCAATTAGAATATGAGGAATTAAATAGAAATCAATAATTATACCCACTGCATTTGAAGCGTTTGAACTAATAAATATCTTACGTTAGGAATAATCCATCTGATAGCCCGACGCCTTTCACCACGCAACATGTGGTTTGCATTAATAGAACTATCATGATAAAATAAACATTAATTAAAGTATATCTAATAGATTTCAGATAATTAAAACAACTGCATTACTGATTATAAAGTATTTTAATGCTTACGTTTCGATGATCATCTTCAGTTCATTCGTCGGCTTATTTCCAATTGAGCAGAAGAAGACCACGGCGTTCATCCTAGGGTACAAGATCAACAGTTGCCAATGCTTGCTGTATTTGCGGAACAATTAGTCACTAAGTCATATATAGTTATAATTAAATAACTGGTACTTACTTATTGAGATAAGGCGCAAGGTAGAATTGATGATCATCTCGGGCAAGTATATCACGTATGATGGTGGCCGGGTCTTCTGATGCTAGGAGAACATCACCCTGAATGAACATGGGGTCAATGAACCCATAAAGGGCGAGGTTACCCTGATCAACTAACATACGATGCAGATACCTAATATATTGAAAAAACATGTTAATTATCATAGTATTTAAAATTTAATTACTTAACTTATAAATAAAATGTACTTACGTGCACCATAACGATAGGTGTCCAGAACTAGCCATTTCTTTATCGAGTACAATCTCCATAAGTTCCTTCTTTGGGCTATACAGTTCGTCACCTGGACTGACATCATGTTCCAACCTTACCAAAGCTGCGTCATTCTCCATGGTAACAACCTGTATAGCCAGAAGTTTAAAAACATCAACAGGTGCCCCTTTGTCGATCCCCTAAACAACAAAAATATATATTAGTAATCACAGATAAGTTATTTCATTCGTAATTAATTTAATGGTCAAATGAATACCTTGGCAGGAGCAGACATCTCTGGTCTTCCTGGATCCGACCTTTTAGGCAGAATATCATTTCCAACATCCTATAAGGGATAAAAATAAAGCATTATCTTTAAACAATAATAAATAATTTCAACTATGAATATAGAAAAACACAACTAACTGAATACCTCAAATGCAACAAGAAAGCAGACCAATCTTCTTGGCCAGGAGATGAAGTTATCGGGGGCCTGACCCACTGTTTGAACCTCCTCAGTGGGCACAGGGACTCGAGCATCAGCATCTCGAATAATCTCAACAATGACCCTCACCTGATCATCCGGTAATAAACGATGGTGTATGGTATTACCTTAGTTATTATGTGCCCTCCCCAGTGCCATTAAGTGGTGATCGTGATGATCATCAACATACAGCTCACACCTATCAGGGTTGTGATCATCATCATCATCATCATCATCATCATCATCATCATCATCATCATCATCATCATCATCATCATCATCACCATTATCATCATTTTCAGACTGATGAGGAGGATCATATGAGCCCTTAGTTCTCACATGGACAGAGGGTTGGACAGAGGGTTGGACACCGACTGTCATCTGCTGGGACGTAGAAGTCAATATTGCCATCTGCTGGGCAAACTGATCGGCCATCTCCTGTCTAAGCTCAGCTGCAATCTCTTGTTTTAGCCGTGCTCTATCTGCATCAACATCCCTGTGGCATTGGTGTGAAGATGAACCATGGTATTGGCGAATGCCGACGCCCCATCCAACACCAAAGACACGGCCCGGGTGGTCTGGTTTACCGATGGCAGCAACTAAGATATCATCGCGTCCTCTAGGAACAAAGGTTCCTTGGGTTACCTGCTCGTCCAAGGCATCCTATAACATATAAAATTTCAGGTCACATTACAATTCGGTAACAATATTAAAATGACAATTACAATTCAAACTATACTTACAATCTTCTCAACTACTTGGCGGGCCTCCTCAGATGTATATTGTCCCGTTTTTCTTTGTCAGGCCCTCTTCCATTTACGATGGCGTGGGGGTGGAGGTGGATCAACAACTTCTGGACGATTTTCAGCGTTAGGATCCGCCTGAGATGCTGCTTCCTGACGTACTTTCTTTTCCTCTTCCACCATTATCTGACCAAGTTTTTTATATCCCCCACGATACATGACATGGGGGTAGACATTCTTGCTTTGGTTTTCCTGCTCCTTTTTCCTCTTCTCCTGTTATAAATAGAAGACAGTTAAATTACATAAGTAAATAAAATTAATGAAATTACATAAATTTAGAGACAAATCAAATAAGTTAACCTGAAATCTGGGATCATGTCGGCTCTGAACAAAGCGATCCCACGTTACCTGGTCAAGAAATGGGTACACCTCAAGTGGGTTCTTTTCACATGTTGGATTGAATACATAGTATCTGCCCAGGTCAACCTTAAAAGCCCTCCAACGCACACCGGCATACTTTATCAAACGTTTCTTCATATTCGTCGTATCTGGTATGTCAAAGGTGAGCTACATTAACACCAAAAGAATCAATGAATTACTGTATGATATTAATAAGATTAAAATAAAGTAGATACAGACAAACACAGGTTGTAAAAGTATAGATACCAGAATACTCTCCCATATCTGATCCTTCACGTCCGCCGGTACATCTTTCCAATTATCAATAAGTATACTAGGCCTGCTTCTAGCAAGGGTCGCCACAAAACTGTTAAACTGCTCTGCCATTAACCCAATAGTATTGAGGTTATTATCAAAGTCTATTCTTGTCCTTTGATTTGAACCACGGTTGGCAGTCAAATTCCTCATTCGTGTGGCACGTCTACCCTTTCTACCCGTAGACGGTGTCTTTGACCCGCTGCATGAATGAGGGATATCCTCACGATCAGCCATGTATACCTGTTTAAACAAAAAAAAAAACTTGTTAGTATGTCAGGATAAATATCAAACATAACTTATAAATATCGATCAACGTATGTAAACAAAACTTATAAATATCAACGTAATTAAACATATAAGAAATAGTTTCAATAACAATTATGTAGCTTGATCAGTATAGAAGCATAAATACAGAAGAACTATAATGACAGAGATAAAGCACTGATGAGTGTGATTTCACCTCATATTTCATTGACATTTTACATGCACTTTCATATAGTTTAGGCATTTCTAATTTGATTTTGGTTAGTTTTTACCCTGGAACGGGTAAGGCGGTTTTGTGGTGTTGTTGTGCAGGAATTAAGGATTAAAATGCTCAATATTAACCATGATGGAGCTTGCACGAAGATGGGGCTTGAAAAGTGAAGAAAATGATAATCCAAACAGAGCCCATCACGGCCTAGCCGTGACAGTCATCTCGGCCATGATCGAGTAGAGCTGAAAAGAAAGAATGGAAAAGTCAGAACTGGTCACGGCCAGCCTGTGATGTCCATCACGGTCGTGACATGCCAACTGAACCAGACCCTCACAGGCAGAACTAGTCACGGTCTAGCCGTGATGGTGGTCACGGCCATGACAGACCAACCAGTGAAGCAACCTCCAAGACAGAATCCACCACGGCCTGGCCGTGATGGCCATCACGACTGTGACGCGCAATATATGGATCTTTAGAAGCTGATTTGATATGACTTTGTGATTTCTTGGGATTCAAGTTATCATAATCTATAAATAGAGCACTTAGGCTCGAAAATAGGGAGACTTTGAGAGACTTTTTGGGCTGCTCCCTTAGGCAAAATAATTAGTCCTCATTTTACACTCAAGCAGAAAAACTTTTTCCTTACCCTATTTAATCATTCAAGACTCTATGGACATTCTTAGTTATACACCAGTAGCAGTTATAGTTTACAAGAAGAAAAAAAAAGAGATAACAACTGAGTTATACATAAAAATCAAATAACGACCGATCAGTATGAACATTCAATTGTTAAAATTTTAAGTGGATAATTATTTAACTTGTTGGGAATTTGCGTATAAAACAAAATAACGCAGCGGGAAAAAAAATCCCATCGAAGGATCCTTGCGAATGGTCATGATTCATGGTTAGAAGATTTACCTCTTGAAGCGATGACAATTGATTGAAATCGTCTATAAGGAACACCGCACGAGCGATATCTCTAAGGTATCCACACGAGAAGATCCCGTGAACGTCCAACATCACGAACACGAAGCGTCTCTGCCTCACAGTGCTTGCTTCGAAAACCGAGACCTGATGCTCACTGTCACTCTTTATGTGCGGCTAGGGTAAAAACCGTGTAGGCACAATAGCTTAAGTGGTCTACTTATAGTAGCACCTCCTTAAGTGAGTTAGTGAGCAGCGTTTGACCTAAGCCCCATGTACTATGCGCTAGGCCCAATAGAAGAGTCTAACTCTCCTTTTAATGCTTCTTTTGATCTGCTCTTATGTGTGTGACCCTATAGGTTCCCAAAACGTTAGTAGTAATATTAAATACCATTTAATATTACAAACAGTGAGCGGTATCTAGCAATACATCACTGCCACCTAAGTAGTGAGAAAGTCAGTGATTTGACGAAAACTTTCTGTGACAAATATTCATGTGCATTGTTATCCCTTTGTCCATATATCTATATTGAACACAAGACATAGAATGTGTCACCCTTGTATGGTTCTATATCATGTTCCCTGATACCCAAGTAGACTTAACAACAAATGAGGTCAATATCTCATATTGACTCATTTCAGCACGGCCATGCATTTTACGGTCTCACTCTATCAGGGGGCCCACAGATATTACTCCTGTTATGTAGGAGGGACAAATTCCATCTAGGTCACTCACATCCCTCTGCATGGCTCGTGGTATGCCCAATGACCGTCTTTATAATCATCCTATTACAGATGACGTTTGACGATATTAAAGCACACGACTCCTCATGTAGGGATCGTAGCGATTTCAGGTCGAAGGATTGCATACACCATTGTCACTATGAGAACTACTTATTACACTCACATAACGCTTCATGTAGTGTTCTCATGGTGGGTCAATCCAGTACATCATTACTCTAATGTGTAACTATGTGGCGACTCGATATCTTATATCCATGACCCGTGAGATATGGTCATCAGTCTGCACACATAATAGCCTCAATGTATTATTATTGTCCTTATTAATAAAATACTTGACTATGGATATTTAAGAATAGGGTTTCATTGTTCAATAGTGTCTCACGATCAAGTCATGTACTTGATATTCTATTAAACTGAAATTTATATTCTAAGGACTTTATTATGTTTAAACAAGTAACACAATAAACTGGAATGCCTCATATCATATCATATATATATATATATATATATATAAAAATATATATATATATATATATATAAAAATATATATATATATATATAATGGCAAGATACAAATGTAAGTCTAAGAAATACACTGGCCTCTAGGGCTTACACCAACATAACTTTCACCCACGAATATCTAGATCATTAGTCATTTTCTTAGACTATGTAGTTTCTTTGCTATAATAATTGGCCTGTTTTGGATAGCAAACAGAAAGAGACACCTCTCCACCCACCAGAGTTATCTGTTTAATTTGAAAGCTAGGTAAACGAAGCCTTGCCATTATCAAAACTTTTCTCTGTTACAACACTACTCAATGGAAGACACTATAGCATAAGCATTTTGAACTTTTCTTTAAAAACAAAAATAATGGCAGAACCTAACTGAAAATAGAGAAAGACCATGATGTATAGTTTCAACCTAAAGCAAAGTATAGCTACAAGGTTTATAAACACCTGTTGGCCAACCCCAACCCAACAGCACTTAACAACACATTAACCTCAAAAAGTATTAATCACAGACTAAAAAATGCCCATAAAGGAAGCTGTCAGCGCTGGCATCAACACCAACAAACAAATTCGAACTTCAGACCCCTGTAGAATCTAAGAGACCAACATCAAACAAATTCCAACAGAGCAAACAGAAGTAAACAATAGACATAACTCAAGCATCTCTAAAACAACTAAATGGGTTTCAAAATATGCATTGAAAACCCAAAGTGAAGAGTGAAGAGTGAATATGGATTGAAAAATAGGAATACCCATGTTGTTCCCTCACTCCCACACCCATCTAGTGAAACAAAAGTATAGAGAGAGAGAGAAAGGGAGAGAGAGTAAGATGCTGACTTATCGGCAATGGCGAACGGAAGAAGATGAAGATGAAACGAACAGCTAAACAAAACGCGCAACAAACAGAGGGCGGCGATGGGCGGTGGGATGGCGATCGAGAGAGGATGGTCAAGCACCACGGATGGGAAGGTGACGACGAAGGGCGGAGGGATGGCATTCCAGTGACGGCAATGACGGCGACGGCGGTAAGGTTTAGGGCTGCTTCGATGTGGTGTGTTTTGCGAATGATGTTTAACATAAAATAAAAGAGGGAAACCTTTGTGATACAGTATATGGGAGAACATAGTAAAAACAAAGGAAAAGGGCGCGTGACAGATGGAGGGAATGAAAATAGAAACAAAAAGAAAGGTTTTGATAAATATTACACATCGATTATCCAAAAATCGATGTGGTTAGTAATATTTCACATCGGTTATAGGAAACTGATGTAGAAACTTATGATTTAGTTTAAAATTTCATTTTTTTATTTATTACATCGGATATCTTAAAACCGATGTGGTTAATTTATACTAGACATTGGTTCATAAGGAACCGATGTGGAAATATACAATTTTAAATTCTAATTTTTTTTAAAATTTTATACATCGGTTATCATATAACCGATGTGGTTAATCAATATATTAGACATCGGTTCATAAACAACCGATGTTAAAAGATAAAATTTTTAAATTTTACATTTTTTTGTTTTAATTTTAAACATCGGTTAAAATATAACCGATGTGGAAAATATTTACACATCGGTTAATTTTTAAACCGATGTGGAATAATTTGCTTTTAATTTCAAAAATGTCACCGCCTCGTTTTACACATCGGTTTTTGAGAAACCGATGTAGAATCTCCGATGTTAAATGCATATTTTGCACTAGTGGCAGGAGGAAGAGGAGGTTCCTAAGTATCATCCTATGGATGATGGTGTGGACCCTACTGCTGAAGCGGGGGTAGAGGTACCCATACAGGATACCCCTACAGTTGGAGAGGACCATGGCGGTCTTCCCAATGGTTTCCACTAGTGCGACCAGCAGTAGGACATTTTAGTTTCCATTTTTGAGGTAGTGGTATTTTCATCAGTCTGTATATTTGGCTACTAAGAGGCATTCTTTTTGAGTCGTGGTTCCAGACTATCGCTACAGTATAGTTATGTTTTTACTTTACTTAAGTTTTGACTCTGACAAATGACCTGTATGTATAAGGGTCCTGATGTAAAAAGTTATGATGATGCATACATATATATGATTTTGTTTATACCGGAAAATAAAAATTTCATAACCATTTTGGAGTAAAGCTAAGTAATTAGAAAAATTTATTTTCCGAAAGTTACCAGCTTTTATTATTAGGTTTATATTTCTGCAACGAGTTATACATGTAGCACCAAGGGGGTGTTACAAAGAGAATTTTCAACAATACTCATATCTTCCAAATTACCACCAAAGGATTGACTCCTTTGCTCATTTGTGATAAAATCTATTTGAACCATTATTGCCTGTGGATAGGCCCTAAGAATGCAGATAATATACTGCTCTCCTAATAAATGATACCATACATGTAGGGAATCTCATTCTTTTAGAGGCTTGAAGCTTCCAAATTTTCGACCACTCAAAATTGAGGTTTATATCCATCTATTCTAGGATTGCTTAACCCATTACCAATCCTTATTCGAACACCATTCTTCAAATAGCAGGGGAATGGCTTGAAACTTTCGGTGCTTATTCCCAAGTATTAACATATTAATCACCCCACGTTTTCATAAATGAAACATTGAATTTGATTTTGTATTTGTTGATTTTTTTCTGTATGGTATATTATATGTATGTGTGGGTTGAAGCATAGTCCCACAAGGGATAATTCTAACGATACCTCTCGATCTTTTCATATAAAGAGAGTTCACATCTTCATCGTTGAACAATCCAAAATGTTTCTT